>CM070776.1:119846883-120446883 GCA_036346955.1 Dipus sagitta
GACCACTGAGTAGTTCCAGAACACCTCCAGACAGCATTCCACAACCCATCCTTCCCTATGCCAACTGTACACTCACCCCAAAAGGTAACTGGGCTGATTTACATTGGGGCAATCAATACATGCCTGAAAGCTGGGAATATTAGTTTGAACTGGAAGTGCTAAATGCACCTTCCATGTCAGGGCAGGTTGCTAAAGAAAAAAATCTCAGGGAGAGACAGAAATCAAAATGCAGCCCACTAAGGCAAAAATACTGACTTATTAGATCTGATATAACTTTACTATACATTGTCATTTTTCTTTTTTTTTTTTTTTTTTTTTTTTTTTTGGTTTTTCAAGGTAGGGTCTCACTCTAGCCCAGGCTGACCTGGAATTCACTATGGAGTCTCAGGGTGGCCTCGAACTCACGGCGATCCTCCTACCTCTGCCTCCCGAGTGCTGGGATTAAAGGCGTGCGCCACCACGCCCGGCTTTTTCATTGTCATTTTTAAATAACTTGTGTATTAGGTTAACTTTTGTCACTGTTATAATTTTATTTATTTATTTATTTTTATTTATTTGCAAGCAGAGAGAAAGAGAGACAGACAGACAGACAGAGAGAATGCATGTGCTATTGCCTCCAGCCACTGCAAACACCAAATGCATACACCACTTTGTGCATCTGGCTTTACGTGGGTACTGGGTGCTTGAACCTGGTTGTTAGGCACTGCAGGCAAGTGCCTTAACCGCTGAGCAATCTCTCCAGCCCAATTTTTGTCAATTTTTGATACTTAATTTTTAGTGTCCTTTTTTGAAGCAGGGTCTCACTTTTGAGTGATAAGACTAAGGGTATGAGCCACCACAACTGGTTTAGGACCTTTAAGAATAATAAAAAAAAAATCTTCCCTTGTGTATTTATTCCACGCTGGTTCTGTTTGAGTTTGTATATTACTCAATTAGCTTTAAGGTTTGCTCTGTATTTTACTTCGCCCAGCCTACGAATGGAATCTCGCTACTCCTCCTCCCATGCACAACTCATATACTTTCCTCATATGCTATCCCTCTCTTTCCAACTTCTCTTCTGCAGTCTCTCCTCCTCAGCGTCTTTATTTCTAAATCTCACCTTACTCCTCTTTATTTTCTAAATCTATGACCTTCCATACCCTCAATAGTCTCTAAAAATCTATGGAAGCTAACAGGACCCCAACTCCCTTCTCCCAGATATTTGTGCCACCTCCATCTTTTTCAGTTAATCCTAGTCCTTACTCTATAACACCCTACACCCCCCCCCCACTTCTAAGTAACAAAAACCCTAGCATACTTTATAGCCCCTTTGTTTACTCAGTGGCAATTATTGAAGTCAAAAGAACATTATTGTTACCTTGCTATTAGTACATTCATATAGCAGGCATACCCACCATCTTGAGTCACTCTTGTTATTATGGGAGGAATATAGAGGCCACATTTGGCACTTGGAGGTCTTAGCTTGAAGACATAACCTCTGATCTATACATCTAAGAATACAGCTGATACACAGAAAAATCAAGCAACGAGAAAACCCAAAATGTGAAACGCTAAATGCAGTTGTATAAGAAACACAAAATACAAGGCAATACAATGCTGTCCAAAAAATTACTAATCTAACAGTAATGACCTTCAGTGAGACTGAATTTAATAAAATTCCAGAGAATTCAAAAGAATGATTATAGGTATGCTTAAAGAAATAAAAGGAATCAAGCCGAGCATGGGGGCACATGCCTTTAATCCCAGCACTCGGGAGGCAGAGGTAGGAGGTTCACTGTGAGTGCAAGGCCACCATGAGACTGCATAGCGAATTCCAGGTCAGCCTGAACTAGAGTGAAACCCTACCTTGAAAAACGAAAAAAAAAAAAAAAAAAAAAAAAAAGGAATCCAACTCTCAAAGGAATCCCAAAAGAATATAGAAAGTCAACTTAACAAAATAAGAAGGTTGATACAAGATATGAATAAGGAAAATAACAATCTGAAATACTGAAAATAAAAACATAGTAAGTCAAAAAAAAAAGAGAGAAAACTCTGTAGAAGCTCAGTGTGATGGCACACATCTTTAATCCCAGCACTCCGGAGGCAGAGGTAGAAGGATCACGAGTTTGAGGCCACCCTGAGACTAGTGAATACCAGGAAAGCCTGAGCTAGAGTGAAACCCACCTCGAAAAACCAAAAAAAAAAAAAAGAAAAAGAAACTCTGTAGAAAGTATCACTAATACAATATATCAAAGAGAACAAAATATCTGACCTTGGAGATGAGGTAAAAAATCTGGAACGTTCCAACAATGAAAAAGATAAATTAACAAGAAGGTATGCAGTGGAAATATCAAGATATTTAGGACACTATGAACTGATCAAACTGAGAATTTTGGGTAAAGAAGAATGAGAAGAGGGCTGGAGAGATGGCTTAGTGGTTAAGGTACTTGCTGGCAAAGCCAAAGGACCCAGGTTAGATTCTCCCAGTACCCAAGTAAAGCCAGATGGACAAGGTGGTACATGTATCTGGAGTTCATTTACAGTGGCTAGAGGCCCTGGTGTGCCTATTCTCTATCCATCTGCTCCCTCTCTCTTTCGTGTGTGTGTGTGTGTGTGTGTGTGTGTGTGTGTGTGTGTATGAACACTCCATATCAAGGTAGGACAGAAACATTGTAATTACAGTCCTCATTTTTGTAATTAGTCACATGACCTTAGTTGGTATTTGTAACTGCCTTCTACTACCCATTCTTTATTTCCTCCACCTTCAGCAAGCACCTCAGCAGGTCTTGGTTCTTTACCTGGAGGGGTGACCCATACCTTCATTCCTAAAGAATCTGGGCCATTTATCACACTACCTCTATTGGGTTGTTGCAATCATCCATTGACTTTGATAACAGGGCATGGTAACACTAAGAGATGCCCTAAAGGATCTCCTGCACTCCAGGCATACTCTTCCTTACCTCCATTGTGGAGGAGCAGTCCAATTTCCCCCTGGTAGTCTGGATCAATCACCCCTGCTATCACTGTAACTCCTTTCTCAGCCTGTTGACTAGAGGGCATCAGGAGCCCAAAATGGCTAAGGGGACGTCCTAGTTTCCAGTTTGATGGACTATTCTTTGTGTTTCCTGGAAAAAGCAGTCACCCCTCTGGAACCAAGACCTCTAGGCCAGCAGAGCATAAGGTTGTGGGAACAGGAAGAAAAATTTTGGCTAATGGGTCACTTGGGCTGATGGTAAGTGGGACCATTCCCATTTCCACCTCTTGATTTGTGGACCTGTGGATCCAGGCTTTAGGAGAAACAGTACCATACATAAGATGCTGATTCAGAGCATATACAGCCTGCTGGAGGACACTCCCCCAGCCCTCCAAGCTATTGCCACTTAGTTGGCAATGTAGCTGTTTCTTACTTTTTTTTTGTTTTTTGTTTTTTTGTTTTATGAGGTAGGGTCTTACTGTAGCCCAGCCTGACCTGAAATTCACTATGTAGTCTAAGGGTGACCTTGAACTCACAGTGATCCTCCTACCTCTGACTTTCAAGTGCTGGCAGTAAAGGTGTGCACAACCACACCCAGCTGTAGCTGTTTCTCTAAAAAGCCATTCCACCATTCTATCAAGCCAGCTGCTTCAGGATGGTAGGGCACATGGTAAGACCAGTAAATTCCATGATCATGAGCCCACTGCTACACTTCCTTGGCAGTGAAGTGAGTTCCTTGGTCAGAAGCAATGCTGTGTAAAATGCCATGACGGTGAATAAGGCATTCTGCAAGCCCACGGATGGGAGTTTTGGCAGAAGCACTATGCAGGAAAGGCAAATGCATACCCAGAATAAGTGTCTATTCCAGTAAGGACAAAACGCTGCCCTTTCCATGATGGAAGAGGTCCAATGTAGTCAACCTGCCACCAGGTTGCTGGCTGGTCGCCCTGAGGACGCTACCATGTCAAGGGCTTAGAGTTGGTCTCTGCTGCTGGCAGATTTGGCACTCAGCAGCAGCTGTAGCCAGGTCAGCCTTAGTGGAAGTCCATGTTGTTGGGCCCATGCATAGCCTGCATCTGTGCCACCATGGCCACTTTGTTCAGGGGCCCATTGGGCAATGACAGGGATGGCTGAGGAAAGAGGTTGAGCACTATCCACAGAACAGGTCAGCTTATCTACTTGATTATTAAAGTCATCCTCTGATGAGGTCACCTTCTTATGAGCATTAACATGTGTTGCAGTCAGGTTCACATTGCTGGTAGAAATCACCCAACCAAGAGCACCTTGTGGGAAAAAAGGGTTTATTTTGGCTTACAGGCTCATGTGAGAAGCTCCATAATGGCAGGGAAAATGATGGCATGAGCAGAGGGTGGACATCACCCCCTGGCCAACATAAGGTGGACCATAGCAACAGGAGAGTGTGCGAAACACTGGCATAGAGAAGCTGGCTATAACAACCATAAGCCCAACCCCAACAATACACTCCCTCCAGAAGATGTTAATTCCCAAATCTCCATCAGCTGGAAACCTAGCATTCAGAACACCTAAGTTTATGGGGGACACCTGAATCAAACTACCACATTCTGCCCCTGCCCCCCCATAAATTGATAACCATCCATGATGTAAAATGCAATGCATTCATCCAACTTTAAAAGTCCCTATTTTTTATCAATCCTAATAATGTTCAAATATATCCATACTCCAAGATCTTTTAACTCAGCCACAATACAAAAAAAAAAAAAAAAAAAACATAATGGCACAGAGTAAACATTCACACTGCAAAAGAAGGCATTGGGCATAGCAAAAAAATATTCAACCAATACAAGATTTAAAACAACCAGGGCAAACATCAAATTCTGTAGCTTCAAGTCCAACAACTCTAGTCAGTGACAAATCTCAAAGTCTGGTAATTCTAACCAGCAACAAGTCTCTGGAATTCCAATTCCACCCCTCCAGCTAGGCTACTCACAACCCTGGAAAACTTCATCGGGACCAGCAGCATTCCTTAGCAGCCATCTCGTGGTCCTGGCATCTCCACTGGGTCTCCACTGCAATCCACGGTTCATCCTCATGGCCCCATGGGGTCTCCATGCAGGCATCCAGCAAACCTGCTTCATACTGCCCATGGCCATTTCCAAAACACAAGACCATGTAGCAAACTCAACGACCCTCTTTCCTGTATTTCTTATACTCCACAATACCAGGTAGGGTGCCCATTTGTTTATCCAGGGAGGAATAAAGCAGACCTGGAAGAACAGGACACTCCTTGAGCACTCAGGCCCCTTCCAAGGAGTCTACATTCTTCCTATTGCCCCAGTGCAGGTCAGCTGGTCCAATCTCAAAGATGTAATCTCTCACTTGCAGATGAGCAGGCAGCAATTCATTCAAAGATTTCATTTTTTCTTTGTCATATCCCTCTGCTCACACTAGTTCATTTATATGCAAAACAACCCTGCACAACTTCTCAGGACAGGGGCGTAACAGCAAGCTTCTCACACAAACTGTAGCCCAGTCCAGGCAAAGCTCTTTCTAACCCTCAGAAGCCAAACCTCACAGTCCATAGTTCTTACTGCACTCAGGTCTTTCAACTCTGACCAGAATAGTCTATCAAGCTGTTCTTACAGCATCGCAAGACATCTTTTAGGCCAAGGTTTCAAATCCTTCCATATTCCTCTTGAAAATCAGCTCCAAAAGGCCAAAGCCACACAGTCAGGTGTCTGGCAGCAACTCCACTCTTGGTACCACTTTACTGTTGCAGTCAGGTTTGTATTGCTGGTAGAAATCACCCAACCAAGAACATCTTGTGGGAAAAAAGAGGCTTATTTTGGCTTACAGGCTCGAGGGGGAAGTTCCATGGTGGCAAGGAAAATGATGGCATGAGCAGGGGGTGGACATCTACCCCTGGCCAACATAAGGTGGACCATAGCAACAGCAGAGTGTGCCAAACACTGGCAATGAGACACTGGCTATAACACCCATAAGCCCAACCCCAACAATACACTCCCTCCAGGAGGCATTAATTCCCAAATCTCCATCAGCTGGGAGCCTAGCATTCAGAACACCTAAATTTATGAGGGACACCTGAATCAAACCAGCACAACATGGGACACAGTATATAAATCCTTTGCCCCTTCAGAGACTTCTATCCACTGCACCTTCCCCAAATGTCCTTCTCACCAATTTTCCAACTGTGCTTCTTCCAAGTCCCAGACCATCCAGCCAAACCATTGGCCATAGCTCATGAATCAGTGTATAACCAGACATCTGGCCATTTTTCCTTCCAAACAAAATGCACAACCATGTGCACTGCCTGAAGTTCTGCCCATTGTGAAGAGGTTCCTTCACCATAGTCCAGAATTGTCCCAGAAAGGGACTATAATGCTGCAGCTGTCCACTTCTGGGAGGTGCCCAAATGACACACTGAACTATATGTAAACCATGCCCTAATCCTTTCCTCCTCAATTGATCATAGAGCACACTCCATGATGCCATAGGTGCATGATTGGGGACAGAAGGCATTGTAACAGGAGGAGAAACCATAGGCATTTGGGCAACTTCATCATGTAACTTACTTGTACCTTCAGGGCCTGCTCGAGCCTGATCATGTATATATCACTTCTACTTGATGATGGACTGCTGCTGTGCATGTCCAACTTTATGGCCTGGTGGGTCAGATAGCACCCAGCATATAATGGACAGCTCAGGTAACATAGTAACTTGATGGCCCATTGTCAAATGTTCAGTTTCCACTAAGTCCCAATAGCAGGCTAAGAGCTGTCACTCAAAGGGAGAACAATGATGATGATGGCAAGGCCTTGCTCCAAAATCCCAAGGGCCTCCGCTTTGATTCAACTATAAGGGCCTGCCAAAGGCTCCAAATGGCAACTCTAAATGCCACCAACACCTCAAGTACCATCGAATCTGCTGGATCATATGAGCTAAGGGGCAGAGCAGACTGTACAGTAGCCTAGACCTGTTGAAGAGCCTTCTCTTGTTCTGGGCCCCACTGAAAACTAGTAGCTTTCCAAGTCACTTGGTATATGGGACAGAGTAAGACACCCAACTAAGGAATGTGCTGTCTCCAAAATCCAAATAGGCCCACTAGACGTTGTGCTTCTTTCTTAGTGGTAGGAAGGGCCAGGTTTAACAACTTATCCTTCACCTTAGAAGGAATATCTCTGCATGATCCACACCACTAAACTAGAAATTTCACTGAGGTGGAGGGTCCTTGAATTTTGGATGGATTTATTTCCCATACCCTGATGCCCTTATGCTGTACCAGCATCTCTAGAGTGGTTGCCACCTCCTGCTCATTTGATCCAATCAGCATGATGTCATTGATATAAATAACCAATGTCACACCTTGTGGAAGGAACAGGTGATCAAAATCCCTGCAAACTAAGCTATGACACAGGGCTGGAGAGTCAATATAACCTTGAGGTAAAACAGTAAATGTGTACTGCTGACCTTGCCAGCTGAAGGCAAATTGCTTCTAGTGATCCTTATGGACAGGTATAGAGAAGAAAGCATTTGCAAGATCAATAGCTGCATACCAGGTACCAGGTGATGTGTTAATCTGCTAAAGTAAAGAAACCACATCTGGTACAGCAGCTGCCATTGGAGTCACTGTGGGGAGCCCCCGGAGGGTCCCCAAGTGGGATTGTCTACTAGACCCGAAGACACTCACACGGAGAGCTCTCAATGCAAGACGCAAGAGGTTTATTGTACCGGTGCACCGGGGCTCGACACGAAGTCCTCACGCAGGAGAGGTGAAGAGCCCCGAGCAGCCGGGAGGTAGGGGTTTTAAAAAGGAAAGATCATAAAACATGCGGAAATATCTCAAACATGTTTCAGCTCAGGGATTCTTCAGATGTCGTCAGGGTGTCGCCTCGGCTCAGGGATCGTGACCCCAGGCAGGGAGCTAGGGCCCCTGCGGTTAGGCATTGTTCAATTGTCTCTGAGCGGAGGCTTTCCAGAAATTGGGTAAGGGGGTTACGGTTGAGCAAACAGGGGTTGGGCAAACAAGCACAGGTGGGCGAACAAGCACAGATTTCTAAGGCAAAGGTCAGCATTTCAGTTAACTAGTTCCTTATCTGGGCCCGGGCGGCTAGTTGCAGAAAGTCACGTACTGCAGAAAGTCACGTATAACATGCTTTTCCTTCATAAAATGGCTGTCCTTATGTCTAGGTAAAGCAAGCAATTGTACAGAAGCCAAAGAAGCAGGTTAGTTGTATTTATTGGTAATCTTTCATTTCCCCCTTTTCTTTGTCATAATTCCAATCATGGAATTGTGGATTCATTATCTGCCTGGGCCAACTGCTGGTATTGTTGTCTAAGCACCATTATCTGCACAGCACTAATTCTTTCTCTAATAAAAGTGAGTAATCTGTTAAAAATACAAGGGCCGAAAGTGAGAAGCAAAAGTAATATTAAGAGAGGTCCGAGTAGGGTAGAGATCAGGGTGGTCACCCAAGGGGAACTGGAAAACCAAGACTCATACCATGACTGCTGTTGCTGTCTCTCTCTCTTACGTTGTTCTAAGCTTTCTCGTACCCGCTTCAGACTATCCTCAACTAAACCCGTCTTATCTGCATAAAAGCAGCATTCTTCCTTTAAGGCTGCACATAATCCCCCTTGCTGTAGAAACAGTAAATCTAGTCCCCTTCTATTTTGTAAAACAACCTCTGACAAAGAGGAGACTGAGTCTTTTAGATTCTGCATGCCTGATTGTAATTCTTGCAAGTCTTTATCTATTGCTGCACTGAGGGTAGCATAATGCTGGTTAGAGGTGACTAAAGAAGCTATTCCTGTTCCTGCCCCCGCTGCCCCCAGACCTACTACTAATGCTAAAGTTAAAGTAGTGATAGGCTCTCTCTTGAATCGAGGTGAAGTAGAATCAGTATTCCATATCTTCTGGAAAACATCTGCGTCTCTGATAGTAAGTCTGGGCAATAGGCTTATTAGTATACAATAGTCTTTTTCTGCTAGGAAGGCCTCTTTTTCTACATAAGTAGTGAGTCCTGTAGAGCAAGCGAGATAGGTATCTAGTGGTGCAGAGATATATTGGGAGGAGAGGCGGGAGTTAATAGTGATAGTTTGATTACAGATCTCAGAGAGGGAGCGGGGGGGAAGCATGTTAGGTCCTAGTAGGCATAGTCCGGCACCAGAAACAAAGCTCATAGTCAACCCTTGAGAGCCTGGAGGGGGTCTCCAACGCAAATTGTCAGTACTGTTGGCAAAATTTAAATTTCCTGTAGTGGCCAGTCCCTCATAGAAAGGAGGGCTGGAGGAATAGCATATCCAACAGTCCTCTAAAGTATGGTTAATCATATTAAAGAACTGGACAGAGGAATTTACCACGGTTAAAATTAGACCTGCTGAAGAAAGGGGGTTAGGGGGCAGAGTGGGTTGGAAGAGAGTTGGAGCCGTGGAGATCGAAGTGGGGGAGGCAGGCTTGGGTAGTGGGAGAGGAGGAAGAGGTTGAGGAGGAAGAGGTTGATTATGAAGTAAGGAGTTAGGTCCTACACTAATTTTCTGAGAGTCCGGAAATGTCTTGCTGAGCTTAATTCTGAAAGTTAGTCCTGGGTCTGTAGAGTATGCGTACATCCGAAGTCCCCATTCAAATCCCCTAATTTCCCAGTCTTTAGTTTTTGCCTGGTCAGTGAAAGAAATCATCACCGGGTTACACCAAGTAGTACAAGGGCCTGAGTGTTGTTTTTTCTTAACAGTTATATAATCCCATGTAGAGGAGGGATTCCAATACCCGTCCCCTGTGGTCTCACACCCCCATTTTGCACAGAAATAAACATCAGCAAACCCACATCTTTTACCCAGGGGCCTGGGACGGTGTCCTCCTGGGCAAACATATATAGGGGTCTCTTGTAGGACTTTTCTTCCCTGAGGGTCAGAGCATTTGGGTTGAGGTGGTGGCACATAAACAGAGCCTGAGGATGACCCCTCGGGTGGTTGGTAACCTATGTTTATGGGTCCTCGCTGGGGCAAATAATAGTCGGGTGTTCCCCACCCTGATTCGGCTCCTAAGGCTAGCCTACAGAGGTCCACCTCAAGGGTGGGCCATGGAGTGGTTATGGATAGTTGTGAGGTAGAACTAGCAACATCACCTGCCTGATTAATGATCTGCCAGGTGTAGTTGTAGAGCTGGTAGGGGGAGGCTGCTATTGAGTGGGGTAGCAACAAGAACATTAGTAGTAACTGTAACCAAACCTTAAGATGAGTCATTATGACTCGAGACAGTAGTGGGAACACAGCGGAGACGCAACTTGAGGGGGTTGTCAGTCTTTGTCAGCTGCCAGTGAGAGTCAGGTGAGGGAGCCGTTTAACGTGAGAGGCGTGGATCCAGGCGGCGATTCCGTCCACCTTCACGGCCGTTGGTGTTGTCAGGAGTACAGTGAAGGGTCCCTTCCAGCGAGGTTCGAGGTTTGTGGGTTGATGCCGTCTCACGTAGACCGAGTCTCCAGGCTGATACGGGTGTGGAGCTGGGTCCTTAGCAGGCAGATAGGCTTCTTTCAATTTAGGCCACAAGTCACTCTGAAGGAGGTGTAGCGCTTGCAGCCTGCAGTTCAAATCAGAGTTAGAGATTGTATCTGGTCCTCTCTGGGTCAGCAATGTGCTGAGTGGAGTTGGGACTCCGAAAAGTATCTCAAAGGGGGTGAGGTTAAATCTATAGGGGGTATTGCGGACCCTGAAAAGGGCCCAGGGAAGGAGCATCGTCCAGTCTGTACAGCCAGTCTCCATGGACAATTTAGTAATGGTCTCTTTTAGTGTTCTATTCATTCTTTCTACCTGTCCTGAGCTTTGGGGTCTGTATGCACAATGTAATTTCCAATTAATCCCCAGTATCCTGGCCACCTCCTGACTTACCTGGGCAACAAAGGCTGGACCGTTGTCAGAGCCTATTACCTATGGCATTCCATACCTGGGAACAATTTCTTCTAGGAGTTTCTTGGTCACCATAGCCGCAGTCTCTTTCTTAGTGGGATAGGCCTCTACCCATCCTGAAAAAGTATCTATAAAAACTAAAAGATATTTATTTCCATATCTGGCTGGTTTTAGTTCGGTGAAATCTGTTTCCCAGAACAAGCCAGGACGGTCCCCTCTAAATCGCTTTCCCAAGTCTGTTGGGACTGTTTGTGCATTTACCTTTTGGCAGGGTACACACTGTTTTACGAGTTCTTCAGCCATATCCTTAAGTCCAATTATGTGGTAATCAGTCTTTTTAAGAGTCTCTATTATTTTTTTAGGTCCAAAATGAGTCAACTTATGTATGTGTAACAGGAGGTTCTTTGCTTGCTGTCTGGGTAGGATCTGTTTCCCGGTTTCAGTTTCCCATTTCTGTGATTTGGTGTTAAAATGCTTCTGTATTCTCGCCATATCTTTAAGGTCCTGCTCTGTATACTCTGAGGGCAGTGGCTCAGCGAGGACAGTTTCTTTTTCAATCAAAGGGAACAGGGAAGCTCCCTGAGCTGCCTTTTTGGCTTCCTCATCTGCCATCCTGTTTCCCGAGCTACGAAGGAATCTCCCTTCTGGTGCCCTGGGCAGTGGACTATAGCCAGCTTGGCCGGTCGGTGCAGAGCATCAAGCAAATCTAAAATCTCTTGTTTATTTTTGATTTCTTTGCCTGCAGAGGTCAGTAATCCTCTCTGCCGGTAGATGGCGCCATGTATGTGCGCGGTGGCAAAGGCATACCGGCTATCTGTATATATTGTAGCCTTTTTTCCTTCTGCCATATTTAAAGCTTGGGTTAAGGCAATAAGTTCAGCTTTTTGGGCAGATGTTCCCTCTGGCAATTTGTTAGTCCAGATCACTTTGCTCCCATCTACAATAGCTGCTCCCGCCATCCTCTTACCTTCAAGGAGGTAGCTGCTGCCGTCCGTAAACCAGGTCATCTGAGCATCTGGTAGGGGCTGGTCCATGAGGTCGGGTCTGACTCCGGTGGCCTCGGCCAGGATTTCCCCACAGTTATGTAGCACGGTGGGATCCGTGTCCGGCCAGAGGGTAGCGGGGTTCAACTGAGTGGGGGGAGCAAATCTGACCCGGTCTGAATTAAGGAGGAGACTCTGGTAGTGAGTGACCCTGGCATTGGAGAGCCAGCGGTCTGGAGGTTGGCGGATAACGCTCTCCAGAGCATGTGAAGCAATGATAGTAACAGTCTGTCCCAAAGTCAATTTGTCTGCATCCTTTAGAAGTAGCGCTACAGCTGCAATGATCTTTAGGCAAGGGGGCCATCCTGCGGCTACAGGGTCTAATTTCTTAGATAAGTAGGCTACTGGTTTCCTCCAGGGTCCCGTTCTTTGGGTAAGCACTCCTTTAGCAATGCCCTTCTGTTCATGCACGTACAGGTAAAAGGGCTTGGTGATATCCGGGAGTGAGAGCGCAGGTGCTGTTAGCAGGGCAAGCTTAATGCTGTCAAAAGCCTGCTGGTGTTCTTTTTCCCATTTAAAAGCTGTATTTGTCTTAGTCAGAGGATAAAGCGGAGCAGCCAGGGAGGCAAATCCGGGTATCCAAAGTCTGCAAAACCCAGCGGACCCTAGAAATTCCCGTACTTGTCTGGCATTTGTTGGGACTGGAATCTGCTCCACGGCCTGTTTACGGGCCTCCGTCAGCCACCTCCGTCCTCCTTTCAAAGAGTATCCCAGATATGTGACTTGCCTTTTGCAGATCTGAGCTTTCTTAGCTGAGGCTCGGTACCCCAAACGGGCCAGCTCCTCCAACAGCGCAGTTGTTCCCTTTTCGCATTCAGCCTGACTGTTAGCTGCAAGGAGAAGATCATCAACATACTGGAGGAGTGTTACCTGAGGGTTGGAGGCTCGGAAGGGCGCTAGGTCTCGGTGGAGGGCTTCGTCGAAGATGGTGGGTGAATTCTTGAAGCCCTGCGGCAATCTCGTCCAAGTCAATTGTCCGGAGAGTCCCATGTCCGGATCTTTCCATTCGAAGGCAAAGACGAGCTGGCTTTTTTCATGTAGGGGTAGGCAGAAGAAAGCATCTTTTAAATCCAAGACGGTGTACCAATTCCTTTCAGGTGGGAGTGAGCTCAATAGGTTGTAAGGGTTGGGGACTGTTGGGTGTAGGTCCTCCACCCTTCTGTTAACTTCTCTTAGGTCCTGCACTGGGCGGAAATCATTAGAGTTGGGCTTACGCACTGGCAAGAGGGGGGTGTTCCAAGGTGACTGGCATCTTCTCAACACTCCCAGTTTCAGAAGTCTTAATATGTGGGGTCTTATCCCTTCCTTAGCCTCTTGGCTCATGGGATACTGTCTCACTGATATGGGCACAGCAGAAGCCTTCAGATTAATAATTATGGGTGGCTGGTGGGAGGCCAGCCCCATGCCAGCCGTTTCAGCCCAGGCTCCAGGGATCTCAGTGAGCCATTTATCAACTTCTAAGTTAGTCTGAGGTGCCTCAAATAGCCTGTGTTCATCCTCCAACTTCATAGTTAAGACTTGAATAAGTTTTCCTGTCTTATCAGTTACATGGGGGCCTTCTTTAGTAAAAGTGATTTGGGCCCCTATTTTTGTCAATAAGTCCCGTCCTAGTAAGGGGGCTGGGCAACCAGGAATCACAAGGAACGAGTGGGATACCCGGCCCACGCCTAGGTCCACCGTTCTTCGGGTAGTCCATGAAAATTGTTGGTTCCCGGTGGCTCCGAGAACCCACGATTTTTTGCCTGATAATGGTCCTCCTGGTTTTAACAGGACAGAATGCTGAGCCCCATATCTACTAGGAATTTAATGGGTTCCCCCTCCACTTTAAGGGTTACCCTGGGCTCGGGGAGGGGTTCCGAGCCCCGTCCCCCCTATTCATCGTCTTCCTCCAATGTCAAGATTTCTCTTGGTTCCTTTTTGGGGCAGTCTTTTATCCAATGTCCTTTTTCTTTGCAATAGGCACATTGGTCCTTTTCCAACTGCCGTCTGTTGCCCTGGTTTTGTCTCTGTCTAGGATTTCTATGCTTTTCTCTGTCTAAGTTCTTTCTATCCTGAATTACGGCGGCCAGAATTTTAGTCATATTTCTCTCATGTCTCTTATCTCGTCTATTGTCCCTTTCCTCCTGCTCTTTTACTCTTCTCTGTTCCCTTTCTTCCTCGGTTTCTCTCTTATTGTAAACTTTCTCAGCTTCCTTAACTAAGTCCGACAGCGTATACCTACTTAAGCCATCTAATCTCTGTAACTTCTTCCTGATATCTGGTGCTGACTGGTCGACAAAACTCATCAGAACTGATACCCTTTGTTCCTCTGCAGTTGGATCAAATGGTGTATATCTACGGTAGGCCTCCATGAGGCGCTCCAGGAAAACAGAGGGTAGTTCATCAGGTCCCTGAATAATCTCTCTTACCTTAGCCAAATTCGTGGGACGCCTCGCGGCTCCCCGGAGACCAGCCACTAGAGCCTGGCGGTAGACGCGGAGATGCTCCCTACCTTCAGGGTTGTTGAAGTCCCAGTCGGGGCGGGTTAAGGGAAAACCGTCGTCTATCACGTTCTGGAGCTGTGTGGGACGTCCATCATCCCCAGGAACGTTTTTCCTGGCTTCCAACAGGATGCGTTCCCTCTCCTCTGTTGTGAAGAGGGTTTGGAGTAACTGCTGACAATCATCCCAAGTGGGCTGGTGAGAGAAAACTAGAGATTCCATGAGAGCAGTTAGTTTAGAGGGATCCTCTGAGAAAGGGGGGTGATTAGCCTTCCAATTATATAAGTCCGCAGAAGAGAAAGGCCAGTATTGAAGTGGTGGCAGGGGTCTTTGATCTGGGTCATCTCCTGGTCCTAGGGGAGGAGGAGGACCTATAGCCCTAAGGGGCAGGGTGATAGCGGCATCTGGAGTCCGAGCCCGTCTGCTTCTGGTCCCCGCTGCCGGCCCCCCACGTGCTCCTTCGGCTGAGGGGTTAGGCGGAGCAGTGGGAGCGTGAGATGGCGGTATGGCGGTGGGGTGTCTAACAGGAGTAAGTCTGTCTGTGTATCCGGATAGATCTTCTTCCTTTGTCCTGAACCTGCAACAAGAACTGTGGCGGACTGCAAGGAGTCCTTGTTAACAGGTTTGGGGGAAATCCAGGGTTTTAGCCAAGAGGGAGGGTCCTGCACCAAATCCTGCCAGGTAAAAATGTAGGGTAGCTGGTCAGGGTGGCCTCCGGGCTCCTGTAAAATAACTTTCTTGACAGCTTGGATAACCTCTAGGTCAAAAGTTCCCTCCTGAGGCCATCCCACATTCAGCAAATTCCATTCTCCTTGGCATAAAGTTTGCCATTTTCCCTTCTTAACTTCTACTGATAAGTTATGAGCTCTCGTCTTAACGTCAGTCCAATGTGTTAGAGTCAAGTCCAGAGGGGTAGAAACAGTCTGTCCCATTTTGGGAGGAGGATAGAGAAAGTAGAACAAAATGAACAGAAAAACACAGAAAACAAAGAAAAAACTGAGTTGGCCTGCCCGCCGCCTAAACAAAAACAAAAGCGATTCAGAGGGCGGGGGGCTAGGCCCGGATGGTGCCTTGCGATAGAAAAGAACTCGGTCAGAGTTCTTCAGATAGGAGACAGAAATCAGGTCTGTCTCCTCCGGGCAATCAAGAGCGTCCTCCAGATTGCTTGGGTGGTGGTCCTCAGGCCCGTCAGCCCCGACCTGCCACACCCCAGAGCAAGGCACCCAGAATTGAGAATTCTCAAAACTGGACGAGGTTAGACAAACACAATGAACATACAGACAGACAGACGTAACAGGAGGCGCCTCTTACCTCTGAGGGATCCGGAATGAGGTCTGGGGTCTTGTAGAGATCCCGGAAAATCTCGGTGGAACCTCCAAATGTGGGGAGCCCCCGGAGGGTCCCCAAGTGGGATTGTCTACTAGACCCGAAGACACTCACACGGAGAGCTCTCAATGCAAGACGCAAGAGGTTTATTGTACCGGTGCACCGGGGCTCGACACGAAGTCCTCACGCAGGAGAGGTGAAGAGCCCCGAGCAGCCGGGAGGTAGGGGTTTTAAAAAGGAAAGATCATAAAACATGCGGAAATATCTCAAACATGTTTCAGCTCAGGGATTCTTCAGATGTCGTCAGGGTGTCGCCTCGGCTCAGGGATCGTGACCCCAGGCAGGGAGCTAGGGCCCCTGCGGTTAGGCATTGTTCAATTGTCTCTGAGCGGAGGCTTTCCAGAAATTGGGTAAGGGGGTTACGGTTGAGCAAACAGGGGTTGGGCAAACAAGCACAGGTGGGCGAACAAGCACAGATTTCTAAGGCAAAGGTCAGCATTTCAGTTAACTAGTTCCTTATCTGGGCCCGGGCGGCTAGTTGCAGAAAGTCACGTACTGCAGAAAGTCACGTATAACATGCTTTTCCTTCATAAAATGGCTGTCCTTATGTCTAGGTAAAGCAAGCAATTGTACAGAAGCCAAAGAAGCAGGTTAGTTGTATTTATTGGTAATCTTTCATTTCCCCCTTTTCTTTGTCATAATTCCAATCATGGAATTGTGGATTCATTATCTGCCTGGGCCAACTGCTGGTATTGTTGTCTAAGCACCATTATCTGCACAGCACTAATTCTTTCTCTAATAAAAGTGAGTAATCTGTTAAAAATACAAGGGCCGAAAGTGAGAAGCAAAAGTAATATTAAGAGAGGTCCGAGTAGGGTAGAGATCAGGGTGGTCACCCAAGGGGAACTGGAAAACCAAGACTCATACCATGACTGCTGTTGCTGTCTCTCTCTCTTACGTTGTTCTAAGCTTTCTCGTACCCGCTTCAGACTATCCTCAACTAAACCCGTCTTATCTGCATAAAAGCAGCATTCTTCCTTTAAGGCTGCACATAATCCCCCTTGCTGTAGAAACAGTAAATCTAGTCCCCTTCTATTTTGTATAACAACCTCTGACAAAGAGGAGACTGAGTCTTTTAGATTCTGCATGCCTGATTGTAATTCTTGCAAGTCTTTATCTATTGCTGCACTGAGGGTAGCATAATGCTGCTTAGAGGTGACTAAAGAAGCTATTCCTGTTCCTGCCCCCGCTGCCCCCAGACCTACTACTAATGCTAAAGTTAAAGTAGTGATAGGCTCTCTCTTGAATCGAGGTGAAGTAGAATCAGTATTCCATATCTTCTGGAAAACATCTGCGTCTCTGATAGTAAGTCTGGGCAATAGGCTTATTAGTATACAATAGTCTTTTTCTGCTAGGAAGGCCTCTTTTTCTACATAAGTAGTGAGTCCTGTAGAGCAAGCGAGATAGGTATCTAGTGGTGCAGAGATATATTGGGAGGAGAGGCGGGAGTTAATAGTGATAGTTTGATTACAGATCTCAGAGAGGGAGCGGGGGGGAAGCATGTTAGGTCCTAGTAGGCATAGTCCGGCACCAGAAACAAAGCTCATAGTCAACCCTTGAGAGCCTGGAGGGGGTCTCCAACGCAAATTGTCAGTACTGTTGGCAAAATTTAAATTTCCTGTAGTGGCCAGTCCCTCATAGAAAGGAGGGCTGGAGGAATAGCATATCCAACAGTCCTCTAAAGTATGGTTAATCATATTAAAGAACTGGACAGAGGAATTTACCACGGTTAAAATTAGACCTGCTGAAGAAAGGGGGTAAGGGGGCAGAGTGGGTTGGAAGAGAGTTGGAGCCGTGGAGATCGAAGTGGGGGAGGCAGGCTTGGGTAGTGGGAGAGGAGGAAGAGGTTGAGGAGGAAGAGGTTGATTATGAAGTAAGGAGTTAGGTCCTACACTAATTTTCTGAGAGTCCGGAAATGTCTTGCTGAGCTTAATTCTGAAAGTTAGTCCTGGGTCTGTAGAGTATGCATACATCCGAAGTCCCCATTCAAATCCCCTAATTTCCCAGTCTTTAGTTTTTGCCTGGTCAGTGAAAGAAATCATCACCGGGTTACACCAAGTAGTACAAGGGCCTGAGTGTTGTTTTTTCTTAACAGTTATATAATCCCATGTAGAGGAGGGATTCCAATACCCGTCCCCTGTGGTCTCACACCCCCATTTTGCACAGAAATAAACATCAGCAAACCCACATCTTTTACCCAGGGGCCTGGGACGGTGTCCTCCTGGGCAAACATATATAGGGGTCTCTTGTAGGACTTTTCTTCCCTGAGGGTCAGAGCATTTGGGTTGAGGTGGTGGCACATAAACAGAGCCTGAGGATGACCCCTCGGGTGGTTGGTAACCTATGTTTATGGGTCCTCGCTGGGGCAAATAATAGTCGGGTGTTCCCCACCCTGATTCGGCTCCTAAGGCTAGCCTACAGAGGTCCACCTCAAGGGTGGGCCATGGAGTGGTTATGGATAGTTGTGAGGTAGAACTAGCAACATCACCTGCCTGATTAATGATCTGCCAGGTGTAGTTGTAGAGCTGGTAGGGGGAGGCTGCTATTGAGTGGGGTAGCAACAAGAACATTAGTAGTAACTGTAACCAAACCTTAAGATGAGTCATTATGACTCGAGACAGTAGTGGGAACACAGCGGAGACGCAACTTGAGGGGGTTGTCAGTCTTTGTCAGCTGCCAGTGAGAGTCAGGTGAGGGAGCCAGTTTAACGTGAGAGGCGTGGATCCAGGCGGCGATTCCGTCCACCTTCACGGCCGTTGGTGTTGTCAGGAGTACAGTGAAGGGTCCCTTCCAGCGAGGTTCGAGGTTTGTGGGTTGATGCCGTCTCACGTAGACCGAGTCTCCAGGCTGATACGGGTGTGGAGCTGGGTCCTTAGCAGGCAGATAGGCTTCTTTCAATTTAGGCCACAAGTCACTCTGAAGGAGGTGTAGCGCTTGCAGCCTGCAGTTCAAATCAGAGTTAGAGATTGTATCTGGTCCTCTCTGGGTCAGCAATGTGCTGAGTGGAGTTGGGACTCCGAAAAGTATCTCAAAGGGGGTGAGGTTAAATCTATAGGGGGTATTGCGGACCCTGAAAAGGGCCCAGGGAAGGAGCATCGTCCAGTCTGTACAGCCAGTCTCCATGGACAATTTAGTAATGGTCTCTTTTAGTGTTCTATTCATTCTTTCTACCTGTCCTGAGCTTTGGGGTCTGTATGCACAATGTAATTTCCAATTAATCCCCAGTATCCTGGCCACCTCCTGACTTACCTGGGCAACAAAGGCTGGACCGTTGTCAGAGCCTATTACCTATGGCATTCCATACCTGGGAACAATTTCTTCTAGGAGTTTCTTGGTCACCATAGCCGCAGTCTCTTTCTTAGTGGGATAGGCCTCTACCCATCCTGAAAAAGTATCTATAAAAACTAAAAGATATTTATTTCCATATCTGGCTGGTTTTAGTTCGGTGAAATCTGTTTCCCAGAACAAGCCAGGACGGTCCCCTCTAAATCGCTTTCCCAAGTCTGTTGGGACTGTTTGTGCATTTACCTTTTGGCAGGGTACACACTGTTTTACGAGTTCTTCAGCCATATCCTTAAGTCCAATTATGTGGTAATCAGTCTTTTTAAGAGTCTCTATTATTTTTTTAGGTCCAAAATGAGTCAACTTATGTATGTGTAACAGGAGGTTCTTTGCTTGCTGTCTGGGTAGGATCTGTTTCCCGGTTTCAGTTTCCCATTTCTGTGATTTGGTGTTAAAATGCTTCTGTATTCTCGCCATATCTTTAAGGTCCTGCTCTGTATACTCTGAGGGCAGTGGCTCAGCGAGGACAGTTTCTTTTTCAATCAAAGGGAACAGGGAAGCTCCCTGAGCTGCCTTTTTGGCTTCCTCATCTGCCATCCTGTTTCCCGAGCTACGAAGGAATCTCCCTTCTGGTGCCCTGGGCAGTGGACTATAGCCAGCTTGGCCGGTCGGTGCAGAGCATCAAGCAAATCTAAAATCTCTTGTTTATTTTTGATTTCTTTGCCTGCAGAGGTCAGTAATCCTCTCTGCCGGTAGATGGCGCCATGTATGTGCGCGGTGGCAAAGGCATACCGGCTATCTGTATATATTGTAGCCTTTTTTCCTTCTGCCATATTTAAAGCTTGGGTTAAGGCAATAAGTTCAGCTTTTTGGGCAGATGTTCCCTCTGGCAATTTGTTAGTCCAGATCACTTTGCTCCCATCTACAATAGCTGCTCCCGCCATCCTCTTACCTTCAAGGAGGTAGCTGCTGCCGTCCGTAAACCAGGTCATCTGAGCATCTGGTAGGGGCTGGTCCATGAGGTCGGGTCTGACTCCGGTGGCCTCGGCCAGGATTTCCCCACAGTTATGTAGCACGGTGGGATCCGTGTCCGGCCAGAGGGTAGCGGGGTTCAACTGAGTGGGGGGAGCAAATCTGACCCGGTCTGAATTAAGGAGGAGACTCTGGTAGTGAGTGACCCTGGCATTGGAGAGCCAGCGGTCTGGAGGTTGGCGGATAACGCTCTCCAGAGCATGTGAAGCAATGATAGTAACAGTCTGTCCCAAAGTCAATTTGTCTGCATCCTTTAGAAGTAGCGCTACAGCTGCAATGATCTTTAGGCAAGGGGGCCATCCTGCGGCTACAGGGTCTAATTTCTTAGATAAGTAGGCTACTGGTTTCCTCCAGGGTCCCGTTCTTTGGGTAAGCACTCCTTTAGCAATGCCCTTCTGTTCATGCACGTACAGGTAAAAGGGCTTGGTGATATCCGGGAGTGAGAGCGCAGGTGCTGTTAGCAGGGCAAGCTTAATGCTGTCAAAAGCCTGCTGGTGTTCTTTTTCCCATTTAAAAGCTGTATTTGTCTTAGTCAGAGGATAAAGCGGAGCAGCCAGGGAGGCAAATCCGGGTATCCAAAGTCTGCAAAACCCAGCGGACCCTAGAAATTCCCGTACTTGTCTGGCATTTGTTGGGACTGGAATCTGCTCCACGGCCTGTTTACGGGCCTCCGTCAGCCACCTCCGTCCTCCTTTCAAAGAGTATCCCAGATATGTGACTTGCCTTTTGCAGATCTGAGCTTTCTTAGCTGAGGCTCGGTACCCCAAACGGGCCAGCTCCTCCAACAGCGCAGTTGTTCCCTTTTCGCATTCAGCCTGACTGTTAGCTGCAAGGAGAAGATCATCAACATACTGGAGGAGTGTTACCTGAGGGTTGGAGGCTCGGAAGGGCGCTAGGTCTCGGTGGAGGGCTTCGTCGAAGATGGTGGGTGAATTCTTGAAGCCCTGCGGCAATCTCGTCCAAGTCAATTGTCCGGAGAGTCCCATGTCCGGATCTTTCCATTCGAAGGCAAAGACGAGCTGGCTTTTTTCATGTAGGGGTAGGCAGAAGAAAGCATCTTTTAAATCCAAGACGGTGTACCAATTCCTTTCAGGTGGGAGTGAGCTCAATAGGTTGTAAGGGTTGGGGACTGTTGGGTGTAGGTCCTCCACCCTTCTGTTAACTTCTCTTAGGTCCTGCACTGGGCGGAAATCATTAGAGTTGGGCTTACGCACTGGCAAGAGGGGGGTGTTCCAAGGTGACTGGCATCTTCTCAACACTCCCAGTTTCAGAAGTCTTAATATGTGGGGTCTTATCCCTTCCTTAGCCTCTTGGCTCATGGGATACTGTCTCACTGATATGGGCACAGCAGAAGCCTTCAGATTAATAATTATGGGTGGCTGGTGGGAGGCCAGCCCCATGCCAGCCGTTTCAGCCCAGGCTCCAGGGATCTCAGTGAGCCATTTATCAACTTCTAAGTTAGTCTGAGGTGCCTCAAATAGCCTGTGTTCATCCTCCAACTTCATAGTTAAGACTTGAATAAGTTTTCCTGTCTTATCAGTTACATGGGGGCCTTCTTTAGTAAAAGTGATTTGGGCCCCTATTTTTGTCAATAAGTCCCGTCCTAGTAAGGGGGCTGGGCAACCAGGAATCACAAGGAACGAGTGGGATACCCGGCCCACGCCTAGGTCCACCGTTCTTCGGGTAGTCCATGAAAATTGTTGGTTCCCGGTGGCTCCGAGAACCCACGATTTTTTGCCTGATAATGGTCCTCCTGGTTTTAACAGGACAGAATGCTGAGCCCCATATCTACTAGGAATTTAATGGGTTCCCCCTCCACTTTAAGGGTTACCCTGGGCTCGGGGAGGGGTTCCGAGCCCCGTCCCCCCTATTCATCGTCTTCCTCCAATGTCAAGATTTCTCTTGGTTCCTTTTTGGGGCAGTCTTTTATCCAATGTCCTTTTTCTTTGCAATAGGCACATTGGTCCTTTTCCAACTGCCGTCTGTTGCCCTGGTTTTGTCTCTGTCTAGGATTTCTATGCTTTTCTCTGTCTAGGTTCTTTCTATCCTGAATTACGGCGGCCAGAATTTTAGTCATATTTCTCTCATGTCTCTTATCTCGTCTATTGTCCCTTTCCTCCTGCTCTTTTACTCTTCTCTGTTCCCTTTCTTCCTCGGTTTCTCTCTTATTGTAAACTTTCTCAGCTTCCTTAACTAAGTCCGACAGCGTATACCTACTTAAGCCATCTAATCTCTGTAACTTCTTCCTGATATCTGGTGCTGACTGGTCGACAAAACTCATCAGAACTGATACCCTTTGTTCCTCTGCAGTTGGATCAAATGGTGTATATCTACGGTAGGCCTCCATGAGGCGCTCCAGGAAAACAGAGGGTAGTTCATCAGGTCCCTGAATAATCTCTCTTACCTTAGCCAAATTCGTGGGACGCCTCGCGGCTCCCCGGAGACCAGCCACTAGAGCCTGGCGGTAGACGCGGAGATGCTCCCTACCTTCAGGGTTGTTGAAGTCCCAGTCGGGGCGGGTTAAGGGAAAACCGTCGTCTATCACGTTCTGGAGCTGTGTGGGACGTCCATCATCCCCAGGAACGTTTTTCCTGGCTTCCAACAGGATGCGTTCCCTCTCCTCTGTTGTGAAGAGGGTTTGGAGTAACTGCTGACAATCATCCCAAGTGGGCTGGTGAGAGAAAACTAGAGATTCCATGAGAGCAGTTAGTTTAGAGGGATCCTCTGAGAAAGGGGGGTGATTAGCCTTCCAATTATATAAGTCCGCAGAAGAGAAAGGCCAGTATTGAAGTGGTGGCAGGGGTCTTTGATCTGGGTCATCTCCTGGTCCTAGGGGAGGAGGAGGACCTATAGCCCTAAGGGGCAGGGTGATAGCGGCATCTGGAGTCCGAGCCCGTCTGCTTCTGGTCCCCGCTGCCGGCCCCCCACGTGCTCCTTCGGCTGAGGGGTTAGGCGGAGCAGTGGGAGCGTGAGATGGCGGGTATGGCGGTGGGGTGTCTAACAGGAGTAAGTCTGTCTGTGTATCCGGATAGATCTTCTTCCTTTGTCCTGAACCTGCAACAAGAACTGTGGCGGACTGCAAGGAGTCCTTGTTAACAGGTTTGGGGGAAATCCAGGGTTTTAGCCAAGAGGGAGGGTCCTGCACCAAATCCTGCCAGGTAAAAATGTAGGGTAGCTGGTCAGGGTGGCCTCCGGGCTCCTGTAAAATAACTTTCTTGACAGCTTGGATAACCTCTAGGTCAAAAGTTCCCTCCTGAGGCCATCCCACATTCAGCAAATTCCATTCTCCTTGGCATAAAGTTTGCCATTTTCCCTTCTTAACTTCTACTGATAAGTTATGAGCTCTCGTCTTAACGTCAGTCCAATGTGTTAGAGTCAAGTCCAGAGGGGTAGAAACAGTCTGTCCCATTTTGGGAGGAGGATAGAGAAAGTAGAACAAAATGAACAGAAAAACACAGAAAACAAAGAAAAAACTGAGTTGGCCTGCCCGCCGCCTAAACAAAAACAAAAGCGATTCAGAGGGCGGGGGGCTAGGCCCGGATGGTGCCTTGCGATAGAAAAGAACTCGGTCAGAGTTCTTCAGATAGGAGACAGAAATCAGGTCTGTCTCCTCCGGGCAATCAAGAGCGTCCTCCAGATTGCTTGGGTGGTGGTCCTCAGGCCCGTCAGCCCCGACCTGCCACACCCCAGAGCAAGGCACCCAGAATTGAGAATTCTCAAAACTGGACGAGGTTAGACAAACACAATGAACATACAGACAGACAGACGTAACAGGAGGCGCCTCTTACCTCTGAGGGATCCGGAATGAGGTCTGGGGTCTTGTAGAGATCCCGGAAAATCTCGGTGGAACCTCCAAATGTGGGGAGCCCCCGGAGGGTCCCCAAGTGGGATTGTCTACTAGACCCGAAGACACTCACACGGAGAGCTCTCAATGCAAGACGCAAGAGGTTTATTGTACCGGTGCACCGGGGCTCGACACGAAGTCCTCACGCAGGAGAGGTGAAGAGCCCCGAGCAGCCGGGAGGTAGGGGTTTTAAAAAGGAAAGATCATAAAACATGCGGAAATATCTCAAACATGTTTCAGCTCAGGGATTCTTCAGATGTCGTCAGGGTGTCGCCTCGGCTCAGGGATCGTGACCCCAGGCAGGGAGCTAGGGCCCCTGCGGTTAGGCATTGTTCAATTGTCTCTGAGCGGAGGCTTTCCAGAAATTGGGTAAGGGGGTTACGGTTGAGCAAACAGGGGTTGGGCAAACAAGCACAGGTGGGCAAACAAGCACAGATTTCTAAGGCAAAGGTCAGCATTTCAGTTAGCTAGTTCCTTATCTGGGCCCGGGCGGCTAGTTGCAGAAAGTCACGTACTGCAGAAAGTCACGTATAACATGCTTTTCCTTCATAAAATGGCTGTCCTTATGTCTAGGTAAAGCAAGCAATTGTACAGAAGCCAAAGAAGCAGGTTAGTTGTATTTATTGGTAATCTTTCAGTCACTACCTGATTAACTTTAAGTTTCTGATAATCCACTGTCTTTCTCAAGGATCCATCTGTCTTCTGAACAGGCCAAATAGGAAAGTTAAAGGGAGATGTGGTGGGAACCACCACTCCTGCATCCTTCAAGTCCTTTATAGTGGCATTAATTTCTGCAGTCCCTTCAGGGATGCAATACTGGGTTTAGTTCACTCTTTTCCCCAGTGGTGGGAGCCTCAATGTCTTCCATTTGGCCTTTCCAACCATAATAGCCCTCACTCCACAAGTCAGGGAACCAATGTGAGGGTTCTGCCAACTCCTAAGTATACCTATCCCAATTATGCATTCTGGGACTGGGGAAAGAACCACAGGGTGAGTTCGGGGACCCACTGGACCCACTGTCAGTCTAACATGTGCCAAAAGTCCATTGATCACCTGACCTCTGTAAGCACCTACTTTAACTGGAGGGCTACAGTGCTGTTTGGGGTCTTTTGGAATCAATGTCAATTCAGCACCAGTGTCCAGTAGACCCCGAAAGGTCTGATTATTACCTTTCCCCAGTGTACAGTTACCCTAGCATAAGACCACAGGTCCCTCTGAGGAAGGATAGGTATGAGCTTAATATTAACACTTTTGGGATCTAGCTGAAGAGTTGGAAAGAGTATTTCCACTTTGATGTTTTATATAGTTATGTTTAATACTACCATTATTTTTTAAAAGCACATGATCACATATGTATATCTACCTGGACTTTGTATTTTTGGTTTCAGTGTATTACTCATATATTACTGGGAGATGCTAACAGAAAATCAATCCAAAGAAAAAATTTGAAAGATACATTTATAGAATTATTATCTCATTTATATAAAAGCAGAACTTAGGAGTTCTAATAAATGGAATGTCTAATAAATTATGAAGTTACTGATTAAAAAAAAACTTTTGGGGTTGTAGGAGGGTCCTTCCTTGAGGGGACCTGGCCACCCCTTCATTCAAGGGGCTCTGGATCTGTAAACTGGCTCAAGTCTGGAAACTGATTAAGAGTCCTTGATTCTTTTTTTTTTTTTTAATTTTTTTTGTTGTTTATTTATTTATTTGAGAGCGACAGACAGAGTGAGAAAGAGGCAGAGAGAGAGACACAGAGAGAATGGGCGCACCAGGGCCTCCAGCCACTGCTAACGAACTCCAGATGCATGCACCCCCTTGTGCATCTGGCTAACGTGGGTCCTGGAGAGTTGAGCCTCGAACCGGGGTCCTTAGGCTTCACAGGCAAGCACTTAGCCGCTAAGCCATCTCTCCAGCCCCTTGATTCTTTGTTGTTATAATTCAAAGTAGCCTTTTGTTCCTTTGCTCTGGAACTTTTCTGCTTATACAGATCAAGCAGTAATTCAGTAGGCTTCTTATCTATTTGATTTCTGGGAATGCCATGATTAATCAGGAGTCATACCTTTATGAGCATTTTTTTCTTTTTGCCTATGCTGTCCATTACTGTAAACACATTCACCCCGCCTTTAGTGATTCAGCGCTCCCACTTGGCACTTGTTATTACTCCGAGATCCAGCTAGACCCATTGATTCTAAGTCACCGACTACAGCAACTGTGGCTCCCACTGTGAGGTCTTCTTTACATAAAAGACCAATGAGCCGGGTGTGGTGGCGCACGCCTTTAATCCCAGCACTCGGGAGGCAGAGGTAGGAGGATCGCCGTGAGTTCGAGGCCACCCTGAGACTCCATAGTGAATTCCAGGTCAGTCTGGGCTAGAGTGAAACCCTACCTCGAAAAACCAAAAAAAAAAAAAAAAAAAAAGAAAGAAAAAAAAAGACCAATGACTGGGCACTTTAAGTATGCTAGTGCTCCCCTCACAAATCTTTTTCTTATAGACTTAGTGAAGGGCACATCTTCTGGACGCTCCCATTGTGGGGGCAGAGATGAATTTACATGGAAAATTCACTCCAGCATTCCAAGTTCTCTGAGCCTTTTTATCCCTTCTTCAACATTTAGCCAAGAGATATCAGGCAGCTCAAACTCACTCACAGTAGGCCATATTTGGATCTATACTTCAGCCAACCAATCAAATAAACTCTTGTCACCTCTTCCACCTACATGAGCTGCAGTGTTAAATCTAAAACTTCTGCTAAATGAGCCCATTTCAATAAATTCAGCCTGATCTAATCTTATGTTCTTTCCTCCATCATCCCACACCCTTAAAATCCATCCCTACACATATTCCCTGTGCGTCTTCCTGTACAAGTTAGGAAATGCCTGAAGTTTTTTAGGGGTGTACCTCACCTCCTCTTGAGACATGCTTTCTATCTCACCTTTAGGGGCATTCCTAGCCTTCCATCTGGTTATAGGCCTAGAGGCAAAGATGGGTGGGAACTGAGAAGCACCTCCTACAGGGAGGCTCATTGCTGGTTCCTCAGACAAAGAAGGATTAATTCCCCCAGGCAAGGGTGAGGAGGATAATACTTCAGGGTGTGGGGGTGGGGATGCAACTGCCTCTAAGGGAGGGGAGGTCACATTCTCATGCAAAACAACCTCTTCAGAATCTGACAGTTCAGTGTCCCCAGATTCTTCAAGGTCTTCTCACATATCCCCATCCCAAGGGTCCCACTCTTTTTTTGTTTTGTTTTGTTTTGTTCTGTTTTTTTGAGTGCTGGGATTAAAGGTGTGTGCCACCACACCGGGCTTTGATCCCACTCTTTTCCAATCAGTGCCCTCACTCTAACTTATGATAGCTGTGAGGCTGGAATTTGAGGTTACATTGCAAGTTAGCCAATCTTACAATGACAGCTTGGGTTTGGTTTTTGGCAATTTGAGCCCTGTTCTGGCTAGAAAGGAGACTCTCCTCCAGAGCACCCTTAGAAACCTTCAGATTTTGTATGTGGGTCTTAAGCTTGGACATTTCCTTTCTGAGCTTCTGCTTTTCCCTTTTTATCCAGAGATGCTAGACGCAACCAACCAGCAACATCATTCATCTTACTTTTCCACAAATATTCTAAAGTTTTAGATACAGTCACTACATTCCTTGCTTCTCACAGGATATGACTCAGGATCACCAAGTACATCTATCTCATGAAGTTCTTTAAATAGTTCACACCATAGATTATTAGTGCCCCCTCTTATTACCAGTAAAAACACTCTCCTTATTACAAGTAAAAATGCTCTCCATAAGGGAGAACCAACCCCAGATAGCAGCAAACCCACTAGAGTTATCATCCTTACAATTCTGTTTCCCTAGAACACAATCTGTATTAGCCAAGGTTCCCTTGAGGAACAGAACCACTAGAATGAATTGTATTAAAAGGGAATTTATTAGATTAGCTTACAGCAGTCCAATAGCAGTTGCATGCCCAAGAATCAAGGAACCCAGTAGCTGCTCAGTCCCAATGTCTTAGCAGTCCCAATCTAGCACTGAAGGCATATAGGCTTCCTGAGGAGTCATTGGTCTTCAATCCTTGCTGGTCTTCAGTTGATGCTGGTCTTCACTCCACACTGGAAAGCAACAAGCAGCTCCAGCAGCCAAGTGGAAAGAAGGGGGATTCTGTTCACCCAGAATTTCCTTATATAAAGAACCCCCTCTGAGAGGGGCCACCCACTCTGGGGGAAGGGCTCACCTTGGGGGAAGGACTTCCTCCTTCAGTTAATCTTCCTGGAAGCAACCTCAGAGACCCACTCAAGAGGAATGTTTGTGGATTCCTAAACAGAACAAGTTGACAGCAACTTACCCATCACAATAGATTTTCCTGAGATAGCTAAAAGTAGATCTACCACACTACCCAGCCATACCACTCCTGGGCATATACCCAAGGTTTCTACACTTTACTATAGAGATACTTGCTCACCTATGTTTACTGCTGTTTTATTCACAATATCTAGGAAATGGAACCATCAACTGATGAATGGAAAATGAAGATGTTCTCTCTCATTATTGGATTTGAAGCCTGATCCATGGGAGGGAATTCATAACTGGTGCTTACTGAAGACCTAATCAAAAGCCTATGGCTGGGGAGGTCATAAGCCCTAGGGGGAAAACTACTACTTTGAAGCTGGTTGTGGTATTGCACACCTTCAATCCTAGCACTTGGGGGGCAGAGGTAGGAGGATTGCCATGAATTTGAGGCCATCTTGAGACTACATAGTGAATTCCAGGTTAGCCTGAGCTAGAGTGAGACCCTACCTCAAAAAATCAAACAATTACCAGGCGTGGTGGTGCACGCCTTTAATCCCAGCACTGGGAGGCAGAGGTAGAAGGATCGCCGTGAGTTCAAGGCCAGCCTGAGACTACATAGTGAATCCCAGGTCAGCCTGGGCCAGAGTAAGACCCTACCTCGAAAAACCAAAAAAAAAAAAAAAAAAAATCAAACAATCAAAAAACGAAAAAAGGGCTGGAGCAATGGCTTAGAGGTTAAGTGCTTGCCTGTGAAGCCTAAGGACGTCGGTTCGAGGCTCGATTCCTCAGGACCCATGTTAGCCAGATGCACAAGGGGGCGCACGCGTCTGGAGTTGGTTTCCAGTGGCTGGAGGCCCTGGTGCGCCCATTCTCTCTCTCTCTTTCTCTCTCTCTCTCTCTCTCTCTCTCTCTCTCTCGCTTTCTCTTTCCCTCCCTCCCTCTTTCTCTCTCTGTCTGTCGCTCTCAAGTAAATAAATAAAAATGAATAAAATATTTAAAGAAACAAAAAATAATACTTTGTTTGGCTAAATGGATATTTATGCCCACTCGACTGCCCTCTAAATATGTATGTTTATGCATATATATTAGTTTTTGAGGTAGGGTTTCACTCTAGCTCAGGCTGACCTGGAATTGACTATGTAATCTCAGGGTGGCCTCAAACTCACGATGATCCTCCTACCTCTGCCTCCCCAAATGCTGGGATTAAAGGCATGCACCACCACGCCCGGCTGCCCACATATTAAAAAAATTATATATTTTATTTAGTTATTTATTTATTTGAGAGAGAGGCAGATAGAGAGAAAGAGAGAATGGGCATGCCAGGGCCTCTAGCCACTGAAAATGAACTCGAGACGCTGTGCATCTGGCTTACATGGGTCCTGGGAAATCAAACCTGGGTCCTTAGGTTTCACAGGCAAACGCCTTAACTGCTAAGCCATTTCCCCAGCCCCTGCCCATATATTTTTAAATATTTATTTATTTATGAGAGAGAATGAGAACACCACACCTCTTGCCACTGCAAACAAACTCCACATACATGTGCCACTTTGCGCATCTGGTTTTATATACTTACTGGGGAATCATACCTGAGCCACCAGGCTTTGCAAACAAGCGCCTTAACCTGAGCCATGTCCCCAACCCTCTGCCCATATATTAATGCTGCTCTCACTTTTGATCAGGGAAACTTCTCTTTTCAGATGGCAGTGACTACTGAGGAGACTCAAAATTCATGAAAGTGTTGAGAAGTGACAGCAAACTGTTCAATACTTAGTAAGACATTTCCATCACACCGTCCAAGTCTCAGAGACAATTGTGGGACAGGTGGTTAAAGAATGTAAGGGCCAAAAGAAGAGGAGAAGTGCTTTGGAATACTGTCTTCCAGACACTAAGTGGTCATTGCATTCAAGATCTCACAGAGGCTTACACTACCTACACAAGACCTGCATAATATGAGGGCAAAAAATGATGACATCAAAATAGAAGAAGGAATCATTGGAAAGATAAAAGGATTCAGTGGGTGGGGGTTAAGGAGGGGAGACAAAGTAGAATGGTGGGAGGGAATTATGATCAGGGTACATTGTGTATATGAATGGAGGTTGTCAATAAAAAAAAATGAAGTTGGGAGGCTGTAGTGATGACCCAGTGGTTAATGGCGCTTGCTTGTAGAGCCTGATGGCCTGGGTTTGATTCCCCAGTACCCATATAGTCAGACACTTAAAATGGTGCATGTGTCTGGAGTTTCATTTGCAGTGGCAAGAGGCCCTGGTGTGGCCATATTCTCTATCTCTCTCTCAAATAAATAAATAAAAATTAAATTAAATTGGCCAGGCATGATAACACATACCTTTAATCCCAGCACTCAGGAGGCGGAGGTAGGAGGATCTCTGTGAGTTCAAGGCCAGCCTGGGACTGCATAGTGAATTCCAAGTCAGCCTGGGGTAGAACAAGACCTGACTTTGAAGAACCAAAGAATAATAATAATAAATAAAAAACATGTGACAAATTACATAAATGCATAACCAAAGCACCTTTCTCAAATATCAAACTTTGGCCTTCTGAGTCACATACCTCCCTTCTGCGTCACATTGCTCATTCAGTTATGGACTGCGACATGTTCTCTAGCCAATTTTTTGCCAGTTCAATTTTGGCAGTAAAGTCAAGGGAGAATAATGATCAAAGAAAAACAAGCTCAGAATGTGGCACAATGTTCTTTTAGACAAGTACTACAGGAAATGCGTTCTGGAAAATTATTCTTAGGCCTTTGTATTCTATAACAGTTCATTCCTAGGTGTATTGGTTGAATTCAGCTGGTTTTTGTTATAATATCCAGTGTTCTACTTATAAGACCTTTGCTTTAGTACCTTGCCTGATGTTCAATCTCTTAACTGACCAAAACATCCCCATGTGGTTTTGTCACTTAATCCTATCTCAGTATTCTACTTTTTCCTTGGCAAAAATAACCCTCCTAAATGCTATTTAAGCCTAACTACTGCTTCCAAGCTTAACTAGAATATTCTCAGCAATTCATTTATCCACCCATTATTCATCCTTCCATTTTGCTAATCTGTAATTCTGTTGTGAATATCTCCATCTCTCTCCTTATGTGATGGAGCCTCTACAATGTACCTTGGGTAATTAGTTTCTTGAAATGCAGTCATCGTAGCACTCTTGAGATGTCTGGAAATCCCACATGAGCATTTTAGATAACAGGTATCTTAGTCCATTTTGTGCTACTAGCACAGAATAATGCACTTTGGGTAATTTCTATCACAAAGAAATTAATTGGATCACAGTTCTAGAGCCTAAGAAGTTCAACAGCAAGGGCCTAACATTTGGAGAAAGCCTTGAGGATGAGGCGTTTGTACCTCTATTTTAGTTAGTCCAAGAGTTCTCAAAAGTGAGTGTTGCACTTTCTCCAACAGTTTCCCAAATAAAGGGTCATTGATTCCTTTAAGAAAGAACTGGAACAATTATTACTATGTGTCCTTTCATGCTGGTTTACATTCCCTTCTCCTTGCGGACCTCGGCCCCCATTTAGTCCATGAGTTTCAGATTTGAAAACTGCTTCACGTCCAGAAACTCAGGAAAAAAATGCAACTTTGTATGAGAGATTCTGCCCTCAGCATTCTGATCATTCAAGTTTGATAGTTTCCAATTTTACAGACTGCATAGTACCCTTGTTGTCTGCCTATCTATTTTTGCCCCTAACTATGCCATGTTCTCTGAACCACCCACATTAACTCCTTCTAGGTCAGACTCCTTTGGCTGACACTCTGACCCAGCTCCTCATCACCACTGTTGCATCCACCCAGATTTTAGCAGTTGAGCAAATCCACCTAGTCTCTATTACTCTTTCCCATCATCACATTTGCAACTCTGTGGTTGCCTCTATTACCATCCACATTGAACTTCTGAGTTATGTAGCCCCTCTTAGAAGCACATCCCCCATAATGTAGGTGAACAGAATTTCCCCAGAACTCTTCCAGGCAACATAATTCTCCAGTGGGTATTCTGACACTGATGCATGTCCATCTCCCTAAGCCTTCTAGGTCACTGTCAGCCATGGCAATTAGGACATTACTGCCTGACTTAATGTCGCCCAACATTTTTTCTAAGCCTCTAGGATACATCTAGAATAGTATATTTGAACCACCTTCCAGGTCCTTTCCAGGGAGTTAGACTCTATACCAGGAGTGTATTCATATATTTATAAACTATCTTTCTTCCAAATTTGCATTCTACTGCCTTTAGTGCAACATTCTCAAAGTCTTTGTCAATTCCCTTATGATGATACTGATTTATTTTCTTCATTTTCCTCTTAGTCCTATATGCATGATTAGCACAAGAAGCTGAACTTGGTCACTACCTCCTCTGAAGAACAGATAGGTACCTAAACACTACCTGAAGAACTTCTGCATCAATGCTCCAGGAATTCCAGATCTTGGACACACTGTCAGTAACCCACACAGCATTCATAGCAAAACTTATCAAGTATCCTCTGTTTAATGTAAACAAGAAAGAAGGCCAACAGAGTAGTAGAGTAACACTATTCTTCAGGGCCCAGAAAAATGATTCTATATCATATTTTAACATAGCAAGTATCACAATTACCTGCATATTTTGACTCATCATGCAACCCAAAATATAATTACCATACAGTTTGTGGTTTTAGCACTTCACTGTAACTTCTGTCAATATGTGTAAATTTTATAACTAAATGGTAATTGTATGGTAATGCAATAATTTATAAAGCAGATACCATAAATTTGTTAAATAATTCCATAATTTGTGCCCGATAAAATCAAGTGTAACAATCTTTACATGACCAGTATTGTAAGCAAGCTAAGAATTTTGATATATATACGTGATATAATATATATATTATATAATGTATTGTATATATATAATTGCTATAGACAGATAGACATTCAATAATGTACAATTAAACCAAAAAGCTATGAATCCACTCACAACTTCCATATTGTACTGATACATTATGAGAATATCACATACTTATAAGGTGAGTACTACAGTGAAAACTGGCTGAGAAAAGCTGAGGAGCTCTTTCAAGTAAAGAATGATCTATTACTAGAAATAAAACCAAAGACTATACTGATAGAATTTTTATTGTATTGTATTGTATATTTTTTTTAAGGTAGGGTCTCACTCTAGCCAAGGCTGACCTGGAACTCACTCTATAGTCCCAGGCTGGCCTCAAACTCACAGTGATACCCCTACCTCTGCCTCCTGGGCTTAAAGGCATAGGCCACCATGCCTTGCAGGATTTTTTTTTTTAATTTTAAAAGTGCATATATATTTCCTATTTACACAAATATGAAACAAGGCAAAAATGCAGCTTGGCATTTTCTATGACAATCCATTCATTGTTAAGGTGGTACTTTCCACCCCATATAGTTGGTAGAAACAGTAATGTAAATATTTAATTTACAAGAAATTAACAAAAAGTATAGTGATGAAGTACACTGTTTTATTAACACATCCAACTCACTGTGAGAACTTGTGCTAGTTTTAAGTATGAACTAGATGTGAAAGAGAGAGACTTAGAAAAGAATCAAATTAGCCAGGCATGGTGGTGCACGCCTTTAATACCAGCACTTGGGAGGCAGAGGTAAGAGGATCGCCGTGAGTTCAAGGCCACCCTGAGACTACATAGTGAATTCCAGGTCAGCCTGAGCTAGAGTGAAACCCTACCTCAAAAAAAAAAAAACAAAACAAAAAAAAAAGAATCAAACCCTAGCTGATTATAAATCAAAGTCATCACAATAACTTAGGAAAAAATATATCTTCAGAAGCAGGAACCCAAAAAGCAAATACAAGAGTTAAAACTTTTCAGAGTTTGGTTTCATGGATTAGCTATAAAATCCCATTGTTAAACCAAGGCTAAATGAGTATTTGGTTTGAGAGGTAACATCATTGCTACTACACCTGCTGAGCACTATGAAAACAATAAGTACCTAGTATCTATTAGGCCTCATTTTAAATATCCCTACATCAAATAGACTGGAACTCCATCTAAAATGGAGATGTTGCAGTGTTTCTTGATGCTGGACCTACTTCCCTGGGGGGAATGCAAACACATGTCTATTCACCCCAGACAGGGCACAGATGACAAACCAAAGCATCATTGCATGAAAAACAATTTTGTTGAACCAATGAGTTTATTGGGGTTACTTACAGAGCAGAGTGAAGGGTTACTACAGAAGCATGGACGACTCAAAGGCAGTTGAATCAGCATTTTTTCCCACCCCAGCGCAGGTGACGACTCACAGAAGCTGCGTCTCTGGAGCTCGCTGCATGACTTGCAGGTAGCTAGACTGGTCAGAGGATTTCATCTCCCTCGCAGTTCTTTCTCCTTATATAACCTTGGGGAGGGGCCTTGTGATCTTATAAGTTTCAGGAGTTTCAATTCTTAGGAAATTGTTACACGGCTCTCTACCTCTCCCTTTGGCTCTTACATACTTTCCGCCTCCTCTTCCGCGGTATTCCCTAAGCCATGGAGGGGGTTAGACAATGTCCATCTATAGCTAAACATTGGACCACTATGCCACAGCCACAGTCACTTTGTCCCAGGAACATCACAACTTGAGTCTCTGTAGTCCAGCTTCCACTGCAAAAAATAAATAAGTACATAAAAACACAAGTTTCCTTGTATGACTGAGGCTGACAGCAACAGTGATCTATGGGAGTAAACACAAATATTTAGAAGGCAATTTGATAGACACATCTATTCAACAAAACAATAGCAGTTACTTCCCCCACTGGGGCCTATGACATCCACAGCACAGGCTTTTGACCAAGTTTAATGTAGCAGGTATGAACTCCCTCCTGTGGAGTGGGCCTAGAATTCAATCAGAAAGCTGTAGGCTGCAGCCACAACAGTTGTGCCACTATCACACCAGCAGGCACCTCTTGTTGTACGTTGTATGTTGATAATGTAGCCGCTGGGATCCATACTTCAGCAGGACTGATAAAGACAGTCCTCCCCCAGTAGCCAGCATAGCACCCTCTGGCACTATGAAAACTAACCAATAGGAGGGAGCTTCTAGCTCAGTTCCAACCTGATTTGTCCATGTCCTGAAGCCAAAGTGTGGGGTGTCTTCAGCAATAGGGTCTTAACATTTAGTTCTGACATACAGCCAACAGAAGCAGCAATAGCCTTTTTGAATTTTGTGAGGCCTCAAAAGCCTCTCTGACCAACAACTCTTTTTTTTTTTTTTTTTTTGGTTTTTTGGTTTTTTTGGTTTTTTGAGGTAGGGTCTCACTCTAGCCCAGGCTGACCTGGAATTCACTATGGAGTCTCAGGGTGGCCTCGAACTCACGGCGATCCTCCTACCTCTGCCTCCCGAGTGCTGGGATTAAAGGCGTGTGCCACCACGCCCGGCCTGACCAACAACTCTTAAGAAATAGCCTACCTCCCGCCCGGCACTAGGATCGTTATTTAATAATCTTATGGCATCTGGCATGTCTTTTCTCACCCATATATGATACCTTCTTTGAAATTCTTACTGTTGCCTTTTCTGTTCTCCCAGATACTTTTTCCAACATCTAAGACACTCAGTGTTGAGTACTGTAACACTTATGTAATGAACATTTTTTTAAAGAGGGTGGGCAGGATCTCTGAAGGCCCACTGATATCCATTCCAAGCAGGTACCCATTGGTCTCAGGAGTCAGAGGCTAAGGGAGATACTAAAGAAGAATATTAGCAAGATCAAATACAGCATGAAGAAATTCCATTGCTTGTATCAGCTGCTTTCTCAAAAAAGCAATGTTGGGGACAGCAGCATGGATGAGAGGCACTATCCCATCTAGACTTCTATAACCCACAGATATTTTCTATGAGTCATCATGCTTCCTTATGTTGGGGCACTTCCATGGGGTCTCCGTGCATCTCCCCACCCTAGACAGGCTCAGCGGGGCCCACACAAGCAGATTGCCCTGGCCCAGGGCCAAAGGACAGTGAGGCTGTTTTCTCATCTGCTTTTGTGCCAGCCCCTTAGGTTAACTCCCCCCATTTGGTAGGCTCGGAGAGATTGGCACTGTGACTGCAGCTTTCTCCATTGTCTCTCCCTCAGCCAAAGCTGGCTACTGTGATAAGCTCAGGCTAGGTGAGCAATTTCTACCCCTGGTATACCTTTTGCAGGAGAGAATTGTACATGGCTCACTCTGGTGGCATAATTGTCTACCCCTGGAATAATCTTTGTCTTTTCTCCCTATAGTGATCTATCATTTATCCCTTCAGAGAACTGTTCTTCTGGCTTTAAAGCCTTCCAGAAGCTCACTAGCTCTGCAATTTGGCTTTCTGTCAATTTTCCCCCCTTAGGAACTCCAGCTCCACACAATTTTTTTTTTTGCCACATTTGCCCTTGAGAGACCTGAACAGACCCTTTTGTCTGTGTGCACCTTCTCGCATGTCCTCTAGAGTGCTTGAGCACTTTACAAACTCAATGCTCATGCTAGGCTTAGGTTAAGTCACTCAGATCTGTCAAGACCACTACTACCTGGTAAAGATCATAGCCCTCCATGGGACTCAGCAAAGCAACTAAATCTCCATGCCAGTCCCAAGCAGAGGTCACTGTTGAATTAATGAATCAACTTCTTTCTTAACTCTCCTGAGAACACAGCTCTATTGGGCACAGCAAACTGGGTGTCAAATACCAGTACTCTCATTCCTAGTTCCCTCAATGAAGCCTGCCCTTCCTCTATTGTCTTCCAGTTCCTGATATTTGTAAGTACCTCAGCCAGTGATAACCAAATGTTCCTAATGACTCATAGGAGTCAATCCATAAGAAACTGATTTTCCTAGCATCACCTCAGGCTATGCAGCCTTTGTCTCAAGGAAGGATAAGTAGTCACTACTCAGTGTCTCAGCTTCCATAGCACTCAGACTGATCTCATCTGTATCCATGCCCATAGCATGACACACCAGGCCAGGCTGTAAGAAATTCTTTCATTTCTTGCTTAAAAGTCCTTCCCAACTCAAGCAGTTCAGAGGCAGAATGCTATCATGCCCTCTTGGACTGGGCTGTTCTGGAGCCCCATATCTGTATGCTAAATCATGGGTTTTCCTTTTCTCTGCATTAATGATCATTCCACCTCCTTACTATCTGACTCCTCCCATGGGTTCAAAGTTTTTGGATCCCATGAAGGGCTCTTCAAAACTGATCTAATTTGTGCCTTGTTTCTGTTTTGGCCTGCTAGCTGTAAGAGATGGACAACCAGCTCCTCTATCTCATCTTCTCTTTTATCCAATTTCCTTTGCACTTCAGAAGCTAACACAGAGGATATTAGCCACATGCCCCTTTCCCATTGCAACTCCTCTTTAATACAAACAAGTTCCTTCTGAGTAGCCATCTTGGCCTCAGCTGCATATCTTATTACCCACAGCAATGGCCATGCAACCTGTGTAATGGCTTGCTGGATATCCCATCCCATTTTAACTACTCTTTGGGACTGCATCATTTTCTCTAGTCCTTCAATTGCTTTCAGGGAATCTCTGTACTCCCACTGCAGACCCCACTCATTCAGCATATGTATCACTCCATACCACATATAAGATGACCACCCTGGGATTCCCCCTAAAGATACTGTACCTCATGATGGCTTAGCCTTAGTCACATGTATTACATCATAGTAGGAGCTATGCACCCACTTCCACTATAAGAAGACACATTATTATATACCGCATGGAGAAGGATGGTCATGTCAGGAATTCCCCTGCAGTCTCTGTTACATGCATTGCCATCCATACTTACAGAACATAGATGACTTAAAGGCATCACCAAAAAGCCAACCCCAGCATAGGTGGTGTCTCATAAAAGCTGCACGTCTGGAGCTCGCTGCATGACTTGCTTCTCAGAAGAACAGAGGCATCTCCCCCAGAGCTGGAACTTGTAATGATCTCTCCCCAAATATCAACAATGGAAAGATAAAAAGCAAATTGCTGTTGCTTAACATTTTAAGAACAATAGAAAAATTAACTTAAAAGCAATGTTTGAGTGACAAGCATTACTTAAAGAATGGCTAGGAAGAATTAGAGAGATGGCTCAGCAATTAAAGGCACTTCCTCCAAAGCCTGGTGGCCTGGGTTCAATTCCCCAGCTGCCCACATAAAGCCAGATGCACAAAGTGGCCCGTGTATCTGCGATTCATTTGTAGTGACAAGAGACCCTGGTGTGCTCATTATCTACGCCCCCCCCCCCATTCTCTCTCACTATAACTGCAAATAAATAAATAAAAATACATTTAAAACATAATGACTAAGGGCTGAAGAGATGGCTTAGTGGTTAAGGTGCTTGCTTGCAGAGTCTTAACAACCCTGGTTCAATTCCCCAGTACCCACATAAAGCCAGATGCACAAATTGGTGCGTGCATCTAGAGTTCATTTGCAGTGGTTGAAGGCCCTGGCACACCCATTCTATCTCTATGCCTATCTCACTTCTGCCTCCCTGCTTTCAAATAAATCAATAAATAAAATAATGACTAAGAAAACATCAGTGAGCACAGTGTAAACGAAATACAACATGCTGTGCACAGGACAACTTGGCTAACTACACATTCCTGCTCCTACACCCATTCACACACCCAGTCTCTCCAAAAACTTTAACATGTAAACAGCACACTCACAAAAACTTTAGTGAGCCAGGTGTGGTGGCACATGCCTTTAATCCCAGCACTCGGGAGGCAGAGGTAGGAGGATCGCCGCGAGCTCAAGGTCATCCTGAGAGACTACATAGTTAATTCTAGGTCAGCCTGGACCAGAGTGAAACCTTACCTCGAAAAACCAAAAAAAAAGAAAAGAAAAAAGAAAAAAGAAAAGACTTTAGTGACATCAAAATAAAAGAGAGACTAATTGAGAGAGGGAGGAGATATGATGGACAATGGATTTGTGAAGGGGAAAGAGGAGGAGGAAACTATGATTTATTGTCTATAATTATAAAAGTTGTCAATTTTTTTAAAGTTTATTAAAAAGTCTTTAGGGCTGAAGAGATGGTTCAGCAGTTAAGGCACTTGCCTGCGAAGCCTAAGGACTGGGTTTTGATTCCCCAGCACCCTTGTAAAGCCAGATGCATGCATCTAGAGTTCGTTTGCAGTGGCTAGAGGCCCTGGTGTGCCTATTCTCTATCTGCCTGTCTCTCTCTCCTTCTCTCTCATAAATAAAATAAAACGATTTGAAAAAAATGCCTTTAAATTTTTCTTTAAGTCCTTTAAGGTAAAAGCTGAACAAAATGAAAAAGCTAAACATAAGAGTTCATTGGTATTCTGATTGACACCTAAGAGTTGCCCACTGGCACTGCCATGAACTTCAATAAGAAGACCATTATAAAGCAATTTCATAAAATAATTTTCAGAGAATAGGTGAGAGGAAGTTTTCAACCCAGCATGTATTAATTCGCTTAGAAAAATACTATTCTAGCAAATACTACCAATCATTAGCATAAATTCAATGTTGTTGCAAAAATGACACAGTTTAAATAAACTGGTACACATGAAAATTAATCACTAACATAACTATGTGCACCAGAGTTAAAAATTCTTTAAAATATATATTATATTAATAAAGAATTTCTTTATCATATTAAATTATTTTAAAAGCTAAATACATGTGGATCTAAACATTTTTATCTCCTACATTTAATTCACTGGATGGCTCCTGAATATGTTTCTTCCCATTTATGGTTTTTCCAAATATTTTATTTGACAAGAATCTTGACCTTAAAAAGTTATAAAATTAGTGAGATTTTGCTACTTATTAATCCAAAATATATAATTATTTTAGTCCCAGAGAATGTTAAAATATTTTGCTGCCGGAAAGGACATTAAAATAACAGCAGTATTATCAAAGTCATGACACCAGATATTTTACAGCCTTTCACACAGTCATTAGAAATACTTTTTACCTGGAGTTCCTGTGATTGTATCCTGGGGGCGGCAACGTGTATTTTTCTGCAACGAACCACTATGATAAAACCAAAGAAAACATGCCACATTTTACCAAGAGTGTCCACTCAATAGGTTCCTCGTGGCTCTGTCCAGTTTATGGCAATACTTCATTTAAAAAGGCCTTGTATGCCCTTGTGTCTGAGTGGAGTTGAGTCTTTTCAGATGAAATGTACACAATTGTACAGATTCACCCAGAGTCTTGGAAGAAGTTATTCACTGTGTGAAGGAAGTATGGTATTTCACAAATGCAATTGTGGCCAGTTCCTTACAGAACTCTTCTAACACAATCACACCCTCTAGCAATGTGATGTGGTCAATAACAGGACCTTTGGGTTCCAAGCCAAGTAGTCGCTTTCTGACAAGCAGAAGCTTGGGAACAAAGTTCTCAACGCACTGAATTCGAACCATCAGGTCTCCAACAACCCTGACGATCACAGAGAAGAGAGATCTACAGCCAGAGGCCAGGTTCACGTAGGGATCCAAAAGATACTCATGTATGTGGGGGTGTGGGAAGAGGGAGAGTCTAGACAACACTGAGGTCACCTGCAAGTTCACATTGTATGGCTGATCAAGAAGTCTTCCCATTCTGTCCAATAAAACTTTCAAAAAGTGGCCTTCAAAGAAAGCTCCTTCCAAGTTACACTTTTCCAGTGCTTTTGGAGACCCAGGCCACTCCCATCTTAAGCAGATGGCATAGGAGTCCTGGAACTGCCTATAAGCATCTCTGAGGTAGGTGTCATATCCACAGCCTTCAACACGGTAGGATGATTTTGCTTCATCCGGTACCAGACAGAGAAAACTATTTACAATTTTATGGACTTCAGTTTTCCCATCATTTTGAGGGTGGTCTGGGCTAGCACGAGCTGAAGACTTGAGCCACTCTTGATTTGACAAAGTGTTGTCTGGTGAAATGTCAGTAAATAACCAATCTCCCTCCAGATGTACTGCTCCTGCTAGTAAGCCATTCTCTGCCACATCTCTGTCTTCTGAGCACGAAGGTTTGTATTCTGTATAATTTCTTTCTTCAAGATTTTTTAGGACCAAGTTGTAAAGAATGTTCTCATTGGGTTTTTGTAGAAGGTGTTCAAACATTCTCAGTGTCGTTATGCTTATCTCATCAGATATATGATCACAATGTTCAATTAACCTGTGTCTTAAAGGATGTCTGCTAATTTCTGCCAGAGTTTCTGGTTCCCTCTGATCTCCAAGGATAAAAGCCACAACTTCTTGAAGCAAATCAGAAGAGGTTACTTGACGAACAATGCGATGCAGCAGAGCAGTTGATGTCAGAATATCCATCTCAGAAGTTTGCATTAACTGAGGTTCCAGAACACCAATAAAAAATCTTTCATGAACAGCTTTGGCAAGAAAAGCAGCAGTAGTCTTTTGTGCTTCCTTAATGAGTTGGTCACAATAATCAAACCAGGAAAGAAATGAAATTAAGTCTCGTTTCCCTGGGAATGCTAAAGCATCTTCTTTATGACTGTAGGAGTCCAACCCCCAATTAATTGCTTCCATTGTTTCAATATCTAATGGATCCACTGACCGAGGTAGGGCCTTGTACAGTGAGGTGAGCCTGTCTGTCAGCAGTTCGCTCAAGCAAATGCTCCGAGTAAAGCACTTTGCAACTGGAGGCTCTGGTAAACTCACTAGCAGCATCAAGCCCTCGCATGCTTTCACAGCTATTCGGCCATCTGGACTTCTAGCAAGATTTAACAAAGAATTCACTAAATTGTAATCCTGCTTTGAACAAACAATGGAGGCCTCTAGCAGTGACGTGACATCAAGGTCATCCAAGCTTGTGCACAGGTCATCCAACCAATGAGAGGGCTCATCCAAGGATTCTGTGTGCTGCAGTCCATTAACACCAGACAGCTCCTCTGGCTGATAGGATAGTCCTGAATCAGTTGACAAGGAATCTTGACCTTTCAATGCGTCTTCTGAAATTACATTGGATGTTCCTTTGGAAGCCAATGACTTCAACTGATTCCCCAGAAAAAAGTTAATCAAGTAGGGATCCTGTTTCAGCTTTGCACACACAATGCAGAGAAATTGAACCTCTTCATTTTCCGTTGGTGTTGCAAGGACTTCACCACAGAGTCCAATTAATTTCTGCACAGGCTTGTGCACATTAGTGTGTGGAAGCAGTGGCTGCTGGATTCTTCCCAAAAGTTTAGTATAGAACACCAAAACCTGCTGCTTCATGCCTGGAGGACAATCATCTTTCCCTAAGGTGTACAGCACTTCCAAGATCTTATGATGGAGCAGATATTCCATGCATGGCCCCGTCTCTCCAGATTCCAGCTCGTTTTCTTCTTGAACTAGTATATCCATCATCTGTTCCAGATGAGATGGAATGTTCGTGTTAGTCACTGGGGCTTTAGCATCTGAAGTCTCCATGTAGTACTGGGTAATTGCCTTCCAGTGATAAACAAAATTTTCCCGTAAAGCAAAGGAAGGTGTCAGTGCCTCCATGGCGTGCTGTAGGATGCAGGTGACCTTAGAGAACATCCTTTCCTGGGTCTGCAGCAGCCTCTCCGAGGACGACCTGGAGTGCTCCTAGATCTGGCTGCTTCAGAGTAAAGGCAGGTGTGGGGCAGGGAGCAGAGGGCCCAGGGAGGTCAGAGAAGCCCCAGCCCGTTGTCTATGTTCCTGCTGATGCGTGTGCAGTAGATGTTGCAGTTTTATCAGAGTATCATCCCTTTCCTGTTTTATCAGGTATAGCATGTCCCCATTTGAGTTACATTTTTTAGTTAATTGATTATTGGCCTACTTTCAGGAGGACAGGATACAGATGAATGTTGTCTTGTAAAAGAGAGGTTGTTGTGTTGTTTTAAGTGAATGGGGTGTGTTAGCTCTTAAGGAGGGGAGGGACTATCCCGACAAGTGCAGAGTTTTCATGCCCAGAAATCCAAATCCCATGGGTCAGGGTCTCATTCTCTCCCAAGCAGATCCCTCATCTTGGCATAACCAACCTGCCTAGGATTTTAACCACTTTTGGAGCCTGCCCCTACTCTTATTATTGAGTCCTAGGTCTGTTCCTCCACTTTCTTTTTCCAAACGGCGTCTTGCTATGTAGCTCAGGATATCTCCTTACTCTTAATCCTCCTGCTTCAGTCTCCTGGGTTCTGGGATGACAGGGATGCATAACTATACCCAGCTCCGATCCTTAGCTCTCTAATTCATCCTATTATAGGAAGTGAGAGCTTCATTGTGTGCTACCAAAGAGGCTATGGCCATCATCCTCAACTGGAAATTTCCAAGTAATCACTTTCAGCTTTTGATTATCTGTTTTTAGAGTTGTCAGTAAAACAAGAATATCCATCAAGCCAGACGTGGTGGTGATGCCTTTAACCCCAGCACTAGGGAGGCAGAGGTAGGAGGATTGCGGTGAGTTCGAGGCCACCCTGAGGCTACACAGTGAATTCCCGGTTAGCCTGGGCTAGAGCAAGACCATACTTTGAAAAAAAATACTCAGGCTGGATATGGTGGCGCACACCTTTAATCCCAGCACTCAGGGGGCAGAGGTAGGAGGATTGCCATGAGTTTGAGACCACCCTGAGACTGCATAGTTAATTCCAGGTCAGCCTGGATCAAAGTGAGACCCTACCTCAAAAAATAAATACTCAGCCAGGCGTGGTGGCTCACGCCTTTAATCCCAGCACTCAGGAGGCAGAGGTAGGAGGATCTCTGTGAGTTTGAGGCCACCCTGAGACTACATTGTGAATTCCAGGTCAGCCTGAGCTACAGTGAGACCCTACCTCGAAAAACCAAAATAAATAAATAAATAAATAAGTCCTCATCTTCAAGGGTCAAGGGCTAGGGACATTCACTTAGGATGTATGAGACCCTAGGGTTCACTCCAAGCACAAAGAAAGGAAAACAGAGCTTGAGGTTGCCCTACCCAGCACATTCTCTACCCTCCCTTAGTCATTCCCTCTGCCATTAGAACAAAGTCCCTAAATGCTCTGATGTGCCTTCACCAGGCTACCACTCCAACAGAGCATAAGGCCATTGAAGCTATGGCTAATATAAAGCCACTGCCTTTCTCCCCACTATGGCCCCTGGTGATATGGTTTGAGGACAAGCAGTTGCTCATCCAGAGGACAAGCCTGGCTGGGCACCATCAGTCAGACATCTATGGCCATGGAAGTGCTAGGCCTGATGTGCTCTTAGGTGCAGATAGGTGAGCACCCATCCAAGGCCCTGTGTATCATGGACATAGTCCTACCCCAGTAGTTGCTGGACACTGAGGGGTACCTACTGACTGTGGGGGACATGCAAGAGGGGTGGGGCAAGTATGGGCTAATCAGGTCCATAGAAGTCCCTCACACAGGGGTAGCAGGAAGGTGCCTGACTGAGGAAAGATCTTCCTGGAGCTCACTTCTATGGTATACTTCTACAAAGCCATGCAGGACCAGACCAGCTGCAAGCTTCCCAAAAGAGTTGTCACAAAGTGACATGGCCCCAACTCATCACCTGCAGTACTTCTGGTAGAAGCAGGGCTGACTATGGGAGAAGACTCCAGCCCACCATTTTGCATGCCCCTATGAAGAAGATGGGTAGGGAAATGACAGGTGAATTACAGCAATCCAGATAGGGTGGAGAGGGCTGCAGAAATGGCTCAGCAGTTAAAAGTGCTTATTTGCAAAGCCTGCTGGCTCTGGGTTTGATTTCTCAGTACCCTTGTAAAGCCACGTACATGTGGAGTTTGTTTGCAGCTGCAAGAAGGCCTGACACACAATCATATTCATTCTCTCTCTCCTTACAAACAAATAAATAAAAATATTTAAAAATAAATATGAGGGGGCTGGAGAGATGGCTTAGTGGTTCAGGCATTTGCCTGCAAAGCCAAAGGACCCAGATTCAATTCCCCAGGACCCACGTAAGCCAGATGCACAAGGTGGTGCATGCAACCGGAGTTTGTTTGTAGTAGCTGGAGGCCCTGGTGTGTCCATTATCTCTCCTCTCTCTCTTCCTCTTTCTCTCTGTCAAATAAATAAATAAAAATAAAAATATATTTTATAAAATAATAAATATGGGGAGCTGGAGAGATGGCTTAACAGTTAAGGCGCTTGCCTGCAAAACCTAAGAACTCAGGTTCGAATCTCCCACGTAGCTAGACACGTAGCGATGCAAGCACACAATGTCACACATGCGCCACAAGGGGTCGCCTGCGTCTGGAGTTTGTTGGCAGTGGCTGCAAGGCCCTAGTGCGCCCATTTTCTCTCTCTCAAAATCAAAAAAAGGGTTAAAAAGAAACTTAAAAAATACATGAGGTGGCGAGTGAAAGGTAAGGTGTGGAAAGAGGTCAAGGAAGTACCCACAAATGAACTCTGATAAATGAACCCACACAGACACAGAGGGGGTGGGGAAGAGGAGTACAGCAGAGTGGGTAAAATATCATATCCCCCTCCAAAAACAGACTCCTCCCTTCTACCTCTTCTCTCATCCAATTCCCATGGTAAGAGCATAGTGCATTTGTATTTTATGGCCAAACTATTTTCAATTTTATTTTCTGCACTTCAGTGCCCCGTTCACTCCCTTTGCCAAAGGACAGCTCCTGTCTTCTGGATTCTTGTGCTCCCTAATCTCCACCTTCACTTCTTGTTTTAAATATTTATTTGTTTGTTTGTTTGCAAGCAGAGAAAGCTAGAAAAAAGACAGATAGAATGGAATAGGCATGCCAGGGTCTCCAACCACTGCAAATGAACTCCAGATGCACGTGTCACTTTGTGCATCTGGCTTTATGTAGGTACTGGGGAACTGAGTCATTAGGCTTTGCAGGCAAATGCCTTAACTGCTGAGCCAGCCCCCCAGTCCCACTCTCATTTCTTTTTCTTTCCTTTTTTTTTTTTTTTTTTTTTTTTGAAGTAGGGTCTCACTCTAGCCCAGGTTGACCTGGAATTTACTCTGGAGTCTCAGGGTGGACTTGAACTCACAGTGATCCTCCTACCTCTGCCTCCCAAGTGCTGGGATTAAAGGTGTATGCCACTACTCCCCGCACACCCTCATTTTCATGTAGTGGTTCTCTTCCCTTTAGTCTGCCCTAGCCTGCTTCTAACACTGAGGCTCCACCCCTGTCCTCCTTTCTGTAACAGTTTCATATTTCCTAAGAAGATTTTCTCTTTAAACATTTGTTGTACTTTTCTTAAATTCATCAAATTCCATTATGTTTTAAGATTACTGTTCTTCATGCCAAAAACAGTGACACATACCTAAAATCCTGGCTCCTCCCGAGTCTAAGGTAGGAAGATTGTTTAAGTTTAGGAGTTCAAGCAAACACGAAACTGTGTCTCATACAAAAGCAAGCACTCCTAATTAAACTCAGTGGGTCACAAAAAAGATATCAAAGTAGAAGGAGGAACTCTTATTCACTGCTGGTACAAAGTAATATAACTATAATAGAAATCATTATGGCGATTTCTCAAAAAAAAAAAAAAATAGAACAATCATATGGCCCAGACCTGGGCACAAACCCTAAAGACTCCACGTCTGCAAGAGAGATACTTGCACATCCTTGTTTATTGCTGCTCAATTCACAATAGCAAGGAAACGGAACCAGCCTAGATGCCCATCACAGATGAATGGATAATGAAGATTTGATACATTTACACAATAGATTTTGACTCGGCAGTAAAGAAAATAAAATCATGAAATTTTCAGAAAAAAGGGTGGACCTGGAAAGAATTATATTAAACGAAGTGACCCAAACTCGAAAAGCACAAAACCACATGTTTCCTCTCATATATGGATTCTAGCTTGTAATATTTATATGTGAATATATAAAGGGGGGTAATGTGGGTAAAACCTAAAAAGGTAGAAAAGGTGACTAGGAAGGGGGTGGTGAAAGGGCAAAAGGACATATTACATGTAAGCAGAAAGGAGGGGGATAGGAAAATGGGGGGAAATAAGGGAGAGAATTAATTTCAAAATGCCTTTGAAAATACCATAATGATATATGTAAGTAGAAAGATTGAGATGGGGAGGGGATATGATGGAGAATGGAATTTCAAAGGGGAAAGTTGGGGGGGGAGGGTAATGCCATGGGATATTTTTTATAATCATGGAAAATATTAATAAAAATTGAGAAAAAATAAAAAAAAAGAAAATACCATAATGAGGGGATGGGGAGATAGCTCAGCAGTTAAAGGTACTTGCTTTCATTTTTAATATATATTTATTTAAGAGAAGAGGGGCTGGAGAAATGGCTTGGTAGTTAAGGCACTTGCCTGTAAAGCCAAAGGACCCAGGTTCAATTTCCCAGGACCCACATAAGCCAGATGCACAAGGCAGTGTATGCATCTGGAGTTCGTTTGAAGCAGCTGGAGGCCCTGGAGCATCCATTCTCTCTCTCTCCCCTTGCCTATTTATTTTTGTTTAAAGATTTATTTTTATTTATGTATTAGAGACATGGGGGGAAACAGAGAGAGAGAGAGAGAGAATGGGCGGGCCAGGACCTCTAGCCACTGTAAACAAACTCCAGACGTATGCGCCACCATGTGCATCTGTCCCTGACTATTTCTCTCTCTCTCAAATAAATAAAGAAAAAAAAAAAAGAAAAGGGGGAGAGAGTATGAGTGTGCCAGGATCTCTAGCTACTGCAAATGAACTCTAGACATATGTGCCACTTTGTGCATCTGGCTTTATTACTTTATGTGGGTACTGAAGAATCAAACCGTGGCCAACAGGCTTTGCAAGCAAGTGCTTGTTAACTGCTGAGGCTGGAGGGATGGCTCAGCAGTAAAGTACTGCCTTCACAAGTACGAGGTCCTAAGGGGTCCTGAAACCAGCCGAGATCAAATCTACAGATCCCACGCAAACAGCTCAGTATGGCCTCACACGTCTGTAACCCTAGTTCAGCAAAGGGAAGCAGGGATCAGTTAATTACCTGGACTCATGGAGAAATTAAAAAAAAAATACGGAGAACAAAAACACAGCAAACTCTGGTATCAATAACAGACTGGCTCAAATAAGAATGAGTGGGGGAAAAAATTAAGCTGGGCATGGTGGCACACACCTTTAATCCCAGCACTTGGGAGACAGACGTAGGTGGCTCACAGTGAGTTCGAGGCCACCCTAAGACTACATTGTGAATTCTAGGTCTGCCTGGGCTAGAATGAGACCCTACCCCCCCCCAAAAAAATAACAAAAAAGAAAGAAAGAAAGAATGGGCAGAGGCAGTGGAAAGAATGCAAGCACTGGGCTGACTTAGTGATTAAGGTGCTTGCTTGCAAAAACAAAGGACCCAGGGGTTTAATTCCCCAGGACCCACATAAGCCAGATGCACAAGGTGGCGCATGCCTCTGGAATTTGTTTGGCTGGCTGGAGGCTCTGACACACCCCTTCTCTCTATCTGCCTCTCTTTCTCTCTCTCTTTCTCCTCTCTCCAATAAATAAATTAATTAAATATTTAAAAAAGAAGAATATAAGAGCCAAAGGAAGGGGAGGACTGCTTACAATACTGTCTTCCACACACAAAGTGGCTTTGATAATCATGATCTCACAGTGGCTGATGCTACCTACACAAGACCTGATTCAAAATAGGAGACTATCCAGCACTAGGAAGCCACCCAGAGACTACATAGTGAATTTCAGGTCAGCCTGAGCTAGAGTGAGACCCTACCTTGAAAAACAAAAACAAAAACAAAAACAAAAAAAAGGAGGCTAGCTGGAAAGAAGAAGAGATTCAGTAGAGAGGGAAAAGGGAGGATGGTGAAAGGGGATTATAAAGATGGTATATTGTCTATATTTATGGAAATTGTCAATAAATAGTTTTTTTAAAAACTAAGAATAGGCAGCCATCGTGGTGGTGTATGCCTTTAATCCTAGCACCTGGGAGGCAGAGTGTGAAGGACTGTTGTAAGTTCAAGGCCACCCTGAGACTACATAGTGAATTCCAGGTCAGCCTGGGCTAGAGTGAGACCCTACCTCAAAAAATTAAAAAAAAAATTCAATGTAAAAAATATATTTAAAAAAACATGGGCTGGAAATATGGCTCAGCAGTTAAGGCACTTGCCTTCAAAGCCTTACGACATGTGTTCCATTCCCCAGTACCCAAACAAGCCAGATGCCCAAAGTGAGATACATGTCTCGAGTTTATTTGCAGTGGCTAGAGACCCCTGGCATGCCCATTCCCTCTCCCTCTCTCTTTTTCTTTTTTAAATTTTTTTATTGTTTTATAGAGAGTGAAAGACACACACACACAGAAAGAGAAAGAGAGAGACAGAGAGAGAATTGGCACCCCAGGGTCTTAGTCACTGTAATCAAACTCCAAACCCTTCCACGACCTAGTGGGCATGTGCAACCTTACACTTGCCTCACCTTTGAGCATCTGACCTACATGGGATCTGGAGAGTAAGTAGAACATGGGTCCTTGGGCTTAGCAGGCAAACGCCTTAACCACTAAGCCATCTCTCTCTTTTTCTATCTGCCTCTCTCTGTGTCAAATAAAGAAATAAATACAGTTTAAAAAAAGAATGGGTGACAGTACAATGGAGCAGGACACAATCATGGCAAGTAAGCTCTCTCCTCCCTACACTTGCATATACCACACACACATGCATAAAAGTAAGCAAAAGAAAAATAAAATGCCATAATGATACATTAAAAATCATAAGGTAAAGACAGGTATAGTGGCGCACCCCTTTAATCCCAGCACTCAGAAGGCAGAGGTAGGAGGATCGCCATGAATTCAAGGCCACCCTGAGACTACATAGTGAATTCCAGGTCAGCCTGAGCTAGAGCGAGACCCTACCTCGAAAAACCAAAAAACAAAAAACCATAAGGTAATTTTAAAAATTTAGAAATTGACAAGAGAAAAGATGTGTATCATATAAGAGAGCCTGAATCTAACTATTGTTATATTTCTCAACAAAAACCTTGCAAACTAGGAAATGGTGGAAAGACATATTTTAAATGCTTAAATAAAAATAACTACCATGCAAAAATATTTTGACCCTGCAAAATTGTCCTTCAAAATGAGAAGGAAATAAAGACTTCAAACCAAGAAAGAGACATGCAAACATGTTGAGGTGCTTTAGAGTTAAGAAATATTCTATTTCCTCTCAAATTTTCTGACAGGTTAAAAAAAAAAAAAAAAAAAAAAAAAAAAAAAAAAAAAAACAGGGTCTTTCTATAAAGCCCTAGTTGGCTGAAGCTCACTATGTTGGCCAGGCTGGCTTTGAACTTGTGATCCTCCTATCTGTGCTTCCTGACTGCTGGAATTTCAGGTGTGTCACACCATAGCCAGTGGAACTTTTGATTTTCCTTCCACAGTCTCCCACATGCTAGGATGCATGCTTTCTTCTGTTGAATTTTTTGTTTGTTTTGTCTTGTTGTTTGAGGTAGGGTTTAGCTCTAGCCCAGGCTCACCTGAAATTCACTAAGGAGTCTCAGGGTGGCCTCAAACTTATAGCAATCTACCTACTTCTGCCTCCTCCTCCCCTCCCCCACAATGCCAGGATTAAAGGCATGTTCCACTACGCCCAGCTTATTGAATTTTTTTGTTGTTTTTATTTTTGTTTCAAGTCAGGATCTCACTGCAGCCCAGGCTGACTTGAAACTCACTCTAAAGCCCCAGGCTGACTTTAAACACAGCAATCCTCCTACCTCAGCCTCGCAAGTCCTGGGACTAGGGTGTGAACCACCATGTCTGGCTTTTTTTTTTTTTTTTTTCTTGAAGCAGGGTCTTGCTCTAACCCAGGCTGACCTGGAACTCACTTTGCAGCCCAGGCTGGGCTCAAGATCATGGTGATCCTCCTACCTCAGCCTCCCAAATGGAGGGATTAAATGTGTGTGCCACTATGTCCAGTTCCACTGATGCTATTGTTGTCATTTCTTCATTTGCAATGCTGGAGATTGAACCCAAGGCCCAATGCATGTTAAATAAGGACTCTATCAACTGAGCCACATCCCTAGACCTCCACTAAATTTTGTCAGTCTTGCCACAGCAATTATGGTGTTGCCTAAATGTGATTTTGTATTTTTTCATTTCTTCTGCATTTATTAACTAATTATTTTTTTCAATAACACTTGCCTATTCTGAATGTTTAGGTGATTTCTGGGTTCATTGCATTTAGCATAATTTGTAATACTTTTGATTTTCTGTCTCGTAGTCTATGTCCATTATCAAGGTATCAAGCAGTCCCTATGCAACAGTGCACTGGCGGCTGCTAGGTTCGCTTTCCACACTTGCATTAATTTAATTGGTAAGAAGACAATTATCCCAAATGGATGCAAACAGTTTATTAGTTACACGGGAAGCAAAAGCAGAACCAGCACGGTGTCCGTAGCCCCATAGGATGACAGTGGATTGGAGAAGCCTGACAGAGGACATAGCCAGTGGGTCACTTTTCTGTAGGGCAGCCCACTGTAAGCTACAGCCAAGTAGCAGCTATACTGAAGGGGCTGTGTATGTGATAGTGGAAAGCTATCTGGCTCACTGCAACCAGGGAGGCAAATAATAAGCTGCCTTGTGTCAGCCTCCCACAAGGTACAAAGGTGGGTGAGAAATGGCCTTGTGACAGCTTCTCCCAATATTGTTTATTTTGCCGTATTTCAAAGAGGATCACAGGACATGCCTCCAGAACATGAGTCAGACTGTGGTTGAACCTTGGCTGTGTGGTCTATGTGGGGCTGTTCAAAGTCATTGGAGCCTCTTGGAAGAGGCATTCCCCTATACTAACAGCTGAAATGTGAAATCCATGAGATTGAAATCGGAATGTCAGGCTGGGGAGATGGTTCAGCGGTTTCAGGTGCTTCTTGCAAAGCCTCACAGCCCAGATTCAATTCCCTGGGACCCACGTGCAGCCAGGTGTACAAAGTGGTACATGCGTCTGGAGTTTGATTGCAGTAGCATGAGACCCTGGTGCACCCATACTATCTCATTCTCATTTTCTCTCTTACACACACACACTCTTTCTCACTCTCTCTCAAAATAAATAAATAAATAAAATGTTTCAAAAAAAATCTGCATGTCACTTGCTCATTGCTACATACCTAGACTAGTACTTGGCATAACATAAATGCTCAGCAAATATTTTATTTATGAGTTATTGAGAGAGTGAGTGACTGGGTGAAAGGGGGCTTGTAACGTAGGCTCTACCTCAAAGTGGAATCTCCCCTGGTTCTTTCTCTCTAATGATTTGCCTCCTTTAATTGCTGCTCATCTCAGTTGCTCTAACACGTGCATTTCCAAGGTGCTTCTCAACTGTTGTTCCCTTTTCCTCAGTGAATGCTCTTGGTGTTTTCCAGGACTGGCCTCTGAGAAAGTTGCATTGACTGTTAGAATGTTGGGTCACTGACTTTTGTGCCAGAGCAGTATGGTTGTAAACCCTGACTACACATTAGAATTTAACTTTCAAAACGGGGGAAGGGGGACACTTTTCTCTGAGCACCAAACCCAGAAACTAATTAATTACTCGGTTGTGGGCCAGAATGTAGACAATTTTTATCTAAGTCCTCAGGTGCTATTAATGTACAACCACAGCTGGGAAGCAGTACATTAAGTAAAGTACAGTCTTGCAGCCTACAAGAGCTTTTCAGTGCACATCCTCCTAAGCCCTTAAATACTTTTAACAGGGAACAAAATGTTTCCTTCCACAGAAGAAAGAGAATAATCAAAGGCAAATACCCCTAGGAGAGGAGTGAGACTGACCTACACACATTAGTGTTTGAACACAGGGCTCCAGAGTCAGATGATCTGGTTGATGGTACAGACTGCTACTTATCAGGCATGTGATCTTAAGCAATGAACTTCTCTAGCATGTGAAATCGCCTGTCAGTATGCCTTGTGTGAAATGCACCCTCAGCATATGCATTGGGTCTGCATGTGGATCTCAGAGCTCCCTCTGTAAATTGAGAGGATACTGCCTGATTGCCTGTCTACCTCCTAAGACTGCTGTGAGACTAAAAATAGATCATGAACACTTTGGGCACTTGGGTGCTATACAAATGGAAAGAATAAACATTTTTATTTTCTGAAAATGTTAAACATGCATATAACTTTTTCAAACTTTTTCTAAGAATCTTCATTTCTGCAGTCTCATAAAAGCCCCAGCAGTAGGCTGGGGAAATGGCTTAGTGGATAAAGTTCATGCTGTGAAAGTATTGAGTATCTGAGTTTGGATCCCCAGATCACACATAATGGAGGATGCAGAAGCACTGGCATCTATAATCCCAGCATGCCTATAGGGAGCAGTAAACAACATGAACAATGAAGAGACCCTGCCTCAAACATAGGGGAAGATGAGTAACCACACCCAAAATTGTCCTCTGACCTCCACATGTGTGGTCTGACACGTGAATGCTCACACTCACACTCATCCACATATACACATCACACATATGCACACTCACCAGAAAATAAATGTTCTGGCAGTAAGCAAGCTAACCAGTACATTAACTAATGAGGAAACTGAGACAAGAGAGGTTGTATGATCTGCACAAAGTGGCTCAGCAAAACTTTTAACTGTTCCTGACTGTTATTAGAAAGGCAATAACTCTCTTCACCAGTTGACTCTTACAAAGGTCTGTAAGTGAGCCCCATAAGTAAGCAGGTTGGTCATCTGTTCAGAGTTCCGGACTGTTGAACATGTTGACACCATTCCTCTTACATGACGCATTTAAAATGGGAATCATGCCTGAAAAATTCCAATCAAAGTCCCCTAGGTCTACAGATAGTTGTTGTTTGGGGGCTGGAGAGATGTCTCAGTGGTTAAGACACTTTCTTGCAAAACCTAAGGACCAGGGTTTGATTCCCCAGTACCCATGTAAGCCAGATGCACAAGGTAATACATGCATCTGGAGTTTGTTTACAGTGGCCAGAGGTCCTGGAATACCCATTCTTTACATATTTGCTGCTCTCTCTCACTCGATCTCTCTCTCTCTCTCTCTCTCTCAAATAAATAAGTTAAAATTAAGTATTTTAAAAGATAGTCATTTGGTATACATTTTGCTTCAGTTTTTGGTAGCCTATCACTCCTGCTTTCTCTTCTAAAATACTTCCATAATCATGCTTTTGGTACATTGAGAAAAAAAAAAAAAAAAAAAAAGGAGGGGGGTAAAACAGTTCCAACTTTTCCTCATCATGAAAGTTTCTTTTCATGTATCACTTTTGAAATTTCAACTCTGAAAAAAATGCAACACAATGACAACACTAAAGGCTAATAGCCACAAGATGGCAGAGTTTACCATTTCATGTTTTCTTGATCATATCATTTATTCATTTCTTAGTCATCCAAGAATCATCTTCGAGGGCTGGAGAGATGGCTTAGCGGTTAAGCGCTTGCCTGTGAAGCCTAAGGACCCCGGATCAAGGCTCAATTCCCCAGGACCCACGTTAGCCAGATGCACAAGGGGGCGCACGCGTCTGGAGTTCGTTTGCAGTGGCTGGAGGCCCTGGCGCGCCCATTCTTCCTCTCTCTCTATCTGCCTCTTTCTCTCTCTGTTTGTCACTCTCAAATAAATAAATAAAAATAAACAAAAAAAAATTTAAAAAAAAAAAAAAAAAGAATCATCTTCGAGCCGGGCATGGTGGCACATCCGGATAACCCTAGCACTGGAATTCAAGCAGAGGCTGAGGCAGGAGGATCATGAGTTTGAAGGCAGCCTGGGCTACATATCAAGTCTCTGTCCTAAAAAAATACATTTCAGGGCTGGAGAGATGGCTCAGTGGTTAAGGTGCTTGCCTGCGAAGCCTAAGTACCCAGGTTCCATTCTCCAGTACCCCCACGTAAGCCAGATGCACAAGGTACTGCATGCATCTGGAGTTCCGATGCAGTGGCTATCTGGCATGCCTATTCATTCTCTCTTCTCTCTCTCTCTGTCTCTCTCTATATATCTATCTCTCTCTCCCTCCTTCTTTCTCTCTCTCTCTCTCTCTCTCTCTCTCTCGCAAATAAATAAATATAATGAAACATTTTTTAAAATGTCATTGAGCCAGGCATGGTGGCTCACATCTTTAATCCCAGCACTTGGGAGGCAGAGGTAGGGCAATCACCATGAGTTCAAGGCCACCCTGAGACTACATAGTGAATTCCAAGTCAGCCTGAGCTAGAGTGAGACCCTACCTCAAAAAAATAATAATAAGAGATATATATTCAAATAATGATTATAAATACTGTGGTGGCTTGATTCAGGTGTCCCCCATAAACCTAGGTGTTCTGAATGCTAGGTTCCCAGCTGATGGAGATTTGGGAATTAATGCCTCCTGGAGGCAGTGTATTGTTGGGGAGTGGCTTATGGGTGTTATAGCCAGTTTCCCCTTGCCGGCATTTGGCACACTTTCCTGTTCCTGTTGTCCACCTGATGTTGGCCAGGAGGTGATATCCACCCCTGCCATCATGGAGATGCCCCTCCAGTCTGTAAGCCAAAATAACCCCCCCTTTTGCCGAAAGCTATTCTTGATTGGGTGATTTCTGCCAGCAATGCAAACCTGACTGCAACCAGTTAGTACCAGAGGGGTGGGATTGCTGCTAGACACTCGACTATGTGGCTTTGGCCTTTTGGAGCTGGTTTTTAAGAGGAATGTGGAAGGATTTGAAACCTTGGCTTAAGAGACACCTTGCAGTGCTCTAAGTACAGCTTGATGATTCTGGTCAGAGTTGAAAGACCTGAACACAGTAAAAACTATGGTCTGTGAGGTTTGGCTTATGAGGGTGATAAAGAACTTTGCCTGGACTGGGCTAGAAGCAGTATGTGTGAGAGGCTTGCTGTTAGGCCATGTTGAGAAGTTGTGCAGGGTTGCATTGTGTAGAAATGGACTGGCATGAGTAGAGGGATATGACACAGAAAAAATGAAATCTTGGGCTGGAGGGATGGCTTAGAAGTTAAGGCATTTGCCTGCAAAGCCAAAGGATCCAGGTTCGATTCCCCAGGACCCACATTAGCCAGATGCACAAGGGGGCACACACATCTGGAATTTGTCTGCAGTGTCTGGAAGCCCTGGTGCACCCATCCTCTCTCTCTCTCTCTCTCTCTCTCTCTCTCTCTGTCAAATAAATAAATAAAAATAAAATGTTTTAAAAAATGAAATCTTCAGGCTGGAGAGATGGCTTAGCGGTTAAGCACCTGTCTGTGAGGCCTAAGGACCCTGGTTCAAGGCTCGATTCCCCAGGACCCATGTTAGCCAGATGCACAAGGGGGCGCACGTGTCTGGAGTTCGTTTGCAGTGGCTGGAGGCCCTGGCGTGCCCATTCTCTCTACCTGTCTCTTTCTCTCTGTGTCTGTCATTCTCAAATAAATAAATAAACAAAAAATTTAAAAAGAAAAAAAATGAAATCTTTGGGCTGAAACTGCTGCCCATTCAGCTGTAATTATGAGATTATAAACCTTTAAGATTGGGCCAGCTGACCTGCACTGAGGCAACAGGAAGAATGTAGACTCTTTTGAAGGGGCCTGAGTGCTCAAGAAGTGTCCTGTTCTTCAAAGTCTGCTTTATTCCCCAAACCCCAGATTAACAAATTGGCACCCTACCTGGTATTGCAGAGTATGAGAAATGCAGGAAAGAGAAGGTCATTGAGTTTGCAACATGGTCTTGTGCTTTGGAAACTGCCATGAGCAGTGTGAAGCAGGTTTGCTGGATGCCTGCATGGAGACCACATGGGGCCATGAGGATGGACTGGGGGTGGCAGTGGACACCCAGTGGAGACCATGAGATGGCTGCCAAGGAGAGCTCAGGACTGTGAGTAGCCTAGCTGGAGGGGAAGAATTGGAACTCCAGAGACTTGTTGCTGGTTAGAATTATTGGACTTGGAGACTTGTCACTGAATAGAGTTATTGGACTTGGAGCTACAGAGTTTGATGTTTGCCCTGTTTAAATCTTGTATTGGTTGAATATTTCTTTACTATGCCCAATGCCATCTTTTGCAGTGTGAATGTTTATTCTGTGCCATTATGGGGCTTGGGGGGATTTTTTGGTATTATGGCTCAGTTAAAAGACCTTGGATTATGGAGAGGTTTGAACATCATTAGGATTGATAAAAAAAATATGGGGACTTTTAAAGATGGACTGAATGCATTACATCTTACATCATGGATGGTTTTCAGTTTATAGAGGCCAGGGGCGGAATATGGCGGTTTGAGTCAGGTGTCCACCATAAATTTAGGTTTTCAGACTGCTAGGCTCCCAGCTGATAGAAATTTGGGAATTAATGCCTCCTGGAGGGAGTGTATTGTTGGGAGTAGGCTTATGGGTGTTATAGCCAGTGTCCCCTTGCCAGTGTTTGGCATACTTTCCTGTTGCTATTGCCCACCTTATGTTGGCTGGGGGTGATGTCCACCCTCTGCTCATGCCATCATTTTCCCCTACAATCATGGAGCTTCCCCCTCAAGTCTGTAAGCCAAAATAAACCTTTTTTCCCAAAACCTGCTTTTGGTCAGGTGATTTCTGCCAGTAATGCAAACCTGGCTGCTACAAATACTAATGATGATGATGATAAGTTTGCCCTATGCTGCTCATTGGAAATAGATAAGACAAACAGGATCCCTTCTCTGAAACAATGATATTTTTAGAGAACATAGCCTAAAAATAATCACACAAGAAACAAAATAGCCGGGCGTGGTGGCACATGCCTTTAATCCCAGCACTCAGGAGGCAGAGGTAGGAGGATCACCATGAGTTCAAGGCCACCCTTAGACAGCAGAGTTAATTCCAGGTCAGCCTGGACCAGAGTGAGACCCTACCTCGATAAACCAAAAAAAAAAAAAAAAAAAAAAAAGAAAGAAACAAAATGTCTGAACCAGTTATGATGGTTTTCATCTGTAATCTCAGCACTGCTAGAGGAATTGCTCAGCATTTAAAGGTCCTTGCTTTCAAAACTTGCCACTCTAGGTTTGATTCCCCAGTGTCCACGTAAAGCCAGTTACACAAAGTGTAATCTCAGTACTCAGAGGCAAAAACAGAAGATAAAGCAAGTTCAAGACCAGCCTGACCTAAATAGCAAGTTCTAGACCAGGTTGAGCTACATAGAAAGATTTTGTATTGAGAGAAAAGAAAAGATAGAAGAAGAAAGCCAGATGTACAAGGTGGCACATGCTTCTGGGGTTTGTTCAGTGGCAAGAGGCCCTAACGTGCCCATTCTCTCTCTCTCCCACTCTTTAATATTTCTATCTGCTTCTTCTCTCTCTTTCCCTACCTCTTGCTCTCAAATAAATAAATAAATATTTAAAAAAGAAAAAAAAGACAGAAGGAAGGAGCTGGAGAAGAGGAAACAGACACACATACAGAGAGAGAGACTAGATATGAAGTTGGAAATGGGGCTCAGTAGTAGAGCTTTTGCTCAGCACCAGGCTTTGACTTCCTTTGAGCACAAAAAAGTGAAAAAAAGAAAGAAAGAAAGAGAGAGAGGGGGAAAGAAAAAGAAAGGAGGGAGGAAGGAAGAAAGAAAGGAAGGCTCTGACTAAAACAGCTGATGGGAAAAAAGGTTTATTTTTGTTTACAGTCTCTAGGGAGAAGCATCATCATGGCAGAAAAGCATGGTAGAGCAGAGGCTGGACATCACTTCTCACCACAACAGGTTAAAAATAGCAGCAAGAGAGTGAGATGAACTCTGGCAAGGGGGAAGCTATTCTATCACACCCCAAAGTCTGCCCCAGCACCACACCTCCTACAGCAAGGCTCCACCTCCAAATTTGCCATCCTCTGGGGACCAAGCATTCAAAACACATGAGGCAATGGGGAAATATCTCAAACTACCACAGAATAGAGTGCTGTGAGAACAAATTATGTGAATGATTAACTACAACCGGCAGAACAGACGTTTCCCTAAGTAAGAGTGAACCAGACAAAGATGAGGAAGAAAGCATGTCAGGTAAATAAAACAGCTGAGGAAACTGCTCCAAGATTAGAAGTTTACCTCCCCTCTAATTCATTATCCCTGCAGCAACCAGAGTGATATTATTAAAATATAAATCTGGCCAGGTTTGGTGGCTCATGCCTTTAATACCAGCACTCGGGAGGCAGAGGTGGGAGGATCAAGACCACCCTGAAACTACATAGTGAATTCCAGGTCAGCCTGGGCTACAGCGAGACCCTACCAGGGAGGGGAGGAACAAAAAAAGAAACATGGAAGGAAGGAAGAAAAATGTAAATCTAATCGTAGCAGACCTTTGTTTAAAATCCTTCAGAACTTTTTTCATTGCTCTTAGATTAGAGACCAAATCCTCAGGATATATGCTACTTCTGTTCCCCTCCCTGGGGCAAGCATTTCATCTCTCACTCTCACCCCTTACTCACCTAGCTCCAACTCATTCTTAACTCCCTTATTCAGAGAAGTCTTGATTTCACTACCCCATCCATTTCAGATACTTTTTTTTTTCTTTCTTTCTTTCTTGTTTTTTTTTTTTTTTTTTTTTTTTTTTGAGAGAGAGAGAGAGAGAGAGAATGGGCATGTCAGGGCCTCTAGCCACTGCAAACAAACTCCAGAGGCATGCTCCACCTTGTGCATCTGGCTTATGCGGGTACTGGGGAATCGAGCCTGGGTCCTTAGGCTTCACAGGCAAGTGCCTTAACTGATAAGCCCAGATTCTTTTTTTATTTGCACCCAGAGAATCACATACTTTCCCATTTGATCACTTATTTCTGTAATTACATAGTCAATGGTATGATGATTATTTAATGTCTATTTCCTCCACAAAAGTATAAGCAAGAAAAATATGTATAAGCAAGAAAGAAAAGAGCACCCAGTGTTTTTGCACACATTTTAACCCCAAAACCTGCCTGGCATCTGACACATAGGAAGCATTCAATAAATATTTATAGATCAAGTGATATAAATACTAATAAGTGCTACAGAGAAAAACAACAGGAATGGTGATAATAATACATGTGCTGTTTCATTAATAGCAAATTCTAAGCAAAATGGTGGCACAAGACAATACTGATGATCAATCAATACCCTAATACCTTTTGCACATCCCCAATGTCTATATTGAGAACAGTTTTTATTATTTAATTATAAATAAGATCGGGCATGGTTATTAGCACAAACTCTGAAGTTAGATTAGACCTAAAAAGTCCTGGTTCTGATACTATCTTTGAAGATGTCAGGCTTTCAGGAACAGTTTGTTCTCAGACTCATGAAAATTTCATGACTGTGTTTACTGCAGTACCTTCACTCAATAATATTACATCTTACAGAATTTTTTTATTAATTTAAACAAGTATCTGTTAAAATGCACCACAATGCCAAACTATCAAAGGGTCTGTTACAGCATGCTTTCTTGACCTGTTATAGTGGGGAGGGGCACTCCCTTGTGATACATGATCATGATTTAATTTCCTGTAATCTTGAGAAATAAAGAGAACTTTCAGATAGGCAAGAAATGCTACAGAAGAAGGTTGTGAAATGATACAATAAGCCCCAGAGGGTTGACTTTCCAAGTGGTAGCAAATTTCTGAAGGTATTCATATAAAACATATATTTGGGGCTGGAGAGATGGATAGCTGTTAAGGCTACAAAGCCTAATGACCCAGGTTCGATTCCCTCAGTACCCACACAAAGCCAGATGCAGAAAGTTGTACATGCATCTGGAGTTCCTTTGTAATAGCTGGAGGACCTGGTGCTCCCATTCTCTCTGTCTGTCTCTCTGCTTTCTATGTCTCTGCTTGCAAATAAGTAAATAAAAATATTTTTTTTAGAAATGTGTATTTGGCCAGGCATGGTGGCGCATGCCTTTAATTCCAGCACTTGGGATGCAGAAGTAGGAGGATCATCATGAGTTTGAGGCCACCCTGAGACTACATAGTGAATTCCAAGTCAGCCTGGGCTAGAGTAAGACCCTAACTCCAAAAGCAACAAAAAAATGTATATTTGTTCACATCTATCCTTCATTGGACCTTTCTATCATTGATTCTCTGAAACTGATTAGTTTAAGGAAACTGAATTAAGTAATTAACCATATCTTTTGTTTGCAGGAACTAGTTAGAGCGCTCTTTCCTCCACTGAAATGCTATCTAATATGCTATATGCTAAAAACTCATTATTGTGGATGGAAAGATGACTCAGATGTTAAAGGTGCTTGCTTGCAAAGACTGCCAGCTTTGGTTCAATTTGCAATCCACCCATGTAAGCTGGACACAAAAGGTGCTAGAGGTGTCTGTCTAGTGTTTATTTACAGTGGCAAGAGGCCCTGGTGCACCCATCCATATGCATATGAAGGAGAAACTGGAGCAAGATAGCTTTTGATAAGCAGCTAGGGACGAGGCCCAAAGATAACAAAGAGATGCCACCTTGCCTGCCCTTGCAGAACTAGAACTTGGATGATCCAGTCTCATCCAAGATGTCTACAAGCAATTGTTCAAGAACAGCCTTCCTTAATTCTTTCTCCATCTAGCACACCTAGCCCCTCCTGAGTCAATGCCTTGAGTCCACAAACCCATCAGGTCTCTCCCTTATGCACCTGAGTCTGGTGATAGTGCTGATCCTAATTGGATGTCTGACCCATATAAATGGGCCTGCTACCTGTGTAATCTGTCTCATGACTCTCCTGGCTGTTTCTCCTGGCACCAGACTCTCTTGATTCCTGCTTTCACAAGCTCTTCCCCCTTCCAAGCAAGGAAAGAAGGAAGGGAATTTTACCTCCTTTCCTGTCTTGGTTTTTGGGTGCTTTCTCACTTTATTACATGTATAATTTTCCTCGAAGCTCTGGATCCTTTACTGTCTAGTCTCTTAGCTTTCTTCCATGTAAAGGTGAAGGGCTTGTGCTTTCTTTCATGTTTTACTTTGTGTGTGTGTGTGTGTGTGTGTGTGTGTGTGTGTGTATGTGTGTGTGTGTGTTTGCATGTGCTTCTTCTGAATCTTTTGCCCTAGGGTCTCATGTTTTGCCTTCCACATGTGTGTACCCTTGCATTCCCCCATCTTCCTTGCCAGCCAAGCAAGGAGGGAAATTCCCTTCTGGCTTGAGTTGTTCTAGCCTAGATAACAATTCTCCCTAAATACACCTCATAATTCATAATATATCCTTCTCAGTGTCTGTTTTCTAAATTCTTTGTTAAAATGGATAAGAACCTAAAAGTTGGGGTTCACAGGTCTGGGCTGCTTGAAACCCCAAATCCTGAATCTCTCATATGAACATACACATGTATGAAAAAATGAAATTTTGTTATTTATTTATTTGAGAAAGAAAGAAGAGAGAGGGCACACCAAGACCTTCAGCTTGCAAACAAACTCCAGATGCATGTGCCATCTTGTGCATCTGGCTTACGTGGGTCCTGGAGAATTGAACTGGCTCCTTTGGCTCTGCAGGCAAGTGCCTTAACCACTAAGCCATCTCTCCAGCCCAAATGTAACTTTAAAAGCCACTGTTCCTCCTTACGATAGGAGATCTTTGAGTAGGAAAAGGAAAAGCTTTTAGGATCCAAAGATTAACTCTCAAACTGTAGATTTTTATTTTTTTCTTTTTTGTGGACTTAAATATATATATAAACAGGTTATACTCTGTGGCTCTTCCCATTTTTCTGCCCCTTCGTCCTCAATGTTCCCTGAGCCATAGCAGGCCTGTTGGCAGTCTGATTTAGTGCTGTGTTCTCTGTAGCCTCTGGGTTTCTGTTTCTGTGGCTTTTGATTGATCACTGTGTCTGTCACCATCACCCTAGGGCTGGTTGTTAGGCTAGTAGTAAAAGCAGTATTGATGTCACCACCTACTCTGCAATTTCTGTTGGGCCCCAATATATGTGGTAGAGGTGGCACATCTCGTGGTGGAAAGTTGGCTAAATTTTTGTCTTATCAATGGATTTTGGTTCTTCTCCATTTTCTCTGCCTTCCATAAAATGAAACAGATTATCCAACCAAGACTGAGAGCATCTTGGGTTAAAGAGATATGCAATATTATCTGAGAGACTTTTTTATGTTCAATCTCACTCTTCTTCTTCAGTGGGGGCTTCTCTCTGAAACCTATGAGTTTCCTGACCATGGGATTCTGACTTGGTTTCCAGTACCAAATATGAGTTCTCTTCCACTGAGCAGGCCTCATGTCCAATCAGAGAACAGCTGGTTAGCCACAGAGTCCGTGTGTCACTGTTGCACAAGTGTGTACTGCTTGTCTAGCTGGTTGATTTTGTAGTCTGCAGGGTCCCCTGCTTATTCATACAGTTGGTGACCATTTTCTTCCAGCAGCTCCCATAGTGCTTTCCAGCAGTTACAGAGACTAGCTGGGAGGAAGCTAGTTTCCCTTTAGGTTCCAGCATGGCATTCTGATGCCTTGTGACCACAGCCTGTGGTGTCTTCAGCAATAGGGCCTTACCTTTTAGCTCCGGCAGGTAATCAAGTGTTTTCAAAATGGCCTACATTGTTTTTAGGGACCTCATGTGTCTCCCTAGCCAACAGCTCACTGGGGGGGGGGGTCAACCCAATTCTCAGCCTGCAATTTACCAGCCAGAATCTATGGTTTTAAGGTTAAGTTTACTCCAAAGCTTCTGTCCAGACTGTACCTCCCCCACCTTTATTGGTGGTTATATCTTGTAAAATGCTAGCCAGCAGGAGGGTTTCTATGGAACTCATTCATGTTACCTTAACTTTTGTTTAACCCCTCCCCATCCTTCCTAAACTCTACCCTTTCAAGCCCCTCCAACCCCCTATATTCTATACCTCCCCTAACCTGCCAAGTAACTCTTCCTCCATTCTCTCCCTCTTTCTTCTCTCTCCTGGCCTCATTCTGGTTTTATGCCTATATTCCTGATGTTTACTACTGTTTGTACTCATCTCCAGTTGATCCCAGTTAGGAACCACAAATGGAGAGAACATGCAGTGTTTGTCTTCTGTGCATGCATGACCTCACTTAGAATAATTTTTCCCAACTCCATCCATTTTCCTACAAATTTCATTTTTTTTTTCTTGCTACTGAATAGAATTATGAATTTTTTTAATTAAGAGGGTTGGGCTGGAGAGATGGCTTAGTTGTTATGGCACTTGCCAGCAAAGCCTAAGGACCTATGTTCTACTCTCCAGATCCCATCAGAAAGATGCACAAAGGTGAGGCAAGCACAAGTCACACATGCCCAGCAGGTGGTGCAAGAGTCTGGAGTTTGATTGCAGTGGCTGAGGCCCTGGCACACCAATTCTCTCTCTCTCACTCGCTCTGTCTCCCTCTCTCTCTAAAATTAATTAATTAATTAATTAATTAATAGGGCTAGAGAGATGACTTAACAGTTAAGGTGCTTACCTGCAAAGCCTAAGAACCTAGGTTCGACTCCTCAGAACCCATGTAAGTACAAGGTGATGCATGTGCACAGGTGGTACATGCCCACAAGGTGGCACAAGCATCTGGAGTCCATTTGCAGTGACTAAGGCCCTGGCATGCCAATTCTCTCTCTCTCTCTCTCATAAAAAAATAAAAAAATAGAATTAAGAAGTTTGAGGCTCGATTCCCCAGGACCCACATTAGCCAGATGCACAAGGGAGCGCACGCATCTGGAGTTTGTTTGCAGTGGCTGGAGGCCCTGGCACGCCCATTCTCTCTCTATATATATCTGCCTCTTTCTCTCTCTGTCTGTCGCTCTCAAATAAATAAATAAATAAATATGAACAAAAATAATAATAAAAAGAAATTTAAAAAGGCATCAAGTAAATGATGGCTGCTCGCCTGGGAAGCCTAAAGACCTAGGTTCGATTCCCAGCACCCACGTAAACCAGATGCATATGATGGCACATGTGTCTTAAGTTTGTTTGAAGCAGCTAGAAACCCTGGCACACTCTCTGTCATCTCTCTCTCTCTCTCTCTAATATCAACAAATGGTAGGATTCCTATATTTAAGGCAATAAAACCAAAGATTACCTTTTAAATGATCTTTAGCCCCTAGACCACTCTGAAACATTCACAAATGGGGTGAACCCATATCCCAGGCTCCCACAGTGCAGAGAAAGGAAAGCAGTCCCATGAAACCCCTTCCCCCAGAAGGGCATATAGGCTGTCAAGACAGGAGTAAATCAGGAAGTCTTCACACTTGGGCCTATCTTATCAATGGTACTGCTTATATGCCGTAATGTAAGACATATGCAGGGCTGGGGGAATGCTGGAGATACTCAGGCTTAGGAGTAGTCCAGGGAGATGAGCACGGGTATCCTGGCCTGGACCTTCCTAACTCCAGGAGGCATATAGACCACACTATGTGTCTCAATTTGATTAGGGAGAAAACAGGGAAATTTGTGTATGGACTCCTGTAAAGCCCTAATTTCCTCTCCCAAATCTTGTCAGGGGAATATCCTCCCCCTTCTTCTAATATGAAAGCCAGGATTGGACGTAACCTGGGTCTAGACTCTTCACTTTCCTCCATTTTGTTTCAGATGGAAGAACTGGCTTTCAAGATAGCTCAGAAGTCTCTGCTAGCCTGTCTCCTTAAAAATTGGGCTCATTTAGATAATACATGGGAGAACAAGAATTGTCCATTACTTCTCTCCATAGACTTAAAGAGGCAATGATAAAAATACTAATGTAACTCCAGACACCATGGAGGAGGGAATTCTTGTTATAAATTCTTAACTTAGTCAACATCTGATATTTGTTAGCAATTACAAAGATTGGTAACCAAACCAGACAAGAAGTTTAAAACAGTTGCTCCAGGTGGCAACTTCTGTTTTATTATAATCAGGAAGCCAAGAAAAAAAAAAAAAGGAGGGACTAGAGAGGGAGAAAAAGAAAAAAGGGTAGATGCCACCAGGACATCATGATAGTAATGAAAGTTGCTCAGGGAAGGGCATTTAATTGGGTAAAATCTAAAGTATGTTTACTTGATGCCAAGGTGTTAACCAGTAGAAAAACTGAGTCTTATGGTTAAGACCTCACTCGTTAACAGCTTACTGATGCTAATTTGTTATGGTTTAAGGCTTATAAAAACTGGCTTTAGGGCTGAGGAAATGGCTTAGCAGTTAAGGCATTTGTCTGCAAAGCCTAAGGACCCTGGTTCTATTCCCAGGACCCATGTAAGCCAGATGCACAAGGTGGCACATGCATATGGAGTTTGTTTGCAGTGGCTGGAGGCCCTGGTATGCCCATTCTCTCTCTGTCTCTCTCTCTCTCTCTCAAATAAATAATTTTTTTAAAAAATTGGTTTTAAGACTCTCAGTAAAGTAAATTAGGTTCCTCTTTTCATCAAGGTTTTAACTATTGGAGAAAGTGAGCCTTAAGATAAAGGTTCATGTATAAGTACTTAATTTCCAAAGATTAGGTACTCATACCTAAAGACATTAAAGGTAGAGGTAGCTTCTGTTTTATTTAATTCTATTGAATGGTCATCACTAGGTTTAATCACTTAGGGTTAGGTGATTTAATTTCAGTCACTATAACCTTTATGTTCCCGTTAGGTAAAATATGTTGGGATAGCTTGCCTAAGCTTTACCAAATTTAAGACATGGGTAAAAACAATTTTATGCCTCAGATATGGCCTATGCTGCCATAAGACAACCAAATTTTAAAAGGTTAGACAAAATGACTTTAAGCTTTTGTGCCATTCTTTAACTAAATCAATTTCAATAATCAAATGTGCTCTATATGTGCATACATCCAGGTTGGTGTAACTTCGTTTCTAAGTGTATTAATCACTATGGAGAAGCCAAAAGCCAAGTGGAATCATTGGAGCAAAAAGGCCAATATTTTGGCCTGTGTTCCCAGGTCATGAGGCCACTGGCGATGACGGGACACTTCTATACTGGCCCCCTGTCTTCCTGATCAGGGAGGATATGGAGACCCAAAAACTCAGTGTACAGACTGAAATAGGAGAGTCACAATTAAGGAGCAATCAGTCCTCCTGGCTTCCCAAAGAAGGGAAAACTACTTGGCCAGCATGGCTCTGATTCATCCTAACAGACAGAAAACAGCAGTAAGCTATAGGGCTACTCAAGGGTCCCTAAAGTCTCCTTTGGAGAGCCATTAGTGACCTCTAAAATGAATCCTTGATTAAATTTTGGCTATCTTCTTGGTCTTAAACACTCAGAGAGAAATGTATAACCAAAGATAAAGAGATACCTCAAATATATGAATGGTCTACTAAGTAATACAACAAGAGCTTTCCAAGAGGGGAAACAAGCAAGACCTTAAAACATGTTGTCCCCAGCTCTAAAAGTTCTAATTCTATAATTAAAAAAATATATGTCAAAATGGTTATTTTCAAATCAGAATGTATATATAGATGACTCTGACCAAAGGTCACTTAATTCAAAATACATCCTTATACTGGGAACAACAGTGGATCTCTTCCAACTTGTGCCAGGACATCTTTAAGTAAGTCCTGAGACCAAAAATGTATTTGTACAACTTTAATGGTACCCAATGGCTCTACGGTACCAACCTTTGCTCCTGGCTACCACCAGGACAAATTTAAAAAGGTACACTCTGGAAAGCTATTATACAAAATATGGTATTAAGGTTAAATGTTGTGTATATGTTTCTGATAACTCTGATAATATCTCATCTGTTTTATAAGCCATATGGAAACAGATTCAGGTCTGGAAGAAAACCTCAGCCAGCTCATGCTCAGATGGTCTTGAGACAATCCAACTCCATCTACCTGGGTTCCCTCAAATGCTCCCCAAGGCCCAGAAGTCCATAAGAAGGATAGACCTGAAGGTGACCAGATTGTTGCGTGCTCACTTCTCATTACCTTCTTACTTTTATTCTTTCTTCCCAACATTATCTTCCAAGACTATCTTCCTACACTCCATCAATACACTTCTGGGGTCCTTTAGAATAGTTTCGCTCTCTGAGAGAGACTCTAACTAGCACAACTTCGTGCCCCATTCAGCAGGAAATAGTTAATGATCTGACATCATCATCCCTTTGTCCTCTAACAGCAATTAAAGTGTCTTCTCGAGAGAGGGGGGAATGAAAGGAGGTAGAGTTAGGGTGACTGGACCCCTGAAGGTAGAATGGGTAGGAAAGTTTTTCTTATCTCTTGCCTACTTCCAAAGAACTGTTTTCCACAAACCTTCAGGACCCCTCCTGGGAGGAAGGTCTTTCATAGAACTTAAACACTGTGATTGGTAAAGTTCAGCCCCCAGAGCTAATCTCTTCCTGAGACAGCTCTTAGCCCTAACCAAAATACAGCCCACCACCCTAAGGTTATAAATACCTTTGCAAGGGGAGAGCAAGCTCTCTGGATATTTGATCACTTGGGAACTTCCAGTGGTGCGTAAGTTTTTCCCTCTGCTGGGCCTGCCCAGGCCCAGGCCCAGCCAGTAGGGACTCAGCCTAGGCCTTAGGAGGCCCAGACTGGAGGGCCCCCCTCTAGCCCTTACTCTTCTCATGGGTTCTTTATCTCCTCCAGCTCCCTACATGGCAAGAGCTCCTTGAACTTTCTTTTCTCTTTTCTTTCCACGCTTTTTTTTTTACCCCAGATCTGTATCTGGTCACATGGACACATGAGCTACACATGACCCACCTGGGCTTTTGGGCTCCACGTGGTGGACTTCTCTTCTCTCCACTTTGTTCCCCTTACTCTCAGCATTCCCCTTTCCACACTCCTTTGTAAAATCTGAATAAAATGTGTTATTTTAAAATTAAAAAAAAGAATGGGGCTGGAGCAATGGCTTAGCAGTTAAGATGCTTGCCTAAGAAGCCAAAGGACCCAGGTTTGATTCTCCAGGACCCACGTAAGCCAGATGCCCAAGGGGCACATCCGTCTGGAGTTCGTTTGCAGTGGCTACAGGCCCTGGCGTGCCCATTCTCTCTCTGTCTGCCACTCTTCTCTCTCTCTCCCTCTCTGTCTCTCTCTCTCTCTCTCTCTCTCTCTCTCCTTGCAAATAAATAAATAAAATTTAAAAAAGAATTCTCACATATTTGCATTATTTAATTACATCTGGTGATTACACAGACCTGGCTACCAGCCTCTTTATTCCAGTTCTAAGGAAGGAACCCAGGGCCTTGCACATGTCAGGGAAGTACTCCATCCCTGAATTATAGCCCCAGTTCAGCTTCTTTTATGAAACCATGGTAGATATTTCCCCTGAGAGACTTGGGGCATGTGTGAGGTCCTGCCCTTTTAATATTTCAGGCAGAAAGCAAGAGAGAGAAATGACAGAGCCAGGCCTCAGACGACTGGACTCACTGAACTGGAAACAGTCTCATACAAAACAATGTGGAAAACTTGGCAAGACAAATAAAACCTATACATTTATTTATTTATTTATTTATTTATGGGTTTATGAGGTAGGCTTTACTCTAGCCCAAACTGACCTGGAATTAACTATGTAATCTCAGGGTGGCCTTGAACTCACAGCAACCCTCCTACCTCTGCCTCCTAAGTGCAAGTGCTGGGGTTAAAGGCGTGGGCCACCGCACCTGGATAAAAGTACCTTATTTATTTATTTTTCTGTTTTTTTCTCAAACTCCAGATGCATGCTCTACCTTGTGCATCTGGCTTTCATGGGTACTGGGGACTCAAACCCAGGTCCTTTGACTTTTCCTTGCAAGCACCTTAACCACTAGCACATCTCTTCAGCCCAAAACCTATACTTTTAGTTGTGGGCTGGAGAGATGGCTTAGCAGTTAAGCGCTTGCCTGTGAAGCCTAAGGACCCCAGTTCGAGGCTTGATTCCCCAGGACCCACATTAGCCAGATGCACAAGGGGGCGCACACATCTGGAGTTCGTTTGCAGTGGCTGGAAGCCCTGGCATGCCCATTCTCTCTCTCTCTCTCTCTCCTTCTCTCTGTCTGTCACTCTCAAATAAATAAAAATAAATAAACAACAAAAAATTTTTTAAAAAGTTGTATGTGGGGTTCACACCTATAATCCCAGCAAATGGGGTGCTATGGCGGGAGGATCACCATGACTTAAGGCTATCTTGGGCTACAACATAAGTTCCAAGCCTAGGCTTGGTTTCATAGCAAGACTCTGTCTCAAAGAATTATTTTTAAAGTGTTAGGCATCGTGCCACACACCTGTAACCCCAGAACCCAAGAAGTAGAGGCAGGAGGACCAAGAGTTCAAGGCCAGCCTTAGCTACATAGCAAGTTTGAGGTCAGTCTGAGCTACCTTTGACACTATCTCAAAAGATAATAATAATAAATCCAAAGCATAATCCTGTCCAGAGTTCTGCTGAAATAAGCAATGCACACTAGACATATTTACATAAAGGTTTCCAGGCCATTTAGTATCCTGAGTGTTCAAAGGAGTGGAAGAGCAGGAAGTAGGGAGCAGGCAAAAGCTTTCGTCTCCCACACCTCCCAACAACTACCGTCATGCCATAGACATTGCCACCCTTTCCAGCAAGCTACTTGAGGATGTACACTTCCCAAGAGTACCCCCTCTCCTCTTTGCAAACCATCTAAGTCTACTATCCAGAAGTCTCAGACTGTTTCATCTTCCTACTTTATACTTTCCTCGCCTATCCACTTCCCTCAAGGTCTTGCTCTTTACTGAATGTCAGTGACATAATCCAGGTATGCTAGTATTCTCATTATTTTGTTCCCACCTGTTCCATCTAGGAATTTCAAAGAATACACTAAGAACTAGGTGTGGTGAGTCATGGCTGTAATTCCAGCAAGTTGGGATGTGGAGGCAGGTGATCAAGGGTTCAAGGTACAGGGCTGGAGAGAAAGCTTAGCAGTTAAGATACTTGCCTACAAAGCCAAAGGATCTAGGTTTGATGGTTTGATTCTCCAGGACCCACATAAGCCAGATGCACATTCTCTCTCTCTCTCTCTCTCTCTCTCTCTCTCTCTCTCTGTGTGTGTGTGTGTGTGTGTGTGTGTGTGTGTGTGTATACCTCTTTCTCAAATAAATAAAAATAAGAGCCAGGTGTGGTGGTGCACACATTTTATCCCAGAACTTGGGAGGCAGAGGTAGGTGGATGTCTGTGAGTCTGAGGCCACTTTAAGACTACATAGTGAATTCTAGTTCAGCCTGGGCTAGAGAGTGAAACCCTACCTCAAAAAAAAGAAAAAACAATAAATAAATAAATAGGACTGGAGAGATGGCTTAGTAGTCAAGGTGCTTGCCTGCCAAGCCTAAGAATGCATGTTCAAAACTCCAGGTCCCACATAAACCAGACACAGTGATTCAAGTGTGCAATGTCGTACATGTGCCACAAAGGGGCACACACATCTAGAGTTTGTTCACAGCAGCTGAAAGGCCCTGGTATGCCCATTCTCACCCCCATTCTCTATCTCTATCTCCCTCTTTCTCTCTGTCTCTCTCAAAAATAAAATAAAATAGGGCTGATCTAAAAAAATATAGGAAGGGCTGGAGAGATGGCTTAGTGGTTAAGGCGCTTGCCTGCAAAGCCAAAGGATCCCAGTTCAATTCTCCAGGACCCATGTAAGCCAGATGCACAAGGGGGCGCATGCATCTGGAGTTTGTTTGCAGTGGCTGGAGGCCCTGCTGTGCCCATTCTCTCCTTCTCTCTTTCTCTCTCTCTCATACAAATAAATAAATAAAATTTAAAATTTTTTAAAAAGTAAAATTAAGCCAGGCATAGTGGCACACGCCTTTAATTCCAGCACTTGGAAGGCAGAGATAGGAGGATTGCTGTGAGTTTGAGGCCACCCTGGGACTACATAGTGAATTCTTAGCCTGACCTCGAAAATCCAAAAAAAAAAAAGGTAAATTAAATTTAAAAGAAGGGCTGGAGAGATGGCTTAGCGGTTAAGTACTTGCCTGTGAAGCCTAAGGACCCCAGTTCGAGGCTCGATTCCCCAGGACCCACGTTAGCCAGATGCACAAGGGGGCGCACGCGTCTGGAGTTCGTTTGTAGTGGCTGAAGCCCTGGCGCGCCCATTCTCTCTCCCTCTCTCTATCTTCCCCTTTCTCTCTGTCTGTTGCTCTCAAATAAATAAATAAAAATGAGCAAAAAAAAAAAATTTTTTTTAAATTTAAAAGAAAAAAGAGTTCATGCTCCAAAACTAAGGACAGAATAAGTACTATAGAAACCTACTTCTTCATTTGCTAATTAGATATAATTTCCTTTAAAGAGAGAGAGAGAGAGAGAGCAGGCTAGAGAGACGGTTTAGCAGTTAAGGTGTGTGCCTGCAAAGCCTAGTGACCCAGGTTCAATTCCCTAGTACCCACGTACACCAGATGCACAAGGTGGCACATGTGGCTGGAGTTTGCAGTGGCTAGAAGCCCTGGCGCACACATTCTCTCCCTCTCTATCTGCCTCTTTCTCAAATAAAGAAATAATTAAAGATTAAAATATTTTAATAAGTAAATAAAAATAAAATGGAGAGTTTGAGCAGGTAGGGTCTCACTCTGGCTCAGGCTGACCTGGAATTAACTATTCTCAGAGTGGCCTCAAATTCATGGTGATCCTCCTACCTCTGCCTCCCAAGTGCTGGAATTAAAGGTATGTGCCACCACGCCTGGCTATTTTTTGTGGTTTTTATTTTTAAGGTGGGGTCTTGCCCATGCTGACCTGGAATTAACTCTGTAGTCCAGGGTGGCCTCAAACTTGTAGCGATCCTCCTACCTCAGCCTCCTGAGTGCTGGGATTAAAAGCATGCACCACCACGCCTGGCAAGAAACCTTGACTCTGAAGCCATAGATAGTTGCAGGTAAACCCCAGTGCCAGAGATGGGATAGCCCCCACAGTGAGCTGTTGATCAGGGAGGCCAATGAGGTACCCAAAACAAAGCAAGCCAACGCATTTCGTTACTCATCAGGACTAAATGGTAAGACCCTATTGCTGAAGACACCGCAGGCTGTGGTCACAGGACACAGAAATCAAGCTAGAACTGAGATAGAAGTTATCTCCTTTTTTGCTAGCTGTCATAATGCTGGAAAGTGCTATGCAAGCTGCTAGGGGAGAAGAGTCATTATCAATGTCAACAAGCAGTGGGTCCTGCAAACTACAAAATCAATCATTCAGGCAAGATGCACCCATGAGTGCAATAATGGCACATAAATTATAGGGGTAATTGACTACTCTCTGATTGAATATGAGGCAATATGAGGATATGAGGAAGGGAACTCCTAACTGGTACTGAGCACTAAGTCAAAAACCTATGGCTTGAGGGGGGGTGGCTGAAGAAATGGCTTAGAGATTAAGGCACTTGCCTGCAAAGCCTAAGGACCCAGGTTCATTTCCCTAGTACCCATGTAAGCCAGATGCACAAGATGGTACATGCATCTAGAGTTCGTTTGCAGTGGCTGGAGGCCCTGGTGTGCCCATTCACACACATACACACACACACTCTCTCTCTCTCTCCTTCTCTCTCTCTCTCTCAAATAAATAAATAAAAATTTTTAAAAATACTCTTTTCAAAAACAGTCCATGGCTAAGATGGACATGGTGGCACACACCTTTAATCCCAGCACTCATGAGGCAGAGGTAGGTGGATCTCCATGAGTACAAGGCCACCCTAAGACTACATAGTGAATTCCAGGTCAGCCTGAGCTGGATTAAGACCCTACCCTGAAAAAAAAAAAAAAAAAAAAAAAAAAAAAAAACAGGGCTTGGAAAGTCATAGGCCTTAGAGGGAAGCTACCACTGTTCTTTGGCTAATTGGAGGAGCTATGCCCATCAAAAAACCTTCTAAATGTATATATTTATCCTCATTGATTAATGCTGCTCTCACTTTTGGTTAAAGAACCTTCCTTTTACAGATAGAAGCAAATACTGAGAAGACCCAACACTCATCAAAATGACAAGAAGAGAAAGCCTAGGACTATAGAGATGGCTTAGCAGTTAAGGTGCTTGCCTGCAAAGTCTAAGAATGCATGTTCAAATCTCCAGGTCCCACATAGCCAGATGCACAGTGATGCACGTGCACAATGTTGCACATGCGTACAAGGGGGTGCATGCATCTGGAGTTCTTCGCAGTAGCTGAAAGGCCCTGGCATGCCCATTCTCTCTCTCTCTCTCTCTCTCTCTCTCTCTCTCTTTCTCTCTCTCTCTCTCTCTCTGACTCTCTCTCAAAATAAAATAATAAGGCCAGGCATGGTGGTGCACGCCTTTATTCCCAGCACTTGGGAGACAGAGGTAGGAGGATCGCCATGAGTTCAAGGCCACCCTGATACTACACAGTGAATTCCAGGTCAGCCTGAGCTATAGTGAAACCCTACCTCAAAAAATAAAAAAAATAAATAAAATAAAATAATAAGAAGAAAAAGAAAAAAAGAAAGCCTAATGCTTAGCACTGGACTAGTCACCGCTATCACACCCACCAGGGGTCAGGCAACATTACAAAGGAAGTGCCAGATTGAATGTGAGTGCTGCTTTTACTGCTAGTCAGAGAACCTTCTGCACAAAGATAGCAGTAGACACTGTGGAGACTTAAAATTCATCAAAGCAGAAAATAGAAGGCTACCAAGAGTTCAAAACTGAAGGTACCAACTGGTGTATTCATGACACCACAGTGTTCACTGATGCCCCCACAAGACTTGCACTATTCTGAGCCCATAAATACTTTCACATAGAAGATGGAGTTGGACAAAAGGAATGAGAAAACAAAACAGAGAAAGGATGGCCTTGAAAGAGGAGGGTTCTAAGTGGAATGGAGGCAGGGGAGAACGGAACAAAAGAGTATAACACGAAAGGAATATGGCCAAGTTACTGTGTTATCATACATTAAAATTCTTAATTAAAAAAAAGAAATGTTTAATGGTACTAAGATATTTAATGGTGCAGAACTACTTTGCAACAAACAAATCAAATGAATACAGTCTAGTCTTATAGTCTGGACATGGCCTCAGTGTGTAAGTGTGTATACATATGCGTGCATCTTATAAAAGTGTTTTGTTTTGTTTTCAAGGTAGGGTCTTGCTCTAGCCCAAGCTGACCTGGAATTCACTATGTAGTCTTATGCTGGCCTTGAACTCACAATGATCTTCCTACCTCATTCTTCTGAGTGCTGGGATTACCACGCCCAACTAAAAGTGATTTTGTTAGCAGCTCCATACTGGACATTTTACCGATTTTTATTTATTTTTTATTATTGATTTTTATACAAATATTGTACTCTTATATTCCCTCTCCCCCACCCCAATTCTGCTGAAGTTCTTCCTTGGTGGGATTATTGGTATTTGTTTTGGGGACCACACAGCATCAGTCAGTCTCTGTGAGGGGAAAAGGACATGGTGGCTCAGGCTATTCCCACCCACTCTGAGGCTCTTTAGAAACCTGTTTTTTCATTTTTAAAATTTTATTTCACATATATGATAACAGGTTATACATTATTACCCCTCACTCCAACACCCATTACCTATGGGGGGGGAGGCTCCTCAGTAGGATTATGACAATCACTTCAGGGTCATGAAGGCTTCAGTTGGCCTTTTGATTTTCAAATCTCTGAGCTAAATAAATCCCTTTCTTCATTAAACAAAAATAGTTCAAGGTCATTCTCAGCTACATAGCAAGTGGACGGCCAGCCTGAGGTATATAAGATCCTGTCTTGAACAAAAGATACATGATAGGGGCTGGAAAGATTGCAGTTAAGGCACTTGCCCACAAAGCCAAAGGACCCAGGTTCGATTCCCCAGGACCCACATAAACCAGATGCACAAGGTAGCACATGTTTCTGGAGTTTGTTTGCAGTGGCTAGAGACCCTGAGGTGGGGCCATTCTCTCCTCTCTCTCTCTGTATCTCTCTCTCCCTCCCTCCCTCCCTCTCAAATAAATAAACAATAAAAAAGTTTTAAAAATATACATGACAAATGACATCAAATCAACAAATAATTCTATTTCTGGGAGCCTGGTGTACCCAGCATTGAACTAGACCTTGTAACACCTATGAAAGAACAGAAGATTTGCCACAGTGGATCTACCCAGCTTTGTTGGTGATATCAGTTAAAAAAAAAAAAAAAAGAATGTGCTCTGGCAGTACTATAAATCTGGACAAAAGCTCATGTCTAGGGAGGTCTAGACCCTAGTGAGGAAGCTGCCGCTGTTGCTAGGCTAAGTGAACACCATGTGTTCATCAAAGTGCCTTCTAAATAATTATGTTTGCACCCATAGACTAGTGCTGCTGTCAGCATTGATTTGAAAAGCTATTTTACAGTGGTCAGCAGTAACTACTGTAGGAACACATAACTGAAACAGAAAGAAACTCATGACTGGTCAAAGTGCTCAGAACAACTGACTGTTGACTGCTCAGTCATAAATGAGACGTCTATACCATCCCCTCCAAAGCTCAGGTAACAACCCAACAACCCAAGAAGGGACAGAAACAATGTGGGAGCTAGAGGAAGAAGAGCATGTGCTATGGAGTACTGACTTCCATGTATGACGTGGCTGTTGCACTCTTGAATTCACAGCTGTTGTGATTACCTATCCAAGATCTGCACAAGAGTAGGCTCATCAACATCCTGTCATAGAGGAAAGAGGAGCTGATGGGGTCCCACTCCTACCGCAAGATGTATATGCAGTTAGTGGTGGATACAGAAAAGTCATTTTATTCAATCACATAGCCACTGGTAAATTGTCCCTCCTCCTGTAAACAACCCCTCACCCATACTCCTATATGCAACCATAATGAAAATCATTGGGTCACTGAGAAGAACAAAAAAAAAAAAAAAAAAAAAACATAAAAAGTAGAAAAGGGGGACCTAGAAAGATTTCTCAGTGGTTAAGTTACTGCTTACAGAACCTATTGACCAGAGTTCAACTCCTCAGTGCCCACACAGAGCCAGATCTACAAAGTGGCACATGCATCTGGAGTTCATTTGCAGTGGCTTGAGGCCCTGGTGCACCCATTCTCTCTGTCTGCCTCTCCACTATCCTATCTATCTTTGCTTGCAAATAAATATAAATAAATAAAGTAGAAAGGGGCCAAGCTGGGAGGAGGAAGGGGACCAGCAGGAGTGGAAGAATAACAAGGGGAGTGAATAAAATTGAGATACATTATGTACATGTATGAAAATGTCATAATGTGGCACACAGCCATGGTGGGGAACTAACTGCTCTTAATTTGGCTATCTGATCCCCTCAGTGGTACGGGACCCATAGCTGGAGCTGGAAAACAAGTCAGAACCATATCCAAACATAAGCCCACTCTCCAATATCAAGCTACCATCAATCATGGGCTACAAGAGGGCCTACACCTATTAAATTCTGTATAAAAAAAAAGTAAAGGTTATCTCATTTGTCCTGGTGCTAACTTACTCTCCGTTGGAGAATCTGCTTCTCTTTTTCAGATAGATGTAGATCCTAAGGAGAGAGCTACCCCATCATACCTCAAAAGGGCCCCGGCTGAAACTAAGAAAAAATGGCGAAACAAGCAAGGGGGCTGTTTTCCTGATGAACCGGATACCAGCAGAAGGGAGAAGGAGATCAGCACAGAGAAAAATCAACTCCTACCAAATCAGAGAGCCAGAGCCTCAGAGGCCCCCAACACCTCATCACTGAAGCAGACCAAAAATGAACCCAACATGGCTCAGGGAAATTTTGCGGAAGAGGGGGTGGAAAGAATGTCAGAGCCACACGTTGGGTCATGATATGCAGAGACATTTAGCTTACCCATAACTGTGGGCTAACTCCACAATTCATGACCCATATACCTCAACAAGGAGGAGCCAAGGGGAGGGGGTAGGTCACAGATGAGTCTAATAATGGTACCAAACTGACTGTATTTGCTGAATACAAAACTAATTAATAAAAAAATGATTTGAAAAAACTAAAAATAATGGCAAAAAATGTCATAATGAAGCCCATTATTATATAATTAATATGTGCTAATAAAAACATAAAAAAGAATGTTCTCTGGGAAAGCCAAACATAGGTGGAGAACTGAGATGGCTCAGTCAAAAAAGCGCTTGCTGTGCAAGCATGAGGCCTGAGTTCAGGTCCCTAGCACCCACACAAAGCTAGACACAGTAGTCCAAGCGTGAGTGATCCCAGGGCTCTTGTGGCAAACAGGAGGCAGAGACAAAAGAATCCCCAGATGGTCACAGCAGCTAACTTGGTGAACACAGCATCAAGCAGCGACAGACCCTGTCTTAAACAGGTGGAAGGAAAGGACCAGCATCTGAGGTTGTCCTCTGACCTCCATACATGTGCCATGGCACCCATAGACCCACACTTAAACATGCACAAAACACACACTCACACACATACAGAGAGAGAGAGAGAATTTTAAAAAATAGATGGACCATTGATACAAACTTCCTGGCAAAGAGCAGTAATCCTAACACCTGGAAGGCTGAGGCAGGACAATCACCAGTTCTAAGCCAGCCTGGTCTATATGCTGAGACATACATCCTGCCCCCAAGGGAAAATAAATAAATTAATAAACTTGTCTGGCAAGCAATTTAGCTAAATTCTAGCAAAAGATTATAAGTTTTTACATGATCTTTGACCCAAAATTTTGCTCCTAAAAAAAATCATACCCGGGCTAGAGAGATAGCTTAGTGGTTAAGCGCTTGCCTGTGAAGCCTAAGGACCCCAGTTCGAGGCTCGATTCTCCAGGACCCACATTAGCCAGATGCACAAGGGGGTGCATGTGTCTGGAGATTGTTTGCAGTGGCTGGAGAGAATGGTGTGCCCATTCTCTCTCTATCTATCTGTTGCTCTCAAATAAATAAATAAAAGTAAATCATACCAAATGGTGGACTGAGGATATGGCTCAGTGGGTAACAGCAGCTGCTTCAAAAGCATGAGAAGCAAAAGGATTAATTGTAGTAAAGTCAGGCTAAGTTCCAATGTGTAGTTTTCTAAAGCAGGTTCCTGAAAAACTAAGTTCTACTCTTTTGTTTGTTTGGTTTTGGTTTTTCGAGATAGGGTCTGATTCTAGCTCAGGGTGACCTGGAATTCACTATGTAGTCTCAGGTTGGCCTCGGACTCCCAGACATCCTCTTACCTCAGCCTCTGGAGTGCTGGGATTAAAGGTGTGCACCACCACATGGGGCCTAAATTCTACTCTTGGGATTGAGGATTTAGCTCAGTGGATGAGCACTTGCCTAGCAAGCACAAGGCCCTGGGTTCCGTCCTCAGCAGAAAAAAAAGCGGGGGGCGGGGGACTAAATTCTACTCTTATTTGATGAAGGCAAACATCTTGCATGTCATGGTTAAAGAACTACATGAGAATTCTTTCATGAGAACCTGTGTGAAGGAGTTTAGGAAAATGTTTGCAGTGAAAAAGTGTTTGTATTTTGCTCTCCCATCATAAGAATTTCTGGCATTTATTCAGGAAAAAAAAAAAAAACCCTAAATTCATTATCTAAGAGTCTTCTGCTTTTCCTTTGTAGAAAGATGGATATGGATCCTGTAAGTAATTCATTTCTATAGTAACACTTCATCTGCAGGGATGGGGAGATGGCCCAGTGGGCGAATGCTTGCCATGAAAACTTGAGGGCCTGAATTTGATCCCCAACACCCATGTAAAGAGCCATGCATGACAACATGCAAGAGAATTGCTGGAGCTTACAGGTCAGCCAGTTTGACCCAGGTAGGTAGGTAGGTAGGCAGGCAGGTAGATAGATGATAGATAGGATAGACAGACAGATAGATGATAGATAAAATAAATGCAGCTCCAGCTTCAGTGAGAGACTCTATCTCAAAGAACCATGCAGAAAAGTGATAAAGGAGGGCACTCCATATTCTCCTCTAGCCTCCACATGAGCATATGCTATACACACACATGCCAGAAAAAAATATTTCTGGGTAGGGAAGATGGCTCAGCAATTACAAGTCCTTGCTTACAAAGCCTGCAATGAGGATTCAGTTCCCAAGGTGCCCACATAATCAGGACATAAAACGTGGCACAAGGATCTGGCATTAATTTGCAGTGGCAAGAGGCCCTTTCATGCCTAAAACACACACATGGAAATAAAAACAATTTTTTTAAAGATGTCATCTTCAGCTGGCACCCTATAATAAAACTATAGGATGATCTTAAGGAAAGCAAATGTCAGGAGTTCTAGGAGTAGGTGGGCATCAGAGGTAGACTTGAGACAGGGTCTCACTATATAGCCCTGGCTGGCCTGGAATTTGTGATGTATACCAGGCTTGCCTTGAACTGATCCTTCTGCCTCTGTCTCCTGAGTGCTAGGGATTACAGGCATGAACCACTTGCCCAGCAAGATGTTTTATAAAAGGTACATAGATATAAAACTCAGATTTAAGAAATACTATTTAGTTAAATAAATAAATATATAAAGGGAAGAAGGAAAGCTCATAAGAGTGAACAGATTCAAGACAAAGGTAACATCAATGTCCTGTTATTTTTGGTTGGTTGGTTGGTTGGTTGGTTGGTTGGTTGGTTTTTCGAGGTAGGGTCTCCCTCTAGCCCAGGCTGACCTGGAATTCCGTATGGAGTCTCAGGCTGGCCTCAAACTCAAAGTGATCCTCCTAGTGTGACCCCCTGAGTGCAGTGATTAAAGGTATGCACCTCTACACCCAGCCTGATATGTTTCACCTGAGGTTGGAGAAAGAGAGACAGAGAGACAGAGACAGCGATGATCATCAAGTTAACCTCTAGACTGAGTGGTAGGGGATCAGTAATTCCCACTGCTGTCTTTGAGAACTATAGTTTTTAAATCCCTATAGGCAACTGCGGCCAAGAAAAGATACTGTTCACCTGCTCGGTAAGTTTTACCTATTTGAAAGACTTCCTGCATATATTTTTTTTAATTTTTCTTGATAATTTCTATACTTACAAACAGTAAACCATGATATTTCCCTTCCCTCCCCCACTTTCCCCTTCACAACTCTGCTCTCTATCATAGCCCCTCCCTCCCTCCGTTTGTCTCTTTTTTATTTTGATGTCATCATCTTTTTCTCCTATTATGAAGGTCTTGTGCAGGTATCGCTAGAAGGCAACACAGTGCTGAGAAGAAAGGACGGAGGGGTGTACAGCACTGAAACATCTCTATCACACCCTCCAAGAGCCAAAGGAAGGGCACCACTCCTTACAGTGCAACTGCCCAGACAGAAATTGGTCTCCATATCCATGACCTGCAGTGCCTAGCAATACCTTCACACATTTTTTTAATCGGGAAAGGGGAAAAAGAGGGGTGGTCGCATTTCTTCTCCCCCACCACCACCACGTCGTCCCCACAAGCCACCACAGCGGGAGGGAGAACAAGAGAGATAGAGACCCCCCCACCCCGGCGGGGACGTCATGGCTGGGAGAAGGAGGCTGCGAGGAAGAACCACACGGTGTTGGCCCAACCCCTCGCCCTCTCCCCGGAACTCTGTTCCAGGCTGCGACCGCCGAGAGGGAGCTACCCTAGCGGGGCCGAGGAGCTGACGAGGCACCGAGTGAAGTGGGGGAACAGGATGACCCCACCCACTGATGTCTTTCCCCTCTTCCTCCCGGACTGGGAATATAGGTCAGCCATAAAGCACTTACCTAGCAGGCACAACATGGCCCTGGGTTCCACCTCAGGGAAAAAGAAAGCAATTGGTGATAAGAATTACCTGGAAATGCCTGTCTGTTTACATGGCATAAGTATACACGCCAGAGCTCTGGACCTGGCGTGGGTACTCTGGGTAGCCTGAAAGGTACTCTAGAACTGCCCCTTGACAAATGCCAGTTCTGTCAGACCTCAATGAAGTATGTTGGACATGTAAAATCCCAGCAGAATTTTGGCATAGACCCTGGGAAGATTACTGCATGTCCAACACTTAATACCTGAAGATATTTAGGATATTCAGCAGACAAAACAGAAGCTACTTCATAGACTGTTCAAAGCTTGTAAACCCAGTCCACAAGTTGACTCAGATCAGTCAGATTAGGAGTATAGTATACTCCATTAGAAAGGACCATGCAAAGGGCTCTGGAGTTGAAGGAGGATATGGCATGTAGAAAATGCCAGAGGGGAACGAGAGGTAGTGATACAGACATGCCATCTCAGCTACTTTGGAGGCTTATGCGTGAGGATTGCAAGTTCAAGGCCAACCTGGGCTAAAGAGCACATCTGAAGACAGCCTGGGCAAGTTGATGAGACCCTATCTCCAACTATTGAGAAAAGGGGCCCAGGGCTGAAAAGTTGACTCACTGATTAAAGGTGCTTGCTTACAATGCCCGATGGCCCACACTCAATTCCTCAGTACCCACATAAAGCCAGATTCATAAAGGGGCACATGCGTCTGTCGTTTGTTTCCAGTGGAATCACAGGCATGCAAATTCATTCTCTCTCTCTCTCTCTCTCTCTCTCTCTCTCTTTCTCTCTCTCTCTCCTGGGTGTGGTGGTGCATGCCTTTAATCCCAGAACTTGGGAGGCTGAGGTCAGAGGATCACTGTGAGTTCTAGGCCAGGCTGAGACTCCATAGTGAATACCAGGTGAGACCCTACCTAGAAAAAAACAAAAAAAGAGATAGGGGCTGGGCAGTGGACCCAGCAAGATTTATGGCTGGACAACCAGGACAAATGCACCAACTGGTGCAATGGTGACATGTCTGTTATGGGAAAACCAACTGCTCTCTGATTGGACTGGAGGCCCTCTCCATGGGAGGAAATCCATGCCTGGTACTGAAAACCTAATCAAAAGCCTATGGCTGTCAGGTATGACAGCATACACCTTGAATCCCAGCACTCAAGAGGGTGAGGTAGGAAGACTGTTGTGAATTTCAAGCCAACCTTCAAGCCAACCTGAGACTACATAGTGAATTCCAGGTAGCCTGAGCTAGAGCAAGACCCTACCTCGGGGGGGGGGGGGAAGCTATGGCTGAAGAGATCATAAGCCCTAGAGGGGAAAGTACTGCTTTTGTCTGGCTAAGTGCATATATTATGCCCACCAACCTGCTCTCTAAACACTTATGTTTATGCCCATATACTAATGCTCTCATTTTTGCTTACAGAACCTTCTCTTTTCAGATGGCAGTGACCACTGGGGAAACTCAAAACTCATCAAAATGCTGAGAAGTGACAGTGGAGTGTTCTGCACTAAATGAGACATCTCTAAGACACCCTCCAAGGCTCAGGGGCCATTGTGGAATAGGTGGCAGACAGAATATAAGAGCCAAAAGAATCAAAAGAATGAGAGGAGTGTTTTGCAATACTATCTCTCAGACACAAAGTGACTGTAGTATTCATGATCTCACAGTGGCTCAATATTTGCACAAAATGATGACATCAAAGTAGAAGAGAGACTAGTTGAAAAGAATGGAATTCAGAGGAGGGAGGGATTTGGGAGGGAGAAAGGGGAGGACAATGGGGGGAGATTGTGATCACAAAATATTGTCTATATGTACAGAGATTTTCGATTAAGTTTTTTAAAAGGCTGGAGACATAGCTCAGTGGTAGAGCACTCACCTAATATATGTGCCAAGGTTTAATGAACGGTACCAAAAGAAAATCCATAGCTTGGCAGTCAAGAGAAGTGCTTGTGGCACTGAAAATATAAAAGTAAATTAACATTTTCAACTGTTTATTATTTACTATTTCATTTAAAAATAACAATACATGGAACATTAATATAAGTAATGTAGTTTTAATCTAAAAATGCTGAAATCAGTTTTGATGCCATAGGGATTGTGCTATGTCATAAAGACAGGAGAAAAATAAGCCTTTGCCAATAAGAGCCTGTCATCTTGGGGAATCTTGGGATCTAATTCAAAAATTTGGGCCAGAGAATTGGCTCAGCAGGTAAAGTGTTTGCTGCACAAGCATGAAGTGCTGGGCAAGGGTGGCATGCACCTGTAATCTCAGCAGTGAGGAGGCAGAGGTAGGAAAAGGTGGGCAGCTTGTCTAGCCTAATCAGTGAGGTCTGGGTTCAATAGGGTACACTGTCTCAAAAAATACAGTAGAAAGCAACTGAAGAAGACATCCAACATCAGCCTCTGGCCTCCACATGCGCACCTGCACACACGTGTTCACATGCATACACACATGCATGAACACCACATACATATACACCTGCAAAAAAAAAAAAATGTTTGGTGGCATGTACTGGCACTAAGGAGAATGAGGCAGGCCATCCTTGGCTACCTATAGCAACATAATCTCAAAACACCAAAGTTTTAGGGGTGTTTTTCAAAGTTTTGTTTTAAAGACTGTAAAATAAAAGTGGATAATTGCACAAAACATCCACAGGTATATGTTATCCTGGGTGGAGGGTACCATCCCCTTGGGATGCTTGTTTGAAGAAGGGCATCTTGGGCTGGAGAGAGGCTTAGCAGTTAAGGCGCTTGCCTGCAAAGCCAAAGGACGCCGGTTCAATTCCCCAATATCCACGTAAGCCAGATCCACAAGGTGGCGCATGCATCTGGAGTTCATTTGCAGTGGCTGGAAGCCCTGGAGTGCCCATTCTCTGTCTCTCACTCTGCCTATTTCCCTGTCTCAAATAAATAAATAGAAATAAATACTTTTTTTTAAAAAAGGGGCATCACCTTTACTTTGCAGAGTCAAAGTATTGGGTGGGAGCTGGGCGTGGTGGCACATGCCTTTAATCCCAGCACTTGGGAAGCAGAGGTAGGAGGATCGCTGTAAATTTGAAGCCATCTTGGAACTACGGAATGAGTTCCAGATCAGCATGGGCTAGAGTGAGACCCTACCTTGAAAAAAAAATAAAAACAAACAAAAACAGGGTGGGCAGGAATCATGGGGAGGTAGGGGTAAAGGAAGGACAGGCTCTGAAATTGTAAAGACAACTGCAAAATATTTTCTTTTTGCTTGCTGGGTGTCAGTTAAACTATAATCTCAAGAAGGTGATCCCTGCTTCATACTTTTTTTTCACAGACCCTAAGTGTGCTAATTTCAGGGCTGGATTATAGCTCAATGGAAAGGGGTTGTCTAGCCTGTTTGAGCCCCTCAGTTTCATCCCCACCACACAACAGAAAATAGCTTCTTTCAACCTCAGCCTACCATACTGAAAGAGGCATATTGAAATTTTATATTGGGACATAGAAAAGCTGTGATCAAGAGGTCCCTTTACTCCTCTAAGTTTCCTGTGAAGGGAGGTGAGAAGCAGCAAGAGCCAGATGCCTGCCCTGGAGACAGCATCTAACAGCGTCAGCCCGGGGTCTGACAATCCTACTTTATGAAAAGTAAACCATTGTAAAGGGTGGTAGTGTTGTCAAAAGAAGAATGGGTGACAGGAAGGAAGTGAAGAGTAACTTGAGTGTCAAGACATTCACCTGTGAACCTTCACTGCCAATTATGGCCCCATCCCCAAAGAAAAGGCCAGAAAATTCCTCACTAGGTCATAGTGAAGCTGCTCTTCTACTAGGAACACCACACATGTGCAACCAAGGTCACCTTCAGAGGATGGGAGCAAAAGCCATGGAGGAAAGAATGCTGACTAGCATTTACAGGAGGCACCCGAAACATATGGCTCCTCTTGGCATTATGTTAAAATTTGTGGGGGAAGGAGGCTGGAGAGTTGGCTCAGCAGGTAAGAGTGCTTACTGTGCAAGCAGTAAGGGTTGGAGAGAGCCTGATTTGGGTTCAGTTTGATTTCCCAGCACCCATGGGATGGACATGGTCATGCGTGCCTGTGACTCCAGTCCTGTGGGGAATGGAGACCAGAGAATCACTTAACTAGCTGCATGTACTAGTTACTTCCACAAAATTTATAAAAACATATCATCAAGCCGGGCATGGTGGCGCACACCTTGAATCCCAGCACTTGGGAGGCAGAGGTAGGAGGATCGCTGAGAGTTCAAGGTCACACTGAGACTACATAGTGAATTCCAGGTCAGCCTGGGCTAGAGTGAGACCTTACCTCAAAAAACCAAATATATATATATACATCAAGTTCACTCATAGGACCTTCCCAAGGGCACAGAAAGGTCCATACAAGGGAGAGGTTCCGGGGCTTCGATTCATTTGGTGTCAAAGAAAATCTACATTTTCTTCTGGTAAAAATAACATCTATGTTACTCTTTACAATCCAGATAAAAACGGGTTTGGCATATGGCCCAAGTATCTGCATGGAATTGAAAGTAAGAAAACGGCTGGGGAAATAGTTCAGTCAGTAAAGTGCTTTCATTACAAGCATGAGGACCTGAGTTCCATCTCCAGAACCCCCCCACACACACACACACAACTGAGCATAGTGGTACATGCGTGTAAGTGGAGTGCTGGTAGGCAGAGACAAGCAGATCTCTGGGGCTCACTGGCCAGCCAGTCTAGCCTACATGGAGAGTTCCAGGCCAAAAAAGGTGGACACACCTAATGAACAACATTCCAGGTTATCTTCTGGTCTCCACTCACATACACATGTATGTGCATACACACATGCACCTGTACATATGTGAACAAGCATATATAAAAGTAACACTTCTATAAGGAGTTTGCTGCTTGCCAAGCACTCTTGGTAGTGTTTCACACTGATGGGCTGATACAATCCTCACTCAGATTTGCTATTCAATATGCATCATTGACAGTAATGAAAAAAAAAAATCAAAACTCCACAGACACCTAAGACTAGACTTAGATTAAATGGAACATGGGATTGAATACAATGGGATTGAAATGGTTTATACTCACTAACATGGAAAGCTCTATTAAATGTAGACAGATGTCTTTCAAAGTTTTTTTAAATTATTTACATGTGTATATGCATGCATGTGTGCATAATGCTCACATGCCACTATGCATGTGTGAAGGTCAAAGGACAACCTCAGGATATTCTTCCTTACCCTCTGCCTTCTTGAGACAGTCTTTCTTGCCACTGCTGCTTTACAGTTTACTAATTCTCTGTTTCTGTCTCCCATTCTCCAGGCTGTGCTTACCATTGCCTCATAGGGAGGACACATATGTGGGCTACTTTGGGGGCAGGCTGCATGTGGGTGCTGAGGATTGAATTCATGTCACTGAAGCCTTTAATCAGTGACTTTAACTTCTGAGCTATCTCACTAGCACCAAAAGGTAGTAAGGATACAGAAGAGACTATGCAATATACTCCAACTCCCTCTTTTTATACTGGTGAACATGGATCCCAGAACCTCACACATACTAGAAAGTGTTATATCACTACACACCAGCCCACCCCTTATTCACTATTAGTGGGAGTGTGAACTGGTACAACCATTATGGATTCTAAAACACTTAAAAATATCACCAGGCATGTTAGTGCACACCTTTAATCCCAGCACTGGGGAGGCAGAGGTAGGACGATTGCTGTGAGTTCAAGGCCAGACTGAGACTACATAGTGAATTCCAGGTCAGCCTGAGCTAGTGTGAGAACTTACCTCCAAAAACAAAACAAAAAACATGGAACATTAAAACAGGAATAAGATAGGCATAGTGGCACACGTCTTTAATCCCAGCACTTGGGAGGCAGAAGATCGCTATAAGTTTGAGGCCAGCCTGGAACTACAAAGTGAGTGCCAGCTCAGCATGGGCTAGGGTACAATCCTTCCTCAAAAGAACCCCAAAGTAAAACACCAGGAATAAAGGAATTCTATGAATATGTGTCAACATATGTATATAGAAAAAAGCATGATGGCACAAACCTTTAATCCCAGCACTTGGTAGGCACCGATAGGAGTATTGCTATGAGTTCAATGCAAGCCTGGGACTACAGAATGCATTCCAGGTCAGCCTGAGCTAGAGTGAGGCCTACTTTGAAAAAATCTGAGAGAGAGAGAAAGAGACACTTCTGACCACCTCCTCCTCTTCCTCCTCCTTCTTCTTCTTCTTCTTTTTGGTCCCACGCTAGCTCAGGCTGACATGACAATCCTCCTACCTCTGCCTCCCCAGTGCTGTGATTAAAGGTTTATGCCACCATGGCCGGCCTCCTCCTCCTCCTCCTCCTCCTCCTCCTCCTTCTTCTTCTTCTTTTAATTGTGACTCTTTGAACCATCCCCTGGGAGGGGATGTAAAACCTCTAAGGATGGACTATTTTTTTCTCTCCACTAGGGTTTAGTGTCACACCCTCAGCCACTGACAAGATATGTTATAGGTAAGTCCTCATATAGTCAGCCCTCCATGTCCATGGTTCCGTATTCATGTATGTGATAGTTTGAATGTGAATTTATGTCCCCCATAGCCTAAGGTACTTTTAAAAGATTTATTATTTATTTTTATTTATTAGAGACAGAGAGAGAAAGAAATAGACTAGCCACTGCAAATGAACTCTGGACACATGTGCCACCATATGCATCTAGCTTACGTGGGACCTGGAGAATTGAACCTGGCTCCTTAGGCTTTGCAGGCATGTGCCTTAACTGCTAAGCCATCTCTCCAGCCCACCTAAGGTATTTTTGATTAAGCTTGCAACTGGAGTCTCCAGTACACAAAGCCTTGCTGGAGAAGGTGTTACTGAGGGCAGAACTGGCAATCCAACCCTAAGAGTTCAGAGCAGCTGGAGCTCTGGTTGGAGGGTTTTTTTTTTTTTTTTTGGCATGTTGATGGTGTCCCTCTGCTATACATCCGTACAAGTGGGCCAGCTTATTTCACCAAGATGGAGTTTTGCCTGGAATCTATAAGCCTGAAATAAACCCTTTCATCCCATAAGCTGCTTCTGGTGGGATGTTTTTCCAGCAATGAGAAAGTAACTGCAACAATGTATCAAACCAATTGATGACAAAAATACTTGGAATAAATGGAACATCAAATGTAGCAACTTCCTTTCCACCCATCTTTAGTCCCTAAATAATACAGAACACCTATATACATTGAATTATTTATCATAAGTAATTCAGAGACTACTTAGATGGCTCAGAGGTTAAGGCACTTGTCTGCAAAGCATAATGACCCAAGTTCAATTCCCCAGTATCCACGAAAAGCCAGATGCACAAAGTGGCACAGGCACTTGGAATTTGTTTGCAGCAGCTAGAGGCTCTGACATAACCATTTGCTCCCCCCTCCACATAAATAAATTAATATAAAAATGTTTAGGGATTGAGAGATGGCTTAGCAGTTAAGGTGCTTGCTGGCAATGCCAAAGGACCCAGGTTCAATTCCCCAGGACCCATGAAAACCAGATGCACAAGGTGGTGCATGTGTCTGGAGTTCATTTGCAGTGGCTAGAGTCCCTGACATACCCATTCTCTGTATATATATCTACCTCTCTCTCTAAAAAGAATTTTTAAAAAATCAAGTACATAGGGGGTTCTTTGTAGTTAATATGCAAAGAAAATGCAATTATATATAAAGCACATAAGAATCCTTAGATTTTTGTATCCATGAAAGTCCCAAAAGATGACTACATTAGATAATTTCTCCATATCTTCCAAATGCAAGTCCTTCTAGCAGGAGAAAAAATATTTTTCCTGGACTCCTACCATCAACCCTAACCACTATGCTATTTCATTTACATGTCACTAAATTTAAACATGCAAATGATCTAAAGGTCATTTAATATTGAACTTTATTGTAGGACTTGCCATGAAAGTTCTTTGAAATATCGTTGAGAGAGAACTCAAAAAAAAAAAAAAACTAAATAAGAAATCAAGCAATCCAATTACAAAATGGGCTATGGAACTAAATAGAGAATTCTCAAAAGAAGAAATACAGATGACATATAAACATCTAAAAAAATGGTCTACATCCTTAGCTGTTGCAGTCAGGTTCACATTGCTGGCAGAAATCACCTGACCAAAAGCAGCTTTGGGGGAAAAAAAAAAGGTTTATTTTGGCTTACAGACTCAAGTGGAAGATCCATGATGGTAGGGGAAACGATGGTATGAGCAGAGGGTGGACATCACTCCCTGGCCAACATAAGGTGGACAATAGCAACAGGAGAGTGTGCCAAACACTGGCAAGGGGAAACTGGCTATATCCATAAACCCAGTCCCAACAATACACTGCCTCCAGGAGGCGTTAGTTCCCAAATCTCTGTCAGCTGGGAACCTAGCATTTAGAACACCTAAGTTTATGGGGGACAACTGAATCAAACCACCACATTAGCCATCAGGGAAATGCAAATTAAAACTACTTTGAGATTCCTGTCAGAATGGCTATCATCAGGAATGATAAATGCTGGTGAGGATGCAGAAAAAGTGGAACCCCTACGCAGTTGGTGTGAATGAAATCTGGTAGAGCCATTGTGGAAATCAGTGTGGAGGTTCCTGAGGCAGCTAAAAATAGATTTACCCTATGACCTAGCTATACCACTCCTAGACATATATCCTAAAGACTCATCTCACTACCCAAGAGATACCTGCTCAACCATGGTTATAGCCACTCTATTCACAACAGCTAGGAAATGGAACCAGCCTAGATATCCCTCAACTGATAAGTGGATAATGAATATGTGGTGTATTTATACAATGAGTTCTACTCAGTAGTAAAGAAACATGAAATAATGAAATTTGCAGGGAAATGGATGGATCTGGAAAGGATTATACTTAGTGAGGTAACCCAGGCCCAGAAAGCCAAACATCTCATGTTCTCTCTCATATGTGGATCCTAGATATAAATAATGGGACTTCTATGTGAGTTGGAATAAAACTCAGTAGCAGAGGCCAGTAAGCTAGAAAGGGGCTATAAAGGAAATAGAATGGGATGGAGGGAGGGAGCCTTAAGAGGATGGTATTGTATATATGTAAGTAGAAGAACAGATTAATGGGGGGAAAGGCCTAAGTGAGGTCAGGGGAAGAGACTGAGTAAAGGAAAGGTGGAGCAAGGACTAATCAAAATCTAAAAGGGTCTTTTCAGTTGGCAGTGACCTTGGGATGACTTAGAAGGCACCATGGTGCTGCGAAGAAGTGACAGGAGTGTTCAGCACTGAAACATCTCTATCACACCTTCCAAGGCTCAGGGTCCATTGCAGAAGAGGTAGTGGAAAGAATGTAAGAGCCAAAGGAAGGGTAGGATTCCTTACCACGTGCTCCTCCAGTCACAAAATGGCCTGGATATCCATGATCTCACAGTGCTTGACACTACCTACACAAGACCGTCATAATACGAGAAAAAGATCAGGACATCAAAATAAAAGAGACTGATTGAGAGGGGGAAGGGATATGATATAGACTGGAGTTTCAAAGAGGAAAGTGGGGGTAAGGAGGGAATTACCATAGGATATTATTTACAATTATGGACAGTGTCAATAAAAACAAAACAAAACAAAAAATCTAAGAAGGTATGAATAAGTCACATGGAAACATACTTTTTTGTAAAATGGCAAACCCAGAATTCACAGATTATTTCTAGAAATCTTTCAGTGTCAGGGACAGGATACCTTCCAGTGAGTTGTTGGCCAGGGAGGTCTCTGATGATGCCAAAACATTACAGGCCATTGCCAAGGCTCTTGGTTTCCCACCAGGAATAGATGGTAAGACCCTATTGCTGAAGACTCCACATTCTTGGGCTACAAGGTCACCGAGAAATCCTGCTGGAGCTGAGCTGAAAACCTCCTCCGTGTAGATCAGCTGACAGAAAGCTGGAAAAAGCTATGCCGCATGCAGTTCCATGGGAGAGAGCGAAATCACCAATGGAGATAAATAACAGTGGATACTGCAAGCCTTAAGTTTAGCCAGCCAGGCCAAATGAGCCAACAGGTGCAACAGAGGCACGTCTGTTATGGGGGAAACCAACTGCTCCCTAATTGGATTGGAGACCCACTCCACTGGAGGGAATACATGCCTGATATTGAAAACCTATGATGGGGGAAGTCATAAACCCTAGGGGTGTAACATCTACTGATGTTTGGTTAATTATATATACTATGCTCACCATACTGTCCGGTAAGCACTTCTTTTAATGTTCATTCCCATATATTAATGCTACTCTCACTTTTGGTTAGAGAAGCTTCTCTTTTCAGATGGTGGTAACCTTGGGATGACTCAAAAAGCACCATAGTGCTGAAAAGAAGTGACAGAGGAGTGTTCAACACTGAAACATCTCTATCACACCTGCCAAGGCTCAGGGTCCATTGCGGAAGAGGTGGCAGAAAGAATGTAAGAGCCAAAGGAAGCTTAGGACTCCTTACCACATGCTCCTCCAGACACAAAATGTCCTGGATATCTATGACCTTGCCGTGCCTGACACTACCTACACAAGACCCTCATAATAGGAGGAAAAGATGATGACATCAAAATAAAAGAGAGAATGATTGAAAGGGAGAGGAGATATGATGGAGAGTGTAGTTGCAAAGGGAAAGTGTGGGGGGGGGATAACCATGGTTTATTGTCTATAATTATGGAAGTTGTCAATAAAAAAATTAAAAAATGAATTTCCTTGAAAAGATTGACAACTCAGTCACAATTACAGTCAATCTTCATTACTATCAGTGAATATTACCTAGACCCATGCCCATAAGATTTCTTTATAGTTTATTTCCATATAGTTTTTTTTCTGTTTAATGTAACTTTTCTATTAAAAATAGCTTTTATATTGAATACATGATACAGATATTCCAACTAGATTTTATATTATAAATTATATTGTATTATAAATAAATAAATAATATCTTATTTATGTATGTATGTATGTATGTATGTATGTATTTGACAAAGAGAGAGAGAGAGAGACAGACAGAGAGAGAGAGAGAATGGGCACACCAGGGCTTCTAGCCACTGCAAAGAAACTCCAGATGCATGTGCCACCTTTTGCATCTGGCTTTATGTGGGTGTAGAGAATCAACCCCAGGTCCTTAGGCTTTGCAGGCAAGTGCATTAAGAGCCATCTCTCCAGCACCTTGACTAGATTTTGGGTGCCTGGAAGCATTTAATGTAATCATCAACTTGAAAATTTCACTGTGCATTCCTTCCTTCAGGTCTTCTGTAAATATTTAGTTTTCATGAAATATATCCCATCCTATACTTTCCCTAAGAAATTATTCTTCCAGAATGTCAAAACAATTTTAACATCTTTTATCCTTATCTTTGTTTCCTGTTTCATTCTTTTTAGAATATTTGGGGTATGATATCTATTTAGAGTTTCCTATTACTAAACCAATATCTATTCAGAGTAAAGAGAAACAAAATCCTATAATGAGGTCACTTGTTTGTCGTGGTTTGGAGATAGTACCTGAGGCAGTATGCTGTGGAATCTGCCAGATCTTGGTCAGATTGCACAGAACACCATCAGCCCTGTTGCTTGCAGGCATATTAAAATAAAGTTCCCACAGGGCATAGTGAGCACTCTTTTAATCCCAGCACTTGGGAGCCAGAGGTAAGAGGATCGCCGTGAGTTCAAGGCCATCCTGAGACTACTGAGTGAATTCCAGGTCAGCCTGGGATAGAGAAAGACCCTACCTCAAAAAAAAAATTAAAAAGTAAAGTTCCAGAGAAACAAAAGCTGTTTCATGAGGATGATGGAATCCCAGTGTCCTCCTGCATAGATCCACTATGGTTCTTACACTTGGTGGAACAGCATATACTATATATCAGTTGGATATGGGTTCATTTCCCAAGAGGCAGGACTGACTTTAGCTCCTCCCTGTCATCACTGAGTTCAGTTTCCTTCAGCATTCCATGGACCAGTCTTTGGATAAATAACTGAACTCTCCTTTGGGAACCAATATTTATTGACTTGTACTAACTTCCACCAATAAAGCAGTTTTTGCCCTGAAAAACTCCTATAATAATGCTAATTCCTTTAAAACAGTGCTGAAAGCTGATTATGGTGGTTCAGAACTCTTAATCACAGCATGTGGGAGGCAGAGGCAGGGGAATCAGGATTTTAAAGCCAGCGTCAGGATGTGAGGGCGATCTGTCACCCCATTGATTGCCAGGGTTGATTTGGCGGGTGTCTCCTTCCTCCCTCACCACTCTATGTGCGTCCCTCCCAAAGCATCATGCTCTGTCAAAGAGGACAACCTTCCCCGAATAGAGGAGAACCGGTCTTTGGTCAAGGGTATACAAGTAGCTGCACTCCCCTGCTAGAACCTCCAAAGAAGCTCTCAAAGTCCGGATCTGCTACATAGTGAATTTGAGCCCAGTTTGAGTTAAGTAAGGCCCTGCCTCAAAAAAAAACAAACAGAAGGGCTGGAGAGATGGCTTAGCGGTTAAGCGCTTGCCTGTGAAGCCTAAGGACCCCAGCTCAAGGCTCGATTCCCCAGGACCCACGTTAGCCAGATACACAAGGGGGCGCACACATCTGGAGTTCATTTGCAGTGGCTGGAGGCCCTGGCGCACCCATTCATTCTCTCTCTCTCATTCTCATTCTCTCTCCTCTCTCCTTCTCTCTAAAACATATTCAGGGGCTGGAAGGATGGATTAGTGGTTTAGGTGCTTGCCTGCAAAGACAAAGGGCCCAGGTTCAATTCCCCATGACCCATGTAAGCCAGATGCACAAAGTAGCACACGTGTCTAGAGTATGTTTGCAGTGGCTGGAGGCCCTGGCACACCCATTCTCTCTCTCTCTCTCTCTCTCTCTCTCTCTCTCTCTCTCTCTCTCAAATAAATAAATAATTTTTTTAAAAAAGTACTCAGGAAGGCATGGTGGCTTACACGATCATGCCTGTAACCTCAGCACTCAGAAGGCTGAGGTAGGATGATCTCAGGTTAAGGGCAACCCTTGGTAGCATACTGAGTTCAGGTCAGCCTGGGCTCAAAAAAAATCTTATCAAAACTTTGTGGGGGCAGGGCTAGAAAGATGGCTTAGCAGTTAAGGTGCTTGCCGGTGAAGCCTACGGACCCAAGTTTGATTCCACAGTACCCATATAAGCCAGATGCACAATGTGGCACATGCACCTGGAGTTCGTTTGCAGTGGCTAGAGGCCCTGGCACACCCATTCTCTCTCTCTCTCTCTTTCTCTCTCTCCTCTCTCTCTCTCTCTCTCCTCTCTCTCTCTTTCAAATAAACATAAATAAATAAAATATTTAAAAAGCTTTGTGGGAGGCTGGAGAGATGGCTTAGCAGTTAAGGCACTTGCCAGGAAAGTCAAAGGAACCAGGTTCAAGTCCATCAGTACCCACATAAAGCCAGATGCACAAGGTGGCACATACTTTTGGAGTTCATTTGCAATAGACAGAGGTCCTAGCATGCCCATTCTTTCTCTTTCTCTCTGTCTCTCTGTCTCTCTGTCTCAATTTTTTTTTAATTTTGTGGAATTATTTGTAATTATAGCCAATCCTTCTATTAAATTCAGTGAACTTGCCAGGCATGGTGGCACATGCCGTTAATCCCAGCACTTGGGAGGCAGAGGTAGGAGGATTGCCATGAGTTCAAGGCCACCCTGAGACTACAAAGTGAGTTCCAAGTCAGCATGGGCTAGACTGAAACCCTACCTCAAAAAAACAACAACAAAAAAATCAGTGAACTGGATAAGCATCATAAAACTCATCAAATTTCTTCTAATGACTTTGGAGGCTCAGATATCTTCTACTAGCTTTTCTTTTATTTATTTTTATTTATCTGAGAGAGAGAGAGAGAGAGAGAGAGGCAGATAAATATATATAGAGAGAATGGGCATACCAGGGCCTCCAGCCACTGTAAATGAACTCCAGAAGCATGTGCCACCTTGTGCATCTGGTTTACGTGAGTCCTGGGGAACTGAACCTGGATCCTTAACCCTTATGGTTCAGGGTTAAGCCCCTTAACCGCTAAGCCATTTCTCCAGCCGCTCTTCCAGCTTTTCTGACATGGCAGTCAAAATTCCTAGTTCTGTCATGTGTGATGGTGCATGCCTTTAATTCCAGCACTCAGGAGGCAGAGGGTGGAGGATTTCTGTGAGTTCAAGGCTAGCCTGAGACTACATAGTAAAATCCCAGTCAGCCTGGGCTAGAGCGAGACACTACCTTGAAAAAATAAACAAAAACAAAAATAATAATTCCTAGTTCTTTCTAGTCCACTGTTGGTGAGAGTAAAAACTTATACATCCACTATGGAAATCAGTATGGAGGTTCCTCAAAAGTCTAAAAAATATGCTGGGTATGGAGGCACACACCTTTAATCCCAGTACTTGGGAGGCAGAGTTAGGAGGATTACAATGAGTTTGAATCCACCCTGAGACTACATAGGGAATTTCAAGTCAGCCTGGGCTAGAGCAAGACCTTACCTCGAAATCCCCCCCCCCAAAAAGTCTAAAAATACATCTACCATTTCATCCAGGTATACCACTCATAGGCATATACCCTAATGTTTCTACTCTTTTTTTCTGTAAATTTTTTATTTATTTATTTGATTGTTTGAGAGAGAGGCCGATAGAGAATGGGCATGCCAGGGCCTCTAGCCACTGCAAACAAACACCAGATGCATGTGCCTCTGGCTTTAAGTGGGTACTGGGAAATCGAACCTGGGTCCTTTGGCTTTGCCTGCAAGGTTCTTAACCACTAAGCCATCTCTCTAGCCCAAGACTCTACTCTTTTTTTGGCGGGGGGGGGGGAGTTTCGAGGTAGGGTCTCACTCTAGCCCAGGCTGACCTGGAATTCGCTATGTAATCTCAGGGTGGCCTCAAACTCATGGCAATCCTCCTCCCTCTCCCTCCCAAGTGCTGGGATTAAAGGCATGTGCTACCACGCCCAGCAAGACTCTACTCTTTACTCCAGATATACTTGCTCGGCCACATTTGTTGCTGCTCTATTCACAACAGCTAGGAATTGGTATCAGCCCAGATGCCCATCAACTGACAATGGATAATGAAGATGTGGCACATATACACAATGGAATTCTACTCAGCAGTAATGAAAATTAAATTTGCAGGAAAATGTATGGACTTGAAAAAAATCATACTAAGTGAGGTTACACAGGCTCAGAAAGACACACTCATATGTGGTTACTAGCATGATTTGTCTGTAAACTATAGTAAGCATCAATAGTATTGGCAAGGAACTAGAATGAGGTTTGCAGAGATGGGAAGCAGGGAGGGATGAGAAGCGGATACTTGATAGGCAGGTGGAGGAATAGAATACAGAGGGTAGACAGATCTTGGGGGCAACTGGGGTAAGGGAAGGTTGGAGGGCGGAAACACACAAAACTGAGGATAGCATAAATCAATACCATAGAAATCTTCTTCATGATTAGCTAATTAAAAGATATAACTTTTAATAAAAGGGGGGGAATTGTCCTGACAGAAGTACCCTGTAGGGGGTGGAGAAAGCTTAACCCTAAAACCATAGGCTCTTGTTTGTAAATCCCAGTGCCAGAACTGGGTTATCCACCCCCCTCAGTGAGCTGTTAGTCAGGAATGCTTATGAAGCCCCAAAACAATGCAGGCCATTGCCAAAGTATTTGGTTACCTGCCAGAGCTAAATGGTAAGACCCTATTGTTGAAGACAATACAGGCTGTGCTCATATGACAATGAGAGATCATGCTGGCACTGAGAATGAAGTCAGCTTCCTGCTGGCTAACCCTCATAGGGCTAGAAAGTGCTATGTGAGCTGCTGGTGGATTATGGACACCAATAGCATTAACAAGCAAGAACCCTACAATCTACAAAATAAACTAGTCAGGTAAGATGTACACACCAGTGCAATAGTGGTATATAGGTTATGGGAGTAATCAACTGTTCTCTGATTGGATATGAGAACTGCTCAGTGAGATAGCATTCATAACAGGCACTGAGAACCAAGTCAGAAGCCTATGGCTTGGAAGGTCATAGACCCTAAAGGGAAGCTTCCACTATTAGTAGGCTAAAGTGAGAGTATATGGGCTTGTCATGGTGGTGCAAGCCTTTAATCCCAGTACTTGGGAAGCAGATGTAGGAGGATCACTGTTAGTTCAAGACCAGCCTGAGACTACATAGTGAATTCCAGGTCAGCCTATACTAGAGCAAGATCCTACCTCAAAAACAAAAAGAAAAAAAATGAGAGGATATATATGCCTGTCAAAATGTTGGGGCCTGGAGAGATGGCTTAGTGGTTAAGGCGCATGCCTGAGAAGCCTAAGGACCCAGGTTTGATTCTCCAGGTCCTACATAGGCCAGATGCACTTAGTGGTGCATGCGTCTAGAGTTCGTTTGCAGTGGCTAGAGGCCCTGGAGTGCCCATTCTCCCTCTCTCTCCGTCTCTCTAATAAATAAATAAATAAAAATCTTTTTAAAATGTCTTCTAAGTGTATATGCTTATCCCCTTTGATCCATGCTGCTCTCACACTTGATTAGAGAATTTGCTTTGTACAGATGCCAGAAAATACTGGGGAGACCCAAGGCCTACAAGTATGCCGAGGAAAAGAAAGCTGACTGCCTAGCACAAGTAAAGTCATGTCTATCACATCTGTTAAGTCCCAGGAGATATTACAGGGGAAGTGGAAGATTCAATATGAGTGCTTCTCTCACTGTTAACTTGAGAACCTTCTCCAGAGAAATGGTGGTAAACACTGAAGAGACTCAAAACTCATGAAAACAGAAAATTAGAGGCTTCTGAGAGCTTAACATTAAAAGAGCCCTCTAAGGCTCAGGGAACACTGAAGTATAAGGGATAGAGAGATTGTAAGAGCCACAGAGTGAAAAGGAGTATCCAGAGGCACCTCCTCCCCCCACAGAGACTGACCGGTTGGGGGTGGGGTAGAGGGAACATTTTTTTAAATTTTTTTTATTTTTATTTATTTGAGAGTGACAGACAGAGAAAAGAGGCAGAGAGATAGAGATATATATATAGAGAGAGAGAGAAATGGCGCACCAGGGCCTCCAGCCACTGCAAAGGAACTCCAGACACGTGCGGCCCCTTGTGTATCTAGCTAATGTGGGTCCTGGGGAATTGAGCCTCAAACTGTGTCCTTAGGCTTCACAGGCAAGCGCTTAACCTCTAAGCCATCTCCAGCCCAGAGGGGACATTTTATTTCATGGTTTAGAAGAAATTTTGAAAGCTATGTTTTACCTAGGAACATAGTTAGGTTCACTTTATGTAAAGCAATTATCAGGCTGGAAAGATGGCTCAGTGTTTAAGGCAACTGCCTACAAAGCCTAAAAACCTGGACTTGGCTCCTCAATACCTATATAAAGCCAGATGCACAAAGTGACACATGCATCAGAAGTTCATTTGAGTGGCTAGAGGCCCTGGTGTGCCCATTTTTACTCTTTCTTCTGTCTCTTTCTGTGTGCAAATAAATAATGAATAAATTTTCTTTTTAAATTAAAGAAAAAGCTATTATCCATGTAATATTTCTAGAGCTAGAGTTTAAAAGCATCCCCATTCCCAGAGTTTCCTTCTTTAACTAACTCGCTGTTCACTCCCTTCCCTTCCCATTCCTGGCCTGCAACTAGCATTCCTCCCAGCTAAGTGAGCTAATCCTTTCAACTATGAAATTATAGGACAGAAATATTGTGAGACTATATTTACTTAGCATACTGCAGATGTGGCAAAATTCCTTTCTGCTGGTTTATTTGAGAGTAATTCCATCATTGGTCTTCAACTCCTAGAGAAAACTAAACTTGTTTTCATGTCGTTATTATTGTTTGACACAAAGTCTCATGTAGTCCAAGCTGGCCTCGTATTTGTTATATAGCTGAGTATAGGTTTGACAGCTCCTGGTTCTCCTGCATCCATCTCCTGAATGCTAGGATTTCAGGGATGAGCCAGCGTGTCTGGTTGTTGTGCCATGCTGGATGATCAAACCCAGGGCTTTGTGAATACTAAGCAAGCATTCTACAGACTGAGCTACATCTCCAGCCCCAGCAAAACTTGTTTTTTTAGACATGTGTTAGACTTTTCATCTTTGTGATAAAACACCTGACAGGTGTGGTGGTATAGGAGGCATTTAATCCCAGCACTGTGCAGGCAGAAATAGGACTCCAGCCTGGGACTACACAGTGTGTTCCACGTCAGCCTGGGCTAGAGGAGACACTGCCTCGAACAAACAAAACAAAAAAGTTACTTATCCTTTCTGGGTCTGGGTCCTTATGTGACTCTAACATCTATTAACTCAACAAATATTTGCCCATTGCCTGCTGGCACTAGGTTAAGTGCTGGCAATATAGAATTGAATAGCAAGAAACAATATTTACTAAATGCTTACTCTACAGTTGAACTTATGCTAAAGAATATTTTTTTGTACATTGATCTTATAGTCTTATGTGAGATAAGCACCACTCTGATATATCCCAAACTTTACCAAAGGAAGGAATCGAGGCATAGTGAAGTAACTTTCCCAGAATATCAATGGCTTGGCAAAAGTCAAGAGTACATTTCAGGCAGTGTGGTTTCAAAACCCATTCCAATCCCCACAGTGAACTTTTGCTCCCAAATTCGAGCATCCCAGTGGTTTGCAATTTTAGCCTCGGGCCTCTGGTCAGAAGGGTATAAGTGTTTTAGCGAGATAACGACTGATATCTTCACAAATTCTCACACTGGAAGTTTCCCTATCCAGGAGCAGGAGAAGGGTGTGAGCGAGTCGTTTCGGGCGCCTCGTTCTGTACGGATGGATCTGCGGCTGACATCAGCACAGCGCGCTTCTCGGGATCGGCGCGGGGCGAGGACAGACGGGGCGCTGAGAGCGCGCGGGCCTCACTGCGTCCTAGCCGGCCAATGACAATTTCCGCCTGGCTGGAACCTCTCCTGCCCCGCCCCGCTAACCCCGCCTTCCAGGAGCCAGCTTCCTGCCTCTCCCCACCTTCACTGAGACCAACGAGAGGACACCGCCTGCATCTAGAGCAGCCCGGTCAGAAGCCTAACCGAGTGGCTGGTGAACGTGAGAGGAAAGCCGTGCTAGGCTCCACTTTCCTGCCGCCGAGCCATTCTAGACGTGGGTGAGTGCCTAGGCCAGACCCCCCAGTCCAAGCGCTACCCGGAACCGCTTCCGCCTCCCCTCCCCCGAGGAAGGTCTGGGCCCTAGCCAATTCCCAGCATGCTTCCCGTGGGATGCCCTGACAGGTTCTGGGGGAGAGCTGAGTGAGAGATGGCGAATCGCCTTCCTAGAGGGGCCCCCTTGGCCCCTCAGTGGGGTCTGGAAATAATCAAGTCCTCCCTGTTATCCCATTGTCCATTTCGTCTTTTCCCCTTTTCCACAATCCTCTCCAACCACCTTCACCTTCTAAAACAAAGTTCACCTCACAACTGAGAGTTTCTGCCTTGTTTCTGTGTGCTTTTTTTCCTTCCATATGCAATTTTAAGTATCTATTTTGCTCTGTACAAAATATTATGTGAACCCCAGTATAACTTATATATATATATATATATATATACATATATATTCGTTTTAAAATTTATTTGGGAAGAGAGAGACATAGAGACCGAGAAACAGAGAAAATGGGCACCCCAGCCTCTTGCAAGAAACTCTCTAGATGCATGTGCCAATTTGTGCATCTGGCTTGACAGTGGAAGTGCCTTTAACTGCTGAGCCATCTCCCCAGACCAGTATTACTTTTTTTTTTTTTTTTAACTCCCAGAATGGGAAAAAAAAAAATCTTGGAATCATTTGTGCAAATGACTTTGTATAAAATTTGTAGGTTTCTTGAGTTTTGATCGATATTTTTTATTGCCAGTAGAATTATCCCCCGTCAGGAAAAACTCTTGACACATAATATGCCAGAAGTCAAGAGAATTGTCTGTATTTGCCAAAAATTAATGAAAATGGTGTAATATGAGCTGATATTAGAATTAACTTTAAAGTACAACTAACAATTCTGTTATTAGCCTGAGCTTTTCCACTGCTTCCCTTTTCTTCTTGGAACTGTTATATTGCTAAGTTCTATGAGTTACAAGGGAAAAACAACACCTCACTTCTCCCAGCTCCCCTTATCACACACCACACACAAATTGTATCAAGCAGTTAAAGTCAATTTTCCTTATAAGAAAACCATGGGGCGGTGCTGGACAGATGGCTCAACAGTTGAAGGCACCTGCCTGCAAAGCCTTCCAGCCTGGGTTCAATTCACATGCCACCTACATAAAGCAAAAAGTTGCCCAAGTATCTGGCAGCAGCAAGAGGCCCTGAAGTGTGCATGTACACAAATAAATAGTTTAAAAAATTTGAAGCAGAAAGTCATGGGAACCAGGCATGGTACCACATACCCACAATACCAGCACATGGGAGGATGAGGCAGGGGGACCACAAGGTTCCAGGCCAGCTACGGCTAAAGAGTGATAGTGTGCCTCCAAAAATAATAATAATAAAGAAAAGAAAACCGTAGCTGGGCGTGGTGGCACACGTCTTTAATCCCAGCACTCGGGAGGCAAAGGTAGGAGGATTGCCATGAGTTCTAGGCCACCCTGAGAATACAGAGTGAATTCCAGGTCAGCCTGGGCTAGAGCAAGACCCAACCTCAAAAAAAGTGGGGGGGGGGGCAGAGAGATGGTGCAGTGGTTAACGCACTTGCTTGCAAAGCCTCAAGACCCGGGTTTGATTCCCCAGTACCCATGTAAAGCCAGATGCACAAAGTGGCACATGCATCTGGAGTTCATTAGCAGTGGCTAGAGGCCCGGGTGCGCCCATTGTCTTTCTCTGCTTGTAAATAAACAAATAAAAATATTTAAAATTCTATCATGGCAGTTGCTCTAAGTTCCTCACTGCTGAGCCTGCCCGCTTCTCTGAGCTCTAAACTCAGAAAGTCTCTTTACATATTTTCCTCTTTCTCTTCTACCTTGTTCTCAATCTCTCTTACCTTAAAAAATATAATAAATAAAAATAAAATATATCTTTTAAAAGGGCTGGAGAGATAGCTTAGCAACTAAGGCACTTGTGTGCAAAGCCAGAAGACCCAGGTTCAATTCCCCAGGACCCATGTAAGCCAGATTCACAAGGCAGTGTGTGCATCTGGAGTTCTTTTGCAGTGGCTGGAGGCCCTGGCGTACCCATTCTCTCTCTCTCTCTCTCTCTCTCTGCCTCTTTCTGTCTCTCTCAAATAAAAATAAAATATTTTAAAATAAATGTACATTTGTATCATCAGAGATACTTAATCACATACTGTAAACTTGTTATACAAAAATCCTACGATGGCCAGGTGTGGTGGCACACATCTTTAATCCCAGCACTTGGGAGGCAGAGGTAGGAGGATCACTGTGAGTTCAAGGCCACCCTGAGACTACATAGTGAATTTCAGGTCAGCCTGAGCTACAGTGAGACCCTACCTCAAAAAACAAACAAACAAAAAATTGGATGACTCCTTATAGAAAGACAAATCTATAGTATTGGTTTCTAGGGCTAATGTTTCCATATAGCACTTGGTTAATTAAACATTGAATTGTCGCAATGGCCTTCTACACACAGAAAATTCTGTTCCATCAAGGAGTTTCTGTAAAGTTCTAGTTTATACCAAACTGTGACACCATTAGAAGGTATAGATTCTGAATATTTGTTACTCTATGCAACTAACTCAAGTTCAGACTTTTGAATCTTGTAAAAAAAATTACCAGGAAAGTGTAAATATAGAAGGAATACCAAATCAAATTACCGAGTAACTCGTAAAAGAGTCTTTTTCTTCTTTACAGGAAAAATGCTCTCTGAAAGCAGTTCGTTTTTGAAAGGTGTGATGCTCGGAAGTGTTTTCTGTGCTTTGATCACTATGCTAGGACATGTCAGGATTGGTCATGGAAGCAGAATGCACCATGAGCATCACCACCTACAGGCACCTAACAAAGAAGACATTTTGAAAATTTCAGAGGATGAGCGCTTGGAGCTCAGTAAGAGCTTTCGGGTGTACTGTATCATCCTAGTAAAGCCCAAAGATGTGAGTCTTTGGGCTGCAGTGAAGGAGACTTGGACTAAACACTGTGACAAAGCAGAGTTCTACAGTTCTGAAAATGTTAAAGTGTTTGAGTCAATTAATATGGATACGGATGACATGTGGCTGATGATGAGGAAAGCTTACAAATACGCCTTCGATAAATATAGTGACCAGTACAACTGGTTCTTCCTTGCACGCCCTACTACGTTTGCTGTTATTGAAAACCTAAAATATTTTTTGTTAAAAAAGGATCCATCACAACCTTTCTATCTGGGCCACACTGTAAAATCTGGAGAACTTGAATATGTGAGTGTGGAAGGAGGAATTGTTTTGAGTATAGAATCAATGAAAAGACTTAACAGCCTTCTCAATGTTCCTGAAAAGTGCCCTGAACAGGGTGGGATGATTTGGAAGTTATCTGAAGATAAGCAGCTAGCAGTCTGCCTGAAATATGCTGGCGTGTTTGCAGAAAATGCAGAAGATGCTGATGGAAAAGATGTGTTTAATACAAAATCTGTTGGACTTTCTATTAAAGAGGCAATGACTAATCACCCAAACCAGGTGGTAGAAGGATGTTGTTCAGATATGGCTGTTACTTTTAATGGACTGAGTCCTAACCAGATGCATGTGATGATGTATGGGGTGTACCGTCTTAGGGCATTTGGACATGTTTTCAGTGACGCATTGGTTTTCTTACCTCCAAATGGTTCTGATAATGACTGAGAAGGGGAGCAAAAGCATGTATTTGAACACCACTTAGGCTGTGTTGTCGTTATTTGCTATAATATATTCACAGTGGTACGTTTCTTTTTTCTAATCTGGTGGCACTGGTATAAATCATGCATTAAAGTTTACTTGTACATTTTCAAATAGGATGGTATTTTGTTTTCCTTTAACACACTTGTGTAGAATTTAAACGTGTGGGAACTGATTGTTTTAAGAATAACAATTTTGCAAATAAAGGATGTATTTATAAATATTATATTTATGTGATAAATACTAAATTATAAACATTAAAAATCTCCACATCTATGATTTAAAATGTAACATGTCTTTTTAGCTTTCTGATATATGCAAATGGAATCTCTAGTTGTGAATTTGTGAATAAAGTAATACTTTTAGCTCTGTTTCCTTTTTCAGCCAAGGGTGGGGGAGTAGCAAAGATTGGCCAGGGTCTTACTATGTAGCACAGGTTGGTCTGGAACTAGCAGTCCTCCTGCCTCAGTCTTCTGGGTGCTGGGGTTGGGGTTACAGGCATAAGGCACCACACCCAGATGTTTCCTATACTTTTTTTCTTTTCTTTGATTTTTTCGAGGCAAGGTCTCACTCTAGCTCAGGCTGACCTGGAACTCACTATGTAGTCTCAGGGTAGCCTCAAACTCATGGCGATCCTACCTCAGCTTCCTGAGTGCTGGGATTAAAGGCGTGCACCACCACGTCTGACTTGTTTCCTATACTTCTAATGTAGAATTATACTCTAATATGCCTCTCAATGTCAGGGGGTTTGCCTTCTCAAAACACACAACCAATAAATTAAGGAAGTGGTAAAGAAACCGACTTAAAAGGAAGCTTGATTTCTTTCCTTGAGAGAAAAAGTGAAAATTATTTTAAAAGGTTAAGTAGTTTAGTAATTTTCCTGGGAGCTAATTTCGTGGAATCCCTCAGTGTACACAATTTCCATTTGGCTGTGTACTTCAGTGTGGAGATAATGCATTTAGTGTGGTGACACAGAAGAATGTAATGTCATTTACACTTGGTTTCCCAATTAAGCTCACAGTTAAACTTGGATAAGAATATACCACATGTGATTTATTTGTTCTTGCTGAGTAAATGTGCTGTGTACAGATCTCCTTTGAAGAACTTATTTTGGCCATCTGGCGGTTTCATTTACCTAAGTTGCATCTGGGGTTTTGTTTCTCTCTCTTTTTTGTATTTATTTTATTTTATTTGTTTGTTTATTATTTTATTTATTTATTTTGGTTTTTCGAGGTAGGGTTTCACTCCAGCCCAGGCTGACCTGGAACTCACTATGGAGTCTCAGGGTGGCCTCGAACTCACGGCGATCCTCCTACTTCTGCCTCCCAAGTGCTGGGATTAAAGGCGTGCGCCACCACGCCCAGCTTACGCCCGGCTTTTTTTTGTTGGTTGTTTTTTAGAGGATCTCTAGGGCAGGCTGATCTGGAATCACTGTGTAGTTTCACGGTGGCCTCAAACTCATGGCAGTTCTCCTACCTCTGCCTCCCAAGTGCTGGGACTAAAGGTGTGCACCACCACACCTGGATGGGTTTTGTTTCTTTTTGGTTACCTGTGCAAATCCTGAGACTTTTTCCCCAGGTTCCAGTTCGTGGTTGCACCATACACAACTTTTGTGGGTGGGTACGTGTTCATGTTGAGTGTCCAGGCCATAACCATCCACATTGGATTACCATACCATTTGGTAATTTCAGTGGCTACCCAAAATCTACCTATGCTTTCAAATGTATGACATACTTGGAATTGACTTGCCATAAAATCTGGGCAGTGATGTAGTATAAGTCAAATCCATACGTCTCAATGGGGCAAGAAACTACTTTTAGCTTTTGTAATTGGCCTCAAGATGCTAATTTGCTTTAGCACACCCAAAAGAGAATTTCCTCAGGAAGATTTGAGCTTCAAATTATTGATCCTTAGAGTAGTATCAGACCTTTGTTTTAAATCCTCTGAAAAATGAAAAAAGAACAATGGACACTGCAAGCCTTATATTTGGCCAACCAGGCCAAATGAGCCAACGGGTGCAATAGTGACACATCTATCATGGTGGAAACCAACTGCCCTCTAATTGGACTGAAGGCCTGCTCCATGGGAGAGAATACATCCCTGATACTGGAAACTTAAAACAGGGGTAGTCATGAGCCCTAGGGGTGTAATGTCTGCTGGTATCTGGCTAAATGTATGCTTATCAAACTGCCTAGTAAGCACTTCTGTTAATGTTAATACCCTTATATTAATGTTACTCTCACTTTTGGTAGAGAATATTCACTTTTCAGATGGCAGTGACCTTGGGATGACTCAGAAGGTATCATAGTGCTGGAAAGAAGTGACTGGAGTACTGAGTAACATCTCAATCACACCTTCCAAGGCTCAGGGTCTAATGCAGAAGAGGTGGTGGAAAGAATGTAAGAGACAAAGGAAGGGTAGGACTCCTTACAACGTGCTCCCTCCAGACACAAAATGGCCTGGATATCCATGGCCTCACAGTGCCTGATACTACCTGCACAAGACCATCATAAGAGGAGGAAAATATCATGACATCAAAATTAAAAGAGAGACTAATTGAGATGGGGAGGGGATATGATGGAGAATGGAGTTTCAAAGGTGAAAGTGGGGGGAGGGAGGGTATTACCATGGGGTATTTTTTATAATCATGGAAGTTGTTAATAAAAATTTGGAAAAAAAATGAAAACAGAAAATCCTCTGATCTTCATTGGGACTTCTAGTTAAGGTGAAACATTAATTTTGTAGAATCATAAAACCTCTTTATTGGGCTGGAGAGATGGCTTAGCGGTTAAGCGCTTGCCTATGAAGCCTAAGGACCCTGGTTCGAGGCTCTATTCCCCAGGTCCCATGTTAGCCAGATGCACAAGGGGGCGCACGCATCTGGAGTTCGTTTGCAGTGGCTGGAAGCCCTGGCGCGCCCATTCTCTCTCTCTATCTCCCTCTTTCTCTCTCTCTCTCTCTGTTGCTCTCAAATAAATAAAAATAAACAAAAAAATTTAAAAAAACCTCTTTATTAAGCACCCAATTATGGTCTCAGATGCAATTACTACCAAACAAGTCATGTGGTGGTACAGTGTGGATACAGTAATAACCTCTAAGTGTGACACACTACCCCTAACAATATATTTAATTTTTTTCTGTTTTTGCCGGGCTTGGTGGTGCACGTCTTTAATCCCAGCACTTGGGAAGCAGAAGCAGGAAAATTACAGTGAGTTCAAGGCCTCTGGTGATCAGCGTGGGCTAGAATGAGACCCTACTTTGAAAAAAAAAATCCAGTTTCTTACCCTTGTCAGCAATGTCTTTGAAAGTTTCATCTGGGGCTAAAGAGATGGTTCAGTGGCTAAGGCACTTGCCTGGAAAGCCTAACAACCTGGATTCAATTCCCCAGTATCCACATCGAGCCACAAACAAAGTGGCACATGCATCTGGAGTTCATTTGCAGTGGCAGGAAACCTTGGCGTGCCCATACTCACTTTCAAATAAATAAAAATACTTAAACAAAAACAGCAGCAGAGTACCATTTGAGGAAGAATCAGCAGAGAGGAGGAAAGACTCTTACAGGCTCTAAAGTGTTTTCTTGGAAGAAGATTAAAGAAGTATTGCCTTTTCATTTTCTGCTGCCCAGCTATAAAACATGTGAGCCACATATATAATTTAGAAATTTTAGTAGCCAGTCAAAGGTTAAAAAAAACACATATGTGAAATCACTTTAAATAATATTTTATTTAACTCATATCTAAAATACTGTCATTTCAACATACCAACAGGAAAATTTTGGACAATTGACATTCTTTTTTAGTAAGTCTTTGAAATGTGGTGTAAATTTTACAATTACAACACATCTTAATTCAGACTTGTCACATTTCAAGTGCTCAGTACCCACACAGAGCTTAGTGACTATTGCACAGCATAGGTCTAAAACATTCCAGAAATATGAGAGATCCCTAGGGTTACACGGGAACAGGAGACAGCTTAAAGATTTCTTCCAAAAGTTTATTTTGGGTTGTCTTAAATGGAAATTGGAACCTGACCAATTTAGCAGGCCCCAATCCATCTTACATGAGTTCAATCACTGAATCCTCTTTCTCAAAATTAAACCACTGTAGCAGGCTTTTAATCCCAGCACTAGAAAGGCAGAGGTAAGAGAACTACTGTGAGTTTGAAGCCAACCTAGGACTATAGAGTGAGTTCTAGGTCAGCCTGGGATAAAGACCCTACCTCAAAAAAAGAAAAGAAAGAAAGAGGGGGCTGGAGAGATGGCTTAGCAGTTAAGGTAACTGCCTGCAAAGCCAAAGGACCTGGATTCAATTCCCCAGTATCCACATAAACCAGATGTACAAGGGAGCTCATGCATCTGGAGTTCATTTGCAGTGGCTAGAGGCCCTGGTGCACCCATTCTCTTTCTGTCTATCTACTCTCTCTCCTTGCAAATAAATATGAAAAAAAAAAAAGAAAGGAAGGAAGGAAGAAAGAAATCAGAGCTGGAAATGGCTTAGTGGTTAAGGCACTTGCCTGCAAAGCCTAAGGAACCATGTTTGACTTTCCAGATCCCTCATAAGCCAGATGCACAAGGTCATGCATGTACAAGGTGGCACACACACTAGGAATTCGATTATAGTAGCTGGAGGCCCTGGCATGCCAATTCTCTCTCCCTCTCACTCATAAAAATAAATTAAATCATGGTTATTTGCAGAAATATATAGTAGTCTTAGATCTTCCCCTTAAATTAAAACTGAACCCAAACTGCTCATCATTAACATTCACTAATATTCTCCCCCAGCTACCTTTAAAGTAACCATTAGGCCTGCCCATGGCACATTATACTCTACTCTGATTACCTCCTTTATGAGACAGGATCTCCTTACATAGCTTGGGCTGGACTTGGAGAGAACCTCCATCTCAATCTATTGAGTGCTGGGATTACAAGTGTGGGCCACCACACACCCCAGTGGTGCAGTTAGCTTCAAGTTGCTGACACAAAGCACATGAACAAAAGCAGCTAATAGGAGGAAAGGGTTTATCTTGGCTTACAGACTCCAGGGGAAGATCCATGATGACAGAATAAACCATGAAATGAGTAGAGGCTGGACATCACCTCCTGGCCAACATCAGGTGGACAACAGAGGCAGGAGAGTATGCCAAACACTGACAAGGGAAAGCTGGCTTTAACACCCATAAGCCTGCCCTCAACAACACACCTCCAACAAGGTTCCAATTCCAAAATTGTCATCAGCTAGGGACCCAGCATTCGGGGCACACCTTAATCAAACCATCATATCCCACCCACCCCTGGCCCCATAAACTGATAACCGTACAGGATATGCAATGCATTCAGAACAAGTTTAAAAGTCCTCATGTTTTTTTTTTAATCCCAATTCTATTTAACATCCCCATAGTCCAAGGACAGCCATAATAACACCAAAAATAGAATGGCACAGAATGCACATTCACACTGCAAAAGATGGCATTGGACAAGCAAAAGAAAATTGAACAAGATAAAAAAAAAAAACAGGGAAAACATTAAATTCTGTAACTCTAAGTCTGACAACTCTAACCAGTGACAAGTTGTCAAATATGGTAATTCTAACCAGTGATAAATCTCGAGTTCTAATCCATTCCTCCAGCTGGGCTCCTCACAGATTGGGGAATGATGCATCTCTAGCCAGCAGCTCTCCTTGGCAACCATGCCATGGTCCTGGCATCTCTATGGGGTTTCCACTGCAACCCACAGTTCATCCTCATGGTTCCTTTAGGCCTCCACACAGGTCCTTCAACAAGCCTGCTTTACTCTGCCCATGTCCATTTCCAAAAAACAAAGCTGCATTGCGCATCCAATGACTATTTCCTTCCTACATCTGTTATACTCCATAATACTAGGTAGGTTACCAAATTGTTCATCCAGTGGCAAATAAAGCCAACTTTGAAGAGCAACACACTCCTTCAACATTCGGGTCCCTTACTTTCAAAAAGAGTCTGTATTCTTCCTGCTGTCCTAATGCAGATCAGCTGGCCCAATTTCAATAGCTGTAATATCTCAAATAATTGCAGATGGCCCTGCAGCAATTTTGGACTGAAAATGTCACTTCTTTCTGTGCTATATCTATCTGTTCCTAACAGTCAATGCAACCCCATATAAGTTCTGAGGGCAGGCGGAACACAGCAAGCCACTCACATGAACTGCTTCTACCTTAATTCAATAAAGTTCTTTCTCAACCTCATAAGCCACAATTCTTACTACACTTAGGTCTTTCAACTCTGACCAGAATAGTCCATCAAGCTGTCCTTACAGCACTGCAAGGTATTTTTTAGGCCAAGGTTTCAAATCCTTCCACATTCATTCCACAAATCAGTTCCAAAAGGTTTCTAACAGTAATGACCCCATTCCTAGTATCAATTCTACTGTTGAAGATAGCTTCACATTGCTGACACAAACCACCTGAACAAAAGCGAAGAAAGGGTTTATTTGGGCTTACAGAATCAATGAGAAGCTCCATGATGGCAGAGGAAAACATGGCATTAGCACAGGGTGAACATCACCTCCTGGCCAAAATATCAGGTGGACAACAGCAGCAGGAGAGTATGCCCAACACTGACAAGGGAAAGCTGGCTATAACACCCATAAGTCCACCCCCAACAATACGCCTCCATCAAGGTTCCATTTCCCAAATTGCCATCAGCTGGGCATCAAGCATTCAGAACACATAAGTTTATGGGGGAGCACCTGAACCAGACCATTACACCCAGCATTACCCAACCTTCCCCTTGTGTCTTTTTTTTTTTAAGAGCCAGCAAAACCTTCTAAATGGAATAAACTTTAAATGCTCAAAAATCAACTGTCTTAAATATGATTAGTAATATAAAAAGCTTAGATCCCAGACAATTCAATTTCAAGATTCTCCTAGTCTCGCCTGCTGCTATGGATGTAACAGAAAAGCTATTCCCTCCACAGCACAACTAAAACACTATAAGCACCCCACTCACTTCTAACAAATCCCACCAACTGTTATACCACTGCAAAACAGAGGCTTGGCAATTTACACCCCTCTCCAAAAACCCATAAAGATGGTGGTTCACCTGTGGGCCAAGATTAACATTTTATGGAATATTGTGGGAAAGGTTTCTACATAACATAGGCTTTGCAGGCAGGTGGAGTTAGGTTCAAATTCTATTCCTGCCATTTACTAGTTATATCTTCAGGTTAAATTGTCTCTGAGCCTTAGTGTTCTCATCTGCAAAATGAGACTGAAAAGCCACCCATGTAATCACAGAGATTAAGGTATATGAGGAGTTTATGCACTTGTGGAATCCTAGTTCCTTTCCCCTCTTCATCATTTGAACAACTTTAGCATTCTAAATAGTCAACTGTGCATCTATCTTTTGCATTAAATATCTTGGTAAAATGTTAAAACACTGATGTTAATCATAGCTGGTACTGAATATTCAGATTCCCAGAGGAATGGTTTAAGTTTCACAATAACACCTACACACATTTCCTCTGTGCTCTGCAATAACAAAAGCAGCTTGTCCTGAAACGGTGTTTTAAAAACAAATATTTAACAGTATACCATGAATTACATTTATTTTTGGTTGGGTTTTCTTTTTTTGAGGTAGGGTCTCGCTCTAACCAGGAATTCGCTATGTAGTCTCAGGCTGGCCTCGAACTCATAGGGATCCTGCTACCTCTGCCTCCCAAGTGGTGGGATTAAAGACGTGCACCACCATGCCCGGCTATAAATTACTTCTTGAAAACATTGTCACGATATTCTCTTTCACAGCAAATTAGATATTATTAGAGCTAAAATTGCCTATATTCATGTGGCTTCAAACTCCCACATTTTAATCAGGATGTTTCTGTACATATAGGGAAATAGGAAAAAAAAAAAAACAGCACAAATGAGGGCTGGAAAGATGGTTTTACAGTTATGTTGCTTACCAGCAAAGCCAAAGGACCCATGTTCAATTCCCCAGTACCCACATAAAGCCCAACACACAAGGTGGTGCATGCATGTTTGTGGTGGCTGGAGGCTCTGGTACACCCATTCTCTATATATGCCCCCTCTTTCTCAAATAAATATTTTTTTTAAAAAAATGCACAAATGAGACTCCTGCATCCTAGTAAATGCTTCTGGGTACCTGGTACTTCAGAGTTTGACAACACCCCAAGGCTAATAAGGTCATACACTTCTCAAACCTTTGCATTCAGGAGCAAGAAGAATTAATTTGTGGATCCCTTTCCATCCATTTTACAAAATATAGAACTTTAGCCTTGTGAAACACAACATGCGTACAACATACACACTAAAATTTTTAACATATTTTGCCCCATACTATTGTTAAAACAGTAAAGCAATATCTTAAAAATATTTTCCAGTCATGTACTTTTTTTTGGGGGGGGGGAGTTTCAAGGTAGGTTTCACTCTGGCTCAGGCTGACCTGGAATTCACTATGTAGTCTCATGGTGGCCTTAAACTTAGGGTGATCCTTCTACCTCTGCCTCCTGAGTGCTGGGATTAAAGGCGTGCGCCACCACGCCTGGCCAGTCATGTACTTTTCAAAACCTATTTAGGAGGCAGATAGTAATGTGTTAGATATGGCTACTACCCTGCAAAATGAAACTTTATCATCTATACTCATATTTAAATTTTCTTAAGTCTAAATGCTTATGCAAGCAAACTTTAAAAAGAACTTGGGTCAGGGGTTGGGAATGTGGATCAGCTGGTAGAATGCTTGCTCAGCATGCAGGAAGCCCTAAGTTTTATCTCCCACACCTCATAAAGTCCCATAGGTATGGTGGCACATGCCTGTATTCCCAGCACCTAGGAGGTGGAAGCAGGAGGATCAGTTCATCTGCAGCTACCCAGTGAATTCAAAGCCAGCCTGAGCTGCATGAGACCTCGTCTGAAAGAGGGGGTGGGGTGCTGGAGAGGTAGCTCCACAGTTAAAGCACTTGCCTACAAAGCCAGCACCCACATAAAGCCAGATGCATAAAATGGTGCATGCTTCTGGAGCTCATTTGCCATGGCTAGAGGCCTCAGCTTGCCCATTCATATTCTTTCCCTCTCTCTGCTTGCAAATAAGTAACAATATTTTTTTTTAAAAAGAAGGCCCAAGCTGGGTGTGGTGGCACACGCCTTTAATCCCAGCACTCAGGAGGCACAGGTAGTAGGATCGCCATGAGTTTGAGGCCACCCTGAGAATACAGAGTAAATTCCAGGTCAGCCTGGGCTAGAGTGAGACGCTATCTTAAAAAACCAAAACCAAAACAAAACAACAAAAAAAGAAGGCCCAGGTGTGATGGCACTCACCTTTAATCCTGGCCTGAGGTAGAAGGATCACCATGAGTTCCAGGCAAGCCTGAAGCTACAGAGTTTCAGGTCAGCCTGGGCTGGAAGTGAGACCCTACCTCGAAAAAGAACCCCCCCACAAACAAAAGAGATACATACTTAGTACAAAAGGATATGTTCTAATTTTGAATAAATGAACTCCAAGCAAGCTGTCCATAATCTGTAGGACCAAAAGACTTACCCTGACCAATCCAGACCAGATGTGTAAGTGAAGTGAATTTTAGCTTTAAAAATTAATTTTGAATGGAGCTGCATTTGAACTGATGAAAACAATATCCAGGCTAAGAACTTCAAAATCTTCAGATCATGAGGAAACAATTTTTAAAATGCCAGTATGCAAAAAGACATTTTATGCCCCTAATGGATGAGGAAGCAAAAGTAGACACACACACACTGCTTTTAATTTTGAAAGCTGCCACAGGATGAGTGACGTGGCTCCAGGCTGTAATCTCAGCACTTTGGAGGCAGAAAGCTTAAAAGGTCAAGGTTAGCCTAAGCTACATAACATTCTATCTCAATAAAGTTGCCTTGGTGCTGGGTATGAATCTTAGTGATGGTGTGTTTCTTAGCATATGTGAGGCCCCGGTGGAGATCCTGAGCTGATTCTTCCACACCATCAAAATGTTTCCTAATTTAAAGACTCAAGGACTGTTAAGAGACATGGCCAAAACCAACATGCAGTTTCATTATGCGATCATCTTACTAGTATGCACATTCCCAAGCCTCAGGGCATCAGCATAGGGCAACCCTGTCTTTGAAGACAAAGACAGAAAGTGTCCTGTTTTCCAAACAGAAATTAGTAAAAAGAAAAATGGGTTGCCAGATCTCAGAAGACCCTCCAGTATGGCTTCCCCTGTTGAATTTGTTTGTAAGACTTAGCTTTGCAGAAAAAGCACTTTCTCCAAGTAAGTGCTTAGTTAGAACCAATGACTTCCTACTAAAGATCAAGTCTTGCTTGCATAGTTGTTAAAACCAGAAATTACTTAATTACACCATGGGAGATTAAATGAAAATTAATGGTTATCACTGGCAATCAAGTTTATGACTAAAATTAAAACAAGAAAAAGTAAAGCTTTGTATCTTTTAAATCTAAGTGTTTTTCCTATGATGAGATTCTAAAATTACTTACAGTGAAATGGAGGGGAATAATTTATGCTCTGTCATTTATTGTTCCCCATATTCACACATGGGTTGAAATTAAAATATTTGAAGAAGTGCCAGGCATGGTGGCACATACCTTTAATCCCAGCACCTCAGGAGGCAGAGATAGGAGGATTGCCATGAATTCAAAGCCACCCTGAGACTACATAGTGAATTCCAGGTCAACCTGGGCTACAGTGAAGCCCTACCCTACCTCAAAACAACACCAACAACAGAAAAAAAAATATTTGAAGAACTGAATGTGGTGGTGCAAACTTGTGATCCCAGCCCTCAGGAGACCAGTGAGGATGACAATTTCAGGGAAGCCTAAATGACATGCATAGTGAAAGGGGTTAAAGGGGCACGGGGAAAGGGGAAACAATCTGTAAAATGTTTGGGTAGGGACTAAGGAGATGGCACAGTGGGTAAAGCATGATGACCTGAATTTGGATTCCCAATACCCACGTAAAATGCCAGTATGGTGATGCACGCCCATAATCCCAGCTCTGGAAGCGGAGACAGACAGCTTTCCTAGGGCTAATCTAGCTGAATCGGTGAGCTCCAGGTTCAGCACGAGGCCTTGTCACAAAAAAATGAGGTGGTGAGCAGTTAAGGAAGACACCTAACATCAACCTCTGACTGACACACACATATGCACCCACACACATACAAACATGCATGCACACATGTTCTCACACCACACCAAAAAAGTGTTTGGGTAGTTTGATAGCATTTTTTTCACCTTTTATTTTTGTTTAAAAGAAAAGCCAAGATAGGCATGGTGGCACATGCCTTTAATCCCAGCACTTGGGAGACAGAGGCAGGAGGATTTCTGTGAGTTCCAGGCCAGCCAGAGACTATTGAGTGAGTTCCATGTTAGACTGGACTAATATGAGACCCTCCCTTGAAAAAAAATTAAATAAAGAAAGCAAAGGCAATTTAGAACATGATAATATTAAGAAGTCAGCTATAGGACTTGGAGAGATAACTTAGCAGTTAAGGCACTTTCCTACAAGGCCTAAGGACCTAGGTTGGATTCCTCAGAACAAATGTAAGCCAGATGTTGAAGGTGGTGTATACACCTAGAGTTCGTTTGCAGTGGCTAGAGGCCCTGGCATGCCCATTCTCTATCTGACCCTCTCTCAAATAAATAGTTTTTGTTGTTTTGTTTCGAGGTAGGGTTTCACTCTAGTACAGGCTGACCTGGAATACACTATGTAGTCTCAGGGTGGCCTTGAACTCGTGGTGATCTTCCTACCTCTGCCTCCCAAGTACTGGGATTAAAGGTGTGCGCCATCATGCCCGGCAGAATTTTTTTTTTCATTTTATGTTTTGAGGAAGGGTCTCACTGTAGCCCAGGCTGACCTGGAATTCACTATGTAGTCTCAGAGTTGCCTCAAGCTCACAGCAATCCTCCCGAGGACTGGGATTAAAGGTGTGCGCCACCACACCCGGCTAAAAAGTTGTTTTTTTTTTAAGTCATCTATAAAAATAAGTCAGCTATACTCAATACATCACAGACTATTAGTCTTCTACATAAAACTGATGCCTGTGGCTTAATTTTCAATCGATTTTTTTCCCTTTGGTTTTCCCAGATAGGGTGTCGCTCTAGCCCAGGATGACCTGGAATTCACTATGTTCTACTGCCATACCATCCTGAATGTGCCCGATCTAGTCTGATCTGGGAAATCACTATGTAGTCTCAGGACGGCCTCAAACTCACAGTGATCATCCTACCTCAGCCTCCCAAGTGCTGGGATTAAAGGTGTGGGCCACCATGCCTGGCTCAAGTGATTATTTTTTAATATTTTTATTCTCCTCTTTCCTCTAATCAAGTCCTTTCATCCACTTGAAGCATCAGTTCTTGTCCTATTTCTGTTTTCTATATTTCATAAACATACTAACTACCAAAACAACCAATTTAGAACTGAATATTAATGAGCCATGTCATGCTTTGTAATTAGGATTTAAGTACAGATTGTTTTACTATGTATTTTTATTTCTCAGAGTATTCAAGGATAAAATTTGGAATTCTTTAATTTTGACTCTAAGAGACAAAGACTAATTTCCTCCCTTTGACCTGATTTTTTGTATTTCTTGGGAGGGAGGAGTTTTAGAGTCTCACTATGTAGCCAAGACTGGCCTAGAACTCACTATCATCTAAGATTAATGACCTGTTAATAATAACTACTACTAGAAGAAATTCCACTGAGTTATCTTCCTTATTTCTCTCCACAATAAACTATATTCACTAAGAAGTTAGCTTCAGAGACAATCCTGCCTCATAATCTTTTTAAAAATATATTTGCTTATCTGAGAAAGAGGGGAGAGGGAGGGAAGGAGGGACAGAGAAAGAGAGAGAGAGAGAGAATGTGTGCACCAGGGTCTCTAGCCACTGCAAACAAACTCCAAATGCATGTGCCACCTTGTGCATCTGGCTTGTGTGGGTCCTGGATTATTGAACCTGGGTCCTTAGACTTCGCAGGGAAGTGCCTTAACCACTAATCCATCTCTCTAGCCTATTTAAAATTTTTTTGAGACAGAGTTTCACCATGTAGCCCTGGCTGAACTGGAATTTAAATATAGAATAGAGGGCTGGGAAGATTACTCAATGGTTAAAGGCACTTGCTTGCAAATGTACAACAGATTGGCCTCAAAGTCACAGAGATTCTCCTGCCACTGACTCCCCAGTGCTGAGGTTGCAGGCATACACTTGGCCTTTTTGTTTTGTTGTGTTGTGTTTCTTTGTTTGTTTTTGTTTTGTTTTTCAAGGTAGGGTCTCCCTCTAGCCCAGGCTGACCTGGGATTCACTAGGTAAACTCAGGCTGGTCTCAAACTCATGGTGATCCTCCTGAATCCTGGGATTAAAGGCACCATACCCAGTAGCTTTTTGGTTTGCTAGTTTGGTTTGAGACAGGGTCTCATCATGTAGCACAGGCTAGCCTCCAAGTTAGGGCAATCCTCCTGCCTCAGCTTCTTAAGTGCTGGGATTACAGGTGTGAACCACCATACCTAGACTCCTAATCTCTCTCTCTCTCTCCCCCAAATAAATAAAATAAAATAGACCCTGAGTTTTGTTCATTCAGTCCTGACCTGATGGTACTATAGTTCTTTACTAGGAATTAATTGGTTTTAATACAGTACTAAACAAACTGATATTATACTTAATAAATCTACTCATTATTTTTCCTGCCATGAAATTACACTAAAATATGCATACAAGGTATAAACTACATACATGGTATAAATGAATCTACATGCATCAGTCTCCATGTGGAACTGCTGCTGGAAGATTATGATAGTAAGAGCACAAATATCTTCAGCCTAATTTTCACTGCCTGTACTACTAAAATATATCACACATAAGTGTGCTACAGGGCTTCAAGTTATTTTAATTGACTACTCTTAAAAGTAACTATCTAGCCGGGCGTGGTGGCGCACGCCTTTAATCCCAGCACTCGGGAGGCAGAGGTAGGAGGATCGCCGTGAGTTCGAGGCCACCCTGAGACTCCATAGTGAATTCCAGGTCAGCCTGGGCTAGAGTGAAACCCTACCTCAAAAAACCAAAAAAAAAAAAAAAAAAAGTAACTATCTGCCAGGCGTGGTGGCGCATGCCTTTAATCCCAGCACTCGGGAGGCAGAGGTAGGAGGATCACCACGAGTTCGAGGCCACCCTGAGACTACATAGTGAGTTCCAGGTCAGCCTGAGCTAGAGTGAGAGCCTATCTCGAAAAACCAAAAAAAATAAATAAAACAAAAAAAGTAAGTATCTGGTGGCTGGAGAGATGGTTCAACAGTTAAGGCATTTGTTTGAAAAGCCTAACGACATGGGTTTGATTCCCCAGTACCCACATAAAGCCAGACGCACACCTGGGAGGCAGAGGTAGGAGGCTTACCGAAAGTTTGAGGCCACCTGAGACTACATAGTGAATTCTAGGTCAGCCTGGGCTAGAGTGAGATCCTACCTCGAAAAACCAAAAGAAAATTTTTAATTAAAAAAAAAAAGCCAGATGCACAGTGGCACATGTATCTGGAGTTTGTTTGCAGTGGCTAGAGGCCTTGGTGTGCCCACACACATACACATACTTATATTCTCTGTCTCTGCTTCCAAATAATTTTTTTTCTGGCTCAGGCTGACCTGGAATTCACTATGTAGTCTCAGTGTGGCCTCAAACTTTCGGTAAGCCTCCTACCTCTGCCTCCCAAGTGCTGGGATTAAAGGTGTGCACCACCATGCCCAGCTAAATAAAATATTTTTTAAAGTTTCTGATTTCATGAGACCTCAGAAGTGATGGCTATATTGTCACACGCTGCATACATTTTCACTATTTTCTTTCACTACAAATCAGTTTTAGTAAAATATTCCTTTAGAAATTGGAGTCATTTTTGATTTTCCTGAAAAGTCTTGCAAGATATATTGTCTAACCACTGCAGACAAACTCCAGACACATGCACCACTGCATGCATCTGGCTCACATGTGTACTGGGGAATTGAGCCTGGGTCCTTAGCCTTCACAGACAAGCACCTTAACTGCTAAGCCATCTCTCCAGCCAGAGTTATATATTTTCAATATTAAAGAAACCTACATGAAACGTTAAAATATTTACCATGTTTTGTTTGGGCATGTAATAATTTTATGTTTTTTAATACATAATTGATACATTCATATTACTACAACCAAAAGAAAATGAAAAATATCCAGGCATGGTGGGGCACACCTTTAATCACAGCACTTGGGAGGCAGAGGTAGGAGGCTCACTGTGAATTCGAGGCCATCCGGAGACTACATAGTGAGTTCCAGGTCAGCCTGGGCTAGTGTGAAACCCTACCTCAAAAAATCAAAACTAATAATAATAATAAAATATCTTCAAATGTAGCAAACTGTCATTATTATATCTTCTTCCTTAGTACTATACGTAGAATTACCATACCTCACTTGCTGTGTGAATAGAGGGGAACTTGACTACATAGAATCATTATTTGATAAATGTCTTATGACCTACTTTGGGAAGAATACTAAATCCCTCAATTTGGAAATGTTAATAACTAGTCCTGGGTTACGTGCAGCTGCTTTTTTTCTTTTCTTTTCTTTCTTTCTTTTTTTATTTGAGAGAGCGAGAAAGAGAGAGAGGCAGAGAAAGAGAGCATGGGCACACCAGGGCCTTCAGCCGCTGCAAATAAACTCCAGATGTATGTGCCACCTTGTGCGACAACACGCACTTGCATCACTAGGCATCTGGCTTACATGGGACCTGAAGATTTGAACATGAGTTCTTAGGCTTCACAGGCAAGCACCTTAACTCCTAAGTCATCTCTCCAGCCCCTGGAAGCTTTTGTTTGGGATTAAAAATAATAAAGATATAAGAGAAAAATGGGCTGGACATGGTGATAAAGGCATAATCCCAGCTCTTGGGAGGATGAGGAAGGAGGATCACTAGTTCAAGGACTGTTTGGGTTTCAAAGTGAATTGATAAGCTAGTGAAACTATCTCAAAACACAAAGAATCTGGGCATGGCAGTGCATGCCTTTAATGCCAGCACTTGGGAGGCAGAGGTAGGAGGATCACTGTGAGTTCAGGACCAGCCTAGGACTACAGAGTCAGCCTGGGCTAGAGTGAGACCCCCCACCTCAAAAAAACCAGAAAAGAAAGAAGGAATGAGGGAATGAAGGGAGAGAGAAAAGAAGGAGAGAGGAGAGAGAAAGGAAAGGAGGATGATAGTGGATGGATGGATGGAATGCAAGAAATGGTGCTACATGCATTTAATCCCAGCACTCAGGAGGCAGAGGTAGGAAGATTGCTGTGAGTTTCAGAGCAGCCTGGAACTACAGTGAGTTCCAGGTCAGCCTGGGCTAAAGTGATACCCTACCTTGAAAAAAAAAATGGAAGGCAGGCAGGCAAAATAAAAAGAGGTTGGGAATACCATGGTAAAGAGCTTGCCTAGCATATACAAAGTCCTAGGTTCAATCATTAATAATGAAAAAAATTAAGAAAAATGCAGCTGCTGGGCAATATTTTTTAAAAATTGAAAAATACAGCTGGCCAGGCATGGTGGTGCACACCTTTAATCCCAGCACTCAGGAGGCAGAGGTAGGAGAATCACAGTGAGTTCAAGACCACCCTGAGACTACAGAGTGAAAAACCAAAAAGAGAGAGAGAGATAAATAGAGCTGCTAAGGGAACACACTATTAACCAATTTTAACTGTCTGCTAGGAGAGGGCTGGTCAAGCCTTTATGCCACTGTACAACCATTAAATTTGGACACTGGATTATAATGGCTCCAAAACTTTCATTTTTTAAAACTTTACATTGGGTACAATTTAACAGGTATGTTTACATTTAATTTATGTGTAATTTGCAAATTTTGGTGACTAAAAAGCATTAGAAATTTCCAGACTTTATTTATTTATTTATTTATTTATTGGTTTTTCGAGGTAGGTTTTCACTCTAGCTCAGGCTGACCTGGAATTCACTATGTAGTCTCAGGGTGGCCTCGAACCCACGGCGATCCTCCTACCTCTGCCTCCTGAGTGCTGGGATTAAAGGCGTGCGCCACCACGCCCGGCTAATTTCCAGACTTTATAAAGCAGTTTTGGACTCATATCATTACCCTTTTTTGTTGTTGTTGTTGTTGTTTTTGTTTTTTGAGGTAGGGTCTCACTTTAGCTCAGGCTGACCTGGAATTCACTATGTAGTCTCAGGATGGCCTCCAATTCTCTGCGATCCTCCTACCTCTGCCTCCCAAGTGCTGGATTAAAGGTGTGCGCCACCACACCGGGCCCACCATTACCCAATTTTACTTAATGTAAATTCTGTACTCACTAGACTGTGAGTTCCTTAAGAGTATGAGCTAACTGTGTGTTGTTCATGTCGGTGCCATTTCATGTAGATATGTACTGAACTCAATTAACCTTGGCTGAGTAAAAGTCAGCCAAAAACATAGGATTTGTAGGTTGGGTTTACCACAGAATTAATTTTCAGGAGCCACACTGCATGAGAAATAACAGGCTCTCTGTATGTTCCTACTCTCAAGACATGGATAAGCAAGTTTCTGTCAAGCATAGTTCAAAAAGGAGCTGATATATCTGCATGCTCAACATCCTCAAATTGGTTTCCATGAATGACCTAATGTTTAGAAACTGAAAAGGCTTGCACATATAGAGTGACACCCTTGATTAAAATTGGTGAGCTGAGGTCTCAGACTCAGGGGAAGCATGGAACATATTTAGTCCACATCACCAAGGCAACAGAAAGGGTACCTCAGCATAGTTGAAAAACAAGCACAGATGTTGGTGTTGAATATTCAAAGTGTTCTCTACATCCACTGTAACAGTGGTTAGGTACAAGGATAAGTTATTCTAGAAAGCAGACAATGAAAAGTTTTAGCTTCACTAAGGTGTATTTGTATGTGCTATGTTATTCATTGTTAATACTTCCCTCAGCAATTTTGGTCAATTAACCTTACTTTAGCATCAAAAATAAAAGCTCAAACTTTGTTTTTTACAGGAATGATGTTAAGTATATATATGTATGTATGTTAAGAATAAATAACTCAAAAAGGGTGCTACCTTACCAAATGGGAATACATGAATCTAAAATCAGTATAAAAATGAGACTAGCCAGGAATGATGGCACACACCTTAGTCCCAGCACTCGGGAGGCAGAGATAGGAAAATCTCTGTGAGATTCTCAGCATGGGCTAGAGTGAGACCCTGCCTCAACAAAAAGAGAGAGAAACTATCGGTTGATGAAAAGCTCTTCTGAAGTATGATTTCTAAATATAATACTGAGAACATTTACACTTTCATCTACCAGGAATAAATAGCAAACTAAAACAATATGGCAAGCTGTAGAATACAACTCACAACAAAAGGAAAATATTAGACATAGAACTTGAAAAGGATATAAGAAATAAACTATGAGGACATTTCTACAGGATAAGAAAAGACAAGATTTTGGCAGAGATAAGCATTCTAACTCATGAAGACGCAAGAAAAGTTCTCCAAGTCTTATGCCAGCCCAGATGAGATAGTATTCCAAGTTATATTTACTCTCCATGTTCACCAAACAACTTCTTGTTTATTTAACCATTTACCCTATATAGACCTATCATATAAATTAACACATTGATATTCTAACTGACAAATCCCCAAGTCTTACAAGTTTCATCCGTGGGAACTGGATTGACAAGCTGAGGATCAGGCCCTGTATCTCTATTCAACTATGTTACTTCCTGGGAGGCCCAGCTGGAACAGCCAGCTGAATAATCTCTCTTTTCACTATCCACCCTCACCTTTCTCACCAACTTCTAACTGTAACACAGGTCACCACAATCTTGTAAATGTCTGTATCCATCTGAAAAATAAAATCACATGTCAACGATTGATAACCAACCAAATAAGATGGCTGAGACACTTGCACAATAACAAGGTTGTTAGAAAGAAAGGATTTTATAACCAAGTTCACAACCACTCCCTTAACTCCCAAACAGATTACTGTTCTGACTAAAGCAGGCCCATGGACCTCATGATAGGAGATAAACATTTTGGAGGGGATATAGTGGAGCACAAATTTAGAAATTCAGGCACCTTATGCTATGATTTGATTCAAGGTAAGTCAGTAAAAAAAAAAACAAAAAACTGACACTTAAACTGATCAAAGCTGTTTACAAGATATACAGGGGGCATAAAAATAAGTTAAGTAAGTTCACAGTAATGAATACAATCAATAAAACCCATAATGTGTGTGGGAACAGTAAGGCATAGCAACTATATCTTTTAAATAATTTAAAGAGTAACAGGAGGAGATGGATTTATAAGTTAAGAAACAAATATCAACTAAATGCAACATAGGATCTTGTCTGGTGCCTAATTCAAGCAAATCAACAGTTTATAAAGTTGAAAAAGAGAATTGAGGGAACTTAACAAGTCTAGATAATTGATCATACTACGAAATAACTTTTTAGGTGTAACCATAGTATTATGGTTATTTTTTAAAGAACATTTATCTTTGAAAGATATATATTGAAGTAGTTGCAGATGAAGTAATAGGATGTCTGAAATTTGTTTCAAAATACTTTGGGTATGGAGAAGAAAACTGAGGTGTGAATGAAAGAAGATTGGCCATACATTGAAGTAGGTGATAAATAAAGGAAGGTCCATTATACTAGACCCCATCCTGGTGAATATATTTGGAACTTTGCATAATGAAAACTTTTGAAACACACACACACACAAAAGAAAGGGGACACTACTGGGTGCCCTTGGATAATGGAATAAAGTTCTAAGTCTATCTTCCAGCCTCATACCTAGACAAATGATCTTAAGAGTCACCATAAACTGGCAGGCACATTTACCAAGTCATCTTATATCACTGCCTAAATAGGACATAAAAATTTTCTGTTTAGTTACTTACCAGATACCTTTTAATGTCCAAGTTTGCCACCCAATTATAACTTGCATTTAAAACTTAAAATAATTTTTGAAGCTAACAGAATTTTAGCATCTGTAGAATTTATTCAGCATAACCACAGAGTCATTGTCTTCATGCTGTCACACACAAACACAAACACAGATACAGCACAATATCCATAGTTAGCCCAAGCACATTCCTTCTGAGGCTCATTTATATGTCTTCATATGCCACAGCCCATCATTTAAATAATGGATATTTTCAATGCCAATTCCTTTGTTGACTTTCTCACTGTAGAAGGGAAAAATACATAAACATGTTTTTTTATGAATTTTATAGTTTTACTTATTCATGGTAAACAATTCAAAGTAGCTTGTTATTTTGTAATTATTGAGCTACATGTAGGAAATTTATTGTTATCATACTTATATTACTGTTTATATTGGATTACAGTACTCTGCTGCACTTCATGGTGTTTTTGTTTGTTTGGTTCATGGTTGTGGTGCTGGGGATCAATCAAACCCAGGGCCTCATGCATACTAGCCAAGCACCCCACCTCTGAGGCACATCTCGACCCCTGCAATTCATGCTTTAAATTTTAAAGCTGGGCCATGATGACACATGCCTACAATTCCAGCACGTGAGAGGTAGAGGTGGAGGATCAAAAGTTTAAGGCCATCCTCAGCTACACAATGAGTTCCTGGCTAGCCTGAGTTACATGAGACCCTGTCTCAAAAACAATAAATAGAAGAAGTGATTTTAGCAACCTGACAAGCAGAGTAATGGTATCAATAGACTAGATAAATAACATATTAAACCCCAAAACAGGACTAATTTGGCAATATATATTTATTTATATTTTGGCAGTATTCTATATTTCTTATATCACCAGATCATAATATGCATATTATATGGTGGTAAACTATGTAACTGTGAGAGAGGACCTTGCTATACAGTCCCAGCTGACCTCAAACTCATAATCCTTCTTTAACTCACAAGTGGCTAGGATTATAAGCACATACCACCATACTCAGCTATGTCAAGGGTTTTAAAAACTAGCAGCAAAATATCTCTCCATCCCCAATTTAAATCTAAAAACACAATTCCTGAAGTACTACATACATACATACACACATACATACATACATACATGAAATAGCTGGCACATGGTCTCATTTGAAAATGCTTAAGAATGAATGTAACCCAGAAGACATAATAGGTTCCAATGGTGCTTAGGTATTTATAAAATGTGGTATGAGAGCAAACTTCACCTGTAACTCTGATGCTTCCTGGGCTGTTACCCTTATTTCAAAAGTTAAGGGACCCTAACGTGAGACTTACATATCTTCTGCAGACATCTTCATGACTCCAACACATAAAGCATGCCGTTTTCCTTCTGCCATGATTGCCTGAAAACATAGCTAAGAAAACAATTGCTTTCCAAATAGCTTGGGGAAAGGGAAAGGCATCAAGCAATGGCTGTGGCACCACTTTGAACCCACCCTGTGTCCTCTCCTAGACTACTGACTCCTCAAGAACAGAGGCCTAGCAGTCTGTGGGGACACTGTAATTATTCCATAATTACTAAATGAACCAATCTAATCATTTAGTTTCAAGCTAAAAGTCAATACTATAATCCCCTATGAACAAAACAAGAAAAAAAAAAAAAACATCCTCAGCTGCACACTGAGTTCCTTGTCCAGCCTGAGTTACATGAGAATATCTCAAAAACAAGAAATTAATGAAGTGATTTTAGCAATCTGGCAAGTAGGCAGAACATTTATTTTATTTTATTTTATTGAAGTAGGGTTTCACTCTAGACCAGGCTGATCTAGAATTCACTACATAGTCTCAGGGTGGCCTCAAACTCACGGTGATTCTCCTAGCTCTGCCTCCCAGTGCTGGGATTAAAGGCATGTGCCACCACGCCTGGCAGGGCAGAGTAATTTTACACTAAAATTTTACATTAAAAATAATACAAGCTGTGAAATAAATGTTTAGCTATTTTGACCTCCAAATGGTGACTTTATGTACAAGACACATTAAAATAGGAATTGTTGTGCTGGAGAGATAGCTCAGCTGTTAAAGGTGCTTGCTTGCAAAGCCTGATGGCGCAGGTTCAATTCTGCAGTGCCCAGCCAGATGCACAAAGTGGAACATGCATCTGGAATTCTTTTACAGTGGCAGAAAGCCCTGGCACCCATATATTCACTCTCTTTCAGTCTGCCTCTTTCTATCTCTCTCTCAAATATATATGTGTGTATGTTTGTGTCTTGTTTTTTTGAGGTAGGGTTTCACTCTACCGCAGACTGACCTGGAATTCACTACGTAGTCTCAGGGTGGCCTCGAACACATGGCAATCCTCCTACCTCTACCTCCCAAGTACTAGGACTAAAGGTGTGCACCACCACACTCAGCAAAAGTTTTTTAAGGTAAGGCCTCACTCTAGCTAAGGCTGACCTGAAACTCACTCTGTGGACACAGGCTGCCCTCAAAATCACAGTGATCCTCCTATCTTGTCCTCACATGCCACCATATCTGGCTACAGTGTATACTTTTAAAGGGTCAAATACAAACCGGGCATGATGGCACACACCTTTAATCCCAGCACTCAGGAGGCAGGGGTAGGAAGATCACCATGAGTTCGAGGCCACCCTGAGGCTACATAGTGAATTCCAGGTCAACCTGAGCTAGAGTGAGACCCTACCTCAAAAAAAAAAAAAAAAAAAGTGTCAGCTCGTTTTGTCTAGCAGGCCAGGTGCAGTGGTGCACGCCTTTAATCCCACTCGAGAGGCAGAGGTAGGAGGATTGCTGAATTAGAGGCCACCCTGAGACTACATAGTAAATTCTAGGTCAGCCTGAGCTCCAGTGAAACCCTACCTTGAAAAATCAAAAGAAGAAAAAATAGCCAGGCATGGTGGCACACACCTTTAATGCCAGAATGCGGAAGGCAGAGGTAGGAGGATTGCAATGAGTTCAAGGCCAACCTAAGACTACATAGTGAATTTCAGGTCAGACTGGGCTAGAGTGAGACCCTACCTCATAAAACCAAAAAATAAAATTAACATTAAAAATAGGAAAAATGGCCGGGCATGGTGTCACACACCTTTAATCCCAGCACTTGGGAGGCAGAGGTAGGAGGATCGCCATGAGTTTGAGACCACCTTGAGACTACAGAGTGAATTCCAGGTCAGCCTGAGCTAGAGTGAAACCCTACCTTGAAAAACAAAAAATAAATAAATAAAAAAATTTTAAAAATAGGAAAAATGGGGTTGGAGAGAGGCTTAGTGGTTAAGTGCCTGCCTGTGAAGCCTAAGGACCCGGGTTCGAGGCTCGATTACCCAGTACCCACATAAGCCAGATACACAAGGTGGCACATGCATCTGGAGTTCGTTTGCAGTGGCTGTAGGCCCTGGCGCGCCCATTCTCTCTCTCTCTCTCTCTCTCTCTCTGCCTCTTTGTCTCTCTCTCTCTTTCAAATAAATAAATAAAAATATTTTGCAAAATAGGGAAAAATTATTTTATATAGCAGTCAGGTATGGTGGGATACACAAATACTTAGCTACTCATGAGACTGAGTTTGAAACCAGACTGACTAATATACGGACACATTGTCTTAAAAGCAAAACAAACAAACAAACAAAAACAGGGCCGGAGGGATGGCTTAGAAGTTAAGGCCCTTGCCTGCAAAGCCAAAGGACCCAGGTTCATTTCCTCAGTACCCAAGTGAAGCCAGATGCGCAGGGTGGCACATGTGTCTGGAGTTCGTTTGCAGTAGCTAGAGGCCTGGTATGCCCATTCTTTCCCTCTCTCTGTCCCCTACCTCTCTCAAAAATAAATAAAAATATTAAAATAACCAAGGCGTGGTGGCACATGCCTGTAATACCAGCACTTGAAAGGCAGAGGTAGGAGGATTGCTGTGAGTTCAAAGCCACCCTGAGACTACATAGTGAATTCCAGGTCTGCCTGGGCTAGAGCAAAACCCTACCTCAAAAAACCAAATATATATATGCAAATAAATTGAAATATACATTTCTTTTAGAGAAAACACATTCTGAGGTCCAAATAACTTCCTTAAAGGTGAGATTTTAGGGTGGGCATGGTTGGTGCACACTTGTTACCTGAATAGCGAGAGGCTGAGTTAGGAGATCTTCACAAGTTTGAAGCCAGCTTCGGCTATATGATGAGTTTCAGGCCAGCCTGGACTATATAATGAAACCTCTTTATAAAACGTGATTTCTGCTGGACATGGTGGTGCATGCGTTTAATCCCAGCACTCAAAAGGCAGAGATAGGAGGACTGCTGTGAGTTTGAGGCTACATAGGGAGTTCCAAGCCAGCCTTGGCTACAGAGACACCCTACCTCAAAAAAAACAAAAAGGGCCGGGCGTGGTAGCGCACGCCTTTAGTCCCAGCACTAGGGAGGCAGAGGTAGGAGGATTGCAGTGAGTTCGAAGCCACCCTGAGACTCCATAGTAAATTCCAGGTCAGCCTGGGCTAGAGTGAGACCCTACCTTGAAAAACCAAACAATAAAAATAAAAAATAAAAATAAATAAATAAATAAAAATAAAAGGGGGGCAGGAGAAATGGCTTAGCAGTTAAGGCATTTGCCTGTGAAGCCTAAGAACCATGGTTTGATTCCCCAGGACCCACGTAAGCCAGATGCACAAGGGGGCACATGCAGTCAGGAGTTTGCAGTGGCTAGAGGCCCTGACGTACCCATTCTCTTTCTATCTGCCTCTTTCTCTCTCTCAAATAGATAATACATTTATTTTTAATAAAAGGAAATTTTAAAAATAATTATTAGATAGTGCCAATAACTCTCATTCCTAATACAAAATTGTGGGGTTTTTTTTTTGTTGTTGTTGTTGTTGTTGGTTTGTTCGTTTTGGTTTTTCAAGATAGGGTCTCATTCTAGCCCAGGATGACCTGGAATTCCCTATATAGTCTCAGGCTGGGCTAGAACTCATAGTGATCCTTCTACCTCTGATCCCCAAGTGCTGGGATTAAAGTTGTGTGCCTCTAGCCACTCACCAGTTGCATGAGCCACCTTGTGCATCTGGCTTACTTGTGTACTGGGGAATCGAACCTGGGTCCTTCGGCTTCACAGGCAAGTGCTTTAATCACTAAGCCATTTCTTCAACCCATTTTTTTTAAGATTTATTTTTATTTATGAGAGAGAGAGAGAGAGAGAGAGAGAGAGAGAGGGGATATGCCAGGGCCTCTAGCCACTGCAAATGAACTCCAGTCACATGTGCCACTATGTGCATCTGGCTTATGTGGGATATGGAGAATTGAACCTAGTTCAACCCATTTTTTTTAATGAGAGAGCAAGACAGAGAGAATTGGTGCACCAGTGTCTCCAGCCACTGCAATTGAACTCCAGACATAAGTGCCACCTTGTGCACCTGTGTGACCTTGCACACTTACATTACCATGTGCATCTGGCTTACATGGGATCTGGAGAGTTGAACATTTGCCACTAGGCTTCTAGGACAAACACCTTAACTGCTATGCCATCTCTCAAGCCCCTAAAATTGTTTTTTGAGAAGAGAAACTTTATCTGCTGTCTAAATTATTTTCCCTTCTGAGTGCTTTTACTGTACTGTTTCTGGTCAAGTCAGACTAAACTTGAAAATGGTATACTGCTGCACAAAAATCTGGTCCAATCATATTACCCCTATCCTATTAGTAATCAAGTTTCAGATTGCTTCTTGTGTCTGAGAACCTTAGATCCCAACTAGCCTGCAACGCAACTGGAATTGTTTTATAACTTTTCAACCAGTTTCTATGAAACTATCTAGGAAGATACACAATTTATCCTCAAGAAAGGAAAAAAAAACCACAAACTGGGTATGCTGGCAACATGACTGCAGAAGTATCATGAGTTCAAGGCCAGCTTTGCCTGCATACCAAGTTCAAAGCCATCCTGGGCTATGTGACACAACACCTTGTTTCAAAAATAAAATGCAGGGGCTTTACCCCCCCCCACACACACACACCTGCTGCCTCCCTTATGGCAGGAGCTCTCTATACTTGCTCCTTTTTCCTTCTCTTAATCTAATAAAGTCTCTAGAAGCCTTAAAAATCTAAAGCTAAACAAAGAACTGAAAATGGTTGGTTGGGTGTGACTTTCTCTCCCACTTCTAGTGTTCGCCCAAAACAAGTCTTCTTCAGTCAGGTGTAGTGGCACATGCTTGTAATCCTAGCACTTGGGAGACTGAAACAGGTAGATTGCTTTAAGCCTAAGGCCCTGGAACACCATTCTATCTTTCTATCTGCTTCCTTCTCTCTAATAAATAAATTAATAAAATATAATAAAAATAATACAAGTCTCCATCTGGGAATGGTGGCAAATGCCTAGAATCCTAGTATTCAGGAGACTGAAGCAGGGGAATCAAAAGTTCAAAGCAAAATAATAACAATTTCACACACAAAAAATTTTCATAAATTGGCTCCTTTCCCACACAAAACAATTTCATAAATTAGCTTCTTTCCCATAGGAAAAATAAAAAAGGTTCAAAGTCAGGGCTAAAGAAATGGCTTAGCAGTTAAGGCATTAGTCTGTAAAGCCTAAGGACACCAGTTTGATTCCCCAGGACCCATGTAATCCAGATGCACAAAGGAGCGCATGTGTCTGGAGTTCGTTTGCAGTGACTAGGGGCCCTGGCGCACCCATTCTCTCTTTCTCTCTAGCTGCCTCTTCCTCTCTTTCTCTCTCACAAATACATAAAGTTTAAAAAATACTAAAAAAAATGTTCAAAGCCAGTCTGGGTTACATAGTAAGACTTTAGACTCCAAAGAATTAATAAAATAAAATTGAAATTGAACCAGAAAGGTATGGAGTAATAGTGACCTCCAGAAATAGCACATCTAATGTTCTATTGGATGACAGGTTGTTTAGTAATGACAAGAATACAGGAAATACAATTTTCACTAGTAAAAGCCTGGGAAGGATACAACAATAGTATCTGCTGCAGCAGGGTAAAGCTTAGCCCCAGGAGAAGTTAAGCCTGGACACATGATATTTGCTCCACTTAGTACAAATTTGATGGCTCCTTTATCAACCTGCTGGTGTGGCAAGATAAAAGGATCTAGAAGAAAAGAAATAAATTAGGTAAGTTACTGACACCTCAAAGAGAAAGGCAAAGAACTCACACAAATATTTTCCAAAACTACAGTACTCTGACAATACTGCAAATAAAACCAAACCACTATTTTGTGCTAAGAAACTTGGTAAATATTTTTAAGAAAAATAACTGCTGGTGCTAACAATTATGTAGATACTGACATTCTTATATACTGCTGTAGGGCTTGCAAAGATATAAACATTCTTTAGGACTACTGAGTAATGTGCAAGGAGAACCTTGGAAAGGCGTATACTTTTTGACTCAGTAACTCTACTTTTAGGATTTCATCCTAAGGAAAAATGACATGTATATCAGGTCGGAAAAATACTCATTTGGAGCACTAAACACTACTGATGGAAATAAACTGAGATCAATAAAAATAATGTAAGAGATAAATGTCCCTGAGTATATCTGTATGATTTAAGCATGTCCATAATAAAACCATGCTTTTAGAAAATACTTAATGCCTTGGGAAATGTTCACAAGATAGCACAAAGTGAAAAAAGCAGAAACAACTTTCAAAAAGATAGGCAGTTACTAGGGCAGGAACATATGAGGAAGGGTGTACAGGTAAAGCACAGAGGATTTGAAGGCAGTAAAATTATTCTGTATGATTCTTTAACAGTGGATAGTTAACACTAAGTATCTGGAAAAGCCCATACAAGTGTACAACAGGAACCTTCATGAACAATAATATACTAGTACTGGTTCACCAACTGTAACAAGTATACTGTATCAATGCAAGATTGTGTGAGTATATGTTCATGTGTGTGGATGCACATGTATATGCATGTATGTATAGGGCAGAGGACAATATTGAGTGTTGTTCCTTCAGATGCTGCCCACCTTTGTTTGAAAGATGGTCTCTTCATTAGTCTGGCACTCACCTAATTAGGCTATACTAGCTGGCCAGGGAACCCAAGAGGTAAGTTTGTGTCTGTCTCCCCAAAACTGGTATTACAATCTCACACCACCAAGCCCTTTTTGTTTGTTTGTTTGTTTTGGTTTTTCGAGGCAGGGTCTCACTCTAGCTCAGGCTGACCTGGAATTCACTCTGTAGTCTCAGGGTGGCCTCCTCAAACTCACAGCAATCCTCCTACCTCTGCCTCTCCAGTGCTGGGATTAAAGGCGTGCACCACCACACCTGGCTTAAGCCCATATTGTTTTGAACATGGGTTTCTACGATGGAACTCAGGTCCCCATGTTTGCAAGGTAAGTATTTCATCTACTGAGCTGTCTTCCTAGTCCCCAAATCAAGATTTTAATAACAGTAGTAGTATTTTAATAATATCAGTAGACTGCACAATTACAAAAGGACAAAAAACGGCTAGGGTGTAGCTTAGCCACACAGTGCATATTTAGCATACAAAATCCAGGGTCAATACTCAGACAAAAATCATTTATGACCAGGCATGGTGGCCCATGCCTTAAATCCCAACACTTGGGAGACAAAGGTAGGAGGAGAGCCGTGAGTTTGAGGCCACTCTGAGACTAAATAGTGAATTCCAGGTCAGCCTGAGCTAGAAAGAGACCCTACCTTGAAAAAAAACATCATTTATGGGCTGGGCATGTTGGTACATGCCTTTAATCCCAGCACTCAGGAGGACTGCTGTGAGTTCCAGGCCAGCTTGAGACTACATAGGAAATTCCGAGTCAGCCTGGGCTAGAGTGAGACCCTATCTCAAAAAACAACAACAAAAAAATCATTTATATATATCACAGGAAAAATTGGATGTATATATACCAATATATACCGATACAGTGTTTTAAACTCTTGGCCTTGGAAATACAAGTGATAAGTTTCCTATTTCTGTTATTTTCCAGATGTATATACATACTCCTTTAGTAATCATTAAAGGAAGCATGTGTATATATACTAAAAACTCAAAACAAAGAATGCTAATGTATTTCAAGCAATGACGGGGATAAACTTTTTTAAGCTTCCTGAGGCTCTGCAGAAATAATGACAAGGGGCAGGTATGGAAGTACACATCTTTAATCCCAGAACTAGAGAGGCAGAAGCAAGAGGATCAGCCTGGGACTACAGAATGAGTCAGCCTTGGCTGAAATGAGACTCTACTTCGAAGGAAAAAAAACAAGTCTTAATGTCACCAAAACTTTATTTAAGACTTACTCCCAAGCCGGGCGTGGTGGCGCATGCCTTTAATCCCAGCACTTGGGAGGCAGAGGTAGGAGGATCGCCGTGAGTTCGAGGCCACCCTGAGACTCCATAGTGAATTCCAGGTCAGCCTGGGCTAGAGTGAGACCCTACCTCAAAAAAAAAAAAAAAAAAAAAACTGACAACAGGGTCGGGCATGGTAGCACACATCTTTAATCCCAGCACTCGAGAGGATCCCTGTGAGTTTGAGGCCACCCTGAGACTCCATAGTGAATGCCAGGTCAGCCTGAGCTAGAGTGAGACCCTACCTCGAAAAACCAATAAATAACCTGACCACGACACTTCAGTTAGTAATAAAAGAGACTCTTTTTTTTGTTTGTCTTGTTTTGCTTTTCAAGGTAAGGTCTCACTCTAGCCCAGGCTGACCTGGCATTCACTATGTAGTCTCATGGTGCCCTCAAACTGTTTGCGTCCCCGACGCCTGGCTCATAAGAAGGACTCTTACATTTAACCAATGTTTTTCCATATGCAGAATTATCTCTATTAGGGAAATCTACTTACAAATTTAAAAGTTGAGGGCTGGGGAGATGGCTCAGCAGTTTAAGACCCTTACTTGCAAAGCCTGCTTGCTTGGGTTTGATTCCCCAGCATCCACATAAAGCCAGATGCACAAACTGAAATATGCATCTAGAGTTCACTTGCAGCATCAAGAGACCCTTGCACAACCATACTCTCTACCTCACAAATAAGTGCCATATTCTGTCTCTTTCTCTCATAAATAAATAAAAATAATTTAAAGTTTTCAGACTAACCATGAGAACCAGTTCCACAGAGATAGCAACAGACACTGTGGTCACTCAAATAATATCAAAACCAAAATCCAGAGGCTACAGAGAATTCAACACTAAAATCAGATTTCTAGTGTGCCAACCAAGGCTCAGGGAACACTGAGGAAGAAGGAGCAGAAAGATGGTAAGAGCCACAGGGTGTGTGGGTATGAGTCTCCTGAGGCAAGGTTCCCCTCCTACCCTCCCCTACAGAGATTGCCTGAGGCCTTCAGGATCCCACGGTGAAAACCAATAACCCCAGTGAGGAGGACCCTCAATGGAATGGGGGTGAGGGACAGGGAATACAATAGTATAACCTTTACAAAAATAAAATTGAATTTAAAAAATATTTAAAAGTTGAAAATACTCAAAGCCTTTATCAATTTATCAATACTTTTTTTTTTTTTTTTGAGGTAGGGTCTCACTCTAGCTCAGGCTGACCTGGAATTCACTCTGTAGTCTCAGGGTGGCCTTGAACTTGTGGCAATCCTCCTACTTCTGCCTTCCCAGTGCTGGAATTAAAGGTGTGCAACACCATGCCCAGCTACAATACATTTTTTTTTGGGGGGGGGAGGTTTCAAGGTAGGGTCTTACTCTAGCTCAGGCTGACCTGGAATTCATTATGTTATATCAGGGTGGCCTCAAACTCAAGGCAATCCTCCTACCTCTACCTCCCAAGTGCTGAGATTAAAGGTGTGCACCACCACGCCTGGCTGTCAATACATATTTTTATAATTTCATACTTGTTATCTATTCTCCCAACCAGACCTCAAAAAGGACAGGAGCCATGTCTATCTGTGTTTGCAAATAGATTTTCAGTACATAGTTCAGTACCTGGCATATAAAGTTTACCAAACAATTACTGAATGGATTTTTTTAAATATTTTTATTTATTTATTTATTTATTTATTTATTTATTTGAGAAAGAAAGAGGCAGATAGGGAGAGAGACAGAGAGAGAGAACGAATTGGAGACCAAGGCCTCCAGCCATTGCAAACAGACTCCAGACCCATGCACGACCTTGTGCATCGGGCTTATGTGGGTCTTGGGGAATTGGAACTGGGTCCTTTGGCTTTGCAGGCAAATGCCTTAACTGCCAAGCCATCAGTCCAGCCCCCGAATGGATTTTGTGTGTGCGTGTATGTGTGTGTGTGTGTGTTTCAGTTTTGAGACAGGGTATCACTCTGCAACCCAGCTGACCTTGAGCATGTGGCAATTCTCCTGCCCCAACTTCCTAAATGCTACGATTTCAGGCATGAGCTTTTGTTGAATAAATGAATCTTGAGCTTTCTGGATTGCATAATGAGAGAATTTGCATTTTTCAGACTTAGCACAAGATGGGCATTCACTTAAGTTTTACATTCCTTATTATCTTGCACAAATAACAACTATCAGAAGTTAATTAAAACTCTTTTGGGGTCGGGTGTGGTGGTGCACACCTTTAATCCCAGCACTTGGGAGGCAGAGGTAGGAGGATCGCCATGAGTTTGAGGCCACCCTGAGACTACATAGTTAATTCCAGGTCAGTCTGAGCTAGAGTGAGACCCTACCTCAAAAAAAAAAATGAAAAAAATAAAAAATTAAAACTCTTTTTGTGTTTTTAACTCCTTTTTATATACCCAAAATGCATATTTCTAAGAAGACTTACATTTGTGAAGTAATCTTAGAGTTGGATAAAAAGGCCCTTCTCTTTGTCTAAAAAATAGTAATTCTCCATTTACTGTAAGGATTTCTATATGTTCATGGCTGTAAAACAAATGTCACAAAGTGTCAAGTTAGATATTTTCCTTCAGAAATGAATATAAGCCGAATATCCCTTAAATTTATAATATGAAGTATACATATACATTAACCTTTTTTATTTTTAGTAAAGATCCTGACCAAAACCTAGTTTATATTTTGTTTTCTTATCACACCAATTCAACAGAGAAAAAGAGAGATGTGACCCACTACAACCAATTTCATTTCATGTATCCTTTTTTTTTTGTTTTGGTTTTTTCCAAGATAGGGTCTTGTGCTAGACCTGAACTATGTAGTCTCAAGGTGGCCTTGAAATCCCAGCAATCCTCCTACCTCTACCTCCCAGCTGGGATTAAAGCTATGTGCCACCACATCTGGCTTTTACATTTCATTTTAATTCCATTGTTATATAACAATAAAACAAATCTCTAAATAACTGAAATTCTGAAAAAAAATCACTTAACTCTTTAATAAACAATACACAAGGACACATTCTCATGCACATAAATGTTTGAAATACAAATATTGATAAGTTTTAGAGCTATTCAGTCTATCACCATTACTAACCTATCAATCACTAATGTGGAAATAATTCCATTTAGAATGAATGTAATCTAATCTTTAATATTCAACTACCCTAAGCTTTACATTGAAAAAAAGTACTTACCATCGGACAATTTTGACAGGATCTTTCTTAGGCATGATCTGATTAAGCCATGGTTCAATACCTGGAAATTGCTCTATCAACTGATTTTTAATACCTTTAATAACCGAGGTTTTCAACTGGATGCAGTTGGACACATTTTCTTTTTCATCAAATCTGTCAGGTGATTTTTGCAAGGAAAAAAGGAATTACTAAGCATAAATATTTGAAAACCCAAAAGTATTGTTCTAATTTATCATCTATTCTCAAAAAAGTACTTAAATGCTTAAAGTAATTGTGTTTTTTTAATACCAGTTTTCTTCTAGCCTATCCAATGTAAGATGAACACTCTAAAATAATACTAAAATAAACTGTTGTGTATACAACAATTAGTGGGGAGAAAGACAAGCTATAGTCTATGACAGAATTTGTTATCAGCTATACAAATGCCTCTCCTGAAAACTCTTGCTCAAAGAATAGACTTCCACCAATAATAAAATGTGTTTAAAAAAAATAAAACCTCGGGCTGTAGAGATGGCTTAGTGGTTAAGGGCTTGCCTGTGAAGCCTAAAGACCCCGGTTCGAGGCTGGATTCCCCAGGACACACGTTAGCCAGATGCACAAGGGGGTGCACGCATCTGCAGTTCGTTGGCAGTGGCTGGAGGCCCTGGCGCGCTCATTCTCTCTCTCTATCTGCCTCTTTCTCTAGGTCTGTTGCTCTCAAATAAATAAATAAAAATAAACAAAAAAAATTTTTTAAACCCTTAAGCATCAAGATACAAAAGATCAACACAAAGCCAGGTGTGGTGGCGCATGCCTTTAATCCCAGGCAGAGGTAGAAGGATCGCCGTGAGTTCGAGGCCAGCATGAGAATACATAGTGAATTCCAGGTCAGCCTGAACTAGAGTGAGACCCTGCCTTGAAAAAAAAAAAAACAAAAGATCAACACAAGCATAGCAAGAAATATAATCGCCCCCTGCCTGACTAACCCGCTGTCATTTTTAAGAGATGGGGATGGCATTTCTCTAGATGTAGTTTTACTCAAATGTTCAAGAACAAACCCTCCTTCCTTTGCCCATGTTCCCCCTTTGCTTTTTCTTGCATCGACCAAATCTGGAAGGCAAACCCACTAAGTAGGTTTTTCCTTACACTTAACAATATATGGGGCAATCACGTTATTTTCAAGACAAGGCTAATCTGGCAGCTAGGCAATAGGCATGACAGGCCGCTTGCTTCCTGTCACCCAGACTCCTTCACTCCCATGACCCAGGAAGTCAAGCCTTCTCTTATTCAGTTCATAACTAATAAACATATGGCAGCGAGTGCAGGGTTCCCCTCTCAGCTAAAGAGGATATACCCCTAAATCACAGTGCAAGGACGTGATTGGTAGAACCCTAGGAATAGATACAGGATTGCGGAACAGGGCAGAAGAAAAGGATAAGGAAAAAAGAAAACGGCAGTTGGAGAATCGAACCCGCTTAAAGATTAGGGATGGAAAACTTTTTTAAAAAAGTGTTGCAAGTTCCGAGTGAGAGCATAGTACTATAGAAAACCTTAGGGAGTCAGGATGGCAGGGGCGGGGGAGAGAGAAAAGAGGATCTTTGCTCTCACCCTCGGCCCCACCCCCACCCCACCGCCTTTGTGAGCAGCCAAGGGAGGCCACAGCATGTCCTTACTTCTTGAACATGATCCAAGGTGAAGGGGGCGACGATGGGGATGGGCCTAGAATGGGAAAGAAAGTGAATTAAGAGGGGTCAGGCAGGTCCCCTTACACGAGGAAGGCCGGCACTGACAGTCGGAGATGTTGTCGTTATCCGGAAGGTGAGACAGCCACCCGCACTTTACGGCCCTCGGTGAAATCTGACTACTTCCGCTCTTCTGAACTCCACGTCGCCGCTGTTGCCGGCTCCTTTTTCGTAACCGATTCCTCTCCGTTGGGGGCAGCGAAAGGGCGGGACTTCAGAAGGAAGAAGCGATAGAGCAATTCTTTCTATTTGCAGGAAGGGAAGAATGGAAAGGCGGAAAATCAATCAAAGCCCTATATATATATATATATATGGTAGTTTCGTCAGTTACGGGTCCCTCAAAGGGTCAAGATTATTCAGTCTTTGTTGTACACATTATTCTAAGTAGTTTGTTATGGAATAGTTTTTGTCACTTCTATGAGGCAACCGAGTAAATTGATGCATGCAGAACATCATAACTTCATGTTAATGTCCTAACGAGTTGTCCGGCTCAGCAAATAAAAATCCAAGACAGTAAAACTTGAATTTCAAATAAAGTGAAACACTTCTGTTTAAATATACCTCAATAATATTTTGGGCGTACTTGCTCTAAAAAATAAACCATATTTGTTTGAATTTAATTGAGCGTCCTGTTTTTCATCTGGTAACTATTCATTGGCCATAATAAGGTGACCCTGTGGGATTTTTAAATAAGTCTCTAGGTTTCAGTCCTCTGCTTCATTGCAATACTTGCAACTTGAACTATAAATCAAGTGTCATTTCCAGCCAGGCCTAGTGGTGCATGCCTGTAATCACAGCACTTGAGAGGCTGAAGAAAAAGAATTGAAACTAAAAACAAAACTTTTTTTCTTAAGGAAAGTAAATTCCTTAAAGATATAATAATCACTGGACAAACAATACTAAGTCATAATCTGACTGACGAGATAAATATGTTTTACTTATGCAGTTTATTTTTTAAAAGAGAGGTGCTAGAAAACAAAATTAATCCACTCAAAGGTTTTCATCATTAAACCATTTTTTTTAATTTTTATTTGTCTATTTGAGAGAGAGAGAGAGAGAGAGAGAGAGAGAGCGCGAAAGAATGTATGTGCCAGAGCCTCCAGCCACTACAAATGAATTCCACACATATGCGCCAACTTGTGCATCTGGTTTAGGTGGGTGCTGGGTAATCCAACCTGGGTACTTTGGCTTGCAGGCAAGCACCTTGACCGCTAAGCCATCTCTTCAGCTTTGAAACCATTTTATTTTCTTTTTTGATTCTTTTGAGGTAGGGTCTCACTCTAGCCCAGACTGACCTGAAACTTACTATATAGTCTCAGGCTGGCCTTGAATTCACTATGATCCTCCTACCTCTGCCTCCCAAGTGCTGGGATTAAAGGCATGCACCACCATGCCTGACCTAAAGAAATCATTTTAAAGAAAACTTTTAAAAGCCTGAATAGACACTACTTCAAAATATGAAATAAAAGGCAGGCATGGCCTTTAATCCCAGCACTTGGGAGGCAGAGGTAGGAGGATCAGCGTGAGTTTGAGGCCACCCTGAGACTACATAGTGAATTCCAGGTCAGCCTGGACTAGAGTGAAACCCTACCTTGAAAAAAAAAAAAGCCAGGTGTGGTGGTGCACGCCTTTAATCCTAGCACTTGGGAAGTAGGAGGATTGCCATGAGTTCAAGGCCACTCTGAGACTACATAGTGAATTCCAGGTTAGTCCGGGCTAGAGCAAACCCCTACGTCGGAAAAAAATGAAATAAGGGGCTGGAGAGATGGCTAAGTGATTAAGATGCTTGCCTGTAAAGCCAAAGGACCCAGGTTCAATTCCCCAAGAACCATGTAAAGCCAGATGCAAAAGGTGGTGCATGCATCTGGAGTTCATTTGCAGCTACTGGAGGCTCTGGTGCATCCATTCTCTCTCTATCTGCCTCTTTCTCTCTCAAATAAATAAATAAATATTTAAAATAAAAAATGAAATAAGGGAACACTGGCCTGCTAGACAAATACACCAGTCACTCCAGGGGTCAAATACTCTAGTCTGCACTGGGGAGATGGATCATTAGAGCAATCTTAACAAATAGTACTATGTACTTAAATTGTTCAATTATATGTGAACAACTGATTGGTACCATCACTCAATTTGTCTTGATTCTTTGGTAGCAGTAATCTTCAAATTACAATTTGGAGTTTCCAAATCAAATCTGCATGAACAATTATGGTTGTCTTTGTAAATTAATAATTTGACATTCTGGTCTAGATATCAGTCTCTTGTGAAAACCTTTGGCATGAATCTGAATTCCTAGTATCAATCAACTCTATGCCATTTAGAACACTGAGTTTATGAATATACAAAACTGAAGCCCAAATCCTAGCATTGTGGTCCACACCTATAAACCCAGCACTAGAGGAAGCAAGAAGCTGGGGTAGGAAGATGGAGAGTTCCATGCCAGCTTGGGCTACAAAGCAAGGTCCTGTACTTCTCTCCCACCCCTGAAAAAAAAAAAAAAACACCTTGAGCCAGGTGTGGTGGTGCATGCCTTTAATCCCAGCACTCAGGAGGCAGAGGAAGGAGGATTGCCATGAGTTCAAGACCACCCTGAGACTATAGAGTGAATTCCAGGTCAGCCAGGGCTAGAATGAGACCCTACCTCGAAAAGCCAAAAAAAAAAAAAAAAAACCTGGAAGCTGTTGGTCTTCTTGCCATCTATTCTTCCTCTCCTGACAGAGCTCTAATTTTACTCTGGTTGTCTTCCATTTAACAAGAAATACACTATAAGTAGCAATAAACAGTCATTATTAAGTAGTTTGAGGTGAGTGAAAATAGATAATTTGCTTTAGAATTTATACAAATGATCCTTGATTTATGATGGGATTATCACCCTGTAAAACCATCATAAATTGAACATGCTATTAAGGTGAAAGTGCACCTAACCTCATAAGCCTCATAGTTTAGCAGCTCAAAACAAACTGTCAATTTTCCCCCTAGATTATCACTAGCCACTGGAAGCTGCCTATGAACAACACAGCAAAAGAATATACAGCATATTGCTGGAAGAGTAAAAGATCAAACTTCAGTGTTTCTACCGAATGAATATTACTTTCACACCTTTGTAAAGTAAAAGCATCTTAAAGTTAAACCACCAGAGCTGTTTTCAAATGGCAACATTAGGGGATGGGGAGATGGCTTAGCAGTTAAGGCGCTTGCATGTGAATCATAACAATGCAGGTTCAATTCCTCAATACCCATGTAAGCCAGATGCACAAGGTGGCACATGTGTCTGGAGTTCATTTGCAGTGGCTGAAGGCCCTGGTGTGTCCATTCTCTCTATCTCTCTCAAATAAATTTTTTGTTTTTCGAGGTAGGGTCTCACTCTAGCCCAGGCTGACCTGGAATTCACTATGGAGTCTCAGGGTGGCCTTGAACTCACAGCGATCCTCCTACCTCTGCCTCCTGAGTGCTGGGATTAAAGGAGTGCACCACCACACCCGGCGTCAAATAAATAAATTTTTTACAAAAAAAAAAACAAAAACAAAAAGTATTGAAAAATGGCAACATGATATGTAATAGATATATATATGTATATATATGCATATGTGTGTGTATATATATATATATATATATATATATATATATTCCAAAAACAAATCAAAGTTAACTTTGTGTATTGAGAAATTAGTAATACCTGGATGGGTTTCCAATTTATTGAACTTTTTGTTTGAGGAAAGTACCATTTTTTAAAATATTTTATTTCCGTCATCTCTCCAGCCTGAAAGTACTACTGTTTTTGTGTTTGTTTGTTTGTTTTGTTTTTTCAAAGTAGGGTCTCACTCTAGCCTAGGCTAACCTGGACCTGAACCAGTCTAATTCCAGGCTGGCCTTGATCTCACAATGCCTCCTTAGTGATGGCATTAGAGGTGCACACCACCACAAACAGCCTTTTGATTTTTAGTTTGAAAGTACTATTTTTTTTTGTTTTGTTTTGTTTTGTATTTTACTTACTGAGGCTACAAAGTGATTTCCAGGTCAGCTTAGGCCTGTCTGAGACTCTCCTGTAAAAAATAATAAATTAAAAAATGGGCTGGAGAGATGGCTTAGCAGTTAAGGCACTTGTTTGCAAAGCCAAATGATCCAGGTTCAATTCTCCAATACCCACATAAGCCAGATGCACCAGGTGGTGCATGTGTCTATCTCAATCTACCTGCCTCTTTCTCTCTCAAATAAATAAATAAAAATAAATAGATATTTAAAAATAATAAAATGTATTGTGCTAAAAATGTATATTACATGCTGGAGAGGTTGCTTAGTGGTTAAGGTGCTTGACTGCAAAGCCAAAGGTCTCAGGTTCGATTTCCCACCCAGCACCATGTAAAGCCAGATGCATAAGGTGGCACATGTCTGGAGTTTGTTTGCAGTGGCTAGGTGTCCCTGGCATACCCATTCTCTCTCTCTCTCTCCCTCGCTCTCTTTCCTTCTCTTTCTCTCTGCCTTTCCCTCTCTCAAACAAAAATGTATATTATAAGAAATAATAACCACTTTTCCCTTACATGGTCAAGTCCTTACCAGAGCTGGCAATATTCAACTCACAATACCCATTCATTCCCTGCTCAAGGATGACTTTTGTGTGTTTTGGTGATACTGGGGATGGAATCCAGGGTCTTGTGCACTCTACCACTGAGGAAAATCCTCAGCCCACTTTTATTTTATTATGAGGGAGGGAGGGGGTTGAGGTAGGGTCCTGCTCTAGGCCAGGCTGATCTAGAATTCACTATGTGGTCTCAGGCTGGCCTTGAACTCACAGAAATCCTCCTACCTCTGCCTCCCATGTGCTGAATGCCAGAGCAAGATAAAGAGGATGGGCACACCAGGACTTCCAGCCGCTGCAAACAAACTCCAGATACATGCACTACTTTGTGCATCTGGCTTTATGTGGGTACTGGGGAATCAAACTCAGGTTGTTAAGCTTTACAAGCAAGTGCCTTAACTGATGAGCCATCTCTCCACCCCTAATTTATTTTTTAATTATTTGTTTATTCATTTTCTTTTTTTAAATTTTTTTTGTTCATTTTTATTTATTTGAGAGTGACAGACAGAGAGAAAGAGGCAGATAGAGAGAGAGAGAGAGGGAGGGCATATGCCAGGGCCTCCAGCCACTGCAAACGAACTCCAGATGCATGCGCCCCCTTACGCATCTGGCTAATGTGGGTCCTGGGGAATCGAGCCTTGAACCGGGGTTCTTCAGCTTCACAGGCAAGCGCTTAACCGCTAAGCCATCTCTCCAGCCCTGTTTATTCATTTTCAAGGAGAAAGAGAAAGGGGAAAAAAATGAATGGGCACACCATGGCCTCCTGCCACTGCAGTTGTACTCTAGATGCATGTGCCACTTTATGCATCTGGCTTTATATGGGTACTGGGAAACTGAACTTGGGAAGTTAGGTTTTACAGGCAAATGCCTTAGCCACTGAGCCATCTCTTCAGCCCAATTTTAAAAATAATTTTATTTATTTGTTTACAAGCAGAGAGAGAGAGAATGGCCATGCCAGGGCCTCCATCTGATGCAAACAAAGTCCAGATGCATGCACCACTGCATCTGGCTTTACATGAATACTGTGGAATCAAACCCAGGTTGTTAGACTTTGTACACAAGTGCCTTAACCACTAAGCCATCTCTCCAGTCCTTATTTATTTATTTATTATTTTCTTTTCTTTTTCTTTTTCTTTTTTTTTTTTTTTTTTTTTTTTTTTGGTTTTTCAAGGTAGTGTCTGGCTCTAGACCAGGCTGACCTGGAATGTACTATGTAGTCTCAGGGTGGCCTTGAGCTCATGGTGATTCTCCTACATCTGCCTCCCAAGTGCTGGGATTAAAGTTGTGCACCTCCAGGGAGTTCCCTGCTGCCTCCAAAACATTACAGACTATTGCCAAGGCCCTTGGTTTCCCAGGAGTAACAGATGGTAAGACCCTATTGCTGAAAAGTTCACATGCGTGGGCAGCAAGATCACTGAGAAATCAAGCTGATGCTGAACTGAAAACCTTCTCCCTGTAGACCAGCCAACTGAAATCTGGAACAAGCTGCACTGCATGAAGCCCTATGGGAGACAGAAGTCATCAGTGGTGAAAACAGTGAATACTGGAAGCCTCAAGTTTGGCCAGACAGGCCAAATGACTGAATGAGTACAATGGTGACATGTCTGCTGTGGGGGAAAGCAACGGCTCTCTAATTGGACTGGAGGCCCCCTCTATGGGAGGGAATACATGCCTGGTACTGAAAACCTAATCAAAAGCCTATGGGAGGGGAGGTCATGTGCCTTAGGGGTATAAAGCTTGCTCTCGTCTGGCTAAATGCATATGTTATTCTCACCAAACTGCCCTGAAAGCACTAAATGTAATGTTTACATTCATATATTAATGCTACTCTCACTGTTGGTTAGAGAAGCTTCTCTTTTCAGATGGTGGTGACCACTGGGATGACTCAAAAGGCAACATAGTGCTGAGAAGAAGGGATGGAGGAGTATCCAGCACTGAAACATCTCTATCACACCCTCCAAGGCTCAGGGTCCATTGCGGAAGAGGTGGCAGAAAGAATGTAAGAGCCAAAGAAAAGTCACCACTCCTTACAATGCAACTGCAACTGCCCAGACATAAATTGGCCTTGATATCCATGACCTCACAGTGCCTAGCAATACCTACACAAGACCATCACAATAGGAGAAAAAGATTATGACATCAAAATAAAAGAGAGACTAATGGAGAGAGGGAGTGGATATGATAGAGTGGAGTTGTGAAGGGGAAATGGGGGAGGGGAAGGAAATATCATGGTTTATTGTTTGTAAGTATATAAGTTGTAAATTAAAAAAAATTTAAAGGTGTGAGCCTCCATGCCTGGCTTATTTTTTTCTAATTTTTAAATTTTATGAAAATTATACATAGCTGGGGTATAGCAGTGTTCAGCATGTGACTAGCATGTGTCATGCCCTGGAATGTCATGCACTGCGTAAAATATATCTTGAAGGGCTGGAGAGATGGCTTAGCAGTTAAGGCTTTTGCCTCCAAAGCCAAAGGACCCATGTTCGATTCCCCAGGACTCACGTTAGCCAAATGTACAAGGGTCACATGTGTCTGGAGTTTGTTTGCAGTGGCTGGAGGCCCTGGCACACCCATTCTCTCTCTCTCTCTCTCTCTCTCTCTCTCTCTCTCCCCCTTTCTCTGTCAAATAAATAAATAAAAATAAAAATAACATATATATAAAGCTGAGTGTGGTGGCACACACCTTTAATCCCAGCACACGGGAGGCAGAGGTAGGAGAATTGTTGTGAGTTCCAGGCCACCCTGAGACTACATAGTGAGTTCCAGGTCAACCTGGACTAGAGTGAAACCCTACCTTAAAAAAAATTATATATAAATAGAAGAGGACACCTCCTCTGGCTACACGTTTGTGTGCACATATACATACACATATATGACACATAAACACACCAACAAACAAATAAAAAAGGCTAATTCTGAGCTGGAGAAATGGCTCACTAGTTAAAGACAATTGATTTCAAAGCCTGATGGCCTATGTTCAATTCCCTCCTACCCACATAAAGCCAGACGCATAAGGTGGCATGTCTGTCTGGAGTTCATTTGCAGCAGCTAGAGACACCCCCCCTCAAATATATATATATAGTCTATTTTATTTATTTTTTTCAAATTTTTATTAACAACATCCATGATTATTAAAAATATCCCATGGTGCTGGGCTTGATGGCCCATGCCTTTAATCCCAGCACTTGGGAGACAGAGATAGGAGGATTGCCATGAGTTTGAGGCCACCCTGAGACTACTATAGTGAATTCCAGGTCAGCCTGAACTAGAGTAAGACCCTACCTTGAAAAGCAAAACAAAACAAAAATATCCCAAGGTAATACCCTCCCTCCTACCCCACTTTCCCCTTTGAAACTCCCTCCCCATCTCAATCAGTCTCTCTTTTATTTTGATGTCATGATCTTTTCCTCCTATTATGATGGTCTTGTGTAGGTGGTGTCAGGCACTGTGAGGTCATGGATATCCAGGCCATTTTGTGTCGGGGGGAGCACGTTGTAAGGAGTCCCACCCTTCCTTTGGCTCTTACATTCTTTCCCCCACCTCCTCCGCATTAGACCCTGAGACTTGGAAGTTGTGATAGAGATATTCCAGTATTTTTTCTTGTGTTTTTTGGGGGGGTCGGGTTCAAGGTAGGGTTTTGCTCTAGCCCAAACTGACCTGGAATTCACTATGTAGTCTCAGGGTGGCCTCCTGAGTCTGAGATTAAAGGTGTGTGCCACCATGCCTGGCCCATTTTTCTTTATTATTTTTTTTAAATTATTTTCATTTATTTATTTATTTGAGAGAGGGAAAGAGGCAGAGAGAGAGAGAAAGAATGGGTGCATCAGGGCCTCCAGCCACTGCAAACGAACTCCAGACTGTGTGACCCCTTGTGCATCTCGCTTACGTGGATCCTGGGGAATTGAACCCGGATCCTTTGGCTTTGCAGGCAAACGCCTTAACCGCTAAGCCATCCCTCCAGCGCCTCTTTTCCTTTCTTTTCTTTTCTTTTCTTTTCTTTTCTTTTCTTTTCTTTTCTTTTCTTTTCTTTCCTTTTCCTTTCTTTTTTCCAAGGCAGAGTCTCACTCTAGCTCAGGCTGACCTGGAATTCACTGTATAGTCTCAGGATGGCTCCTACCTCTGCCTCCTAGGTGCTGGGATTAAAGGTGTGTGCCACCACACCCAGCTTCCTCTTTTTTTAAATTTTTATTTTATTTATTTATTTATTTATTTTGGTTTTTCTAGGTAGGGTCTCACTCTGTCCAGGCTGACCTGGAATTAACTCTGTAGTCTCAGGGTGGCCTTGAACTCATGGCGATCCTCCTACCTCTGCTTCCCCAGCGCTGGGATTAAAGGCGTGCGCCACCACGCCCGGCTTAAATTTTTATTATTTTTTTATTAACAACTTCCATGATTGTAAACAATATCCCACGGTAATGCCCTCCCTTCCCCCATTTTCCATTTTGAAACTCCATTCTCCATTATATCCCCTCCTCTTCCCTCCCCCCTCAATTTTTTTTTTTAACATAGAGTCTCACTCTAGCCCAGGCTGACCTGGAACTCCCTTTGTAGTTAGTTCCAGGCTGACCTCAAACTCACAGCAATCCTTCTACCTCTCTCACCCTAGTGTTGGGATTAAAATCGTTTGCAACCATACTCAGCTCAAATAGGTATTTATTTATTTATTTATTTATTTATTTATTTATTTATTTGCAAGCATAGAAAGAGAGGAGAGAGAGAGGGCACACCAGGGCCTCTAGCCACTGCAAAGGAACTCCAGACTCATATGCCCCTTGTGCATCTGGCTTACGTGGATCCTGGGATATTGAACCTAGGTCCTTTGGCTTCACAGGCAAACACCTTAAACGCTAAACCATCTCTCCAGCCCTCAAATAGATGTTTTTTAAAGGCTAATTTTGACAGATTGAACTTTGTTTATTTATAATCAGTAGTTATAATGTACCTTTGTTTTATATATGCATGCCTTTTCTCTAAACTTGACTTATGAATAAATATTTTGGGCACCTTATTCTGTAAGTGTCCTCGACATACTGCAGCACAGGACATAAACCCCAAGCCAATCATATTTTACTAAAAGCTATCAAAAACATTAATCGAGCCGGGCGTGGTGGCGCACGCCTTTAATCCCAGCACCTGGGAGGCAGAGGTAAGAGGATCACCATGAGTTCAAGGCCACCCTGAGACACTACATAGTGAATTCCAGGTCAGCCTGGACTAGAGTGAGACCTTACCTCGAAAAACTAAAAAAAAAAAAAAAAAAAAACATTAATCATGTAACAGTTGTGTTTGTCTGGTTAGGACTTTGAGCAAGTTTCATAAAATCACCTTAATACAAGACTCCAAAATGCTTCCCAGGGAAGCCCTTCAAGCATAGCACCTAAACCCTTCAAAGACTCCAGGAAAGGAAGTTTCTCGAGGAGCTAGGCCACACTGGAGGAGCTGCTTTCACTACAAGAAAGAATTGGCTCACTGCCAAACCCCTCCTGGGCCTCACATCTCTCAAAATCTGAAGCCTGTGAAGTCTTCTGGTTGGCTCATATTTCTTACAGGCTGTCTCTCTGCCTTACACTTGAGAGGCAGCTGTAGCCTGGAATTATATCCCCTACAAGAGCAAAACCACTTCCCCACCACCAGTCACTCTGAATAGCACAGGTGAGAAAACGCATTGGTCCTTCCAATTGTCCAGAGCCTTCTATACCAAACAACATAGGAACGCCAGCAAAACACCCCCCACTTCCAGCCTCAAATATAGCTAAATTTGGAGAGCTGGGAGTCCTTATTTATTAGAAGACTATCAGGACTAACCATGTAGCCAAACTTGGGATAAGCCAAATGCACAATACCTCACTCACACCTTTGGGTTTTTTTTTTTTTTCTTTGGTTTTTCAAGGTAGGGTCTTCCTCTAGCCCAGGCTGACCTGGTATGTAGCCTCAGTCTGGCCTCAAACTCATGGCAATCCTCCTATCTCTGCATCCCAAGTGTGCTGGGATTAAAGGCATATGCCACCACACCCGGGCCACACCTTTTTTTCTTTATCAATGCCAAATATGTAAGCACCAAGTTTGACTTATTTACCATGTGACCATGGACAACTTACTTAAATTATGTCTTCTCGTCTGTAAAATGAAGACTGTAATTCATGAAGTTGATGGAAGAACTAAACAAGAAAATTGATTCAATGCAGTGATAAATTATTTTTATTATTAAAATTCCTGTTTCTCCTCCCCCTTCCTCCTTCTCATATCGCTTTCCCCTCTCCCCTCCTTCCACATTATATAATATTGCTCAGTGCTTCTCCCCCACACCTGATCTGCCACTTCTACCTTCAGTTCCAGGTACTACTGCTAGGTGGGGTAGCTCAGTGGTTTAGCATGCACAAGGTCCTGGATTCAATTCCCAGTACCACATATTAAAAAATAAAAGGCCAGGCCGGGCGTGGTGGCGCAGGCCTTTAATCCCAGCACTTGGGATGCAGAGGTAGGAGGATAGCCATAAGTTCAAGGCCACCCCGAGAACACAGAGTGAATTCCAGGTCAGCCTAGACTAGAGTGAAACCCTACCTCGAAAAACCAAAAAAAAAAAAAAAAAATAGGGCTGGAGAGATGGCTTAGCGGTTAAGCGCTTGCCTGTTGTAGCAGACATCTTAGGTTCACTGAGATGAACTTTCAGACCAGGCACAGTTATGGACGAAGGGATATTTATTGAAGCTTACAGATCCAGGGGAAGTTCCATAATGGCAGAAGAAACTGGCCTGCCTTCACAGGCCCAAGCAGAGAGAGAGCAGTACAAGCCTAAAGGTCAAAAGCCAGAGCACACTTCAGGAACTCCAGCTAGGCACAATTTGCATATCTTTAGATTGAAATCTCAAACCCACCACCACACCTTAAGATCCACACAATGGCACTGCCTCCAGCCAGATGGCTAGAGATGCAAACTACAAACAAATAAACAACTGAATATATTGGGGGCCATGTATTCTATTCAAACCACCACACCTGTGAAGCCTAAGGACCCCGGTTCGAGGCTCGATTCCCCAGGACCCACGTTAGCCAGATGCACAAGGGGGCGCATGCGTCTGGAGTTTGTTTGCAGTGGCTGGAGGCCCTGGCGCACCCATTATCTCTCTCTCTCTTTCTCTGCTTCTTTCTATGTCTGTCTGTCACTCTCAAATAAATAAATAAAAATGAACAAAAACAATTTAAAAAAAAGAACCCCCCCCAAAATAAATAAAAAATAAAATAAATAAAAGGCCATGTTGGTTGCACTCCTGTAATCTAGCATTTGGTAGTGGTGTCAGGAAAACCTGCCATCCTTGGCTATGTAGTGAATTCTAGACTGTCTGAAATACATGTATATAAAAAAATAGGGCTGGAGGGATGACTTAGCCGTTAATGTGTTTGCCTGCAAAACCAGAGGATCCCGGTTTAACTCTCCAGGACCCACGTAAGCCAGATACACTAGGGGGCACATGTGGCTGGAGGCCCTGGCATGCCCATTCTCTCTCTCTCTCTCTCTCTCTCTCAGTTTCTGCCTCTTTCTCTCAAATAAATACATAAATAAAAATATTTAAAAAATAAATAAACAGAAAGAGGCAACTCAGGTTTGATTCCCCAGTACCCATGTAAAGTCAGATGCACAAAGTGGCGCATTTATTATGTATCTGGAGTTTGTTTGCAATGGCAAGAGGCCATGGTATTCCTGTGTACACACACACACACACACACACACACAGAGAGAGAGAGAGAGAGAGAGAGAGAGAGAGACTCTCTCTCAGCTTGCAAATAACTAATATTAGAAAAATAAAAGGTAACTTTCTTTAAAATACTGAAAGGAAGGAAAAAAGAAAGAAAGAGGGCTGGAGAGATGGTTTAGTGGTTAAGGCACTTGTCTGCAAAGCCAACGGACCCCAGTTCAATTCCCCAGGACCCAGGTAAGCCAAATGCACAAGGTGGCACATATGTCTGGAGTTCGTTTGCAGTGACTGGAGGCCCTGACACACCCATTCTCTTTGTCTCTATCTGTCTCTTTCTCTCTTCCTCTCATAAATAAATAAATGAATGCATAAACAAATAAAATCCTTAAAAAGAAAGAAAGAAAAAATACCTGAGGTATTTTTGATTAACACTGAGTTTGCAAGCAGGCATGATGAAACATGCTTTTAATCCCAGCACTCAGGAGGCAGAGGTAGGAGAATCACCATGAGTTCACCACCACACTGAGACTACATAGTGAACTACAGGTCAGCCTGGGCTAGAGTAAGACCCTACCTTGAAAAACTAAAAAAAGAAAAAAAAATATTGAGCTCATTACTTAGTCTTCAGCTGACAGAGCCTTGCTGGTGGAGGTACATCACTGGCTGAAAATCTTGAGTGCAACTCTACTAGATGTGTTGAGAGTCAGCTTGAGCTCTGGCTGTTTCTGCTTGCTATGGATGTATAATGGAGTGAGCCAGCTTCCTCTGCCATGATGGAGCTTTCCCTGGAATCTGTAAGCCCAAAATAAACCCTTTCCTTTCAAAAGCTGCTTCTGGTTGGATGTTTGTCCCAGCAATGAGAAGGTAACTGAAAAAGGAACAAAGAAGGAAGGAAAGGAAGGGAGGAGAGGAGGGAGGGAGTAAGTCCAGGTACTTCATGTATATATATGGTTTTCCTAGGTAGGATTCCACTCTAGCCCAGGCTGACCTGGAATTAACTGTGTAGTTCTAGGCTTGCCTTGAACTCACAGAAATCCTCCTACCTCTGCTTCCCAAGTGCTGGGATTAAAGGTATGTGCCCCAATTCCAGACAAATATATTTCATTATTTATTTGAGAAAGAAATAATGAGAGAGAGAGAGAATGGATGTGCCAGGGACTTTAGCTAGTTCAAAGGAACTCCAGACACATGTACCACCTTGTGCATCTGGCTTATGTGGATAGTGGGTAATTGAACCAGGGTCCTTAGGCTTCACAGGCAAGTGCCTTAACCACTTAGCCATCTCTCCAGCATCTAGGTGCTTCTTATGTGCCTCCTTAAACAACATTTCCTAACAAACTCTTTTACCATCGTCATCCCTGAATATCCACTGGCATTCTTGGCTTTCCCATGAGTTCCTTCATGTCCCTTTGCAATGAAAGTGTTTTATGCCCACACACTGTCACCACTTATACTGCAACCAGGAAATTAAATGGGCATCTTCTTTCAGGCACAATGCAACTTCTGGAAAACATCTCCTACATCCTTGGGTAAACCCCAGATCCTTCCTCCTGACCTTTATCTGAGTTTCAGTACAGTTGGTTACACCTTGATGCCACCTCTTTCCTGCTCTGCACTGGTTCAGTGAAGACACTGGCATCTTCGCTCTTTCCTCTCCTTCCTAAAGTAGTAAAGCACTGCAAAAGAAAATCACTCTGTTGAAGAGACTGATATGACAGTCTATGGTTGTAGACCTCCAATTTGCTTGGGATTCCTGTCCTGTTTTAAGCTCACTCTCATGTTATTCACAATGGTAATTCCCAAACTTGATGCTTAAAGATCCACCTCCTTGACAACCTCAAGTAACTCACATCACAAATGTAAGATGGAAGTCTCCAGAAGAGAAAATTCCTACTACTAAACTACAAATAAATTCACAGCCATTCTTTCCCACTGACAAAATTAAAGATATCCCTCTTCCAATAGAAATCTCCATCTCAGAGGTGGCTTAGCGGGTAAGGTGCTTGCTTGAGAAGCCTAAGGACCCAGGTTCGACTCTCAGAACCTATGTAAGCCATAAGCCAAATGCACATGGTGGTGCATGCGTCTGGAGTTTACTTGCAGTATCTAGAGTCCTAGCACACCCAGTCTCTCTCTAATAAATAAATAAATATTTAAAAAATAAAATTCCATCTCATTCCAGACTCCTGTCATGAACAGATAGCCTCAGTAACCTTTCTCAATTTATTAAAATTATCTCTATTTTGCATTTTTTTTGTTCTTCCTTTTTTATTTTAAATTTTCCAGGTAGGGTCTCTCTTTAGCCCAAGCAGACACAGAATTCACTAGATAGTCTCAGGTATTTTTTCATTTTTTAAAATATTTTTTATGTATTAATTTGAGAGATATACAGAGATAGGCAGGTAGAGAGAGAGAGAGAGAGGGAGAGGGAGAGAGAAAGAATGGGCATGTCAGGGCCTCTAGCCACTGCAAATGAACTCCAGATGCATGCACCCTCTAGTGCATCTGGCTTACATGGGTTCTGGGGAGTCAAACCTGGGTCTTTTGGCTTTGCAGGTAAGCACCTTAACCACTAAGCCATCTCTCAAGCTGTAGTTTTTCATTTTTAACATTTTTATTTATTTTTTTTATTATTTTTTATTTTTTTATTATTTTTTGGTTTTTTGAGGTAGGGTCTCACTCTGGCTCAGGCTGACCTGGAATTCACTATGTAGTCTCAGGGTGGCCTCGAACTCTCGGCGATTCTCCTACCTCTGCCTCCCGAGTGCTGGGATTAAAGGCGTGCGCCACCACGCCCGGCTCATTTTTATTTATTTATATTTGTTTCTTTTTCAAGGTAGGGCCTCACTATAGCCCAGGCTGACCTAGAACTAACTATGTAGTCCCAGGTTGGCCTTGAATTCACAGTGATCCTCCTACCCTCTGCCGCCCATGTGCTGGCATTGAAGGCATGAACCACCGTGCCCAGAATCTTTATTTATTGAAGAGAGAGAGAGAGAGACAGAGAGGATATGAGTGTGCTAGAGCCTCCTACCACTGCAAACGGATTCCAGACATGTGCCACTTTGCACATCTGGCTTTACATGGTATGGTGGTTTGAATAGAATAGATGGCCCCCAATATATTCAGTTGTTTGTTTGTAGTTTGCATCTGCAGCCACTTGGCTGGAGTCAGTGCCATTGTGTGGATCTTAAGGTGTGGTGGTGGGTTTGAGATTTCAATCTAAAGATATACAAAGTGTGCTATGCTGTGTGGCTTTTGGCTTTTGGGCTTGTGCTTCTCTCTCTGCTTGGTCCTGTGAAGGCAGGGGAGTTTCTTCTGCCATTCATGGAACTTCCCCTGATCTGTGAGCTCCAATAAATATCCCTTCCTCCATAACTGTGTCTGGTCTGGAAGTTCATCTCAGTGAACCTGAAGCTGTCTGCTACACATGGGTACTGGGTATTGAACTTGGCCTGTCAGGCTTTATTTTTATTTTACTTATTTATAAGCAGAGAGAAACAGAGATAGAAAGATGACATACAGACACAGAGAGAATGGGCATGCCAGGGCTCCAGCCACTGCCAACGAAGTCCAGAAGTATGTACCCCCTTTTGCAGCTGGCTTACGTGGGTACTGGGGTATCAAACCTGGGTCCTTTGGCTTCACAGGCAAATGCCTTAACCGCTAAGCCATCTCTCCAGCCCCTGTCAGGCTTTATAAGCAAGTACATTTAACAACTGAGCAATCTGTCCAGCCCCCCCCTTTTTTTTTCATTTTTTGAGACAAGATCTCTCAATGTAGTTGCTGGCCTCAAACTCAAGTGCTAAGATTACATGCATGTGCCTCAACACCCAGCTTCTCTATTCCCTCTCTCTCTCGCTCTCTCTTGTCCAGTTTCCCCACTTTTTCAAAGAAAATGCATAAATATGTCCACATTAAATAACATTTAAACAACACAAACATATAATAACAATAATAATAGCTGACTATCAGGCTGGGAATGTAGTTTAGAGATAGAGTACTTGCTTAGAATGCACAAAGTTCTGGGTTATTTCCTGGGTTATATTACTTCCTCAGCACTTCAAATAATAATGATGATGATGATGATTATAAAGTAGTTTTCTTAAACAAGGCACAGCTGCAAATACTTTTAGGTATTAACTCATTTAAGTTTCACAGTGACTTATGGAGTACATACTAATTAGCCTTTCCATTTTATGTGTGAAGAAACTGAGGGAAAAGGAGGGCAAGTAACTTGACCCCATATTCTCTTGCTATGAAGTTCAAAAATCTGGCTTTGAACCCAAATAATTACATATTGGTCTTCTCTAAATCACAACTCTTAAACCATTTCCCACACCCTTCTCCGACCTACACTCTTCAGCTCGTTCCTTCCAATCCCCTTGGGAGTAACTGGTGAGAATTTTATATGTTTCTTTCCAGAAATTTTCTGGGGCGTTTACACACACACACACACACACACACACACACACGTACATATGTATATGGTTTTAAAGAGTACAAATGGGGCTGGAGAGATGGCTTAGCGGTTAAGCGCTTGCGCGCTTGCCTGTGAAGCCTAAGGACCCCGGTTCGAGGCTGAATTCCCCAGGACCCACGTTAGCCAGATGCACAAGGGGGCGCACGCATCTGGAGTTCGGTTACAGAGGCTGGAAGCTCTGGAGCGCCCATTCTCTCTCTCTGCCTCCTTCTCTCTGTCGCTCTCAAATAAATAAATAAACAAAAAAAATTTAAAAAAATAAATAAGGAGTACAAATGAGGGCTGGAGAGATGGCTTAGCAGTAAAGGCACTTGCCTGCGAAGGCTAAGAATGCATGTTCAAATTTCCAGGTCCCACATAGTCAAACGAAAGTGATGGAAGTGTGCAATGTCTCACGTGCGCGGAAGGGGGCACACGCATCTGGAGTTCATTCACAGTAGCTGAGAGGCCCTGGTGCACCCATTCTCTCTCTCTCTCTCAAAAATAAAAAAGGAAGCCAAGGTGTGGTGGTGAACACCTTTAATCCCAGCACTCAGGAGGGAGAGGTAGGAGGATCTCTGTGAGTTTGGGGTCACCCTGAGATTACATAGTGAATTCCAGGTCAGCCTGGGTTAGAGTGAGACCCTACCTCAGAAAACCAAACAATAAAAAATAAAATAAGAGTATAAATGAGCCCATACTTTGTGAAGCTTGGATATAATCCTGGCAGTCAGAGAGAGTGAAGCAGGAGGATCACAAATTCTAGGCCAGTCTGGGTTATATAACTATACCTGTCTCAAAAAGAAAAACAAACAAATACACATGGGATCATGATATTTCACTTTTTGTTTCTTTTTTTCTGTTGTTTGTTTGTTTTGTTTTTCAAGGTAGGGTCTCGCTGTAGCTCAGGCTGACCTGGAATTCACTGTGTAGTCTCAGGGTGGCCTCGAACTCACAGCAATCCTCCTACCTCTGCCTCCTGAGTACTGGGATTAAAGGCGTGCACCCCCATGCCTAGCTTGTTTCTTTTTTTAAGAAAATGTATATTTTATTTATTTATTTGAGAGAAAGAGAAGCAGACAGACAGGGAGAGAATTTCCTTAAGGTTTCCTCCTCTGCCAACAGTCATCAAGAAGGGACCCATGCACTTCACATATAGCCTTAGAAAAGAGCAAATGTCAGGCTTTCCCAAATCGTCAACAAGAGTCAGAAAAATAGCTCATGCACTTCTGTTCCCTGTCTACCTTGAGTCCACCCTCCTCTCACTATCTACCTCAAGGGAATCCACTGGAGACCTTTGATATTTTTCCATTTTTTTGAGAACTTTAATATATGAACATAACACAAATTGGTCATATTCCTGTCAGATTATACTCTTTTTTAAAATTTTTTTCAGGTAGGTTCACTCTAGCCCAGGCTGACCTAGAACTCACTCTGTAGTCCCATGCTGGCCTCCAACTCACAGCAATCCTCCTAGCTCTGCCTCCTGAGTTCAGGGATTAAAGGAATGTGCCACCACACCCAGCAGATTATACTCTTTTTAAATTATTTATTTATTTATTAAGACAGAGAGAGAAAGAGAGAGAGAGAGAGAGAGAGAAGGAAAATGGGCATGCTAGGGCCTCTAGCCACTGCAAACAAACTCCAGACACATGTGATACTTTGTGTATCTTTATGTAGGTTCTGGGGAACTGAACCCAGGTCCTTAGGCTTTGCTGGCAAGTGCCTTAACCATTAAGCTGTCTTTCCAGCACTTTTTTTTTGTTTTGTTTTTTAAGGTAGGGTTTGCCTCTAGCCCAGGCTGACCTGGAATTAGATACAGGTTGGCCTCAAACTCACAATGATCCTTCTGCCTCAACCTCCAAAAATCTGGGCTTAAAGTCATGCCACCACACCTGTCCTATGCTCTTATATTCCCTCACCCCAATCCCCATTTCACTGAGGGCCTTCCTTATTGGGGTTATGAGTATTCACTGTAAGATCATGAATGCACCAGTCAGTCTCTGTGGTGGGGGACAATACCTCAGAATATACCTTTCTTATTTTTAATTTTTTTGTTTATTTATTTATTTGAGAGTGACAGAGACAGAAAGAGGCAGAGAGAGAGAGAGAGAGAAGGGCTTCCAGCCACTGCAAATGAACTCCAGACGCATACGCCCACTTGTGCATCTGGCTAACGTGGGTCCTGGAGAATCAAGCCTCGAACCGGGGTCCTTAGGCTTCACAGGCATGCACTTAACCGCTAAGCCATCTCTCCAACCCAGAATATACCTTTCTAACCTATGGATCTGACATTGTTTCTGCCCCCTCTTCTACAGTGTTCCCTGAACCTTGGAGGGCATGTTGTAATTCTCCTTTAATGTCAAGCTCTCAGCAGCCTCTGAATTTCTGCCTTGCTGAGTTTTGAGTCTCCTTAGTGTCTATGACCATGTCTCTGGAGGAGGTTCTCATGCTAGCAATGAGAACAGCACTCATATTTAACCCTCCAATTCCTCTGTAATGTTTCCTGACCTCTTGTGAGTGAGATAGAGATGACTTATCTTGTGATAAGCAGTCAGATTTTTTTTTGTACTTTAGAGTCTTGGGTTTCCCCTGATATTTGCTGCCATCTGTGAAAAACTGATTCTCTAGCCAAGAGTGAGAGCAGTGTGAATCAAAGGGGATAAACATAGATGCATAGAAGATATTTTTTCTTTCCTTTTTTTTTTTTTTTCGAGACAAGATCTCACTCTAGCACAGGCTGACCTGGAATTCACTATGTATTCTCAGGGTGGCCTCGAACTCACTGCAATCTTCCTACCTCTGTCTCCCAAGTGCTGGGATTAAAGGCATGTGCCACCATGCCTGGTAGGCTAGAAGGCTTTTGGATGGGAGTAACTCTCCTTTAGGCCAAAGAACAGTGGAAGCTTCCTTCTAGGGTCTATGACTTTTCAAGCCATGGGCTTTGGACTTGGCTCTCAGTACCAGGTATGAATTCTCCTCCCACTGAGTGGGACTCATCTCCAGTCAGAGAGCACCTGATTGCACCCATAGTCCATCTGCCACTATCACACTGGTGTGTACATGTTGCCTGGATGGTTGATTTTACAGCTTGCAGGATCTGCTGCTTGCTCCACTGGGGACCATTGCCATTTAAACCTATTTCTCATGAAAGCAGAAGATAAACTATTTGTGTGGAGTAAGGGGGTAGCAGGAGGGAGGGGTAAGTGAGGGTGAACATGAGCAATGCACCATAGTATACATGTATGAAAATGTCAACTCATTTTGTAGACTAACTAAAAGTAATAACAAGGCTGGGGGATGGCTCAGTGGCTGTGTAAGTTTGAGTACCTTACTTCAGGTCCCCAGCAATCTCATGAAAGCCAGATGCTATGGTGGGTGTGTGTAATACCAGTGTGCCTAGTGATAAGAGAGGTAGAGTAAAAGAATTTCCTGGAAGCTCACAGGCCAAATAATCAAGTAAATACATTGAAACATGACAGCAAGAGGCTATACCTCAAAAAAACAAGGTCGGGGCTGGAGAGATTGCTTAGTGGTTAAGGCGCTTGCCAGTGAAGCCTAAGGACCCAGGTTTGACTTCCCAGTACCCACGTAAGCCAGATGCACAAGGTGGTGTATGCATCTGGAGTTTGTTTGCAGTGGTTAGAGGCCCTGGCATGCCCATTGTCTCTCTTTCTCTCTCTCTCTCACATATAAGTGAAGGAAAAAAAATTAAAAAACAAGGTGGAAGATGAGGACTGACATCTGAAGGTGTCACCATGGCAAGCATGCCTCCACACTCACACACATGAGCATGCACATACTTACACACACTGGGAAAATGATGATGATGATGATGATGACATCTCGAATCTAGGGAGATGGCTCAGTGGACACAGCGTTTTCCACCAAGAATCAGGATCAGAGTCGGGTGTGGTGGCGCACGCCTTTAATCCCAGCACTTGGGAGGCGGAGGTAGGAGGATCGTCATGAGTTCGAGGCCACCCTGAGAATACAGAGTGAATTCCAGGTCAGCCTGAACTAGAGTGAGACCCTACCTCAAAAAAACAAATAAAAAAAAAAGAATGAGGATTGGAATTCAGATCCCCAGTACCCATGTAGAAGCTGGATGTGGTGGTGTATGTCTGTAATCCCAGTGTGCCTACAGCAAGATGGAGGCAGAAAGCAACAAAAAGAGACCCTGTTGCAAAATGGTAGAAGGCAAGGATCTACACTCAGTTATGTTCTGACCTCTGTATTCCAAGGCTACACCCCACTTTTCTAACCCACTTTCAACTGCATTTGACTGTGTACATTCACCATTCCGTAACTCTGTTCTCATTTCCCATATTTCCTTAATGTTGCAGTCAGGATGTTCGCATTGCTGGGAGAAAACACCCAACTAGGAGCAGCTTGTGGGAAAAAGAGGTTTATTTTGGCTTACAGGCTTGAGGGGAAGCTCCATGATGGCAGGGGGAAATGGTGGCATGAGCAGAGGGTGGACATCACCCCCTGGCCAACATCAGATGGACAATAGCAACAGGAGAATGTGCCAAACACTGGCCTGGGGAAACTGGCTATAACACCCACAAGTCCGCCCCCAACAATACACTCCCTTCAGGAGGCATTAATTCCCAAATCTCCATCAGCTGGGAACCTAGCATTCAGAACACCTAAATTTATGGGGGACACCTGAATCAAACCACCACATTCTGGCCCTGGCCCCTATAAACTGATAACCATACATGATGTAAAATGCAATGCATTCATCTAACTTTAAAAGTCCCCATAGTTTTTATCAATTCCAATAATGTTCATACACCCCTATAATCCAAGGTCTTTTAACTTAGCCACAATACCAAAAATCCCCCCAAAACACATAATGGCACAGAATAAGCAAGAGATGGCATTGGGCATAGCAAAGAAATATTCAACCAATACAAGATTTAAAACAACCAGGGCAAACATCAAATTCTGTAGCATTAAGTCCAACAACTCTAGTCAGTGGCAAATCTCTAAGTCCGATAATTCTAACCAGCAACAAGCCTCTGGTATTCCAATTCTGCCCCTCCAGCTAGGTTACTCACAGTCCTGGAAAACTTCATCAGGGCTGGCAGCTTTCCTTAGCAGCCATCTTGTGGTCCTGGCATCTCCACTGGGTCTCCACTGCAATCCATGGTTCACCCTCATAGCTCCATCGGGTTTCCATGCAGGCATCCAGCAAACCTGCTTCAAACTGTCCATGACCATTTCCAAAACACAAGACCATGTTGCAAACTCAATGACCCTCTCTTTCCTGCATTTCTTATACTCGACAATACCAGGTAGGGTGCCAATTTATTAATCCAGGGGGGAATAAAGAAGACTTTGAAGAACAGGACACTCCTTGAGCACTCAGGACCCTTCAGAAGAGTCTACATTCTTCCTGTTGTCCCAATTCAGGTTAGATGGCCCAATCTCAAAGGTTGCAATCTCTCATTGTAGCTGAGTGGGTAGCAGTTCACCCAAAGATTTTTGTGTGCCATATCCCTCTGCTCATACCAGTTCATTTCTATGCAAACCAACCCTGCACAACTTCTCAGGGCTCTGGCATAACAGCAAGCTTCCCACACAAACTGCTAGCCCAGTCCAGGCAAAGCTCTTTCTCACCCTCACAAGCCAAACATCACAGTCCACAATTCTTACTGCATTCAGGTCTTTCAGCTCTGACTAGAATAGTCCATCAAGCTGTACTTACAGCACTGCAAGGCATCTCTTGGGCCAAGATTTCAAATCCTTCCACATTCCTCTTGAAAATCAGCTCCAAAAGGCCAAAGCCACACAGTCAGGTGTCTAGCAGCTACCCCACTCCTGGTACCACTTTACTGTTGCAGTCAGGAGGTTCTCATTGCTGGTAGAAATCACCCAACTAAGAGCAACTTGTGGGAAAAAGAGGTTTATTTTGACTTGCAGGCTTGAGGGGAAGCTCCACAATGGCAGGGGAAAATGATGGCATGAGGGCTGGAGAGATGGCTTAGTGGTTAAATGCATGCCTGTGAAGCCTAAGGACCCTGGTTCGAGGCTTGATTCTCCAGGACCCACGTTAGCCAGATGCACAAGGGGGCATACGTGTCTGGAGTTCGTTTGCAGTGGCTGGAAGCCCTGGCGTGCCCATTCTCTCCCTCTCTCTCTCTCTCTTTCTCTCTCTCTCTCTCTGTCTCTCTCTGCCTCTTTCTGTCTCTGTCATTCATAAATAAATAAATAAATAAATAAATAAATAAATAAAATGAACAAAATGATGGCATGAGCAGAGGGTGGACATCACCCCCTGGCCAAAATCAGGTGGACGATAGCAACAGGAGAGTGTGCCAAACACTGGCATGGGGAAACTTGACATAACACCCATAAGCCTGCCCCCAACAATACACTCCCTCCAGAAGGCATTAATTCCCAAATCTCCATCAGCTGGGAACCTAGCATCCAGCACACCTAAGTTTATGGGAGACACCTGAATCAAACCACCACACTTAGCTACTGAAATTTTTTCACTATAACTTCTTGAACTCATATCCATCACAGGAAAAACTTTATATCTTCAGCCTACTTTTTGTGTAGTGACTTCATCTTACTCTAAAGAAAACCTTGATTTTTCCTGAAGGTATTGATTTCCCTGACTGAAGCTATCAAATGTCTGTTTCATTCTCCTTCCATGGGAAATTGATTTCCTACTTGTTCCTTATGGACTCTTCCAGACTAATTACCAGAGTCTTGTGTCAATAGTATTTGGATATGGGACCTTTGTAAGGGATTTAGGACTAGATGAGGTCATTAGAATGGGGCCCTCATGCTGTATTAGTGGCTTTATAAGAGTAAAGACTCAAGTAGCAAGTTTGCTGGCTTACTGAGTAATGCTCTCTGCTATACCATTACCTAACAAGATGCTAGCATCTTATTCTTGCTCTTCCTGAATCATAAGCTAAACAGGCCTCTTTTATTTATAAATTACCCAGTTTATGATATTCAGTTATGACAACAGAAAGTAGACTAAGACACACCCATGCCATAGCAAGTACCCACTCTTTGCCTAGATCCAGACAGCTGAATGTGGCTGTAAAAAACAGAACCATGCTGAGTGGCTTCGTTTTAAATTCATGAATGTGTATCTTAAGTAGTCCCTTAATGCTTCCTAGCAGTCACATTGCATATTCCTAAACTAGTGCTGTTCAATATAAATTTCTGTAGTGATGGAAATATTCTATAACCTGTGCCACCCAAAATGGTACCCACTAATACATAAGGCTACTTACATTACATCCAAACACTTCAGTGGAACATTTAAATCAGTTCCTTAGTCATATTAGCCACATTTCAAGTGCTCAGTAATCATATGAGGGAGGCTAGTAGCTTAGTGTTAGTGCAGCCTAAACCATTCAATTTCCTACTCTAGGTTTTTTATTCTCTTCCATTGTCCACAGACTACCACTACCCTGTCAACCCACCTGTGGTGGTTTGAATAGAATAGATGGCCCCCAATATATTCAGTTGTTTATTTGTTTGTAGTTTGCATCTCTAGCCATCTGGCTGGAGGCAATGCCATTGTGTGGATCTTAAGGTGTGGTGGTGGGTTTCAGATTTCAATCTAAAGATATGCAAAGTGTGCTTAGCTGGATTCCTGAAGTGTGCTGTGGCTTTTGACCTTTAGACTTGTACTTCTCTCTCTCTGCTTGGTTCTGCGAAGGCAGGCCAGTTTCTTCTGCCATTATGGAACTTCCCCTGGATCTTTAAGCTTCAATAAATCCCTTCCTCCATAACTGTGCCTGGTCTGGAAGTTCATCTCAGCGAACCGGAAGCAGTCTGCTACACCACCTAAACCAGCATGTGCACCCATATTATTCTATCTCCCTCTCTCTCTCTCTTTCTCTCTCTCTGTCTTGCTCTCTTTGATTTTTCGAGATGGGGTCTCGCTCTAAACCAGGCTGACCTAGTATTCACTATGTGGTCTCAGGGTGGCCTTGGAGTCCTAGTGATCTCCTACCTCTGTCTCCTATGTGCTGGGATTAAAGGTGTGTGCCACCATACCTGACCTGTCTTTCTCTTGTTACTATCCAACAGTGGTTCTCAAGGAAGAATCTCAGGACCTCAGTGAGTCCATGAGGTCCCCATACTTCCAACTACATATCTATATATGGTTAATATCTGTTTTAGTCCATTTGTGTGGTTATATAAAATATCTGAGACAGTGTAATTTATAAATAATAGAAATTTTTATATATTTTTATTTGTATTTATTTATTTGATAGAGAGGGAGAGAACAGGCATGCCAGGGCCTCCAGCCACTGAAGAACTCCAGATGCATGTCCCACGTTGTGCATCTGACTAACATGGGTCCTGGGAAGTTGAACCTGGGTCCTTTGGCTTTGTAGGAAAATGCTTTAACTACTAAGCCATCTCTCCAGGCCCCCTCTGAGAATTTTTAAAATATTTTATTTTTGTTTTGTTTTGTTTTTTTCAATGTAGGGTCTTGCTCTAGCTCAGGCTGACATGGAATTCACAATGTAGTCTCTGGGTGGCCTCAAATTCACAGCAATTCTCTGGCCTCTGCCTTCTGAGTGCTTGGATTAAAGGCATATGCCACCAGGCACGGTTTAGATTTTTTTCTTTTTTTGAGGTAAAGTCTCACTCTAGCCCAGGCTGACCTGGAACTCTGTAGCTCTAGGCTGGCCTCCAACTCACAGCCATCCTACTTGTGCCTCCCAGGTGCTGGGAATAAAGGTGTGAGCCACCATGACTGGCAGATTATTTTTTTAATTTTAATTTATTTGCACAGAGATAGGTGGAAGAGAGAGAGAGAGAGAGGAAGAATGGGTACATCAGGGCCTTTTTTTTGTCAGTGCAACGAACTCCAGATGCATGTGCCACTTTGTGTATGTGGCTTTATATGGGCACTGGGGAATTGAACTTGGGCCATCAGGCATTGTAAGCAAGAGCCTTTAACCACAGAACCATCTCTCCAGCTTCATAAGGGCTGAGATTTACCGGTATTCACCATGTCATGCAGCCATAAGTCCTGACTATTTATGAAAAATATTAAGACACTCAAATTCTACAAAATATCTCAACAAAGTCCATAAAAATGTCAAATTTATATACAAAAAAACCAAGGTAATAGTCTGGATGGGTACCGAGGAGACAGAAAGTAAAGGCTGCATCGTCTTTCCCCTGTGTATTATCAAAATAATTTTACTCTGGCAGTGGAGAGATTTAGTGCATTGTTCTTGTGATCAAAAGTACATCTTCCAAAAAGCCAGGCATGGTGGTGCACTCCTTTAATTCCAGCAGCACTTGGGAGGCAGAGGTAGGAGGATCACCATGAGTTCAAGGCCACCCTGAGACTACATAGTGAATTCCAGATCAGCCTGAGCTAGAGTGAAACCATACCTCAAGAAGCCAAAAAGAAAAAAATAAAAGGGTTGGAGAAATGGCATATTAGTTAAGACACTTGCCTGCAAAACCGAAGGACCCAGGTTCAATCCTCCAGGACCCACATAAGCCAGATGCACAAGGGGGCACATGCATTTGAAATTTATTTGCAGCCACTGAAGGCCCTGCTGTGCTGTCTCTTTCTATCTGCCTCTCTCTCTCTCTCTCTCTCTCTCAAATAAATAAATAATAAAATAGAGCTAAAAAATGGATAATTAGCTGTTCCTCACTATTAATTTAAAAAAAAAAAGGCCTTCCTCCTCACTGGGGTTCCTAATATACTCTCAGACCCCAGAGGAATTTCCATATGAATTCCAACAACAGCTCTCAGAGAGTATCAACTACGGATATTCCTGAGGAACTGCAGTCAAACTTCTATCCACCTTCCTAGGATCTCTCCCACCACTACAGTCACCCCACAACTTCTACGATTGTAAACAATATCCCATGGTAATTCCCTCTCTGCCCCCACTTGCCCTTTTGAAACTCCAATCTCCATCATATCCCCTCCCCCTCTCAATCAGTCTCTTTTTTATTTTGATGTCATGATCTTTTCCTATTATGATGGTCTTGTGTAGGTAGTGTCAGGCATTGTGAGGTCATGGAAATCCAGGCCATTTTGTGTCTGGGGACAGCACGTTGAAAGGAGTCCTACCCTTCCTTTGGCTCTTACATTCTTTCCACCACATGTTCTGCAATGGACCCTGAGCCTTGGAAGGTGTGATAGAGATATTTCAGTGTTGAGCAGTCCTCTGTCACTTCTCAGCACCATGGTGCCTTCTGAGACATCCCAAGGTCACTGCCATCTGAAAAAGAGAAGCTTCTCTAACCAAAAATGAGAGTAGGATTAATATATGTGTATGAACATTAAGAGAAGTGATTATTGGGCAGTTTGATGAGCATAGTACATACATTTAGCCAGACAGCAGCAGAAATTACACCCCTAGGGCTCATGACTACCCCTGTTGTAGGTTTTCAGTATCAGGGATGTTGTGATAGTTAAGGTGTTGTCAACTTGATCTGTTTAGTAATCCATAGGTTGCTTCTAGGAAGGATCAACTAAAGGAGGAAGTCTTTCCCCCAGGGTGAGCCCTTCCCACAGAATGGGCGGCCCCGCCCAGAGGGGGACTTGATACAAGGAAGCTCTGGGTAAAAAGAGTCCCTTCCTTCCTGCCTGCCTTCCTTCCATTTGGCTGCCGGAGCTGCTGGCTACCTTCCAGTGTGGATTGAAGACCAGTGAGGACGAAAGACCAGCATCAACTGAAGACCCCCGTGGATCGAAACCCAGCGGCTCCTCAGGAAGCCTCCAGGCTTTCCAGCACCATCTGCAGTGCCGGGTCGGGACTGCTGAGGCATCTGGCCACGAGGACTGAGCAACTACCAGGTTTGGTGATTCTCGGGCCTGCAACTGCTATTGGACTACTGTAAGCTGATCCAATAAGTCCCCTTTTAAAATAATTCATTCTAGCAGTTCTGTTCCTCTAGAGAACCCTGACTAATACAGATGTATTCCCTCACATGGAGCAGACCTCCAGTCCAATTAGAGGGCAGTTGGTTTCCCCCATAACAGATTTGCCACTATTGCACCCATTGGCTCATTTGGCCTGCCTTGCCAAATATAAGGCTTGCAGTGTCCACTGTTGAATGTCTTCAGTGGTGATTTCTCTCTCTCCCATTGAACTGCACGCAGCATGGCTTTTTCCAGCTTTCTATCAGCTGGTCTACATGGAGGAGGTTTTCAGCTCAGTTCCAGCAGGATTTCTCAGTGACCTTGCAGCCCAAGTATGTGGAGTCTTCAGCAATAGGGTCTTACCATCTATTCCTGGTGGGAAACCAAGGGCCTCGGCAATGGCCTATAATGTTTTGGGGGCATCAGAGATCTTCCTGACCAACAACTCCTTGGAAGGTATCCCATCCCTGGTACTGAAAATTTTCTAGTAACAATCTATGGCTCCTGAGTGTTCCATTGTCCAAAAAAGTAGGTTTCCATATGATTTATTTATATCCTCTTAGATTTTTATTAACCCTCCCTCCACCTTTCCTTTACTCAATCTCTTAATAAACTTATTTTGATGGGAAAGCATAGTCTGTGGCATATTGGGAGTGCTTCTACTGGTGCTGGCTTCTCTCAGCCATCAAGTATTCTTTCATGTAAGATTTGTCTCCATCTTTCATGGATGGTCCAATCTGCATTCCAGTTATGTACTTATTTATGTAAGCATTTATTTACATGTGTTTTCTTTTGTTATTTATTTATTTATTTGACAGAGAGAAAGAGGGATAGAGGAGAGAGAGAGAGAGAGAGAGAGAGGAGAGAGAATGGGTGTGCCAAGACCCCAAACCACTGCAAACGAACTCCAGATGCATGCATCCCCTTGTGCATCTCAGCTAACATGGGTCCTGGGGAATTGAACCTGGATCCTTTGGCTTTGCAGGCAGTTGCCTTAACTGCTAATTCATCCTTCCAGCCCCTTCTTTTTTTTGAGGTAGGGTCTTGCTCTAGCCCAGGCTGACCTGTAGTTCACTATATAGTCCAAGGTTGGCCTCAAACTCACGGTGATCCTTCTATCTCTGCCTCCTCAGTGCTGGGATTAAAGGTGTGTGCCGCCATGCCTGGCCATGGAATACAAAAAAAGCACCAAAGAGCCCATTAGCAAGCATCATAGTTACTTTCCCTAAGAAGACATGGTGGCACATGTCTGTAAACGAGATTTCTAGCCATTACCCTTGCTCCATCTCTTACTCTACCCTTCCACCCTCACTGGTGACCTTTATGCCCCCTGCTCTATAAGCCAGGGCTATGTCATTGGAGACCTGGTGGAACAAGTCAACTACTCTCCTAGTGGTAATGAGGTTGCCTCTCCTCTAGTAAATTTAAGAACTGTGCCAAATCACAGAACAACCTTGGTGACTGTTGATGCCCCATAGGTACTAATAAAGTGAGCATAAACCCGGGTGTGGTGGCACACGCCTTTAATCCCAGCACTCAGGAGGCAGAGGTAGGAGGATCGCTGTGAATTTGAGGCCACCCTGAGACTACATAGTGAATTCCAGGTCAGCCTGAGCTAGAGCAAGGCCCTCCCTTGAAAAACCAAAATAACAACAACAACAATAATAATAAACTGAGCATAAGTCAGACTTTGGGAATGTATACACTTCACATTACTTTAAGGGTTTTGAGTCTTGTTTTGGTTTGGTTTTTGAGTCAAAGTAGATGAGGCATCTAACACAAATTCTCCAGCATCAAGCCCCCTGAGCACATGCTGAAATTAGAGGGTGCATTCAGACCTCACCTCTCCAGCCCTCCCACCCCCGCTTGTGATGTCAGCCTAGCTGTTTGTTAGTCTCTCTGTGGGGATTGGTCAGCTCTGCTGTCAATCATCTACAAATTCCATTAATGGTCAATGGTCTGTGGGCAGGGCTTGAAGAAAAAACCGCGAGGCCATAGGAGTGCGTTGGTGTCTTAGACTGTCGATGGAATGTCTCGGCCCTCACGGTTCAATAGGTCAAATGGGCACTAGATAGGACAAGACAGATTTTGTTGATCCTCCAGTGACGGTGAGTGAAACAGGGCTTTAACGTAGTGAAATATAATTCCTTTCAAAACTTTCTGAGGGTGGGTCATGTTTGGGACTCTAGACTCATGAAGTCTAGTTTGGAGGCAACGTTTAAGTTATTCCCCTGTTGCATTACATTTAATTATAGCCAGATGTTTAGAAGTAGTATGTTAAAAGTTACGGCCTTTACTCATCTGTGATGTAAAGAATTTAGGGGAGCCGGGCGTGGTGGGTGCACGCCTTTAATCCCAGCACTCGGAAGGCAGCGGTAGGAGGATCGCAGTGAGTTGGAGGCCACCCTGAGACTACATAGTGAATTCCAGGTCAGACTGGGCCAGAGAGAGACCCTACCTTGAAAAACTAAAAAAAAAAAAAAAAAAAAAGACTATAAAAAGAAGAAGAATTTAGGGAAAAACATGTTAGAATTGTAATGTGAAAAAACTACCTAGCTAAATCTCAGTCACCCAGCCCAACAACCACAGCACTGTGGCTCAGTGTGGAGGCAGAACAAAATAAGGGCAATAGGGGCTGGAGAGATGGTTCAGCGGTTAGGACACTTGCATACAAAGCCTTACAACCCTAGTTCGATTCTCCAGTACTCATGTAATGCCAGATGCACAAGGAGGCCCTGGCATTCCCATTCTCAATCTTTCTCTGGGGGTTTACACCTTTAATCCCAGCTTGGGAGGCAGAGTTAAGAGGATGGCTGTAAGTTTGAGGCCACGCTGAGACTACATAGTGAATTCCAGGTCAGCCTGGGCTAGAGCAAGACCCTACCTTGAAAAACAAAAACAACAACAACAAAAATAATCAAAATAAAAGAGAGACTGATTGAGGGGAGGAGGGAATATGATGGAGAGGGGAGCTGTGAAGGGGAAAGTGAGGAGGGGAGCAAATTATCATGGTTTATTGTCTTATTGTGGAAGCTATCAATAAAATAATAAAAGTGGGGGCTGGAGAGACGGCTTAGCAGTTAAGGCGCATGCCTGCGAAGCCTAAGAACCCCGGTTCGATTCTCCAGGTCCCACGTAAGCCAGATGCACATGATGGTGCATGCGTCTGGAGTTCGTTTGCAATGGCTAGAGGCCCTGGCATGTCCATTCTCACTTTCTCTCTCTCTCTCCTTCTCTCTGTCTCTAATAAATAAATAAAAAATAAAAGTGAATTCTGTTTTCCTGCAGCCCCAAAAGACGGAGGATGGCACAATCATCTAGATCAAGCAAAAGAGAAGAGAATGAAGCTGACACAGAAGATAACAGTGAGTAAATAAACTATTAAAACTTAGAGCTAAGTCAAAATAATTGTTAACAGTATGTCTAGGAAGTGAGTAAATTATTAAGAACGTATTATTGGAGCTGGCTCAGTGTTTAAGGGGCTTGTCTGCAAAGCTTAACAACCCCAATTTGATTCCCCAATACCCAGGTAAAGCCAGATGGACAAAGTGGCTCATGCATCTGGAGTTCATTTGCAGTGGCTGGTGGTACACCCATTATCCCTGTCTATCTCTCCCTGCAAAAAAATAAAAATTAAAAAAGAAACTATTATACCTATAAAGATGAAACATAAAGAAAAAAATAGCAACAATAGCAAGGTAGAAATGCATTTACTCAGAGAAAATTGGGAATAAGGGATGGTAGTCAAGAGGACACTTCTACTTTTGTTGTTGTTTTACAGTATGAATGAGTTTATGTAACATTTTATAACTTTAAAGCCTGATAAAAGTTACTCTTGGTAAGAGTGTAGGGCCATAAAATGGGGCCATATACTAGCACACTTCTGAAGGATAATGTGGCACTCAATCAAAATTTTAAATATTGCCGGGTGTGGTGGTGCACACCTTTAATCCCAACACTTGGGAGGCTTAGGTAGGAGAATCACTTTGAGTTCAAGGCCAACCTGAGACTACATAGTGAATTCCAGGTCAGCCTGGGCTAGAGCAAGACTGTACCTCTTGAAAAACAAAACAACAACAATAATAATAATAAAAATATTTAAGACAAGACATAGTGGTGTATACCTTTAATCCCAGTACTAGGGAGGCAGAGACAGGAGGATCAGCATGAGTTTGAGGCCACCCTGAGACTATATTGTGAATTCCAAGTCAGCCTGGGCTAGAGCAAGACCTTACCTCAAAAAAAGCAAAAAAAAAAAAAATAGTATTTTTATTTGTTTACATATTTGCAAGTAGGGGGGAGAGAGAGAAGGAGAGAGAGAGAGAGAATGGGTGCACCAGGACATCTTGTATTGCAAATGATCTCCAGATGCATGTACCACTTTGTGCATCTGGCTGTATGTGGGTACTAGGTTATTGAACCAGGTCAACAGGCTTTGCAAGCAAGCACATTTAATCACTGACCCATCTGTCTAGCCCAATCAAAATTTTATTTATTTATTTATTTATTTATTTTAAGAGAGAAAGATACAGAGAGAGAGAGAGAAAGAGAGAGAGAGAGAGAATGGGTGTGCCAGGGCCTCTAGCCACTACAAACGAACTCCAGATGCATGTGACCCCTTGTGCATCTGGGTTACATGGGTACTGGGGAATCGAACCTGAGTCCTTTGGCTTCCCAGGCAGGCGCCTTAACCGCTAAGCAATCTCTCCAGCCCCTATTTATTTTTTTTTTAATATTTATTTATTTGAGAGAAAGAATGGGTATGTCAGGGCCTCTTGACTCTGCAAATGAATTCCAGACTCCATATCATGAGATGAGCCATCTCTTGCACATTGGCCAGGGTCTAGGTGACACACTACAGAGGAAATAGTGAGTTAAACATGAGTGCTGCTCTCAGAGAAAGCCTGACAACCTGCACCAGGGTGATGGTGACAGACACTGAGGACACTCAGTATGCATCAAAGCAGAAATCCAGAAGTTGCTGACAGCTTTACACTAACGTAGACTTTAAACACACTTGCCAAGGTTCAGGGAACTTTGCAGAAGAGGGGGTAGAAAGATTCTAAGAGCCACAGAGTGGCAAGAAGTATCCAGAGACATTGCCCCCCCACACACAGTGACTGGTGCATTCATAACTCAACTGCATGGTGAATACCAGTAACCCCACTGAGGTTGGAGGGGAATGGGGGCAGGGAGGAGGGGAATGGGACCAACACATAATTTGTCCATACAAGCTTTCTAATTACTACAAATAAAAAATATTTTAATTACATTTTATTTTTTAAAGGTTATACTCTTATATACCTTCTTTCCCACCCCCATTCCACTGAGAGCCCTCCTCAGTGGGGTAATTGGTATTCAATGTGGTATCTTGAAGGTATCAATCAGTCTTTATGGGGTGGGGATGCTGCCTCACCTTGTAGCTCTTATAATCTTTCTGCCCTTCTTTCCTTACACCATGTTCCCTGAGCCATGGCATGAGTGTAAAAAGTCTTCTGATTTAGCCAGGTGGAGTGGCGCACGCCTTTAATCCCAGCACTTGGGAGGCAGAAGTAGGAGGATCAACTGTGAGTTCAAGGCCACCCTGAGACTACATAGTGAACTCCAGGTATGGGCTAGAGTGAAACCCTACCTCGGAAAACAAAAAGTGGGAGCAGCTTGGATTAAAGTGGATAAACATAGTTATTTGAGAGAATTTTTGATGAGTATACTGACTCTTCTTAGCCAAAGAGTAGTGGAAGTTCTCTCTGGGGTCTATGAGCTTCTATTTAAAAATATTTTATTTATTTATTAGAGAGAGAGAGAGAGAGCGGATGGGCATGCCAGGGGCCTCCAGCCACTGCAAACGAACTCCAGATGCATGCACCACTTTGTGCATCTGGTTTACATGGGTACTGGGGAATAGATCCTGGATCCTTAGGCTTCACAGGCAAACACCTTAACCACTAAACCATCTCTCCAGCCCTGGAGTTTATGAGATTCTTATCCATGAGATTCTGACTTGGTTTCCAGTACCAGGTATGAATTCTGTCCCGCTGAGTGGGCCTCATGTCCAATCCAACAACAGTTGGTTATCTGCATAGTCTGTGTGCCACTATTGCACAGGTGTGTGTGTGTGTGTGTGTGTGTGTGTGTGCGCGCGCGCGCGCACGTGTGTGTGTGTGTGTGTACCTTTTGCCCAGCTGATTATTTTCATAACTTGAAGGATCTACTGCTTGTTCATGCTGTTGGTTACTATTTTCCCCTAGCAGTTCCCATAGTGCTTTCCAGCACTATGAGGGCTAGCCAGGAGGAAATTTGTTTGCCTCTCAGTTCCAGCATGGTTCCAGGATGTCCTCTGACAGCCAGCTATGGGTCTTTAGCAATAGTGTCTTACCTTTGAGCTCTGGCAGGTAACTAAGTGCTTTGGCAATGGCCTGCATTATTTTGGGGACCTCATGGGTCTCCCTGATCAACAGCTAACTGTGGGGAGTAACCCAGTTCTGGCACTCACAGCCATTTTCCTACCTCTGCCTCCTGAGTGCTGTGATTAAAGACATACACCACCACACCTGGTTTCCACCCTACATATTAAAATGTGCAATTTATGGTGTACAGTCTCAAAAATTGCACATGGTCATGAATGTGCCCACCTGTACATCTGATGACAAGTATCTCCAAGTATAGACATTGCTAAGTCTCCCCAGTACAGTTTCTTCTATTCAGGGAAACACTGCTTAGGGAAAAAATTCCTAGTGCTCTCACTTACTTCAAGCAATACAGCTTGCTTTACTCTTTTCTCTCTTGGCTTTATACTGACCAAGGGGGTGATGAACCCACTGTGCTGCTATCCTGTTACTGCATCAACCTGGTGGATGACTGCAAACTTGCTCTGCAATTCACCCTGAAGGTTGGTGCAGTTAACCTCATTCAGGCCCATTTCTCTTTAAGGTGAGAGAACAGGGCTGGAGAGATGGCTTAGTGCTTAAGGTGCTTGCCTGCAAAACTTAAGGACCCATGTTCAACTCTCCAGGTCCCACATAAGGCAGATTCACAAGGTGACGCAAGCAGGCAAGGTTGCACATGCACTCTAGGTAGTACACGTGTCTGGAGTTTGATTATAGTGGCTGGAAGTCCTGCCACGCCAATTCTTTCTCTCTCACATTAAAAAAAAAGGCCAGTCTGTTGGACTTGCCTCAAGAAAAAATGAGAGAACAGGGGATGGAGAGATGGCTTAGCATTCAAGGTGCTTGCCTACAAAGCCAAAGGACCCGGGTTAAATTCTCCAGTACCCATGTGTAGCAGTCAGCTTCAGGTTCACTGAGGTGAACATTCAGACCAGGCACAGTTATGGAGGAAGGGATATTTATTGAAGCTTACAGATCCAGGGGAAGTTCCATAATGGCAGAAGAAACTGGCCTGCTTTCATAGGACCAAGCAGAGACAGAGAGAAGCACAAGCCAAAAGCCACACAGCACAGCACACTTCAGGAACCCCAGCTAGGCACACTTTGCATATCTTTAGATTGAAATCTCAAACCCACCAACACACCTTAAGATCCACGCAGTGACATTGCCTCCAGCCAGGTGTCTGTAGATGCAAACTACAAACAAATAAACAACTGAAATATATTGGGGGCCATCTATTCTATTCAAACCATCACACCATGTAAAGCCAGAACAAGGTGGCACATGTGTCTGAAGTTCATTTGCAGTGGCTAGAGGACCTGGTGTGCCAATTCTGTCTGTCTGTCTCTCTCTCTCTCAAATAAATAAAATAAAATAATGAGGTTGATTTCTACATACTGTCAAGGAAAATTTTCCAGTATAAAGTGAAAGGGGTTACTTGTACAGCTATGTGTATATTAATCTTATCATTTTTATTTAAAAATACCAAAGTGTCTCCATATGTAAGTGCTGATAAAGATGATGGTATACAATGTTGCCCTTAGAAATAAGTTCTGCTGGAGATAGTGGCACACACCTGTAATCCCAGCTACTTGGGAGGCTTAGGCAGGAGGACCATATGAGTCTAGGAGCTTTAGGCTGTAGTGTGCTATGCCAATTGGGCATCCAAACTAAGTTTAACATCAATATGGTGACCTCCCTGGAGTAAGGGACCACCAGGTTGTCTAAGGAGTGAACTAGCCTAGGTTAGAAGTGTTGAGGTACACCTATATATACTGTGTAAGGAAAGATATCTGTGATGCAAGGTTAATAAGCAATGTCACAGAACAAGTCATAACAGTATGATTCTTTTTGAGTGGATTGGGGTGATGGAGATTGAACCAAGGCCTTGAACATGACAAGCACACCATCTCCAAGGTTCTTTTTTGTTGTATTTCTTATTTATTTATTTATTTGCAAGCAGAACAAGAGAAGAGGATTGAGAGAGAGAATTGGTGCACCAGGGTGTCTAGCCACTGCAGATGAACTCCAGATGCGTGTGCCAGTGGCAGGAGGCCCTGGCATGCCCATACTCACTCTCACTCTGTCTGCCTGCCTCTTTCTTTCTGCCTCTCTCTCACACATAAATTCATTTTTAAATGATTTTTTAAACATTTTATTTATTTATTTATTTACTTAAGAGAGCGAAGATATGAAGATAAAATAAGACTGTATATAAAAGTCCTTCAAAAAATAAGCTAGGCAGAACGGTGCACACCTATAATACTAACACTTGAAAGGCTGAGGCAGAGAGAGATTATGAGTTTGAGGATACTGTGGGGCATAAAATGAGCCCCTATCTGAGTTAGAGAAAAAATAATGACTACAAATGGAATTATATATATATATATATATATATATATATATATATATATATATATATCACTCTAGTCCAGGCTGACCTGGAATTTACTATGTAGTCCCTTGGTGGCCTCTAACTCATGGCAATACTCCTACTTCAGCCCCTGAGTTCTGGGATTAAAGGCATGTGCCACCACGCCCAGCAATTCTGTACATCTAGGCAATACACCATGATCACAGTCCCTTTCCACTACCCTCTCTTGTAGCTTTATATTAATGTAATATTCCCTTACAGCATTTTGGACTATCTCTTGATGAAAATAGTTGCTCAGTATTCCAGTTGTTGAGTGATAACTCAAAAGCTAGGTATTCATGGACAACTTTTTAATTTAATTTAATTTATTTATTTTTGGTTTTTCGAGATAGGGTTTCACTCTAGCTCAGGCTGACTTGGAATTCACTATGTAGTCTCAGGGTTGCCTCAAAGTCATGGCAGTCCTCCTAACTCTACCTCTCAAGTGCTGAGACTAAAGGCGTGTGCCACCATGCCTGGTATATTTTAATTTTGAGGCAAGCCCAACAGACTGGCCTTTTTATGTGTGTGAGAGAGAGAGAGTGAGAGAGAGAAAGAGAGAGAATTGGTGCACCAGGGCCTCCAGCCACTGTAATCAAACTCCAGATGAATGTGCCACCTAGTGCTCATGTGCAACCTTGCATGCTTGCATCTGGCTTACTTGGGACCCGGAAAGTTGAATATGGGTCCTTAAGCTTTGTAGGCAAGTGCCTTAACCACTAAGCCATCTCTCTAGCCCTATTTAATTTTATATTTTATTATATTTTTATTTATTTATTTTGGTTTTGAGAGATAAGGCCACTATGTGGTCTCAGGGTGTCCTCGAACTCATGGTGATTCTCTTACCTCTGCCTCCCAATTGCTGGAATTAAAGGCATGTGCCACTGTGGTGGTTTGAATAGAATAGATGGCCCCCAATATAGTTCAGTTTATTTATTTGTAGTTTGCATCTGCAGACACCTGGCTGGAGGCAAGGTCACTGGGTGGATCTTAAGGTGTGGTGGTGGGTTTCAGATTTCAATCTAAAGATATGCAAAGTGTGCCTAGCAGGAGTTCCTGAAGTGTGCTGTGGCTTTTGGCTTTAGGCTTGTACTTCTGTCTGCTTGGGCCTGTGAAGGCAGGCCAGTTTCTTCTGCCATTATGGAACTTCCCCTGGATCTGCAAGCTTCAATAAATACCCCTTCCTCCATAACTGAGTCTGGTCTGAAAGTTCATCTCAGCGAACCTGAAGCTTAACAAAGAATTGATAAAGATGTACTCAAGAAGGATAAATTATGAATTATTAAGTTTATTTATGGAGAAACCACAGATTGTGGGGTTTATTTAAGGGAGATTGGGATCAGGAAGGAAAGCTAGAGCAGTGTCATAAACACATGGGAAGTAGGAAATACACTCTCGTGTGGAAACACTGCATAGTTTATATGGTTCATTTAAGAGAAATTGAGGTTCTGGGGAAAAAACTTGAGAAACACATGGAGAGGAGTTAAACTGAGGCTTTCAAGGAAAGACTGAGGTAGGGCCGCAAGCATGTGGAAGATAGAATTTAGGAATATATGTAGGGAGACTTGGAACACACATGGCATTTGCCAGGTGCTTTCCTTTTTTTTTTCTTTTGTTTTTGTTAGTTTTTCACTCTAGCACAGGCTGACCTGGAATTCACCATGTAGTTTTAGGGTGACCTTAAACTCATAGTGATCCTCCTTCCCAAGCCTCCCAAGTGTTGGGATCAAGGGTGTGAGCCACCATGCCTGGCTCATGTGCTTTCCTGTAGAGGGAATATTGTTTTAGTTTTTCTTTTTTTTTAATTTTTTTTTGTTCATTTTTATTTATTTATTTGAGAGTGACAGAGAGAGGAAGAGGCAGATAGAGAGAAAGAGAGAGAATGGGCGTGCCAGGGCTTCCAGCCACTGCAAACGAACTCCAGACGCATATGCCCCCTTGTGCATCTGGCTAACGTGGGTCCTGGAGAATCAAGTCTCGAACCGGGATCCTTAGGCTTCACAGGCAAGCGCTCAACGGCCAAGCCATCTCTCCAGCCCTTTTTTTAGTTTTTCGATGAAGAAATACTAGTCTTTATATGCACATGGAAGACCCAATTGATTTGTAGATTTGGAGGGCAGATCCCAGAGCCCCCCCAACCCCCACCCCCCCCCCACCCCCGCTTGGGTCAGCCCACCTGAGCCAACCTATTTGGGCCATCTATCTAGGTAGAGTGTTAGACTGGACAGTAGGGGGCCTTGTAGATCAGTCTTGATCAGACACAAGTTCCATTTCTGCCAAGAGGTCCCCTCTTGTGTCAGAGCAGGTATCTATTGGGTAGCATGTCCTGGTTGTTTCTGGGCCTCAATTTCTTTTCTTTTCTTTCCTTTTCTTTCTTTCTTTTTTTTAGGATCTCACTCTGGCCCAGGCTGACCTGGAATGCATGGTGATCCTCCTACCTCTGCCTCCTGAGTGCTGGGATTAAAGGCATGCACCACCATGCCTGGCTCCTAGGTCTCAATTTCTAACTGAATCTGCCTAAAAGAAGCTAGGTTTTTCCTATTTTCCTTCATTACCTCCAAAAACTAAAACAAAACTAAACTAATTTTTAATTATTTTTTTAATTTTATTTTTTATTGTCAACTTCCATAATTATAAATATCCCATGGTAATTCCCTCCCTCTTCCCACTTAATCCTGTGAAACTCCACTCTCCATCATATACCCTCCCCCTTTCAATCAGTCTCTCTTTAATTTTGATGTTATGATATTTTCTTCCTATTATGATGGTCTTATGTAGGTAGTATCACAAACTGTGAGGCCATTTTGTGTCTGGAGGAGCACATTGCAAGGAGTCCTACTCTTCCTGTGGCTATTACATTCTTTCTGCCACCTCTTCCACAATGGACCCTGAGACTTGGAAGGTGTGATAGAGATATTTCAGTGCTGAGCACTCCTCTGTCACTTCTTCTCAGCACCATGGTGCCTTCTGAGTCATCCCAAGGTCACTGCCATCTGAAAAAGAGAAGCTTCTCTAACCAAAAGTGAGAGTAGCATTAATTTATGGATATGAACATTAAGAGAAGTGCTTACTAGGCAGTATGGTGAGCATAGTATATACATTTAGCCAGACACCAGCAGACATTACACACCAAGGGCTCATGACTATCCCTGTTGTAGGTTTTCAGTATCAGGGATGTATTCCCTCCCATGGAGCAGGCCTCCAGTCCAATTAGAGAGCTGCTGGTTTACCCCATATCAGACATGCCACTATTGCACCCATTGGCTCATTTGACCTGGCCGGCCAAATTTAAGGCTTGCAGTGTCCACAGTTATCTTCACTGGTGATTTTTCTCTCTCTCCCATTGAGCTGCATGCAGCATAGCTTTTTCCAGCTTTTTGTCAGCTGGTCTACATGGAGGAGGTTTTCAGCTAAGTTCCAGCAGGATTTCTCAGTGACCTTGTAGCCCAAGTATGTCGATTCTTCAGCAATAGGATCTTACCATCTATTCCTGGTGGGAAACCAAGGACCTTAGCAATGGTCTATAAGGTTTTGAGGGTATCAGGGATCTCCCTGGCCAACAACTCACGGGAAGGTATCCCATCCCTGGCTCTGAAAATTTTCTAGTAACATTCTATGGCTTCTGAGTGTCCCATTGTCCAAAATGGTAGGTTTCCATATGACTTATTTATATCCTCTTAGATTTTGGTTAGCATTCCCTCCACCTTTCCTTTACTCAATCTCTTCCCCTGACCTCATTTGGGCCTTTTCACCACCATTAATCTGTACTTCTATGTACATATATAAAATACCATCCTATTAAGTCCCCATCCCTCCATTTCTATTTCCTTTATATCTCCTTTCTAGCTTACTGGCCTCTGCTGCTGAGTTTTATTCCTACTCACAGAGAAGTCCAATCATCTGTAGCTAGGAATAACATATGATAGAGAACATGTGACGTTTGGCTTTCTGGGCCTGAGTTACTTCACTAAGTATAATCTTTTCCAGATCCATCCATTTTCCTGCAAATTTCATAACTTCCATTTTTCTTTACAGGTGAGTACACCTCCATTGTGTAAATGTTCCACATCTTCATCATCCACTCATCAGTTGAGGGACATCTAGGCTGATTCCATTTCCTAGCTATTGTGAATAGAGCAGCAATAAATATGGTTGAGCAAGTATCTCTAAGGTAGTGTGACGAGTCCTTAGGATATATGCCTAGGAGGGCTATTGCTGGGTCATACAGTATTTCTATTTTTAGCTGTTTCAGGAACCTCCACCCTGATTTCCACAATGGCAGGACCAGATTGCATTCCCACCAAGAGTGTAGAAGGGTTCCTCTTTTTCTACATCCTCACAAGCATTTATGGTCATTTGTTTTCATGATGGTAGCCAATCTGACAGGAGTGAGATAGAATCTCAATGTCATTTTAATCTGCATTTCCCTGATGGCTAGGGATGTAGAATATTTTTTAGATGTTTATATGCCATCTGTATTTCTTCTTTTGAGAACTCTATTTAGTTCCATGGCCCATTTTTTTAATTGGGTTGTTTGATTTCTTATTATTTAGTTGTTTTTAGTTCTTTGTATATCCTAGATATTAATCCTTTGTCAGATGAATAGGTGGCAAAGATTTTCTCCCATTCTGTAGATTGCCTCTTTGCTCTCTTTACACTGTCCTTTGCTGTACAAAAACTCTGTAATTTCATGAGGTCCCAGCAGGTGATCTGTGGTTTTATTTCCTGAGCAATTGGGGTTATAGTCAGAAAGTTTTTGCCAAGACCAATCAGGCCAGGTATGGTGGTGCACACACATCTTTATTCTCAGCACTGGAGGCAGACGTAGAAGGATTGCTGTGAGTCTGTGCCAGCCTAGGACTACATAAGTGAATTCCAGGTCAGCCTGGGCTAGAGTGAGATCCTACCTCAAAACCAACAACAGCAACAACAAAAAGTAGGGAGGGCTGGAGAATGTACCAGTGGTTAAAGACACTTGCTTACAAAGCTTAGCAGCCTGGGTTCAATTCTCCAGTGCCCATGTAAATGCAGATGTATCTGCAGTTCATTTGCAGTGGCAGGAGACCCTGGCATGCTTGTACCTACTCTGTTTCTGTCTGCCTCTTTTTCTTAAATAACTAAAATTTTAAAAATGGGGGAAAAGATAAAGTAAAAACAAAAATTTAATACGAGTATTGTGGCGCATGACTTTAATCCTAATACTCAGGAGGCAGAGGTAGGAGGATTACCATGAGTTTGAGGCCACCCTGAGACTACATTTTGAACTCCAGGTCAGCCTGGGCTAGAATAAGACCGTACCTTGAAAAACAAAAACAATAAAAAAACCTTTAAACCTTTAATCACAGCACTTGGGAGAAAGAAGTAGATGGATCGCTGTGAGTGCAAGACCATCCTGAGACTACATTTTGAATTCCAGGTCAGCCTGGGCTAGAATAAGACCGTACCTTGAAAAACAAAAACAACAAAAAAAAACCTTTAAACCTTTAATCCCAGCACTTGGGAGAAAGAAGTAGATGGATCGCTGTGAGTGCAAGACCATCCTGAGACTACATAGTGAATTCGAGGTCAGCCTGGAATAGAGTGAGACCCTGCCTTGAAAAACAAACAAACAAACAAAAAAGCAAACATTTAAAAATCATCAAGGGGGATGCCTAAAGAGAGGAATGAACATTACAGGATGAAGTACTTGTTTGTATTTTCCTTTATGCGTATATTTACTTTTATAAATAAAATTTGGCTAAAAGAGAGCCAATAATAACTATACCTCATCTGGCAACATTGTAAAATTTAATTAATGTTTCTAAGGTAATGAGTTGAAGGCACAAGATGAAAGATTCCATATTTGGATATGAAGTAGGTGCCCAACCAGGTTATGTCTGATAATGGCTATAATTGTATGGTTTTCCACAGTACACATCTTGATTTTTGTGGGTTCAGTTTCAACCTTGAAAAAAATATATTTTAATGTCGAGAGTACATTTAACTCTGGTTGGATGTACAAAACACGTTTATGTTCTACCTACCCACAATTAGTCGATTCTAGATGTAAAAGTTGTTTCACATAACAACATGGGAGGCTTTTCTTCATTTCATTTTATTTTTATTTATTTATTTATTTAGGTTTTTCGAGGTAGGGTCTCACTTTAGCCCAGGCTGACCTGGAATTCACTATGGAGTCTCAGGGTGGCCTTGAACTCACGGCAATCCTCCTACCTCTGCCTCCCTAGTGCTGGGATTAAAGGCGTGTGCCACCACACCCGGCTTTTCATTTTAAATTGGTCTGAGAGTCTAAGAAAAAGTTCTGGTCCTCGCATAAGAAGTAATACCTAAGTTGGTTGTGCAACAAAATGTAAATGGAAGCAAAACTCATTAAAGTTACATATCTATATTTACATATGCTAAATATGTGAGGATTGACCTGACACAAACTAGACTGAATTTATAAAATGTCAAAAGATAATTGTTAGCTCTTTCTGGCCCTGGCTTCCAAGATGACAAAACGAAAGAACAACTGCCAAAAAAGGCCGTGAGCATGTGCAGCCTGTTGGTAGCACTAACTGTGCCTGATGTTTGCCCGAGGACAAGGCCATTAAGTAGTTCATCATTTGGAACATAATAGAGGCCACTGAGGTCAGGCACATTTCTGAAGCAAGTGTCTTCATGCATATGCTCTTCCCAAACTTTACGTGAAGCTGTATTACTGTGTGAATTATGTAGTTCCCAGCAAGGTGGTCAGGAATCCAGGAAGGACCAAACACCTTGACCCTAGTTTAGACCTGCAGGTACTGCTGGAATTCACTATGGAGTCTCAGGGTGGCCTCAAACTCACAGCAATCCTACCTCTGCCTCCCAAGTGCTGGGATTAAACCTGTGTGCCACTGCACCCAGCTGGGATTCTATTTTGCAAGTGACAGAAACCCAATTTGAATAAATGTAACCCTACCTTGAAAAAAAAAAAGAGAGAGACAATTGTTAATCACTTAAGAGAAAAAAAGTTGTTATTTTTCCCCCATAACATTCAGGGATCTTTCATACAGAATTTAAATAGTGAGACTACTGTGTCATTCACTGTGAATTACAGCTAGGCCTGGGTGCAGGTCTATAATCAGAGCTCCTCAGAGGGCTGAGGTAGAATTTCAGAATTTCAGAGTATGAGGCCCCCCTGTGCTACAGAATGAGTTCAAGTCCAGCCTAAGAAACTTCACCAGAACCTGTGCCAAAAAAAAAAAAAAAAAAAAAAAGGCCAGAGATGTAGCTTGGTGGATGAGTGCTTGCCTAATGTTCATGAGACTCTGGGCTTGAATCCAGAACCAACCCCCGCCCCGAACACACACTCACAGAGCTAAGGCTCAAAAGCCAAAGGAATTGAGCTTTTTAGAATTAAGGTGTAACTCGGAGACTGAGGAGCTTAACTCATGTGAAGTCAGGAGCTATTACTTGAACACAGTTGGATATTAACAGGATTGCACTTTCCTTTAGGTCAGTATAAAAGTGTTTTTTTTTTTTTTGGTATGGAAAAAGACTTTGTCTCTCTCTATTGCTTATCCTGTCTATTACCTTTTACTTGTATTAATTTGTCTTTCATAAATTTTGCTGGGTGTGGTGGCACATGCCTTTAATCCCAGCACTCGGAAGGCAGGGGTAGGCAGATCGCCATGAGTTTGAGGCCACCTTGAGACTCAATTCCAGGTCAGCCTGAGCTAGAGTGAGACCCTACCTCGAAAAAAAAAAAAGAAAAATAAATAAATTTATAAATATTTAGCACTTACACACACACACACACACACACACACACACACACAGAACCCTTTCACAGCTCCTTGTTTTGCCCTTTTTGCCATTGCTTAGAAATGTACTCTTCATCTTATTTATTTATTTATTTTTTGGTTTTTCAAGGTAGGGTCTCATTGTAGCCTAGGCTGACTTGGAATTCACTATGTAGTCTCAGGCTGGCCTCAAACTCAGTGTTTCTCCTACTTCTGCTTCTTCAGTGCTGGGATTAACCAACAAGTGCATCCCCTTTATCTTTTAGCTAATACTCACTTTGAGACCCAGCATAAATATTGTCTCTGAGTGTTGTTCTGAGTTCCACATTTGCTCTTTAGTTGTTTGTTTTGTCTCTTCCCACAATACTTTCTACATTTTAGCAATTATCATTGTTGCTGCATTGTTGTGAGACTGGCTTTCACCACTGGAGAGATGCTTATGGTTTCTGAACCTACAAATGGGCAATATTGTTTTTTTTTTTTTTTTTTTTTGGTTTCTTGAAGTAGGGTTTCACTCTAGTTCAGGCTGACCGGAAATTCACTGTGTAGTCTCAGGGTGGCCTCCAACTCGTGGTGATCCTCTTACCTCTGCCTCCTAAGTGCTGGGATTCCACACTGTTAAATTTTTACTTGGACACTTGTATCCTCTCCTTCTAAGAATGCCCTAAGAAGGTATTTTGTTGTTGTTCTTTTTTTGGTTTTTCGATGTAGGGTCTCATTTTAGCCCAGGGTGACCTGGAACTCACTATGTAGTGTCAGGTGGTCTCAAACTCATGGTGATCCTCCTACCTCAGCATCCAGAGTGCTGGGATTAAAGGTGTGCGCCACCTTGCCGGGCTGTTTGTTGTTTAAGACCATGTAGCCCAGCCTGGTTTAGAACTAGCTTTTCTTCTGCCGTGGCCTCCAAGAGTGCTGCAATTACAAGCATGCGCTTCTACACAGGGCAGAATGGCCCAAGAATAAGTAAAAACTGCCAACAGGGATTTTATAAGATTTATTGTTGCTAATTTAAGCAAATTTCGAGGTGTTTTTCTTAGCAGTAATTAAAGGTAAAATTTAGGCTTATGGAGCACATTAGTAGGAAACACTGAGTTTTGTGAGTTTTGTGAATATTATTTTCCAAAAACGCCTGCTTTAGAAAGTCTGTAGGCTGAGATTTAGTAAATGAAGGAAGTAGGTGTTAGCTTTGTTTGGTCTACAAATTACTGAGCTACTGAGTGATGGGTTGGGGGGGCCGGGGAGACCCTGAAATTGTGCTGGGTGGAGCTGTTTCTTAGCCTTGCAAGATACCCTTGATTTGGCCAGCCATCTAAGAAAACTCTCCTGGTAGGAACCTAAGAGGATTTACAGCTGTTATTACTGAGAACCTCAAAAGGCAGGCCCTTTGGTCTGTTGTCTCTGACAAAAGATGGGAAACAATTTGTTGCTTCACTGAATCAAAAAAAAACTCTCTTTCTTCCTATCTAAGCTCTTTTTCTTTTCTATCTTAACAGAGACATTCCTGTCTAGCAGCAGGCATAAAGGCACGCTATGTTTTCCTCTATTTCGGGTTACTCCCTGCAGCCTTGCCCCCCCCCCCCCGTTGTTCCTTTATCTCTTTCAAAGTTTCCATCCTCCTGTTCCCTTACTTTTTGCTCCCTCCCCCCCCTTTTTTTCCCAGCTAGCTCACCCCGCCCCTCGCCGACACCACCTACCCAGTCTCACGAGCCGCTTCCCGCTTCTTCTCCCGCCACCCCCACCCTCTGTGCCCGCCCTCCTCAGGTTCAGAAGCTTCCAATCAAGAGCTCGGAAGCTGTCTCCAGTGCCCGCCCCCTTCTCCTGCGCCACCTCTCTTCCCCCCCGTGTGCCCTCCCCTACCCCCCCCACCTCCAGTCCGGCCGACCCGGGGGCTTCAGGATCTGGGCGCTATGAAAAGTGTCTGCCCAGTCACTTCCGGTAAGGTCGCCGCGGCGCGAAGCTCCCCGTGGGACGGGGACGGGATGGGAGTCACTGGGATCCCGGTAGGAGGGTGCTGCCGGGGACGGGGGCCAGGAGCGGGAGCGAGGGGGGGAACGAAGCCGGGTGGCTCGGGAGCTCCAGCCGCCCCCTCCGGGAGCCTTGGTCCCCCGCACCGCGGGCGGCTGAGGTCCTTCTCTCCACCCCCCACTCCAGGAGGGTGACGCCGCCTCTCTTTGGGTGCCGCGTGACCGGAAGTGGCGCCATCTTTAGCCTCTTGTGCTATTGACAATAACAAGCCTGGTTCGCTTCCCCCTCCCCCCAAGCCCTGCATCTCCCCTCCCAGAGAGGGAGAAAAGGAGGAGGAGCTGCAAGCTTCACCGACTCTCTGAGTCGCTTCTGCGGAACGTGGGGGGGGGGGGAGAGGGAGATCGAAAAGCAGGGGAAGGGGGGACGGCACGGCCGTTTACCTGTCTGCCTCCTCTTTCGCTCTCCCCCCCTTGTTCGGCTCACTGCTGGTGTCAGCCTCTCCGCCTTCCCAAACCCTCCCATTCCCCCGGTGTGCCCCCCCTCCACTTTCCTCCTCGTCCTCTGTGTTTCTCCTCTCTTCTTTCTTCCCTTCCCCCTCTAGCATTGCCACCTTTCTTACACGCACGCAGGCATATCAACGTGGGTTTTTGATGCTCCTCTGCCTGTTGACCCCACTATTTTCATGTTTCCAACAGGTTTTTCTTCCCCCAATCCCTCAGCTGCTGCTGCTGCTGCTCAGGAGATCAGATCTGCCACTGATGGTAATACCAGCACCACTCCGCCCACCTCTGCCAAGAAGAGAAAGTTAAACAGCAGCAGCAGTAGCGGCAGTAACAGTAGTAACGAGAGAGAAGACTTTGATTCCACCTCTTCCTCCTCTTCCACTCCTCCTTCACAGCCTAGGGATTCGGCGTCCCCTTCCACCTCGACCTTCTGCCTCGGGGTTCCAGTGGCTGCTTCCAGCCACGTACCGATACAGAAGAAGCTGCGTTTTGAAGACACCCTGGAGTTTGTAGGGTTTGATGCGAAGATGGCTGAGGACTCCTCCTCCTCCTCCTCCTCATCTTCACCAACTGCTGCAACATCTCAGCAGCAGCAGCAGCAGCAGCAGCAGCAACTTAAAAATAAGAGTATATTAATCTCTTCTGTGGCTTCAGTGCATCATGCAAATGGCCTAGCCAAATCTTCTACCACCGTCTCTAGCTTTGCTAACAGCAAACCTGGCTCTGCTAAGAAGTTAGTGATCAAGAACTTTAAAGGTAACCAAGGCCAAAATTTCATAATCACCTACCAAGGCTTTCACACTTGAACAGTCACGTGCTCTATTTATGTTATATTAAAAAGTATAGAGGAGCCTAATGTTTTATGCATAATCAATGAGATGGAGGGGAGGTCCATTTTTAGGTAGAGGGTTCATTTTTCTGGGGTGGTTTGTATCCATGTTCTGAAGCATACTCCAGGGATTTCCATGCAATGTTTTGTTGAGGTCTCTCATCCAATTGTACCTCATCTGTTATTCCTTATAACATTGATAATCTACAGTATGATTGATGAGGATTTTACAGGTGAGAAATTTGTCTTTTTTAAAAGAGATTTATTTCAGTTGCATAGTGAGTCTCTCAGCACTGCTGAGATTTTTATGCTTCGAGGCCACATTCTCCAGTGTTCAAAATGCAGATAGCAGTGGTGATGTTTTTATGCTTAAATAATATAATTAGATTTGTAATGTTGATTACTAACTACACTTGTGAAACCCATTGTGGAAACAGTATTTGGGGAAAAATATTTTGGGTTTTCTGTATTTCTTTCCAAAGCTAAGGTCTGGAAATGAAAAATGTTGTGTATACACACAGAAGTAGTAACTCTGTATACCGCTCACTAGTCTAAAGATAGGAACAGTTACTACATTTTCATCACTAAAATGGGATTCAAAGTATTGACCTGACACTTGTAGAGAATTTGCTCATTATACATGATATAAGTGAGTTTTGTGAATATTATAATATACTTAAGCTAAGTCAATTTTTATCTGTTTAATGTATTTCTGCCTTCTGACTTTTTCACCATCTTCAGCTGGCAGGTAACAAATGCTAGAATGTGTATTAAATAGAGAACTAAATGAATGAACTTAAGTAATATTTACCAGATAAGTGCCTTGTGGCCATCGGCATTGAGAGAATTACTTTGTGCTTGTGTTTGCAGCATTAGTGTGGAAAACAGAACTGTGCAATTTGTCTCAAGCAGAGGGTTATTATATTGTCTGTTTTTAACCCTTCCTTTTTTTTTTTATCCATCATCTTTCCATCATCTGGCGTTCAAGAGTGTTGAATTCTTTCTAAATTAATACTAGATCTTTCTAAAGTGAATATGAATTGTATTTGGATAATGTGTTTGTTCTTTCACTTAAAGATACATTGATTTAATAGGCAATGACTTTTAAAGAAATAAGCTGTGATCCTAATTGCGTTTGCAAATTAAGAGATTTCATTTTCCTCTTCCTCCTGGAGTTAACACATTAAAGCATTTATATTATTATTATTTTTTTTTACTTATTGCTGATCAGTGAAGTTTAGAGCCTATATTAAGATGCTTCTTTAAATTCTGAAATTGCTGCATTGCTTCTAGAGTCATTTGGACGTTAAATTTTTCTTACACTTTCACTCTGCTCATTAATAGTTTAAAACCTAAGAAATTTTCTCCATTGTTGTGGTTGCTACATAAATTTGGGGGTCAAATAGACCTGGGTTAGAATCCTAGCTTTGCCTTTGACTGTCTATGGTGACCTTGGGCGAGCTTACCAAATGAGTTCCAGGCTGAGTTTCTTCAGTTGTTAAGCAGGGATCTTAATATTTACTACAAGATACATTATTAAGAAGATTTCTAACAAGTTTATAAAATGATTTGTACATAGTAGTCACTCAGCATTTTAAATCTTCTGTACAAGATTCATGTCAACTTATGTTTTAGACATAGATTGTTATGTTTTATCCGTCATTCTTGAAGTTTTATTTTTGAAGCCATACAGTCAATAGGAGAAAAAAAAAAAAACCTCACCTTCAATTTTAATAGGTGAGTCAAAATGACTTAAATATCATTTTGGCATTTTGGGTTTTATTTATACTGAGCTTAAATATAGTAAATATAGTATAGTAGCGGCTTTAATATTTAGCTATATTATGGCTCTTTGGTTACTATACCCTACCTATTCTTTTTTTTAAAAAATTTTTATTTATTTATTTATTTTATAGAGAAAGAAGGAGAGAGAGAAAGAGAGAGAGATAGAGAGAGAATGGGCACGCCAGGGCCTCCAGCCACTGCAAATGAACTCCAGACGCGTGTGCCCCCTTGTGCATCTGGCTAACATGGGTCCTGGGGAATCGAACCTGGGTCCTTTGGCTTTGCAGGCAAACGCCTTAACCGCTAAGCCATTCCTCCAGCCCACCCTACCTATTCTAATACCAGTGTTTTGCATTTATTTAGATAAGCCTAAATTACCAGAAAACTACACAGATGAAACATGGCAGAAACTGAAAGAAGCAGTGGAAGCTATTCAGAATAGTACTTCAATTAAGTACAATTTGGAAGAACTCTACCAGGTATGTATCAGTGTGTAAAACCAGATTTGACTAACTTAAATTGGTGGAATCCCATCTGTTTTACTTTATGAAATGAATAATTAAGTAGACTTTAGGTTCTATACTTACTACAATTTTTAATTCATTGATGTCTTTTTATTTTATAATTAGACCACATATTCTCACATATACTGTGGGTACATAATTACACAGTTCTGATAAAGATTCAGTTATACATATTTTTAAATATTTTATTTTTATTTATTTATTTGAGAGAAAGAGAGGATGAGCATGCCAGGGCCTTCGGCCACTGCAAACAAATTCCAGATGCATGTGTCACCTATATATGTGTTTGTGTGTGTGTGTGTGTGAGATTGTGTGATTTTTTTGTTTTGTTTTTCGAGATAAGAGCTCACTCTAGCTCAGGCTGACCTAGATTTCACTCTGTGGTCTCACTCAGGGTGGCCTCGAATTCATGGTGATCCTCCTACCTCTGCCTCCCAAGTGCTGGGATTAAAGACGTGCGCCACCACGCCTGGCTCTTCGGTTATATTTTGATACAGTAAAGGCTTTATCTATAGTGGAATCCTCTAATGTGGATCCTGAAATTTATTTCTGTTGAGCCTGTGTGTGCGTGTGTGTGTGTGGTGGGCATGTGTGTGTGTGTATTTGCAGATGTGTGGGCACTGCAAAGGCCAGAGGTTGATGTCAGGTGTCTTCCTTAGTTGCTCTCCACTTTATTTTATTTATTTATTTTTTTAATTTATTAGAAAGCAGAGAGAAAGAGAAGAGAGACAGAGAGAATGGGCGCTTCAGGGCTGTTAGCTGCTGCAAACAAATTTGAGGTGCATGTACCACTTTGTGCTTTTGGCTTTACGTGGGTTCTGAGAAATCTAACTCAGGTCACTAGGATTTGTAGGCAAGCACCTTAACTGCTGAGCCATCTCTCCAGCCCCTCTCTACCGTATTTTTCCAAAAAACTTGATTGTTGATATTCCTTTGTTTTTATTTATTTACTTGTTTGTTTGTTTGTTAATTTGAGAGAGAGAATGGGCGTGACAGGCCTCTAGCCACTGCAAATGAACTCCAGACACATGTGCCACCTTGTGCATCTGGCTTATGTGGGTACTGTGGAATTGAACTTGGGTTCTGGGGAATCAAACCTGGCTCCTTAGGCTTTGCAGGCAAGTAAGTGTCTTAACTGCTAAACCATCTTTCCAGCCCCAGTTTTTATTTTTAATGTTTATTTATTTACAAGAAGAGAGAGATAGAAGAAAGACAGAGAAGGGGCATGTCAGGGCCTGTAGCCACTGCAAACAATCTCCAGATGTATGTACCACTTTGGGCATCTGACTTTATGTGGGCACTGAGGAGTTGAACCTGGGTTGTTAGGCTTTATAGACAAGCACACTAACCGCTGAACCATCTCTCTACCTGGTTTATTTTTATTAACTTCTAAGAAGAGATAGAGAGAATGAAAATGAATATGAATATGAATATGAATGAGCACCAGGCCCTCTAGCCACTGCAAACAAACTCCAGATAAATGTGTCACTTGAGCATCTGGCTTTATGTGAGTTTTGGGGAATCAAACCTGGGCTGTCAGACCTTGCAAGCAAGCTCCTTTAGCTGCTGAACCATTTCTCCAGACCCCAGTCTTTGCTTAGTTTTGTGACCTACGTATAGAAAAGGCCTCACAACATGAAGATTTTCTTCAACTATATTTTGCTTCGTTCTTTTTTTTTTCTTTATTTTATTTTATTTTTTTTTTTGTTTTTCAAGGTAGGGTTTCACTCTAGCTCAGGCTGACCTGGAATTCACTATGTATTCTCAGGGTTGCCTCAAACTCTCAGTGGTCTTTCTACCTCTGCCTCCTTAGTGCTGGGATTCAAGGTGTGTGCCAGCCTCCACACCAGCGGGGGGGGGGGGGGGGGGGGGGATGGGGAGGGAAGGAAAAGGAAGGGGATGAATGAATGAGCATGTTAGGTCCTCTAGCAGCTGCAAACAAACTCCAGATGCATTCACTACCTGTCACATCTGGCTTTACATAGATACTGGAGAAATTAACTTGAGTCGTTAGTATTTGTAGGCAAGCACCCTAACTGCTGAGCCATCTCTGCAGCCTAGTTACCCTGTTTTTAATCTTGGACAAGACAGTAAACTCCACTGAGCTTCAGTTTCCTCCCCTATAAATGGGGGAAACAGTACCTTCCCTATCTTCCTCTTAGGATTGCTTATAACTCAAGTAAGATGTTTATTAAAAATGCCTTGCCAGGGATTGGGCATAGAGGCACATAAGACTGTGACCTACCCAAGCAATTTATTGGAAGTATAGGAGAACTCAAACTAATATGTCTAGTACTAAAATACATTTTTACCACCATGCTGCTGTGTTAATAACACTTCAATATTTAAAATATTTTTATTTATTTATTTGAGAGGCAGAGAGAGAGAGAGGCTGATAGAGAATGGGTGCACCAGGGCCTCCAGCCACTGCATACAAACTCCAGATGCATGCACCCCCTTGTGCATCTGGCTTATGTGGGTCCTGGGGAATTGAACCTATGTCCTTTGGCTTTGCAGGCAAGTGCCTTAACTGCTAAGCCATCTTCCAGCCTAACACTTCAGTATTTAAAATGCTACTGTGGGGCTGGAGGAATGGCTAAGCAGTTAAGGCATTTAAAGGACCCTGGTTCAATTCCCCAGGACCCATGTAGCCAGATGCACAAGGGGGTGCATGTGTCTGGAGTTCGTTTGCAGTGGCTGGAGGCCCTGGTGCACCCATTCTCTCTCTCTTTCTGTGTCAAATAAGTAAATAAATAATTTTTTTTTAAAAAATGACACTGTGGTGCAGTGGTTAAGGGAGTAAAATTGTCTTACTTTAGGAACCAATTGTCATCAGAACAGGTGTTACATGTTTTCATTTGTGTATGTAGTGTTTTTGTGGATATGCTGGTGTTTAGCATATTGAATTTCATTAATATATTGGTATATTTCATATTTATAACACGTTGATTATATAAATGAGCAGAATTCACCTTGAATTTTTTTTCCTGAGCTTTTGATGTGAAAATACCTTTCTTGATATGTTGATTGTATAAACCATGGTGTGTTTCAAGCGACATTGCTTATGGGTTTTGTGGTTTTGCTTTCTTTGTCTTTTAAGGTTTGTTTTTTTTTTTTGTTGTTGTTGTTTTGTTTTGTTTTTCGAGGTAGGGTCTCACTGTGGTCCAGGCTGACCTGGAATTCACTATGTAGTCTCAGGATGGCCTCGAACTCATGGCGATCCTCCTACCTCTGCCTCCTGAGTGCTGGGATGAAAGGCGTGCGCCACCACACCCGGCTTTGTCTTTTAAGTTTTACGTGCTCTTGTTCACTTGTATTTTTAGTCTAAAGTCACAAGTGGCCAGGTGTGCACATGCCTGTAATCCCACCACTTAGGGGGCTGAGGCAGGAGAATCTTGAGTTCAAGATGAAGCATGGTTTACATAATGAGACTGTGTCATATATAAACACCCCCAAAAGATAAAATTAACAGTGTCTGCATTTTTCATAATACCTTACTGTTTGTGCTATAATAAATTTAAAACTTATGTCTAGCTAGATTATTGTTTTTAAATTTTTTATTTTTACTTTTTTGGTGGTAGGATCTCTCTCAACTCAGGCTGACCTGGAATTCACTGTGTAATCTGAGGCTGGCCTCAAACTCACAGTGATCCTCCTACCCTGGGCCTCCCAAGTGCTGGGGTTAAAGGCATGCACACCCTGATACATACTTATTTTCCAGGTGAAAGAAAGAATGAAAATGGACACACCAGGGCCTCTTGCTGCTGCATATGAACTCTAGATACATACTCTACTTTGTGCATTTGGATTTACATTGGTACTGGGAAATCAAACCCAGGCTGGCAGTCTTTGCAAGCAAGTGCCTTTAGCCACCGAGCCATCTCCCTAGCTCCCTAGTTTATTGTTTTTAATTCCTTAATTTTATAAATTCTCCCTGAGAGTTTTCCCTAAAAGATTATTTTGAAATGTTAAGGTTCAGAAAGGATAATCTCTTTGCATGAACTAATTAAAAGAAAACAAGGATGAATGAGGTAAATATGTCATAATGCAGGTGCTTGTTTAATTTTAGTTCATTGAAAAGTAATTAAAAAGCACTGAAATCAGCTAGGCATGGTGGCACATGCTTTTAGTTCCAGCACTCAGGAGGATCATCATGAGTTCAAGTCCTGCCTATAACTACAAAGTTCCTCAGCTAGAGTGAGACCCTGTCTCATAAAAGCACCGAAATTCAGAAATATAGAAATTTGTAGTTGCATAGAACTAAAGTTCTCCAAACCCCAGCCTACCTTCTTTCCCTGAAGTAAACACTTAATGCTATATATCTATCCATAGCTTTCTGCATGAAAACCATATTGCTTAAAAGCTTAAATATAGAAGTTTCTAGTGTCAGTTGCATGTACTACATACCATTTTTAATTTCTAGAAAAGAACACACTGTTCTGAGTACATTTTCTTTTCTTTTTTTAAAGTTTTTTTGAGGTAGAGTCTCAACTCTATCCCAGGCTGACCTGGAATTCACTGTGTTGTTGCCTTGAACTCACTGCAGTTCTTCTACTTCTGCCTCCCTACTGCTGGGATTAAAGGCGTGTGCCACCACGCCCAGCTCTGAATACATTTTCAACAATCACAATTATCTCCCCTCCCCCCAAGTAAGGTTTTGCTGTACCCCAGGCTTACCTGGAATTCTTAGGGTGGCCTTGAACTCACATGGATTCTCCTATCTCTGCGTCCTGAGTGCTGGGATTAAAGGCATGTGTGCCTGGCTTCAATTATCTTTTTTAAAAAGTAATTTGAGATTATGTGTTCCAAAATTTTAGAACTATTAGTTCCTGACAGTCTTTGAAATACTGTGAGGGTGTGATGAGGCAGTAAGATGTTTTGTTGCTGTTGTTCGCTTGTTTGTTTTTGGTTGACTGTCAATGGGACTATGGTTAAATTGATTAAGTAAACTACTTGGGTTGATTAGTCTGCCTTAGAATAGAGACTTGTTCTTGCCCCCCTTCCCCCAAACAAGGACTGGGATTACAGGAATGTGCCACCATGCCTGGCTTTCAAATGAATTTTTTTGTTTGTTTTTACAAGGTAAATTTTCATTCTAGCCCTGGCTGACCTGGAATTCACTCTGTAGTCTCAGCCTGACCTGGAATTCACAACAATCCTCCTACCTCTGCCTCCCAAGTGCTGGGGTTAAAGGTGTGTACCACCACACCTGGCTTGTTCTTGTTCTTTTGAGCTAGAATCTCACTATGTTAGCCCAGGCTGGCCTGGAACTTGTGATCTTCCTTTCTCTGCTTCTCTAGTGCTGGGATTATAGATTTGCCACTCCTAAAACTATGAGTGAGTTACTTCCCTTAGTCAAAGTTTCCTTAATATACTCCTTGCAACATAATGGTTAGCCTTTTTGTTTGTTTGTTTGTTTTGTTTGTTTTTTCCTTTTTTTTGTTTTTCGAGGTAGGGTCTCACTGTAGCTCAAGATGACCGGGAATTCACTATGTAGTCTCAGGTTGGCCTCAAACTGATGGCAGTCCTCCTACCTCTGCCTCCTGAGTGCTGGGATTAAAGGCATGCGCCACCATGCCTGGCTAGCCTGAGTCTTTTGATCAAGAAATCTTTACCCAAATGTGGTAGCACATAACTGTAATCCCTGCCCTCTGGAGACTGGGGCAGAATTGCTGTGAGTTTGAGGACAGCCTGGGCTACATAGTGAAAACTTTTATTTTAAAATTATAGTGTATTCTAGAGCCACAAAGCCACATATATTTTTTTTAAATCTTAGTAGGCCAGAACAGATGCTTAATGAATACATCACATCCGAAATATGCTTCAGTAGATACCATTTATGAAATTGAGAAACATTAGTAGAAACTCTCCTAGAATGACATCCCTCTGCACTTCTTAAGAAAGTATCCTCATTTCACATGTTATCTTATGGGTAGAATTTTGTTGTTGGTGTGAATTTTACCAAGCAGTATATTAAGTAATAGGATTATCCTTCTTATGTTCTCAGTCTTTGTATGAGTAGATGAGTAGTATTTTAAAATCAGCTACATTTTTTAGAGCTGTTTGGAGTTTATATATCAGAGCCTAACATTTATTCTTTGTATAAAGCTATTATGTTTTAAATACTTTTATATTTTATTTATTTAAGGGGGCAAATATAATGGGTTAGCCAGGGCCTCCAGCCACAGCAAATGAGTTTCAGACGCATGTACCACCTTCTGTATCTGGCTTTACATAAGTACTGGGGAATCAAACCTGGATCCTTTGGCTTTTCTGGCAAGTACCTTAATTACTAAGCCATCTCTCCAGCCCTAAAGCTATTATTATTTTTATTTTACTTATTTATTTTGGTTTTTCAAGGTAGGGTCTCACTCTAGCTCAAGCTGACCTGGAATTCACTATGTAGTCTCAGGGTGGCCTCTGAACTCATGGTGATCCTACTACCTCTGCTTCTCGAGTGCTGGGATTAAAGGCATGCACCATCACACCCAGCTCCCTAAAGCTATTATTTTTGAAAATGAGCCTAGATCATACTTTCTTTTTTTTTTCCCCCACCCACCACATACTTCCTTTATTTTATTTTATTTATTTTATTTATTTTTATTTTTATTTTTTTTGGTTTTTCGAGGTAGGGTCTCACTCTAGCCCAGGCTGACCTGGAATTCACTATGGAGTCTCAGGGTGGCCTCGAACTCACGGCAATCCTCCTACCTCTGCCTCCCGAGTGCTGGGATTAAAGGCGTGCGCCACCACGCCCGTCTTACTTTCTTTTTTTTAATCAATCATTATTATTTAATAAATGCTAATGTGAATATATGTGTGACAATGTTTTTTTCAAGGTATGGTTTTGCTCTAAATTTTATCTGCCTGGGAACTTTCAACTGGGCATGGTAGTGCACACCTTCAGTCCAAGCACTCAAGAGGCAGAAGTAGGAGGATCACTGTGAGTTCAGAGACCACCTGAGACTACATAGTGAATTCCAGGTCAGCCTGGCTACAGTGAGAACCTTGCTTGAACCTCCCACCCCCCCCCAAAAAAATAGAAAAGTAATTCAAGTTCCATAGTATGGTTAGGTGTAGTATATTATCTTAGCCTTTTTTACTTGATGTACAGATAATTTTGTATTTTATTGCATTATCACTTGTTGAGATTTTTTGTGGTGCATCTTTTGGTCTTCTGTTTATGAGACAAGATCTCAGTGTGGTATATAAACCAGGTTATCCTCAAATTCAAGATCCTTCTTGTCTTAACCTCCTGAATGCTGGGATTATAGACATGTGACACCATATCTGGCTTGTTTTTGTTCTATAAACATGAGTTTGGAAAATGATCTAATAACCTGTTCGGTCTATAACCTATTAGGTCCAGGGTATAGGAATTGTATCTTTATTAGTTATTTATTTATTTTGTTTTTTCAAGGTAGGGTCTCACTCTAGCCCAGGTTTGTATCTTTATTTTGTTAACTAAATACTTGCATTTCATTTGCTACTTGCTTATATTTTCTTTGGGTAGTTTTGTATAGGTTTTTCCAAACAAATTTTTTTTTTCTACTTATTTATTTGTGAGCGGGGGAGGTGGAAGGGGGAGCATGAGCATACCAGGGTTTCCTGCCCCTGCAAATGAACACAAGATGCATGTGTCACTTTGTGCATTTGTCTTTACGTGGGAATCACTGGTAGCAAGAACCTTTAATGGTTGAGCTACCTCCCCAGTCCCTCCCTTTTTGTTCTCTTTTTTTTGGTGGGGGGTGTTGAAGGTAGGGTCTTATTCTAACCCAGCCTGACCTGGAATTCACTATGTAGTCTCAGGCTGGCCAAGTACTCAGCCTCCTGAGTTCTGGGATTAAAGGCATGCAATACCATGCCCTGCTTTTTTTTTTGGTTTTTGTTTTGTTTTGGTTTGGTTTTTCAAGGTAGGGTTTCATTCTAGCCCAGGCTGACGTGGAATTCACTATGTAGTCTCAGGCTGGCCTCGGACTCACGGTGATCCTCCTACCTCTGCCTCTCCAGTGTTGGGATTAAAGGTGTGCACCACCACGCCTGGCGTTTTTGATTTTTTTTTTTTTTTTTGTGGGAGAGAGAGAGAGAAAAAAAAATGAATTGGTGCGCCAGAGCTTCCAGCCACTGCATTCAAACTCCAAACACATGCGCCACTTTAAGCGCACATACAACATTGAGCATGCATCACCTCATGTGTCTGGCTTATGTGGGATCTGGAGAGTAGAACATGGGACCTTAGGCTTTGCAGGTAAGAGCCTTAACTGCTAAGCCATCTCTCCAGACCCAGTCCCCTATTTAATGAGATATATGGATATTGGAAGAATAAGATTTAAAGAGTTGATAAAGCATTTGTTTTATACCTTATTACTTTCAAAGGCTTTAAGATCCTGCATTTACCTCTAGTTACTGGGAGCTTAAATATATATACATACACATTTAAAAATGCAGACTTTAGGGGCTGGAGGGTTGGCTTAGTTGTTAAGACACTTGCCTGTGAAGCCTACAGACCCAGGTTTGATTCCCCAGTACCTAAATAAGCCAGATACACAAAGTGGCACATGCATCTGTAATTTGTTTGCAGTGGCTGGAGTCCCTGGCATGGCCATTCTGTCTGTCTCCTCTCTCTCTCCTTGCAAATAAATACATAAATTAAAAAAAATACAGACTTGAGCTGGGCGTGGTGATGCATGCTTTTACTCCTAGCACTCGTGAGGCAGAGGTAGGAGTACCATGAGTTCGAGGCCACCCTGACTACATAATGAAATCCAGGTCAGCCTGAGCTAGAGTGAGACCTTACCTCGAAAAAACAAAAAACAAAAACAAAAAACCCTGCAGACTTTAATAAGTACATAATAAGGTGAGCTTGTGAAGAAGCCAACCAAGTTATATAAATTAGGTCATAAAAGTGTCCACTTACAGTTTCTATAGTTCCTTTTTTTTTTTTGTTTTTCTGAGATAGGGTCTTACTCTAGGGAGACTGATCTGGAATTCACTATGTAATCTCAGGGTGGCCTCGAACTCACGGCGATCCTCCTACCTCTGCCTCCCGAGTGCTGGAACTAAAGGCGTGCGCCACCATTCCCGGCTCTATATTTCCTTTTTAAAATAAAGTTTTATGCCAGGCATGGTGGTGCACACCTTCAGTCCCAGCACTTCGGAGACAGAGGTAGGAGGATCGCCATGAGTTCAAGGCTACCCTGCGCCTACATAGTGAATTCCAAGTCAGCCTGAGCTAGAGTGAGACCCTACCTCAACCCCCCCAAATAATAATAAAATAAAATAAAATTTTATTTAAATGATTTATGAAGCCATTGAGAATCTGTTTAGTAGAAATAGATACTTGTATTATTAGAAAAATTATACTAAATCAAACCCTAGTGATTTTCACAATGTTACTTAGTGAAATGGGAAATAATTAACATATTTCTAAAATTAAATTTCAGAGATCTAAAATAAATAGAGCTTATTTTAAACTCATGACTATTAAAATATTTTATTTATTTGAGAGAGAGAAAGAGGCACGTAGAGAGACAGACAGAAAGTGGCCATGCCAGGAATTCCAGCCATAACAAATGAACTCCAGATTCATGGGCCACCGTGTGTATCTGGCTTACGTGGTTTCTGGGGAATTGAACCTAGATCCTTAGGCTTCACAGGCAAATGTGTTAACCACTAAGCCATCTCTCCAGCCTGTGTTGTTTTTTTTTGGGGGGGGGGGCTCCTTAGAGGTAAGAGTTTCACTCTCTAGCTCACGTTGACCTAGAATTCACTATGTAGTCTCAGGATGGCCTCAAACTCGTAGCCATCCTCCTACCTCTGCACTTCCAAGTGCTGTGACCACATCTGGCTTCAATTGTTTTTTTTTTTTTCAGTCTCACTATGTAGTTCAGGCTGGACTTGAACTTTTTCAATCCTCTTGCTTTAGCCTTCCAAATGGTTGCATTACAGGTGTGCTTCACCACACCTGGCCTATCTGTAATGCTTAAACAATGACAGCATTTTGTGTTTCCTTTCAAGACCTGTGGTAGTTTGAATATGAATAGATGACCCCCAATATATTCAGTGTTTTATTACTTTGTAGTTTGCATCTGCAAGCCACCTGGCTGAAGGCAATGTCACTGGGCGGATCTTAAGGTGTGGTGGTGGGTTTCAGATTCCAATCTAAAGATATGCAAAGTGTGCCTAGCTGGAGTTCTGAAGTGTGCTGTGCTGTGTGGCTTTTGACCTTTAGGCTTGTACTTCTCTCTCTCTGCTTGGACCTGTGAAGGCAGGCCAGCTTCTTCTGCCATTTATGGAACTTCCCCTGGATCTGTAAGCTTCAGTAAATATCCCTTCCTCCATATCTGTGGCTGGTCTGAAAGTTCATCTCTGAACCTGAAGCTGTCTACTACAAGACCCTACCTTGAAAATCACACATATGTGTATTTCTCTGTGTGTATGTGTGTTTGAACACTTCAGTGTGTCTTGTGGTTGGAAACAAATGCCAAGTGCTTATGCCACTTTTTGTGTCTGGCTTTATGTTGATGGTGGAGAATTGAATCTGGGCCATCAGGCTTTTTGTAAGCAAGTGCCTTTAACTGTTGAGCCAATTTCCCCAGCCTCTTTTATTCCTTTTTCTATGCCAAATATCTAATAGGGGGCTGGAGAGATGGCTTAGTGGTTAAGACGTTTGCCTGCAAAGCCTAAGGACCCAGGTTCAATTTCCCAGGAACCACGTAAGCCAGATGCACAAGGTGGCGCATGCTCCTAAAGTTCGTTTGCAGTGGCTGGAGGCCCTGGTGCACCCATTCTCTCTCTGTCGATCTCTCTCTTTCTCAAATCCATAAAATATATTAAAATAGAAAAAAATCTAATAGTATGAAGAGTGCTTAGTAATCTCATTTCTTATTGACTCGGTGGCTGCTTACATTTAGCTGGGCAGACACCTTGGGGCCTATAAATTATATAGTCCCTTTCTCTAAGGTGCTTGTGAAATTCGTAGTTTATGGTCAGACTTTTTTTCAGTGTTTTTTTGTTTTTCTTCAGTGCTTGGGATCAAACCTAGCCCCTTGTACTTGCTAGACAAGCACTCTTACCACAGCACTGAGCTATATGCCAAACCCTTTATAGTCAGGTCAGAAATGATAAAAAGAAATAGAATAGAAAATAGTAGCTTGCACCACACACAGTAATGTGTAGTTTTTCATAAGAAGATTTTGTTTTCAGTTGCATAAATTTATGTGAGGTAGATTGTGACATAAAATATATTTCTTTGGCTTGGGGTCAGAAAGCTTTAAAATTCGCTTAGGCACTAGGCACATGTGACTGCTCAAAACAAACTTTGTTCCAAACTGAGGGAAGCAGCTGGTCATGGTGGCACATGGCTTTAATACCAGCACTCCAGAGGCACAGGTAGGAAGATCACTATGGGTTCCAGGTCAGCCAGAGACTACAGAGTGAGTGAGTTCCAAGTCAGCCTGGGCTACAGTGACACCCTAGCTTGAAAAACTAAATTAAATAAAGGACCAAAGTGAGGGAAGCAGAACCAGGCCTGGAGGCATCACCTTTAATCCTGGTGCTAAGGAACCTGGGGTAAGAGAATCTTTGTGAGTTGGAGGCCAGCCTGGGGCTATAGAATTAAGTTCCAGGTCAGCCTGGGCTAGAATGAGACACTACCTCAAAAAATAAAATAAGGGCTGGAGAGGTGGTTTAGCAATTAAGGCGCTTGCCTGAAAGGCAAAGGACCCAGGTTCAATTCCCCAGGACCCAAGTAAGCCAGATGCACAAGGTGGTGCGTGCATCTGGAGTTCTTTTGCGGTGGCTGGAGGCCCTGGCGTGCCCATTTTCTCTCTCTCCATCCCTCTCCCACTTTTTTTTTTCAATATAGGGTCTCACTCTAGCCCAGGGTGACCTGGGCTATCATGCCCGACCCACTTTCAAATAAATAAATAAAAATAAAATATTTAAAAGTAATAAGGTGATATTTAATAAGGTAATAAGGTGAGCTGGGTGTGGTGGCACATGCCTTTGATTCCAGCACTTGGGAGGCAGAGGTAGGAGGTTAGCAGTGAGTTCAAGCCCACCCTGAGACTAATTCCAGGTTAGCCTGAGCTAGAGCAAGACCCTACCTTGAAAAATAAAAATTAAAAAAAAAGTGGAGAGTGACCTAGGAATATTTCTGGTATCAACCTCTTACCTATACACATGCATGTGTACACATACCTAGCCCCTGCACAAATATGTGCAAAAGTGAATGAATGCTTATCTTAGATGCTTCTTCCTTTCTCACCTCAAATTTCATTTTTTTTTTCCGAGGCAGGGTCTCGCTCTAGCTCAGGCTGACCTGGAATTCACTATGTAGTCTCAGTGAAGCCTCTAACTCATGGTGATCCTCCTATCTGCCTCTCAAGTGCTGGGATTTAAGGTGCCACCATGCCTGACTCAAATTTCATTTGTTATGATGCTAGAGTTTTTACCTAGGGCCTTGTAGCAGACAACTTCAGGTTCATTGAGATGAACTTTCAGACCAGACACAGTTATGGAGGCAGGGATATTTATTGAAGCTTACAGATCCAGGGGAAGTTCCATAGATGGCAGAAGAAGCTGGCCTGCCTTCACAGTACCAAGCAGAGAGAGAGAGAGTGAGAAGCACAAGCCAAAAAGGTCAAAAGCCACAGCACACTTCAGGAACTCCAGCTAGGCACACTTTGCATATCTTTAGATTGAAATCTGAAACCCACCACCAAGTGATATTGCCTCCAGCCAGGTGTCTGCAGATGCAAACTACAAACAAACAACTGAAATATATTGGGGGCCCTCTATTCTATTCAAACCACCACATTCCGCCCCTGGCCCCCAATAGATTTATAACCATCACACATTGTAAATTGTACTCAGTTCAATTTCAAAGGTCCCCACAGTCTTGACCAATTTAAGATATTAAGACCTGTAAAATCAAACAAGTTAAACATTTCTAACATAAAGGCACAGATTAAACATTTTCAACTGCTATTAAGGCATAACAGGGAGAGACTAAAACAATGCAAACTCAACCACCATCAAACAAACATCAAACTTCTGCAGTTCAAGTCCAATGCAACCAAAGACTTGACAGTCTCCAGATTTTCCAATTCCCACCCCTCCAACTGGGCAGAGTAGCAGGGAACACTTTCATCTCAGGCCAACAGTGCGCTCTATAGTAGCACTTGCATAGTCCTGGTATATCCAAAACATCTTGAGGTCTTCATGCAAACCACAGTCCATTTTCCAAAGGCTCTTTCAGCCTATCAGGGCCTCATGCTGCATCTCAGCAGCAGCTCCTGGAACCATGTGCAATTCATGACCACTTCTCACATTTTCCAAAGGCTCTTTCAGCCTATCAGGGCATCAGGCCCTGCCTCATGCGGCATCTCAGCGGCAGCTCCTGGAAGCATGTGCAATTCACGACCACTCCTCGCACTTTTCATGCTTCTGAAACCAATACCAGGTGTGCAGGACACAGCCATTTCTTTTTTTTAATTTTTTTATTTTTTAGTTTTTCGAGGTAAGGTCTCACTCTAGTCCAGGCTGACCTGGAATTCACTATGTAGTCTCAGGGTGGCCTTGAACTCATGGCGATCCTCTTACCTCTGCCTCCCAAGTTCTGGGATTAAAGGCGTGCACCACCACGCCCAGCTACACAGCCATTTCTTAATTCACAGGCAAAATAAATCATAATCTTGAAAAGCAGGTTCCTTCTCCAGTCAACTCTTTCCAAAAGAGTTTGCATTTCTATGATAGTCTTTCCTCAGGCATCCTTTCCATTGTTTTAATGTAAAGCAGTTGGACCATCTTCCTTAAGATTGCTAATGTGTTTGACAATAGCAGATTCAGTAACCTAAAACCAGTCTCAGTGCCTGTAATTTTAACTTGCTTGAGGTTTTCCAGCTTAAAATCTTAAATCTCTCAGTCCAGTATCTCTAGCCAAGCACATCAGTCCATTATAAATTTAACCTTGATCAAACTCTCTGGGCCTGGGCAGTAGGACGCAGCCAGCCCTTATGCCAGTAGCCCAGTTCCAACAAAGTCCTCTGCAGTCTTTGCTTCCCCTTAGAAAGCTCATAAGCCAAGCCTCGAAGTTCAATGCTGTCTGCACTTAGCATTCTCAGACTCTCATCAGAATAGTCCATAAAACTTGTCTTACCACTCCAGAAGACATCTTCAGTTGCAAGCACCAAGTCCATGCCTATTCCTCCAAAACAAAGGTTCCAAAAGATCAACATCCATATGGCCAGGTTCATCTTAACCCCACTTCTGGTACCAAGTTCTGTAGCAGAGTTTCAGGTTCACTGAGATGAACTTTCAGACCAGACACAGTTATGGAGGAAGGGATATTTATTGAAGCTTACAGATCCAGGGGAAGTTCCATAACTGGCAAAAGAAACTGGCCTGCCTTCACAGTACCAAACAGAGAGAGAGAGAAGTACAAGCCTAAAGCCAAAAGCCACAGCTCACTTCAGGAACTCCAGCTAGGCACACTTTGCCTATCTTTAGATTGAAATCTGAAACCCACCACCAAGTGACATTGCCTCCAGCCAGGTGTCTGTAGATGCGAACTACAAATAAACAACTGAAATATATTAAGGGTCATCTATTCTATTCAAACCACCACAGGCCTCAAGCCTGCTAAGCAAGTGTTCTGTCACTGAGCTACACCCCTTGCCCACCTAAAACTTCATTTACCACCTTCCAGCTAAATATAGTTGAGACTGTAATATATATATAAACCTCAAGTTTAAGTCTCTGTTTCTCATTCTCCCTAGCTCCTTATCCATTTCTTTCAGTTTTGCTCTCTTGCCCTTACCTAAATGATAGCCTGTTCTCTCCACTTGTCAGTGTGCAGCTAGCGCACAGTGTTGTAATTGTATGTTTCCTGGCCATTTCTTTCATTCTACCTGAAGTCCCTTCTAATGTGCAGGACACATTATTGTAGATATATTAGGGCTTTTTTGTTATTTTTCCAAAGTCGAGTCTCACTCTAGCTCAGGCTGACCTGGAATTCACTGAGTAGTCTCAAGGTGGCCTCTAATTCACTGCTATCCTCCTACCTCTGCCTCCCGAGTCCTGGGATTAAATGTGTGTGTCACCATGACTGGCATGATATATCAGTTTTTGGGTACTCCTGTATTCCTTGTTTAAAGCTCAAGAAGTATTAAATAACTTAAAGATATATGGCCACTTGATCACTATCATTAAGAAGAGTCAAGAAGACAGGATATACACAAAAAAGATAATATTTACTAACAAGTCAGTGTGGTATGATGGGAGGGAGTACTACTTGAATCTGTAACAGTAAGAGGAATGAGAAGAAATGAAGCCTATTTGAGTAGGAAGAGAAGTGTTTAGTATGCTGTACGAGAAGATAAATTGATATGTCAAGAACTGTTATGGGAGAGGGGTCTGGGGAGATTGCTCAGTGGTTAAAGGCACTTGTTTACAAAGCCTGAAAGCCCAGCTTTGGTTCCCCAGCACCCATGTAAAGTCAGATACAAAGTGATAAATGCATCTGGAACTTGTTTGCAGCAGAAGAGATTCTGGTGCACGCACGTGCATGCACGCATAAACACACCAAAAAATTGTGGGGGCTGGAGAGATGTCTCAGCGGTTAAGGTGCTTGCATGAAAAATCTAACAACCTGAGTCTGGTTCCCTAGTACCCACATAAAGCCATAATCATAACATAAAGTGTCCCATGCATCTGGAGTTTGTTTGCAGCAGCTAGAGTCCCTATAATGCCCATATTTCTCTCTCCTCCCCCCTTCTCTCTTCTTGCAAATAAATAAATAAATAATATGTGGTTAGATGTGGTAGTGCATACCATTCATTCCAGCCCTCGAGGCAGCGGTAGGAAAAGCACCATGAGTTCAAGACCATCCTGAGACTATATAGTGAATTCCAGGTCAGCCTGGGTTAGAGTGAGACCCTACTTTGAAAAACAAAAACAAAACACACACAAACACAAAATTGTGGGCTGGGGTGATGGCTCATCAGTTCAAAGTGTTTGCTTAAAAAAATTGTAAGAACTGTTAGGGGTGAAAGTTAAACACTATATAAGGAAGTAGAATAAGTAGGATTTAGGGAAGTACTGGGAGTAGGAAAAGTGGAGAAGCAGCCAGGCATAGTGACGCATGCCTTTAATCCCAGCACTTGGGAGGCAGAGGTGGGAGGATCACCGTGAGTTCGAGGCCACCCTGAGAGACTACACAGTGAATTTCAGGTCAGCCTGCAGTAGAGTGAAACCCTACCTCAAAAAACAAAACCAAAAAAAAAAAAGAAAAGAAAAAAAAAGAAATTAAAAAGAAAAAGAGAAACAGAAACAAGCCATAGAGGATCCATGAACAGAGAGAGACACATGAAATAAACATAAATGTACTCTTAGGCATTTATGACCTAACCCAAGGTTACATGGAATATAACTCTGTGTCTCCTAGAGGTACAGTTTTCCAGTTTTCCCATAGCTTTTGAATTTAACTGGCCTTCTCTTCCCTGGTGAGGTATGATGACTTCCTTCCATTGGGTTCCGTTAGCTTTCTTTTCATTTACTAACTTACTTGACTTGCTTATTGCCATTGTGACTTCTCTGTACTTAAAAAAAAAAATTCACTACAGGGCTATAAAGATAGCTTAGTGGTTAGAGCTTGGCTGCAAAGCCTAATGACCTAGTTTTGATTCCCCAGTATCCACATAAGTAAGCCAGATGTACAATGTGTCACATGCATCTGGAGTTCTTATGCAGGGGCTGGAGGCCGTGGCACACCCATTCTCTTTTTCTGCCTCTCTTTCTCAAAATAAGTAATGAGGGCTGGTGAGATGGCTTAGTGGTTAAGGTGCATGCCTGCGAAGCCTACTGACTGAGGTTTGATTCTCCAGTGCCCATGTAAGCCAGAGCACGTGGTGTCGCATGTGTCTGGGGTTTGTTTGCAGAGGCTAGAGGACCTGGTGCGCCCATTCTCACTGTCTCTAATAAAGAAAAATAAATCTTAAAAAAGTTAAATGAATGAAATTTTTTGAGGTAGCGTCTCACTATAGCCCAGGCTGATCTAGAAATCACTAAGTCGTTTCAGGGTGGCCTTGAGCTCATGATCATCCTTCTACCTCTGCCTCCCAAGTTCTGGGATTAAAGATGTGCACCACCATGCCCAGCAAATATATAATTTTTATTGTTGTTGTTTTTCTAGGTAGGGTCTACCTCTCTAGCCCAGGATAACCTGGAATTCACTTTGTGCTCTCAGGATGGCCTCCAGTTTCCAGCAATCCTCCCGAGTGCTGGGATTAAAGGTGTGCACCGTCATACCCAGCTAATTTTTTTTTGTTGTTGTTTTTTGAGGTAGGGTCTCACTCTAGCTTAGGCTGACCTGGAATTCACTATGTAGCCTCAGGTTGGCCTCGAACTCATGGTGATCCACCTACTTCTGCCTCCTGAGTACTGGGATTAAAGGCATGCACTGCCAAATTTAGCCTCTTTAGTGGAATATTTGGCCTCTGTTATTGTGAGAAAGGAATCAGTGTTACACTTAGGTCAGATTACATCAGGATTTTACCATGCCTCTAGTTTTAAACATTGAAAGTCTTTTGATGTGCATAATAAAAAAAACCTCCCAGAGCCAGGCATGGTGCATATACCTGTAATCCTAGCACTCAGGAGGCAGAGGTAAGAGGATTGCTGTGGATTTGAGGCCAGCCTGGAACTACAGAGTGAGTTTCAGGTCACCCTGTGCTAAAGTGAGACCCTACTTCGAAAAATACAAAAAAGAAACCCACCAAATATGAATTTACCTTGTTAGGATTTTTGGTATAGTAAGTGACCAATTCAACTATTAGATTCTTTTGTATTTATTTATTGATTTTGGTTTATCGAGGTAGGTTCTCACTCTAGCACAGGATGACCTGGAATTCACTATGTATTCTCAGGCTGGCCTCTAACAGTGATCCTGTTACTTTGGTCTCCCAAGTGCTGGGATTAAAGGCGTGTACCACCATGCTGTGCTAGCTAGCTAGCTAGCTTTCTCTCTCTCTCTCTCTCTCTCTCTCTTTGTTCTTCATTTTTTGTTTTTTGTTTTTCCGAGGTATGGTCTAGATCTAGCTGACCTGGAATTCACAATGTAGTCTCAAGGTGGCCTTGAACTCATGACAATCCTCTGACCTCTGCCTCCCAAGTGCTGGGATTAAAGGCATGTGCCACCATGCCCAGTGAGCTTTCTTTTTTTATTTTATGTTTTCTTTTTTTCAAGGTAGGGTCTCACTAGCCCAGGCTGACCTGGAATTCACTATGTTGTTTTAGGGTAACCTCAACTCATGGCGATCCTCCTCCCTCTGCCTCCAGAGTGCTGAGGTAAAAGCCACATACCACCATGCCTGGCTTTTTTTTTATGAGAGAAAGAATTGGTGCACCAGGGTCTCTAGCCATTGCAATCAAACTCCAAATGATTACATTACCTTGTGCATCTGGCTTACATAGGTTCTGGGGAGTTGAACCTGTGTCCTCAGGCTTTCACAGGCAAGCGCCTTAACTGCTAAGGCATCTCTTCAGCCCTCTTTTGTACTTTTTAATCTGGTGGAATAGTTTGAACCTTGGATCTCAAGCTAGTTAGGGAAGGGTTCTACCACTGAGCCAAATCCCCAAACCTTGAATCTAACTATTATTAAACTGAAATGTTGGGGAAAATTTCATGGTATTAATTACACTCATTTTAATAGTTCTAGCATTAGTTTTTACTTTGCATTCTGTTCAGGAAAACTTAGGAAGTATAATAAGTTTTGATTGAATTTTAATAGCAATGTCTGACCTGGCTGAGGGATAAACAATTGGAAAACTAATAATAATTATTATTAGGTATTCAAGGTAGGGTTTCACTCTAGCCAAGGCTGACATGGAATTCACTATGTAGTCTCAGGGTGGCCTCAAACTCACTGCGATCCTCCTACCTCTCTGCCTCACGAGTACTGGGATTAAAGGTGTGTGCCACCATGCCCGGCCGAGATACTATTTTTTTTTTTAATTTAGTGGAGTTACTTTTGAAAATTATTAACATTTATAATATAGCTTTTGTATGTAGTAGTTAGAAATTGCATAACCTCAAAGGGTAGAAAAAACCTTGAATCCTTTGACCTTAACATATGTAGCCATAATAAACACACTAATTTGGATCTTTTGCACAATACATTGGTAGTGAAAAAATTTGCCAATCCAACCACTTAATCTGCTTATCTGAATGTATGACTGCAGAAATTTAGAAAAAGCTGACAACAGTGATGCCATGTTATGAGCCTTAAGTATGACTGAGGTCATTAAGGATCCTGAAAATGGTTACAGTATTATATAACGTAGAAGTGTTTTCATAATAATTAAAATTTTAATGTAACTTGTTCTTAGCCTAAAAAAAACTTGAAAAAGTTTATAAATTATGTATAACTTATTTTGAAGAAAACAAGTTTGCAACCCACATTGGTATATTTTGTTGTTTTATTCTGTCTTTGTTGGAGGGGGCCTAATTTGCATAGGCTGGCCTCAAACTTAGGATCCTCTTGCCTCAGCCTCCCAAGTAGCTGTCATACTTTTGTGTGTTAAATGAATAACTACTTTTGAATGAGCTAATATGGCACAGATCAATCTATTTCATATAGGTAATTGAGAAAGCCTTCATCCTCTGTAACAAAGTCTGTGTTTCATGTTGCAGGCTGTAGAAAATCTCTGTTCCTACAAGATTTCTGCAAACTTGTATAAGCAGCTGAGGCAGATTTGTGAAGATCACATCAAAGCACAGATTCATCAATTCAGAGAATATCCTTGCCAACAATGAAACATCTTTCTTTTTTGTCTTCTCTTCCCTCTCTACCCCTCACTGTTTAACCTATCTTCAAGATAATGTTTGCATTTTATATATTTTTGTCCTATTATTTTCTAGATGAAAAAAATCAAAATTTTGACTTTTCAGTTTTAATTAGAATGTAAATCTACATGTGGTAGTCATGTGAGTACAATTTCCCTATCTTTACCCTATTATCCTAGCACATTTCCATTGGAGGAATGATAATCTAAGGGAAATCTTTACATTTAATTGAGTACCTTAATAGATGAACATACTATAATTTGACTATGTTCCCATTCTGTTTCCCTCTTTTGTCCCCCTCCCCCACCACCATCCACTGAGGACCCTCCTCCTTCATGGTATTTCTTCCTTTGTTTTGTTGTCTAATTCCATTTGTCCTCCATCCTGTGTGTCAAAATGTTGATGGGATCAGGACAGTGCACGTCTTGTGGGAGGATCAGTAACCACTGTGAGCCATGAATGTGCCAGTGGGTTCATGTTGGGGGGACAGTGCCCTGAAGTATGCCTTCCCACTCTGTGGCTCTCACATTCTCCCCTGCCCTCCCACAGTGTTCCATTTAAAGGAAATCTTAAACAGGAAGCATGATGCTCAGTTATGTATAAGGCTATTTATTTATTTGTAAGCAGAGAGAGAAAGAATGGACACACCCAGGCCTCCTGCCACTGCACATGAGCTCCAGACATATGTGCCACTTTGTGCATCTGGCTTTACATGGGTACTGGACAATCGAGCCTGGGCCATCAGGCCTTGCAATCAAATGTCTTTAACCACTAAGCAATCTCTCCAGTCTAAGAGATTTGTTTTTTTAAGGCTTATTAAGATTAGATTTTTTGTTTTCCTTTTTTTTTTTCCCGAGGTAGGGTCTTACTCTAGCTCAGGCTGACCTGAAATTCAGTATGTAGTCTCAGCATGGCCCTGAACTCATGGTGATTGATCCTCCTACCTCTGCCTCCAGAGTGCTGGGTTAAAGGCGTGCGCCACCACGCCCAGCTTTAAGTTTAGTTTTTAAAGGCATATAGTGGGATCTGTAGCTTACGAAACAGTGTTGTCTTATAATTTCTGTTCAACTTCATTCAGTACATAGAGTATCTTTGTGACAAATATGTCCTTGTTTTACATTCATTTATTTGTACAAAGCTTTTAGAAATAACCTTAATGTATATCTCATGGATTCCTTGGATAGTGTTCTTTTTCTAAAGAAGATTGATAGATGCTGGCAAAATCATTGTAGGCAAATGGTAAGTTGGAAACAGTACTTGATACTACATTTCTGCCTAAATGCATGTTTTTAAAATTCAGGTGCCAGAATGTTTTGAAAACTTTGTTAGAGGGATTGGAAGTATAACTTAGTGTTAAAGCACTTCAGTGTCTAGCCTGTGTGATAGCCTGGATTCTGTCCTCGGCACTATACAGAAAATGTGTGGCAGCGCACATTTGTACTCCCAGCATTCAGGCTGGAGAATTATTTTTTCATGGTAGGGTCTAACTGGAACTCTCAGAAATCCTCCTACCTCTATCACCCAAGTGCTGGGATTAAAGGTGTGAGCCACCTTGCCTGGCTTCATTATACCATTTAAAAAAGTATTATTAGGGCTGAAGGGATGGCTTAGCAGTTAAGGCGTTTGCCTACAAAGCCAAAGGACCCAGGTTCAATTCCACTGAACCCATGTAAGCCAGATGCACAAGGGGGCACACGTGTCTGGAGTTAGTCTGCAGTGGCTGGAAGCCCTGGCACGCCCATTGTTTCTCTCTCTTCTCTCTCTCTCTGTCAAATAAATTCATAAACAAAACATTAATAAAAAGTATTTTTATATGTTTATTTGCAATCAGAGAGAGAAAATGGGCATGACAGGCCTCTTGCTACGGCAAACGAAATCCAAATGCATGTGCCATTTTGTGCATGTGGTGTTATGTGGGAACTGATGAATTGAACCTGGACCATCAGCCCTTGTAAGCAAGCACCCTTAACCACTGAGCCATCTCTTTAGCACCATTACAGCATTTTCATATATGTATTTTACAGTACTTTCATTTTACTGGTTTATTTCTTCTGAGACAGGATTTCCCTATGTAGCCCAGACTGACCTTGAACTTGTAATTCCCCAACTTTAGGGCTGGAGAGGTGGCTCAGCAGTTAAAGGCACTTGCTTGCAAAGTCTAATGGCTCAGGTTCAATTCTCAAGAACCCACATAATGCCAGGTGCACAAAGTGTTGCCTGCATCCTGAGTTCATTTGCAGTGGCTAGAGGCCCTAGTATGCCCATTCTCTCTGTCTCTGCTTGCAAATAAATCAAAATTGAAAAAAAATAATTCAGCCTGGCATAGTGTTGGCTGTGATTGCTGTGAGTTCAAGGGCAGCCTGGGACTACAAAGTGATTTCCAGGTCACCTTGTGCTAGAGTGAGACCCTGCTTTGAAAAAAAACAAAAATAAAGCCGGGCGTGGTGGCGCACGCCTTTAATCCCAGCACTTGGGAGGCAAAGGTAGGAGGATTGCCGTGAGTTCGAGGCCACCCTGAGACTCCATAGTGAATTCCAGGTCAGCCTGGGCTAGAGTGAGACCCTACCTCGAAAAACCAAAAAAAAAAAAAAAGAAAAAGAAAAAAACAAAAATAAAGTTTAATGAAATCCATTGCTTTGCACAATCAATCTATATACTAATTAAAAGAATAAAAATTTTGTGGTAGAAAAGATTATCTCAATAACCGCTGTTTCTGAATTAAGAACTAATTCTGGAGCTGGGTGTGGTGGTGCAAGCCTTTAATCCTAGAGCAAGGCTACCCTGAGACTACATAGTGAATTCTGGGTCAGCGTGGGCTAGAGTGAGACTCTACCTTGAAAAACCACAAAAAAACCTAATTCTGTTTTTTTTTTTTTTGTTTTTTTGAGGTAGGGTCTCACTCTAGTCCAGGCTGGCCTCAAATTCATGGTGATCCTCCTACCTCTTCTTCTCAAGAGTACTGGGATTAAAGTCGTACACCACCACACCCCAGCTTTACATGTTTTATTTTTATTTGAGAGAGAGAAGGAGGCAGAGAGGGGGAGAGAGAATGGGCAGGGAGAAAGAGAATGGGCACGCCAGGGCCTCCAGCCACTGCAAATGAACTCCAGACACGTGCCACCTTTTGCATCTGGCTTACATCAGTCCTGGGGAATTGAACATGGGTCCTTTGGCTTTGCAGGCAAGCACCTTAACTGCTAAGCTCTCTCTCCAGCCCCTGGTTGAATTTTTACTTTAAAACTGCAATTAAAGGTAAACCAGCATTTTGGAATGACTTTTGTCTCAGTCTTTTTTTGTTGTTTTCATTTTTGATATAGGGTGCCACTCTAGAATCCAGGTTTGCTAGGAACTCACTATGTACCAGGTTGGCCTCAAACTCACTATGATCTTCCTGCCTCAGCCTGTATAGTACTAGGATTACAGTTAGCATTAGTGACCACATCTGTCTTTGTTTTTATTTTTGTTAAGTTGGTTGTTAATGAAAATTAATATATCTCATTTAAGGTTACTTTTTTCTGTCATCCATCACAGCTGTAGCCCCATTTATTGTTTTATTACTTGTGAAAAAAAAATTTTTGAGGTAGGGTCTCACTGTAGCCCAGGCTGACCTGGGATTCACTATGTAGTCTCAGGGTGGCCTCGAATTCACAACACTCCTCCTACCTCTGCCTCTGGAGTACTGGGCATGGTGTTGGCACAGACCTTTAATCCCAGCACTTGGAAGGCAGAGGTATCACCGTGAGTTCGAGGCTACCCTGAGAATACATAGTGAACTCCAGGTCAGCCTGAGTTAGAATGAGACCCTACCTTGTAAAACAAACAAAAAATTAAATAATTTAATGAGAATGGTATGGGCATTTTTTTCAGATAGGTGTGTTAATCTGCATGCTGGCTTTTAGTAGTCTAATATTAAACCTTTCATTTTCCTTGTTTTATTGACAGCAGATATTTTGGTTTTACAAAATGCAAATATTGTTTGATTTTTTTTGACAGATAATGATCAGGAGCATTTTTTTGTTTCTGGATAGAACTTACGTTCTTCAGAATTCAATGCTACCCTCCATTTGGTAAGGATGCCAGAAAATTGTTATGAAAGATTTGTTACAGATCATAGTCAATCAGTTATTTCACTGAAATAAAATAAGCCATACTGGGAATATTCTCCTGGATACTAACGTGCAGGTTCTAGTTGCTTTTTTATAGCCTGTTGCTAATGTTGAAGATAACTAACATTCCTTGGCATATATTAATGCATGGAGAATTTTTTGTTAGGTAAGGGTAAAGCTTGCCCTGGAGTTTCTGTGACTGAAGCCTGATAACTGCTGATCATTAAGATTTCATGCATTTTTCTTGTAACCCTGTTAAGAAAAAATATGTATGTTCATAAAAGTGAAATAGTACAATGAATTCATCCCTCACTTTGTGCTTAGCATATACCTGCAGCGCAGTAGTGATTGGAAATCACTGGTTTTGTAGCTCTGAAAGTTCATAAATGACCCAATAAGCTTTTAGTATCAGGTCAGTGAAAATTGTTTTATGTATTTGAACTAATTTTATCTTTTTATTTAACCAAGGAAGATTCCACCAGACAAAATACAAACAAAACTTAGTTATGGAGGAAGAGAGGAATCCAGCTTCAGATCACATTAAAGACAATGAGTTCCTGTATGCTTTCATAGTTGTCAATCAATATTAAGTGTGGATTTTACTTTTTTACAATTGCTGCTTTAAAGCCTGGACCTTTAATAAACATTTGATAAGTTAAGCAAACCTATTCAGGAAAGTGATATTATCAATTTAGATGATAGGTGTTGTTTTTTTCTTTTAATTTTAGGGACATGGGGTTGGAGTTATTTAGGGCTCACATTATAAGTGACCAGAAAGTCCAAAATAAAACGATTGATGGCATCCTTCTCTTGATTGAGAGGGAACGGAATGGTGAAGCAATTGATAGAAGTTTACTCAGAAGCCTTTTAAGCATGCTGTCTGATTTGCAAGTAAGTCACTACACTTGCTACCTACAGATCTGATTGCTGTTCCTAGTTTGATGTGTGAAATGCATGTTCACAGTAGTAGTTCAAGTAGGTGTTCACTGAATATGGAGCAAATGAAATCCTTCATTTTGTTCCCTTTAAGATTTATCAAGATTCTTTTGAGCAACGATTTTTGGAAGAAACTAACCGGCTTTATGCAGCTGAAGGTCAAAAATTAATGCAAGAACGAGAGGTATTTAATAATCATGATTCATAAATCCACTGTCTCTTTTAGTAGACATTACATTGTAAAACATAAATGCCCTTTGCATTTATCTTCCCCACATGATGGTGCTCATCTCTCACTTAGGTGCTCCTTTCTTTTCTCTCTTCTTAAAGGCCAGAATTCTGGATCATAAACTACCTCTAATTTTACATATGATTCAACCCTGTCACATTTGACAGGGCTGCTCCCAGGATCTTTTGGACTTGACATTTTCTGAATGATTTAAGGGGAGGAAAACAATAATATAAAAAAAAACTATCTTTGTAGGTTCCTGAGTATCTTCATCATGTTAACAAACGCCTAGAAGAAGAAGCAGACAGACTTATTACTTACTTAGATCAAACCACCCAGTAAGTATGACAAACTCAGCCTAACAGTCTTTTTTGCTGGTTTTATTTTATTTTTAAACTTTTTATTGGCAGTGTTTGCAAGTAGTCCAATAGTCTTAAAACTGTTGGTAAAACACTTTAAACCACTGTAGGCATCTTAAACATGTTAGTAATATTTTTCAAGTATATGTAGTCTTTAACAATTGTTTTCATAATACAAACTTCAACCTACTATTTTCCTTAGTTGATTAGATTTATTCAAGGATATGATTATTGGTTATGTGTATATCTAGAATATAATTTAAAAATAGTATTATAGGGCTGGAGAGATGACTCAGCAGTTAAAGGGGCTTGTTTGCAAAGTCTGACAGCCCAGGTTCGATTCCCCAGTACCCATGTAAAACCAGACGCACAAAGTGGTGCATACCTCTGGAGTTGGTTTGCAATGACAAGAGGCTCTGGTGTTCCATTCTTTCTCTCGCCCTCTCTGACTGTCTCTTTCTCTTTCACTCACGCAAATAAATATTTAAAAATAGTATTAGGGATTTATGTGATCTTTAAAATGTTTTTTTTTTTTCTGTTATTGTGAATATTTGTATTTGAAGCGGGGTTTTGTTAAGTTGTCCTGGCTGTCCTACAACTCAGTATGCAGCCCAAGCTGGCCTGAAACTCATAATCCTCCATGCCAGTCTCCTGAGTTTTGGGATTATAGGTGAGCAACACCGTACCTAGTTAAAAATCTCTAGACTGATTCAGTGAGTGGATGTTTATGGGAAAAACTGTTTCTGTACTTTGTTAAATCTTACCAAACAAGGGGTTTCATTAAACAGCATAAAAACTTCTTTACCTTCTTAATAAAAAGCAGAGAAACTTGGAACATGCCAGCCACAGCAAGACCACTTAAAGATGTAAATCAAATTCTAAAATACACACTGGGGCTAGGGAGATGGCTCAGCAGTTAAAGGCACTTGTAAAGCCTGATAGCTTGCGTTCGGTACCTGTGTAAAGTCAGATGCACAAGGTGGTGCATGCATCTGGAGTTGTTTGCAGTGGTAGGAGGCTCTGATGAACCCGTACTCACTCTGTCTGCTTCTTTGACTGTATTCTTCTTTCAAATAAATAAAAATTTAAAAATACATATAAACTGCTTTTTCTTCTCCAGGTGTAGAGTAACTTTGAATGCTATTAAATTGATATACATAAGATAAGAATATTGAAATTGTAAAATGAGTTGTTTTTTCCCCCTGTGGGAGAGGCTTTAGTTTTCCAAGAAGGTCAATAATTTCAATTTTTTCCCTTTTAGGAAGTCACTAATTGCTACTGTAGAAAAACAACTTCTAGGTGAACACTTAACAGCAATTCTTCAGAAAGGTAACTAGCAATTTGTAAATTATTTTTAAAATTGTAGTGCAAACTGGTGGGGAATTTTATTTTGGAAAGAATCTTGCCATTCCTAGTATGTGGCTACATTTCTGAGGACAGACAACTCTCAGGCCATATTCATTGTAGTTAACTTTGGAGGAGCCAATTTCATTAACTGCCCAGCAGAACTAAAAAGAATAGAGAAATTGGGGACCCTAAGGGTGTGGTTCAGTAAAAGAGCACTTAGCCAATATTCGTGAATACCCTGAGATCATCCTTCACACTACTGAGCATAAAACAGAAATAATGACAATTTTTGAATTTATTTATTTGAGAGAGAGAGAGAGAAAAAAAAAAAAGAATATGGGCACACCAGAGCCTCCAGCTGTTGCAAACGAACTCCTGACACATGTGCCACCTTGTGCATCTGTCTTACATGGGTCCTGGAGAATTGAACATGGGTCCTTTGGCTTTGCAGGCAAACGCCTTAATGGCTAAAGCCATCGCTCCAGCCTTTTTTTTTTTTTTTTTTTTTTTTTTTTTGATGTAGGGTCTCACTCTAGCTCAGGCTGACCTTGAATTCACTGTGTAGTCAGGGTGGCCTCGAACTCAACAGTGATCCTCCTACTGCCTCCCGAGTGCTGGGATTAAAGGCATGTGCCACCATGCTTGGCACCAGCCCCAATTTTGAAATTTTTTTTGTTTATTTTTATTCATTTATTTGAGAGTGACAGACAGAGAGAAAGAGGCAGATAGAGACAAAGAGAGAATGGGCACACCAGGGCCTCCAGCCACTGCAGATGAGCTCTAGATGCATGTGCTCCCTTGTGCATCAGGCTAACGTGGGTCCTAGGGAATTGACCCTCAAACCGGGGCCCTTAGGCTTCACAGGCAAGTGCTTAACCACTAAGCCATCTCTCCAGCCCCCAATTTATGAATTTTAACGTGTAAATATAGTAAGGAAAGACATTCTTTTGCCCCAGTGTTTTTTATTTTATTTTATTTTTTGAGATAGTGTCTCACTCTAGCCCAGGCTGACCTGGAATTCACTCTTTATTCTCAGGGTGCTCTCGAACTCACAGCGATCCTCCTACCTCTGCCTTTCAAGTGCTGGGATTAAAGGTGTGCACCAACATGCCCAGCTCAAGTGGGTTTTTTTTGTTGTTGTTGTTTTGTTTTGTTTTTTTCGAGGTAGGGTCTCACTCTAGCCCAGGTTGTTGTTTCTTTGTTGTATATGTATTTTTTATTTATTTATGAGGAATGAGAGAGAGAAAATATGAGTGGGCATGCCAGGGCCTCAAGACACTATAAACAAACTGCAGATACATGTGCCACTCTATGCATCTGGCTTCACATGAGCACTGGGGAATCAAACCCTGGGTATGAGGCTTTGCTGGCTCCAGCCTATTTTGTGTGTGTGTGTGTGTGTGTGTGTGTGTGTGTGTGTGTATGTGTGGCATTAGAGAGAGAGAGAATGGGTGTGCCACGGCCTCCAGACACTGCAGACAACTCCAGATGCATGCACCCCATTGTGCATCTGGCTGACGTGGGTCCTGGAGACTCAGGCCGGGGTCCTTTGGCTTTGCAGGCAAGTGCTTTAACTACTAAGCTGTCTTTCCAGCCCGTTTATATTTTTGAGGCAGTGTCTCACTTTAGCCCAGACCCAGCCTTGAACTCATTAAATTTTCCTAATTCACCATTCCCCAAATGCTGGGACTAAAGGGGGTGAGCTGCCACCTGGTTCAAAGAGTGAGTGTGTGATGTTTTCTTCTTAGCATGTAAAAACAAACACTTCTAATAATTCTCAGAAGTTTTACAGAATAACTTGTATTTTAGTCACATCTAATTTAGGTGTAGTTCAGACCAGTGATGCAGTAGCAATTTATGTTTCATTAAAATATCTGATAACTGGGGCTAGGGGAAATGACTTAGTGGTTAAGGTGTTTGTCTGCGAAGCCTAAGGACCCGTTTGACTCCCTAGAACCCAGGTAAGCCAGATGCACAAGGGAGCACATGCGTTTGGAGTTCATTTGCAGTGGCTGGAGCCCCTGGTGCACCCATTCTCTCTGCCTTCCCTCCCAAATAAATAATTAATTAAATAAAGGCATGTACCAAACAAAAGTATCTGATAACTGTTTGCTTTTTTGATTATATATCTAATGCCAAAATGTTTCCAAATTCAGGCTTAAATAATCTCCTTGATGAAAACAGAATTCAAGATTTGTCTCTCCTGTATCAGCTCTTCAGCAGAGTTCGAGGAGGAGTTCAGGTTCTCTTGCAACAGTGGATTGAATACATCAAGGTATTAAATCCAATTTGCCTGTGATGTTTCTCTCTCATGATTTATAATCTGCATGCTAAGAGCAAGTATCAGTAAGCATTTCTTGTTAAAAACAAGTGTATCTTTAAGGAAGATTTTTTTTTTTTTTTTTTTGGTTTTGATGTAGGGTCTCACTCTAGCTCAAGCTGACTTGGAATTCACTATGTTGTCTTCAGGTGGCCTCAAATACACAGTGACCCTCCTACCTCTGCCTCCTAAGTGCTGGGATTAAGGCAAGCATCACTACGCCCAGATGGAATTCACTCTGTAGCCCATGCTGATCTCGATTGAACTCATGGCAATCCTCCCACCCCAGCTTCCCCAGTGCTGGGATTATAAATATAAGCCACCATGCCTGGTTGGACTTTTTTAATGAAAATGTTTAGAAGTCAACCTGAGAATTATAGCTATATAGCACATCAGCAATAAAATCTGAGTGATGTTTGATGTGATTTCTATCTCTAAGACTTAAAGCACTGAATGTGGGAAATAAGAGTATTTATCTTAGTTTTTTGGCCAAGTCTAATATCTTCTTTTGTTGTTGTTGTTGGTTTTTTGAGGTAGGGTCTTGTTCTAGCCCAGGCTGTTCTGGAATTCACTATGTAGTCTCAGGGTGGCCTCCAATTCACAGTGATCCTCCTACCTCTGCCTCCCGAGTGCTGGGATTAAAGGCATGTACTACCTACCATGCCTTGGGGAGAGAGGGAGGAAGGGAGAGGGAGAGAATGGGCACACCAGGACCTCTAGCCCCTGCAAACAAACTCTATATGTATGTGCCACTTTGTGCATCTGGCTTTACATGGGTACTGGAGAATCGAACTCCAGTCATTAGGCTTTCAAGTTAAGTTCCTTAACCTCTGAGCCATCTCTCCAGCCCTTTTCCTTTTTTAAAAAAGAGCTTTTTCAGCCAGGCATGGTGGTGCATACCTTTAATCCCAGAATTTGGAAGGCAGAGTACAAGGTGAAAGTGAGATCCAGGTAAGCCGAAGGTAGAGTAAGACCCTCCCTAAAAAAAAAAAAACAAAAAAAAAAAAAAGCTTTCTATTTTAGGATGTTTTATATACATGTGCTAACTTAGAATATGATTTTGGGATTGTTTTATTATAGGTAATCAAGTAAAAAAGTGCTAATTTTTACTTTTAGGCTTTTGGGAGCACTATTGTTATTAATCCTGAAAAAGATAAAACGATGGTCCAAGAATTGCTGGATTTTAAAGATAAGGTTGACCATATAATTGATATCTGCTTTCTGAAGAATGAAAAATTTATCAATGCCATGAAAGAAGCATTTGAAACATTCATTAATAAAAGGCCAAATAAACCTGCTGAACTTATAGGTAAGTTTTCAATTCTTTTTTTTTTTTTTTTCAAGGTAGGGTCTCACTCTAGCCCAGGCTGACCTGGAATTCACTCTGTAGACTCAGGGTGGCCTCGAACTCATACCAATCCTCCTACCTCTGCCTCTCCAGTGCTGGGATTAAAGGCGTGTGCCACCATGCCCAGCTCAATTATTTTTCCAGTTATTTAATGTTATTGTGTTGATAAACTCTCAATTTGAAATTTAGCAAGGCTGTGGACATACCAACACCTCATTTTTTGGCAATGTATAACTGATAGTACCAAGTCTCAAGAGTGTCTTTAAGATCATGGAGGTAGAGAGTCGAGTCCTTTATGCTAAAGAGCATCTGAAAAGCCTTATCTCAAACATGATGTACTTACTTTGTGAACTAGAACATTGGATCCTATGTATGTATAATGATAGGAAGTTTGATTATTTGCTTTTCAAGCCTCTACTGATTTAGACCCGAGGCAGGGTACTTCCTAAGGCTCACAGTTAAGGCTATAGAAAAGTGCGGCATGAAATATTGGTTACCAGTGGAGGGGATAAAGTCTATGATGAAGATAAATAATACGGACCCAGTTAATGTCAGATGTGGTATATGTAGTACTTCTCAGGTTTTCCTATGCATTCACTCACTAGTGTTACAGAATAAGTGCCCTGAGAAGGACTGGGTCCTCTGTCAAAAGGATGAAGTCTGTTTCATTTCCCTTCAAGTATTAAGTATTTTGGGCTTGGGGAGATGGCTCAGCAGTAAATGGTACTTGCTTGCAAAGTTTGTTGGCCCAAGATCAATTCCTTAGCACCCACATAAAGCCAAATGCAAAACGGGGTGCAAGAATCTGACATTAATTTACAGTGGCAAAGGATCCTGGCACATACACATGCTAATAAATAAAATATTATTTAAAAATTTTGCCAGATGTGGTGTACACCTTTAATCCCAGTACTTGTGAGACAGAGGTAGAGAAATTGCTGAGAGTTTGATGCCAGCCTGAGATACATAGTGAATTCCAGGTCAACCTGGGCTAGAGCGAGACCCTTCTGGGGGGGGGGTAGTTACACATTTTATCTTCGGTAGTGTATCTGATTTATATGACTAGAAAAGTAATGTTTGGATCAAAGTGTGGTGGTGTAAGCTTTTAGTCACAGCACTACAGGAGGCTGAGGTAGGTAGGAGGATTGCCTTGAGTTTAAGGCCAGGCTGGGCTAGATGTAACCCTGCCTTGAAAAAAAAAAAGAAAAATGAAAAGTAATGTTATGCAAGGCGATAAAAGAAGGTAATGGGAGGGTATTGTGACCAAAATACATTATGTACATGGATGAAAATTATCAATAAAAAGTTTAAAAACAACTTTAATCCCAGCACTAGGGAGGCAGAGGTAGGAGGGTAGATTAACAAGAGTTTGAGGCCAGCCAGAGACTATAGTGAATTTCTTGTTTGCTTGAGCCAGAAAGAGATCCTATCTCGAAAACAAAACAGAAAAACAACAAAAAAAAATTTAAAAAACAAAAAATCTATCACATATTTTAAAAGAAAGGAAAGTAATGTCTAAGAATGCTTTCCAGGTTGGAGAGATGGCTTAGCAGTTAAGGTACTTGTCTGCAAAGCCTAAGGACCCAGGTTCATTTCCCTAGAACCCATGTGAGCCAGATGCAGAAGAGTAGTGCATGTGTCTTGAGTGCCTTTGCAGTAGGGGTAGGCCCTGGTATGCTCAATTCCTTTTGCTTTGTGTGGGTCCTAGGGAATTGAATCTGGGTCCATTGGTTTTGCAGACAAGTAAGTGCCTTAACTGCTAAGTCATCTCTATCACACCATACCCCATTTTAATAACTATTAGAGCAGTTATGTTCTGGCTCAGTCAATATTTGGAAGACTTAGGTTTAAGTTGATTAGACATTGGCATTGAACAAAGTTACTCAAGCTCCTTACTTTGGAGACTTTTATAAATGCATATACATACATACATACACACACAATACTGAAAAACTCACTTTTATATTCCCATTTGAGTACGTGTCATGACCAGTACCTTGTAGATACCCGTGATCATTAACAATCTTTTTTCTTCTCCATTTTAGCTAAGTATGTAGATTCAAAGCTTCGTGCAGGCAACAAAGAAGCTACAGATGAAGAGCTTGAGAAAATGTTAGATAAAATTATGATCATATTTAGATTTATCTATGGTAAGTGTTCATTGCTACTTTAATATTTTTCTTTGAAAACAGCACTCTGAACAAGGTATGGTAGTACATCTCTCAGGCAAGATTGCTGTTAACTTGAGGCCATCCAACGCTACAAAATACCAAGCCAAGGCTTCATAGCAAGGGCCTCTCTCACAAAAGCAAGCAAGACAAACAGGGAAAGCACTCCTGAGAGACTAGCATGTGTTTGTAACCTGGAGGGAATATTTAGGAATTAAAGGTTATTAAAATTGTCTTATTCCTTCAATTTATTTAATTCGTTGGGCACACTTAAGGAATGTTACTAAATTGCTGTGTGCTTTCACTTTTCCACTATGAAGAACCTAGAATTTGCTACTTGTTTTAATCTCGAATTTTGGTGTTTAAAGTACCATTCAACTAAAGTTTTGTCTGTAGAAAAGTTAATGCACTTCTTAATTCTTCACAATACATGTATAACATTTAAAATATCTAGAAAAGATATCTAAAGCAAATAAAAAAGGTATCTAATGTTCTTCCATTTAATAAGCTTGGATGTAATACATAAAGTGAAATAATTGGAAATAATGCTGTGCTTTATTAATCCATTTAAAGTTATTAGTGTCAACTTTCATTGCAACGTCATGAGTGTTGTATTTTGGTTTAATTCAGGCAAAGATGTTTTTGAGGCCTTCTATAAGAAGGATCTGGCCAAACGCCTGTTAGTTGGGAAGAGTGCATCTGTAGATGCTGAAAAGTCAATGCTATCCAAACTCAAACATGGTATGTTTGGTCATTCTTTGTCTCTTTTCTTTGATTTCTGAGGGGAAATGTTTGCTGAATTTTTATGATTTTAATTTTAAATACCTTGTTTGCCAACCATTTTATATACGTTTTTAAAACATTAACTGAAGAAGTTCATGAGATTTTCATCCAGTTGTTCATATCCAGAGATGGTGGCTTTTTATAAAGATACAACATTGTTCTTGTATTTGTATAAAAGTTTCCATTAGCTGGGTGTGGTGGTGCACGCCTTCAATCCCAGCACTTGGGAGGCAGAGGTAGGAGGATTGCCATGAGTTCCAGGCCACCCTGAGACTACGTAGTGAATTCCAGGTTGGCCTGGGCTAAAGCAAGACCCTACCTTGTAAAACCAAAAAAGAAGAAAAAGGTCCATTTATTTTATTCTAGAATACTGTCTAAGGTTACTACAGTATTAAAGTTTTAATTAGTAGTGCATACACTGTGGGGTAAGGATTTCTTTTTTATTCATATGAGTAGTTACAGATCATATTTTATGCTAAAGGAAGTTTTACAGTTCGTGTTTCCCATTTGAAATTCTTTTGTTTACAATGTTAAAATATAAATATACAAACATCTTTAATAGAGTGTGGAGCTGCTTTCACCAGCAAGCTTGAAGGAATGTTTAAAGACATGGAGCTTTCTAAAGACATCATGATTCAGTTCAAACAGGTAAAAGTGAGTTAAACTCTTACTTAATTCCCCAAACTCATATATATTTTAAGTTATCTCCTTGTGGCAGTTTGTATTGAAGAGGATAACTAGAAACATATATTTGTTACAAAAACTTCATAGCAACTTAAATGTTATTCACAATAGAGGAAGACCATCAATGAAATGTAAGTATATTTGGCATACTTTAGGATTTAGTCTAATAAACATCCAGAATAATAATAAAAATAGAAATAAAATGCATTGAACTGGAGTTCCTATGACAAGAATGGTAACTAGACAATCATCATCTAATCCCTTGGGGATTTTCGTGTTAAGTGCTTGTAAGGAAGAATAGGGAAAGTGATAAAGTGGTTATATGAAGTCTGAGGCATTTACAATGAAAAACTAGATATACAGATTAACGATAAAGAGAGCCAAGTATGGTGGCACATGCCTTTAATGCTTGAGAGGCAGATGTAGGAGGATTGCCATAAATTGTAGGTCACCCTGAGACTAATTCCAGGTCAACCTAGGCTAGAGTGAAACCCTGCCTTGAATAAAAAGATAAAGGAGTTGGTTGGGGAGATTGCTTAGTGGTTAAAGGTACTTTTTGCAAATCCTAATGGCCTGGGTTCAATTCCCTAGTACCCATGTAAAGCCAGATACACAAAGTGGTACCTGCATCTGGAGTTTGTAGTGGCAGGAGGTCCTATGTTGCCCACCCCCACACACAGATAAATAAATAGAAGATTAAAGGTAGAAAGTAGTTTTGAATTTTGTAAAATGCATATGTATATATATGTGTGTGTGTGTGTGTGCATGTTCAAGGGGTGTGTGTGTCTGTGTGTGTACACTCACACTTGTAGAGGCCAGAGGACAAACTACAGTGTCACTCCTCAGGAATGCTGTCCATTTCTTTGAGGTGGGGTTTCGTTGGCCTGGTGCTCACCAATTAGGCTGAACTGGATGCCCAGTGAGCTCCAGGGATCCAGGTGTTTCTCCCCCTAACTCATACTGGGATGATAAGTATATGCCCCATGCCTGGCTTTATCATGTGGGTTTTCAAGATGGAGCTGAAGTTCTTAGCTTGCAAGGAAAGCACTTCACTAGCTGAGCTGTCTCCTCAACCCCTAGCTTTGAAATATTTCAGAACTGCTGGGTACAGTGACACACACCTTTAATCCCAGCACTTGGGAGGCAAAAGTAGGAGGATTGATGTGAGTTTGAGGCCGCCTGGAGACTACCTAGTGGATTCTAGATCAGCGTGGGCTAGAGGGAGATCCTACCTTTACAAAAATGAGACATTTGAGAACTTAGTACGACCCTATCTCAACAAACAACAACAGCAACAATAATATAGATGACAGTAATGACCAATAAGATTTTATTGCCTTGGGGTTTCAGTAATGACTTCTTAACCTGTGTGTGTGTGCGTGCACAGTTTGGTATTGGTTTTTCGAGGTAGGGTCTCACTCTAGCCCAGGCTGACCTGGAATTCACTGTGTAGTCTAAGGGTGGCCTCAAACTCATGGCAATCCTCCTACCTCTGCCTCTGTCATAGTGCTGGGATTAATGGCATGAGCCACCATACCTGGCTCCTTAACCACTATATTTATATGGGGGAAATAAAAATTAAAAACTCAAGAGAAGGTTCAGGGTCAGTAGGATTAATGGATCTGACTGTAGTTGCAGAATAGGGTTTAATCTGTGTTGTGTTCCCCCCCCCTTTCTCCCCACTTCAGGTCACCCCTTTCAAACAGGGAATGGGCTGGCTTAGAGGTTAAGGCATTTGCCTGCAAATCCAAATGACCCAGGTTCAATACCTCAGGACCCCCGTTAGCTAGATGCACGCCTCTGGAGTTTGTTTGCAGTGGCTGGAGGCCCTGGCATGCCCATTCTCTCTCTCTCTACCTCTTTCTCTGTGAAATAAATAAATAAAAATAAAAATATTAAAGAAAACAGGGAATGGAGTAGGTGAAAAAACCAGTGAGTTGGGCTGGCTGGTGGTGTGAGGAATGAGGGCTGCTACAAGTGTTTCAAGCTATGTAGGGTTCTCTATGTGCCATTAGGGGAAAAGAATGAAGATATCCTATAATAGCCCAATTGTGTGTGCGAAATTTAGTTAATGCCTAGGATTTTGTCAGGACATTTTCGCATGCCATTGTGCCAAAATATTAACCTGTATACTCTTCTAGTACATTTTGTGTGTACTTCATCTGAACAGCTACCTTTTACTTTCAGGATGGTGTAGTCTTGTGTATTTTTATAAGGCATTCCTTTTTCTAATTAAAAATATTTTTAACTTGTTTGAGGGGGCAGATATATATACATATAAGAATGGACACATCAGGACCTCTAGCCACTGCAAGGAATGAACTCCAGATGCACGTGCCACCTTGTGCATCTGGCTTTATATGGATACTGAGGAATTGAACCTGAGTCCTGAAGCTTTGTAGGCACTGAACCCTCTATCCAGGCCTAAGGAATTTATTAATTGAGTCAGTGTTACAATTTGAAATGTATACGCTTGTATTTTGGAACCTAAGAATACATATTGATCTCCTTATAGTATATGCAGAATCAGAATGTACCTGGGAATATTGAGTTAACTGTGAATATCCTGACAATGGGTTACTGGCCAACCTATGTGCCTATGGAAGTCCATTTGCCACCAGAGGTAAGATTTACTGTTTATGTTCTGAGTTATAGGGATAGAAACCATGGTGTTTTTTTTTTTTTTTTTTTTTACTTTTCATTAAAAAATATATGCCTTGTGGACTGTGGAGATTGTTCAGTGATTATATGTACTTGCTTGCAAAGCCTGGGTTCAACTCCTCAGTACTCATGTAAAGCCAGATGCACAAAGTGGCCTGTTTTTTTACAGGGCCAAGTGTGCACATTCTCTCCTTCCCTCCCCCCTCTCTTCCTCTCTCCCTGCTTGATAAATAAAAATATGAAAATACGCCTTTTGGGCTGGGACCTACCTCAGTGGTTAAAAGTACTTGCTAGCAAAGCCTGCTGGCCCAGATTCAACTCTCGAGTACTCATGTAAAGCCAGATGCACAAAGTGGCACATGTACCTGGAGTTTGTTTGCAGTTGCAGGAGAGCTCTGTGTGGTGGTGCATGCTTTTAATCCCAGTACTTGGGAGGCAGAAGAAAGGAAGATCTCTCAGGTGTGAGTTCACCCTGGACTGGAATGAGGCACTGACATGAAAAGACCAAAAATAAAACAAGGCTGGGGAGATGGCTTAGTGATTAAAGGTTCTTTCTTGCTTGCAAAGCCTGTGTTAAATTTCCCAGTATCACCAGGCATAGTGGCGCTTGCCTTTAATCCCAGCATTTGGCAGGCAGAGGTAGGAGGATCACTATGAGTTCGAGGCCACCTGAGACTAATAGTGAATTCCTGGTCAGCCTGGGCTATACAGCAAGACCCTACCTTAGAAAACCAAAAAAAAAAAAAAAAAAAAAAAAAATCCCCAGTATCCATATGAAGCTAGATGCACCAAGTGGTGCACACATGTGGAATTCAGTGGCAGCCCTAGTGCATCCATCTTCTTCCTCTGTCTCTCAAGTGAGTAAATTACAATAAAGGCAGAAGAACTTTAGAAAAGGCTCACATTTGGCAGATGGCAGTAAAAGGAGCCTGCTGCAAAGGAAGAAACTTGTGTGTAGAAGCCATATGAGATAAAGGAACCAGTATAGTAGAGAGGCACAAAAGCCACGAGAGGTGAATCTTTCAGAAGAGGGAATAATTAAATGGGGCAAAAGAGATCAAAGATTATGAAGACTGAAAAGTACCATTGGGAGAGCTTTACCTTTTATCAGAGTGATTCGTGGACCCACTAGTTAGATCCCTTAAAATTTTTGGAAATTATTACAAATTATGTAAGTATAAAGAGTTGTAATAGTATTGTATATGCAGCTTAAATCAAGCTTTATTTTATTTAGATGGTAAAACTTCAGGAAATTTTCAAGACATTTTACCTAGGCAAACATAGTGGCAGGAAACTCCAGTGGCAGTCGACCCTAGGACACTGTGTGCTCAAAGCAGAATTTAAAGAGGTAAGTGAACATTCCCAAACAGTTGTCAGCTTCACGGTTTTTTGTTTGTTTGTTTTGTTTGTTTTTTCGAGGTAGGGTCTCACTCTAGCCCAGGCTGACCTGGAATTCACAATGTAGTCTCAGGGTGGCCTCAGACTCATGGCGATCCTCCTACCTCTGCCTCCCGAGTGCTGGGATTAAAGGCGTGCACCACCATGCCCAGCTCCTTCATGTTTAATGTTGAAGTCATTCCTCATGACTTGGAAGTTCAAGTTACTATTTTATGAGTATATCCTAGACATCTATATGAAAGCAGTGATAACTTGTTACAGATTTTTGTATATTTTTAAATTGTTACCTTTTCCACAATTGATTTGGCCCTTCTCCATAATTAAATATAATAACTTTTCCCCACCAGTGGATGCAGAGTTCACACTGCCTCTTCTTTTCAGAAATGTAGTTGCTGGGATCTAGAGAACAGAGTGGGAGTTAACAGGATCTGGGTACATAACCTAATTTCAAAAAATCCCTACAGCTTTTTATGACTAATCTGAATCAAGTCAAAAATGCATTTGAGCCGGGCATGGTGGTACATGCCTTAAATCCTAGCACTTGGGAGGCAGAGGTAGGGGGATCACCTTGAGTTTAAGGCCAGTCTGAGACTATAGAGTGAGTGCCAGGTCAGCCTGGGCTAGACTGAGACCCTACCTTGAAGAAAAAATGGATTTGAAAGCCAGTCATGGTGGCACATGCCTGTAATCCCAACCCTTGGGAGGCAGAGGTAAGAGGATCAGGAGCTCAAGGCCATCCTCAACTACATTGAGAATTCGAGGGAGGCTGGGTGTGGTGGTGCGTCTTAGACCTTTAATCCCAGAATTTGGGTGGCAGTGGTAGGAGAATCACTGTGAGTTCAAGGTCAGCTTGGGCTAGAGTGAGACCATACCTCAAAATAAAATGCGTTTGAAATATGATTTCTTGTTGCTTATATTAATTTTCTGTTTTAATACGGCTTATGAAAAGCCTGTTAAGAGGTTACCTAATCCTTTACCTCATTTTCTGTAGAATCTTATCCAATCCTTACACTGCACGTACTGTATTACCACCTGAAGTGGTTTTTCTCAGTAATGTTAATCTTTCTAAAGCTACTAATTAAAAAATGCTTTTCGTGTAAAGATGAATTGTTTTATTAATTTTTCATGTGTCTTGAAAAATAACAGGATGGCAAATCACTGCTATTTCTCCAACAGGGTAAAAAAGAACTCCAAGTCTCACTTTTTCAAACACTGGTGCTGCTAATGTTTAATGAAGGAGAGGAGTTCAGTTTAGAAGAGATCAAGCAAGCTACTGGAATAGGTTTGTATGGAGTCAGTCAAGTAGCAAGCATTTTTAGGTGTCTGCTTTGTGTATTCCACTATCTTAAGAACTATGGGAAGCTGGGCGTGGTGGCACACGCCTTTAATCCCAGCACTTGGGAGGCAGAGGTAGGAGGATCGCCATGAGTTCAAGGCCATCCTGAGAATATGGAGTGAATTCCAGGTCAGCCTGGGCTAGAATAAGACCCTACCTCGAAAAACCAAAAAACAAAAAAACAAAGGAACTATGGGGGATTCAAAGAATAGTCTATTTCCTCCATACTCTTAATAAAACAAAGCGGGGAATGGAGATAATACTTGGCATAATTTTGAAAATAGTAAGTACTGATGCTTACTTGGAATGTGTTACAAAAGGCTGGAGAAGGGGCTAGAGTTATGGCTTAGCAGTTAAAGCTCTTGCCTATGAAGCCAAAGGACCAGGTTCAATTCCCTAAGACCCACGTAAGCCAGATGTGCAAGGGAGTGCATGCGTCTAGAGTTTGTTTGCAGTGGCTAAAGGCCCTGGTACACCCATTCTCTCTCTCATAAATAAATAATAAAAATCAATATTTTTAAAAGGCTAGGGAGATAGCCAGTGGGTGTAAAAGAAAGAAAGAAAGGAAGGAAAGGAAAGGAAAGGAAAGGAAAGGAAAGGAAAGGAAAGAAAAGAAAAGAAAAGAAAAGAAAAGAAAAGAAAAGAAAAGAAAAGAAAAGAAAAGGTGCTTGTTTGAAATGTGTTACAAGTTTAAGGAATCAAGAGATCACTGTGGAATGGCCACATTTCAGGAAAATCTTCATGAACTGGACCTTCAATTTGTGATCAGGGTGAATATATATATGAAGCTAGCAGAAATAGTAGAAGGAAAGGTTTGGATGTAGGAGTGGATTAGAGTGTGGGTAGACATCATGAAAAGTAATACAGAATACTGAGCGAGTTTGAGTCCAGCCTGGGATACTTGAGATCCTGTTTCAGAAGAAACAAAAGTGCATTTGAGAAAGATAAGGTGAGTAAAGCTTGATTTTTTTTTTTTTTTGCCGGGGGAGGGGAGTTAAATATACAAATGAAACTTGCTATCACATCTCAAATGTGTGAAGTAATAGAAATAACTTACTTGGACAGTTTAACTTGGAATCAATAGGGCAACTTGGAGGACGAGTAGATGCCAGTTCAGAAGCAATAGGGATAATTCTTGGATAAAGTATTATGTGGCTTAGGCTAGGATGAGGCCAGTAACAATAGAGAAGTATCTATAAGGAAGCAATTACAAGATGCAGTTGCTCTCTACCTCATTGTGTGTGTGTGTGTGTGTGTGTGTGTGTGAGAGAGAGAGAGAGAGAGAGAGAGAGTGAGAGAGAGAGAGAGAGAGAGAGAATGGGCTGGAGAGAGAGAGAGAATGGGCATGCCAGGGCCTTTAGCCACTGCCAATGAGCTCCAGATGCATGCGCCACTATGTGCATCTGGCTTATGTGGGTTCTGGGGAATTGAACCTGAGTCCTTAGGCTTCACAGGCAAGTACCTTAAACCACTAAGCCATTTCTCTAGCCCTCTTTACCTTATTTTTGAGACAGAGTATTATGCTAAATCTAGAGCTTACTGATTCAGCTAGATTAGTCTGCCAGTAAGCCCTAGGAATATTCCTGTCTCCACCTCCCCAGTGCTTGGATTATGGCATGTACCAACATTTCCAGCTTTTATGAGGGTCCTCAGGACTCAAAACTCAGGTCCTCATGGCTGGCATAACAAGCACTTTACCTTTACCCACTGACCCATCTCCCCAGCCCAAGAGAAACGGTTTTATTAGAGGGTAAGATAGAAGTTAGATTGAGTTTGAATATACTGTTGATGCTGTTGAGCTAATAATAACTAAATGGCTATTTCTTCTTCAGAGGATGGAGAATTAAGGAGAACACTGCAATCATTAGCCTGTGGCAAAGCTAGAGTTCTCGCAAAAAACCCAAAAGGCAAAGATATCGAAGATGGTGACAAATTTATTTGTAATGATGATTTCAAACACAAACTTTTCAGGATAAAGATCAATCAAATCCAGATGAAAGAAACGGTAAACTTTTTGCTTTCTTCTAGTATTAGAATTATACATGTTCATAGTAAAATTGTTTTTCTTTTACTGCTGGGGATTGAACTCCAGAGCCTTGCATATATGAGACAAGTGCTCTCCCACTGAGCTCTTAACCCCATCTTATATCTACCATCTTGATAATTTGTATTCTACTTGTCCTATCTGGTTGGTATTCCCTTTTTGTTTTTTCTTCATTATTGATTTATTAGCTATATATCATTTTGTCATTTTTATTTTCTTTTTGGTTTTTTGAGGTAAGGTCTCACTCTGGCCCAGGAAGAAGTCACTATGTAGTGAATTCAAGAGCAGTCCTCCTTACCTCTGCCTCTTGAGTGCTGCAATAAGAGGCATGTGCCATCATGCTCAGGTTTTACTTCATTAAATTTTTTTTTTTCTTTTGGTTTTGCAAGGTAGGGTCTCACTCTAGCCCAGGCTGACCTGGAATTCACTATGTACTCTCAGACTGGGACTCCTACCTCTGACTCCCTAGTGCTGGGATTAAAGGTGTGCACCACCACACCCAGCCCAGCTCATTTCTTTTCAAAATATTTTATTTATTTATTTATTTGCAAGGGGAGAGAGAGAGAGAGAATGGATGTGCCAAGGCCTCTAGCTGCTGCAAACAAACTCCAGATGCATGTCCCACTTTGCATCTGGCAATTCATTTTCTTAAATATATTATTTCTTAGAGAGAGAGAATGGGCTTGCCAGGGCCTTTAGTCACTGCAAATGAACTCCAGGTGCATGTGTTGCCTTGTGAATCTAGCTTACTTCATTCAGTGAGACCTTGCCTGAAGAAAAACAAAAAAAGAAAAATGTTTTTCGTGGCTGGAGAGATGGCTTAGCAGTTAAGGTACATGCCTGTGAAGCTTAAGGACTCCGATTCAACTCTCCAGAACCCACGTAAGCCAGATTCACAGGTGGTGCAAGCATCTGTAGTTGGTTTGTTGTGACTGGAGAGCCTAGGATACCTATCCTCTCTATCTGCTTCTCTCTTTCCAATAAGTGAATAAACATTAAATTTTTTTTTTCTACATAAATCTTAATTTCATTAATCTTTCCATTATGGTAAATTCATAGAAGTAGATTTTTGGGTCAAGGGGTATGAGCTTAAGCTTTAGTGATTAAGACCATATTGTTTTCTAGAAAATTTCCACTGTTAAGTAGCATACTTGTTTTTAGTAGCCTCAATAGCAGTACAGGTTACATTTTTTGTTTGGTGAAATAACTGAATGATTTGTGTTAGTATTTCTATGATTAACATTTTCATTGAATTTTAATTTTGGATATTTTAATTTGTGAGGCTATGTCTGCAGTCAAATGCTCTACCACTGAGCTATACCCCCATGCCATAATTTGTGAGATATTGAGGAAATCAACTATTAACTCCCTGAAGTAGGTTGATTTTCAGTTTTGACAAGATTGAATACATTCCTTTGAGTAAAAGTTTCTATTTATGCCAGGCGTGATGGCACACACCTTTAATCCCAGTACTTGGGAGGCAGAGGTAGGGGGATTGCTGAGAGTTCAAGGCCAGCCTGAGACTACATAGTGAATTCCAGATCAGCCTGAGCTAGAGTGAGACCCTACCTCACCCCCCCCCAAAAATGTATTTGCAAACAGAAATAAGTGAGAGACAGAGATGGGCATACTAGGGCCTCTAGCCACTGAAAACAGACTCCAAATGCATGCACCACTTTGTGTGTGCATATGGCTTTACATGGGTACTGGGAAATTGAACCCAGGTTGTTAGGCTTTGTAGGCATACACCTTAACTGCTCAATTAACCAGCTCAATGAGTAGAAGTTTTTAAAATTTTTCTTTTTTTATTTTATTTTATTCACAGACAGAGAATTTCAGACATAAGAGAGACAGACACACAGAGAGAATAGGCATGCCAGGGCCTCTAGCCACTGCAAATGAACTTTAGACACACACACCACTTTGTGCGTCTTGCTTTACGTGGGTACTGGGGAATCAATCTCAGGTAGTTAGGGTTTGCAGGCAAGTGCCTTAACAATTGAGCAATCTCTCCCGCCCTATAAAAGTATTTTTTTTCCCAAGGTTGGCTCTCACTCTAGCCCAGGCTGGCCTGGAATTCACTGTGTAGTCTTAGGCTGGCCTTGAACTCATAGTGATCCTCCTACCTCTGCCTCCCAAGTGCTGAGATTAAAGGTATGCACCACCACTCCCAACCTGTAAAAATTTTAATATGGAATAAGGGTTAATGTCTTCAGAGAAATTCCTTTTATTTTCACATGCAAATCAAAAACATGATATTCCCTTGAAAGACTACCTTGTGCTTATTTCTAAAACATCCTTTCTATGCCATAAACTAATGCAACAAAGCTCCAAACTATTCTTTTGGTTTAGTTACTAAGATTGTTGTTTTACTATAGCATCAAGATTGGTAAATTGACTGCTAAACATCTAAATCTATAATGTTTTTGTTTGCTTATATTTGTTTTAAGGTGAGGTCTCAATCTAGCCCAGGCTGACCTGGAATTCACTGTAGTCCCAGAGTAGCCTTGAACTCATAGTGATCCTCCTACCCCTGCCTCCACAGTGCTGGGATCAAAGGCATACACCATGCCTGGCCTAAATCTATAATTCTTATTTTTTTTAATTTATTTATTCATTCATTTGAGAGAGAGAGGCAGAGAGAGGGAGAATGGGCATGCCAGGGCCTACAGCCACTGCAAATGAACTGTAGTCACATGCGCCACCTTGTGTATCTGGCTTATGTGGGTCCTGGGGAAATGGCTCACCCCGCTTAAAGGTACTTGCTTGCAAAGCCTGATGGCCTGGGTTTAGTTCCCCAGTAGCTATGCAAAGCCAGGAGCACATCTGGAGTTGGTTTGCAGCAGCAAAAGGCCCTGGTACACCCATCCCCCCCTTAAACAAATAAAATATTTATTTTTCTTTCTGGAGAATAGATACACAAAGCAGTAATTCAAAGATGGTGTTTGCAACTGTGTGTGGTGTCACATGCCTTTAGTCCCTGCAATCGGAGGCAGAAGTAGGAGGGTTGCCTTGAATTTGAGGCCACCCTGAGTGAATTGCATAAGTGAATTCCAGGTTGACCTGGGCTAGAGTGAGACCTTACCTTGGAAAAACAAACAAAAGGCAGTGTTTACTGGTAACTAAAATTGACATTGCTTTATTGGTGCAGGACAGTCTAATTAGAACAGGAAGGAGTTATAAGATTTGTAGCTTTTTTCATCTTGTGTCTATAAGGTCCCATTTAGATAATTCAGTAGGTTTAAAGCAACAAGAATGACATGTCTCTAATAGGTGCAATTCTTCAGTTTAAAACTTTGTTTTTAGGTTGAAGAACAAGCCAGCACTACGGAAAGAGTATTTCAAGATAGACAGTATCAAATTGATGCTGCAATTGTTCGAATTATGAAGATGAGAAAGACACTTAGCCACAATCTTCTTGTTTCAGAAGTATACAACCAGCTAAAATTTCCAGTAAAGGTAGGTATTTCTGGATTCTCATATTGAGCTTGTTATAAATGAAAGCTACTATATTTGATTTTCAGACACTAATCTTACAAATAAGATTAAAGCCTCAAAACCATTTAAAGAAATGTTTTAATTTCCTATGCTTATATACATGATTCACAAAAGAACTTTGTTGGCACATGTAGTCACCTGTGAAAAGGGGGGAAAACAGTTTGTAAAAAGCCTTTGTACCTGAAAGTTTAGTAAGTAAATGATGATTTGAGTTTTCCTTTACTATTTTGTTTTATTTAATTTTTATTTTTTTATTATTATTTGGTTTTTCGAGGTAGAGTCTCACTCTGGCCCAGGCTGACCTGGAATTCACTATATAGTCTCAGGGTGTTCTCAGATTCATGGTGATCCTCCTACCTCTGCCTCCTGAGTGATGGGATTAAAGGTGTGCACCACCACACCTAGCCTTGAATTTTTCTTTTTTATTTATTGACAATTTTTATACATGTATATAATGTATCTTGATTATAATCCCCTCCCCTTACCTTCCTTTTTTTTTTTTTTTTTTTTTTTTTTTTTTTTTTTGGTTTTTCGAGGTAGGGTCTCACTCTAGTTCAGGCTGACCTGGAATTCACTATGTCGTCTCAGGGTGGCCTTGAACTCATGGCAGTCCTCCTACCTCTGCCTCCCAAGTGCTGGGATTAAAGATGTGCGCCACCACGCCCGGCTTTTTTTTTTTTTTTTAATCTTCCTTTTGATTCCCCACTCCTCTTCCATTAAATCCCTAGTCTCGCTTCTATTTTGGAAATAGAACTTACCTAGTCCCTCTTCTTTTTAAAAGGTTTTATTTATTTATTTCTATATTTTTAATTATTTATTTATTTATTAGAGATGGAGAGAATGAGAGAGAGAGAGAGAGAGAGAGAGAGCGTGCTCCAGAGCCTCTAGCCACTGCAAATGAACTCCAGATGCATGTGCCACCTTGTACAGCTGGCTTATGTGGGACCTAGAGAATCGAACCTGGGTCCTTTGGCTTTGCAGGCAAGCACCTTAACTACTAAGCCATCTCTCCAGCCCCAAATTTTTATTTTTATTTATTTATTTGAGAGAGAGAGAGTGGGTGTGCCAGGGCCTCCAGCCGGTGCTAACGAACTCCAGATGTATGAACCACCATGTGCATCTGGCTTACTTGGGTACTGGGGAATTGAACCTGGGTTCTTAGACTTCATAGGCAAGTGCCTTAACTGCTAAGCCATCTTTCCAGCCCACAGCTCCCCTGTTCTACTTTGATGTCTTTCTTTTCTTTTTTTTTCAGGTAGGGTCTTGCTCTAGTCCAAGCTGACCTGGAATTCACTATGTAGTCTCAGGCTGGCCTTGAACTCTCAGCCATCCTACCTCTGCCTCCTAAGAGCTGGGATTAAAGGAGTGTGCCACCATGCCAGGCTCCCACTGAGTTTAATTGGGGTTGCTTGCATGCGTTGGGGACTGTTTACTAGAGCATGTGGGTCGTCCCAGTGGCTATAACACTACATGAAATAACTTCTGCTCTTCCAGCCACCATTAAGCACCTATGGACCCTACATTTTTTTCCTCTTAGAAATAACTTGGTGTGTGACTGATTAATTTATTAGGTTGAGTTCATCTTCTGGCTTATATAAATGTCTATTAAAAACTGGCTGGGGATCCGGGTGTGGTGGCAGACGCCTTTAATCCCAGCACTCGGGAGGCAGAGGTGTAGGAGGATCGCCATGAGGTCAAGGCCACCCTGTGACTGTGTAGTGAATTCCAGGTCAGCCTGGACCAGAGTGAGACCCTACCTCAAAATAAAAAAAAAAAAAGCCGGGCGTGGTGGCGCACGCCTTTAATCCTAGCACTCGGGAGGCAGAGGTAGGAGGATCGCCGTGAGTTCAAGGCCACCCTGAGACTCCATAGTGAATTCCAGGTCAGCCTGGGCTACAGTGAGACCCTACCTCGAAAAACCAAAAAAAAAAAAAAAAAAAAAAGGCTAGGACTGGGCGTGGTGGTGCATACTTCAATCCCAGCACTCCAGAGGCAGAGGTAGGATTGCCGAGGGTTTGAGGCTACCCTGAGACTACGTAGTGAATTCCAGGTTAGCCTGGGCTAGATAAAGACCCTACCTCAAAAAAGAAAGAAAAAAAACAAGTCAAACAAACCCTGCGTATAGATTCTGGGGGTGTGGCTCAGTAATGGAGCACTTGCATAGCATACATGATGCTCTGGGTTCTATCCTCAGTAATGTGCAAAACACAATATGTATTCACATAACTAGTAATAACCGTTGGGCTGGAGAGATGGCTTAGCAGTTAAGGTGCTTGCCTGCAAAGCCAAAGGTTTGATTCCCCAGGACCCATGTGAACCAGATGCACAAGGTAGCACATGCATTTGGAGTTCATTTGCAGTGGATGGAGGCCCTGGTGCACCCATTCTGTCTATATGTCTTTCTCTCCTTTTTCTATCTCAAATAAGTAAATAAATAATTTTTTTTTTTCGAGGTAGGGTCTCACTAGCCCAGGCTGACCTGGAATTCACTATGGAGTCTCAGGGTGGCCTTGAACTCACGGCGATCCTCCTACCTCTGCCTCCCGAGTGCTGGGATTAAAGGCATGCGCCATCACGCCCGGCTTCAAATAAAATATTTTTAAACAGTATTTATTTATGTGAGAGTAAGAGAATATGGGCATGCTAGGGTCTCTTGCTACTGCAAGCAACATGTTCCACTTTGGCATGTGGCTTTATATGGGTAATGGGCAATCGAGGTTGACAGGCTTTTGCAAGCAAGCACCTTTAACTATTGAGCCATCCCCCTAGCTCAATAACTGTCTTTTTATATTCATTTTTTTTTCAAGGTAGTGTCTCACTCTAGCCAAGGCTGGCCTGGATCCCACTCTGTAGTTCCAGGCCTGCCTCAGACTCATAGCCATCCTCCTACTTCTTCCTCTCAAGTGCTAGGATTAAAGGTGTGTACCACCATGCCCATCTTATTTCAAATTTTTGATTAACATGTACTAATTGTACCAATTAATGGGGTTCATTGTGATATTTATACACATGCTCTTATATCCAACTTCTCTTTAGTATCTTTCAAAACAGTCTCGTGATAGTTCCAATAAATTGAAATTCACCATTTACAAAATAAATGCCCAGTAATAAAGACTATTATTAACAAGTTGAGGTTATACTGGACTATTTCCCATGTTCTAAAAGAGTCCTAAACTTATAATAATAAACATCTAACATAAGCTTAGGTATATTCATGGCTATTAGGGTTCATTCCTAAGAGCTTTGGACTTTGGTAAACTGCTTAACCTTGCTCAACTTGTTTGTACTTTTGTAAAATAAAGGTAATTATACTTACTTCATAGGATTATTGTGACACTTCAATGAAATAGTGAATATAACAAACTTAGCATTGAATTTGACATATAAGTATTCAGCTGCTGTTAATTCTAATAAGGTAGGCTTTTCCTCCAGACCTAATACTACCTCCCATTGTCACACTCAATACTTTTTCACCTTCAGCCAGAGACCTTACTCATGCTGGAAGTTAAGGGATTACTATAATAAGCACCCTGCTGATAATCTAGGAGTTTGTAATTAAAACACAATCGGGGCTTGGGAGATGGCTTAGTGGTTAAGGCGTTTGGCCTGCAAAGCCAAAGGACCCAGGTTCTATTCCCCAGGACCCACCTAAGCCAGATGCACAAGGTGTGGTGCATGTGTTTGGAGTTCATTTGCAGTGGCTAGAGGCCCTGGCGTGCCCATTACCTCTCTCTCAATCTCTCTCAAATAAAGTCTCACTCTAGCACAGGCTGACTTGGAACTCACTCTGCAGTTTCAGGGTGTCTTCGAATTCATGGAAGTCCTCCTACCTCTGCCTCCCAAGTGCATGCACCACCACACCTGGCTAAGAAAATGTTTTTAGATGGAAAAAAGAAAAACAGTCATTTGATTTTCCAACTTTGAGGTGACTGGATGAAATTTTAGCTTTCCCACGTTTTCTTTATTTTTATTTATTTAATTTAAGAGTGAGGGGGAGAGAGAGAGAGAGAGAGAGAATGGGAACACCAGGTACCTCCAGCCAGTGCAAACAAACTCCAGATGCATGTGCCACCATTTGCATTTGGCTTACCTGGGTTCTGGGCAGTTGAACCTAGGTCCTTCAGCTTCACAGGCGCCTTAACTGCTAAGCCATCTCTCCAGCCCCGGTCTTTTCTTGTCTCTTAATTTTTGTTTTGTTTTTAAGATATGGTCTTAATATATTGCTTAGGTTGCACTTGAAAACTGGCCTGAAGCTATTCTCAAGCTCCTGAATATTTGGAAGTACAGGCACATGCCACTATACCAGGCTTTCCCCCTCTTGATCAAAGGATCATTTTATATATTCTAAATAGTTCTCTTAGCAAACAATATTATATAATCAGCCCTCCTTATCCACGGGTTCTATTTCTGTGGATTCAAGAAAACTGAGGTTGAAAACTCTATAACACACTCTCTCTCTCTTTTTGGTTTGTCTCACTCTGGCCCAGGCTGACCTTGAATTAACTATGTAGTCTTAGGGTGTCCTCGAACTCACAGCGATCCTCCTTCCTCTGCCTCCTGAGTGCTGGGATTTAAGGTGTGCAACCCCATGCTGGGTTTCTTTTTAATGTCTATTTATTTATTTATTTGAGAGAGAGAGAAGGAGTGAGAGAAAGAGAGAATGGCCATAATAGGGCCTTTAGGCACTGGAAATGAACTCTAAACACATGCACCACTTTATGCATCTGGCCTACATGGGTCCTGGAGAATTGAACCAGGGTCTTTTGGCTTTGCAGGCAAGTGCCTTAACCAGTAAGCCATCTCTCCATCCCAAAATCATTTTTTTAAATTTATTATTAACAACATATTTTGTATGGATACATCGTGTATTGGTACCTTCTTTTTCCTTTTTCCCTGCCCCCATTCTGCTGGGGACCCTCCTCACTGGGGTTGCAGATATTCCCCATGGGACTTTGGGTTGTGACTCATTGGAGCAGCAGTCAGCAATGCCTCTGGGCATATTGTCTCAATCTGTGGCTCTTAAAATCTTTCTGCCCCCTGAAAACATTCTTAAATACATTAGCTGGGTGCAGTGGTATGTTCCTATATTCCTAGCTACTGGCTGAGGCATGGAGATCAAGTTTTGAGACCCCCCCCCACCTCAACAACAATTGGATTTTTGCTATACATATGCAGGATTTTTTCTTCTCAGTATTCTCTAAATATATAAAAAACATAATGTAAAAATTATGTAACACTTAAATTGTATCAGGTATTATAAGTAACATAAAGATTTATCTTTGATTACTGACTGGTTGATTATTTAGACAGGGTATCATTGTGTATCCCAAGCTGGCCTCAAAATTGTGATTGTCTTGCCTCATTCTTAGCCTCCCCATTGCTGGGATTACAGGCATGTGCCAACACACCATCTAACTTGATTTTAATGTGTACTAGAAAATGTCTGTAGGTTAGGTACAAATATTACACCATTTTGTATGTGAGGCAAGCATTGGCAGATGGGGATACAGGAATCAGTCACCTACACATATCAAGGGATGACTATATTCTTGTGTGTGTGTGTGTGTTTTCGAGGTAGGGTCTCACTCTATCTAGCTCAGGCTGACCTGTAATTCACTATGTAGTCTCAAGGTGGCCTACAGTGTTCCTCCTACCTCTGCCTCTCAAGTGCTGGGATTAAAGACATGCCACAACCATGCCCGGCTGACTATATTCTTTTTTTTTTTTTTTTTTTTTTTTTTTGGTTTTTCGAGGTAGGGTTTCACTCTAGCCCAGGCTGACCTGGAATTCACTATGGAGTCTCAGGGTGGCCTCGAACTCACGGCAATCCTCCTACCTCTGCCTCCCGAGTGCTGGGATTAAAGGCGTGCGCCACCACGCCCGGCTCATCGGCTGACTATATTCTTTATAGGAGCTGGATACATAAGATCTACTGTGGAATTTTCTCATCTGAGGAATAGTGTGATTGAGAAGGCAAGGCTTTTTGCTTTGGGTTTTTTTTTTGAGACAAGGTCTATGTAGCCCAGGCTGGTCTAGAACTACACTAGGTAACTGAGACTACACTTGAATTTATGATCTTTCCACTTCTACTACACACATTCTGAAATTAAAGGCATGTGCCACCACACCTGATGCTAAACTTACTAGATGATATTTAAGTCTGAAGATTCTGAAATCTAAATCACTTAAGTAACAGTTAAATCTTACATTAAACTAGAAACTTACAGATATGAATTATTATGATAAGATTCTTCATTTATAAAGTCATTTCTTGTAGTGTGTTTTGCTCAAGTGTTCATGGTGCTGGGGATGTAAGCTAGGGTCTCACACAATCTAGGAAAGTCTTTACTACTGAGGAGCTCTACTAGGCTCTGTTCCCTTCTTTTTTTTTTCTCGAGGTAGGGTCTCAATGTAGCTCAGGCTGATCTGGAATTCACTATGTAGTCTCAGGGTGGCCTCGAACTCTCACTGATCCTCCTACCTCTGCCTCCCTGGTGCTGGGATTAAAGGCGTGCACCACCACACCCGGCTTATGTTCGCTTCTTTTTGAGACAGGATCTCATTAAGTTCTTCAGGCTGTTCTTGAATTTATTCTGTAGTCCAGGTAGGTCTTAAATTCAACAGTCCTTCTGCCTCAGTCATCCAAAGAGTGGGGATTGCAGGCCTGTGACACCAGGCTCAGTACAGTACCTATACTTTTATGTAATGATTTCCTTTATACATTTTTTTTCGAGGTAGGGTCTCGCTCTAGCCTAGGCTGACCTGGAATTCACTATGTAGTGTCTCAGGGTGGCCTTGGGCTCACAGTGATCCCCCTACCTCTGCCTCCCAAGTGCTAGGATTAAAGGCATGCACCACCACGCCCAGCCTTTATCCATTTTTAAATGTGTTAATTACTTTAATTATTTATTTTGGTTATTTGAGATAGTGTTATTATGTAGTCCAGACCAATATCAAACTTACATTCTTCTTACCTCATAATTACTGAGATTACAGCATTGTACTACCGTGCCCAGTGTGTATTTTTTTTAATTTATTGAGTGGTGTGTATATGTATGTGTGTGTGTGTGTGTGTGTGTGTGTGTGTGTGTGTGTGTATGCACATGTATGTACCCTTGCATTGCCCCATGGGGAGGCACGTGCCTGGTGGCCTGCTCTATCACTCTTAAGCCCCCCCCCCCAATTTTTTTTTTTTTTTTGTTTTTTCGTTTTTCAGGGTAGGGTCTCACTCTAGCTCAGGCTGACCTGGAATTCTCTATGTAGTCTCAGGGTGGTCTTGACCTCAGGGTGATCCTCCTACCTCTGCCTCCCAAAGGCATGTGCCACCACACCTGGCTTCAGCCCCTTATTTGAGCCAGTTTCTTACTAATACCAGAGCTCGCTGTTTTTCCTGAGCCCAGGTGATTTCCTGTTCTGTGCTCCTCTTGGCAGAACTGGGTCTACACGCATGTGGCCATGCCCTCCTGTTTATATGGATCTAGAGATTCAGACTTGGGGGGTTTAAGGCCCTCATGCTTTTGCAGGAATCACACAACTGCTGAACCATCTCTTCAGTCCGCCTTCTAGCTACATTTTAAATTTGAATTCATAAAAATGAAAACTCACTTGGAGAACTTTCTCCTTTTGCTAGCAAAGGTATACTTACCTTTCAAACTATCTTCATTGAACTAAATAGCATTATTTCCTTCATGTGAGGTTATAAGTTTAGTCCTTTGTATTTAATTGTACAGAAAGTAGCTGGTTATCAGATCTCTTTCAAATAGAATAGACAGCCAGACACAGTGGTGCATGCCTTTAATCCCAGTACTCAGGATGCAGAGGTAGGAGGATCACCGTGAGCTCAAGGCCACCCTGAAACGACATAGTGAATTCTAGGTCTGCCTGGCCTAGGAGACCCTATCTTGAAAAACAAAAAAAATGAAAACAATAGAATAGACAATATTATATAACACTATAAAACTGTAACTCAGGCCTGCCTTAGACTTGTGACCCTACTTTAGCCTCCTAAGCTAGAATTATAGTTGCGACCTCACATGACCCTTGCTCTCATTTAGTGGGGCATTGAGAAGTGGATTTATGCTAATGATTATGAGCTTTACATTGAAAATGTGTCTTCTCTTATAGCCTGCTGACCTTAAGAAGAGAATAGAATCCTTAATTGACCGGGACTACATGGAAAGAGATAAAGAAAATCCAAACCAGTACAACTATATTGCATAGAAAGTTGGCCTTGGAGCATTTGTTGTCATATGCAGTAGCCAGTGGATAAACTAACTTGTTGATCCTATATTATTTGACTTCTTTTATACTTCCGATGACCAAATGAAGCAGTGTAATGGAAATAGTTGAGTGGACTTTTCTCAGTGGTTAACATGCCCATTTTAAAGAGTAATACTTTAAGAAGAATGTTGTTGAACTCTTTGCATGTTATTTAGTATGATGTGCAGAACACTTTTTAAGAAAGTACTCGGTCTTCATGATTCCTTTTTGGAACTGGGGAAGAGATCCCTATGGCTATTAAACGGGGGGGATTCTTATACACCATTAATGAAGCAAAAGGTTTATTTGCTTAAAAGTCATTTAAAAATACTTAAACTGCATGCAAACTTTATTTACTGTACAGAGTTCTGGATGTATTTATCATAGAAAAACCACCCTGGACTTGGTTGTTCACCTGTTTTGTGGTTTCCCTTGGAAAGAAACATATGTTGTCATAGGTATTGATATTTTACTTGATAACATTCTGTTACACTGAAAGGGATATTTAAAAAAAACCTTCTTTGGAAACAAGTTTTCAAGAAGGGCGACAGTTACTTACATAATACCTTGTATATTCACATCCTAAAATTTTCCTCTTGTAAGTATGGGATGTGCATATATGGATTAGCACCAAGTTTGCTGTGCTGATTAACAGGTACTTATAAAAATAACTAGAAACAAAAATTGCTATCCTAGATGAACATAAAGAGGAAGGAAAAACCCAACTATTTCTTTATATGAAAAATGAATACAAAATGAAAAACATGAGAGACCAAAATTATGTTTTGTAAATTATTACATGAGCAAAAATTTACCAATTAGTTTTCAACATGCTTTAGTCTTTAAATATTGTTTGGACAGTTTGTCTAACTTGGACCAATCATAGAATGTTACAAGCTTCCTAGGATTCGCATTCCAGTTTCCTCTACATTTTTTTTTTCTTGGAAGCATCCCAACTTTTGTCTTTGTGAAATAAGGAACTATCATCCTTATTGTAACTTCCAGAAACCCTACATATAAAGATTTTTCTCTCATTTCTCTTACTCTGTATTTGAAAATTTCAAGTTGCTTGAATCTAAGAGTTCTCATAGCCACTGGACACCTACTTTTGAGGAAAATGTCCCCAAATTGTTCATAAGTATTGTTATTCAGCTTGCAAATGTGAGTTAAAGGCTTCTCTTTATCATCAGCAGGGTTTTGCTTTTTCTCCAGGTTTATTTTTTTTCATGAAGGGAATTGATCATGGAAGAGAAGTAGACACTTTGGTGTGTGTGTGTGTTTTTTTTTTAATTAGAATTTAATGCTTTTTACAACTGCATATGTCCTTACCTCTTTGGAGCCATTAGGGAGAATTCCTGGGTTCAAACCTTTAGCTTAGGAGACTTGGGACTCTTGTGTCTACTGTTGATTGTTTTCTTGAGTTCTCAAAGACCTGTGGTCAGCTGTTTTTTTGTTTTGTTTTGTTTTGTTTTAAGTTGCCTGTTTCTCTCTAATTGCATACACTTGCACACTGTTATCTAACTATATGTAGTATTTAGAATCCGGCCTAATTCTTTTTGAGCAGCCAGTGCGTATATTTCCTCTGCTCCTCCCTGGTTTCCCTACAGGAGCTCATCTGACAAGGAAATGTGGTTCCTTTGTTTACTGGACCTTCTATATCAGTGTTCTAACTCAGCCCTGATGGTCTCTGGGCTATCAGACACCACTCACGAGTTGCTCTTCATTTTTACATAGAGTTGTTCCTACTAGGAGGCTCTTGATACCACCTTCATTGTCTTGAAAAGCGGGTCCATTTCCCTTAATTCTTTGGAAACTTGATGCTATTTCAGCTGAAAAATTAGCAAGACATACTAAGGGAAGCTCTTTGTAAGAAATTGAAAAGTAATTGCAAACAACATTTGATAATTGTGAGTTTCATTTGTTTCTGTAACAGTTGAATTTTGTGTTCTTTTCCCTGTGTATGTGGTGGTTCTATTTTTCTCCAATAAAACTTTTATTTAAAAAAGACTTCTGGGGAAGATCTTTAAAATCCAAACATTGTGAGAAAGTTAAAAAAAAAAAACAAACAAACAGGATTTAACTAAAATCTTTGTAATGATTTCCTTAATTCCTTATTTCACTTTTGACAATTCACATTTGTGTATTTTTATAATTTCATTTTTTTGTCATAGTTTTGAGGATAACTGTGAGGGGGAGGGAATAGTTAAAAGGTTAAATTTCCTAAAATCTTCAAGGTAGGTGATTATTCTTAAATGTTATCTTAGAAAAGTCAATTACAAGTATAAATGTTGTTTCTTTTAAGTCCTCGGGTCAAATGGTTTCATGATGTCAAGATGGGACTAGTCTGTATTTAAACTGAGAGGACAATAAAAAATATATGCTTTTTTAGTTTGGGCACTGATCTTTTTCTGTTAATAGTTTGTGTTCTGGGAAAAATGCTGACTAAATGTTTCTGGATGTCTTTGTAACTCTGTTCCTGAGTCTACGGTACAGTCTTAATGCAATGTCTTGCCATGGTCTAGAACTTCATACCACAGATGTTTGTGTCTATACAGTTCAGGAAATCAGTTTATTCTGTGAAAGTGTCTGTGTCTATGAGATTAAGAAATTTATTACTTACTCTTAGTGTCCATATTTTTTTCAAATTTTTATTAACAACTTCCATGATTATAAAAAATATCCCATGGTAATACCCTACCTCCCCCCACTTTACCCTTTGAAACTCCATTCTCCATCATATCCCCTCCCCATCTCAATCAATCTCTCTTTTATTTTGATGTCATGATCTTTTCCTCCTCTTATAATGGTCTTGTGTAGGTAGTGTCAGGTACTGCGAGGTCATGGATATCCAGGCCATTTTGTGTCTGGGGGGAGCACGTTGTAAGGAGTCCTACCTATCCTTTGGCTCTTACATTCTTTCGCCACCTCTTCCGCATTAGACCCTGAGCCTTGGAAGGTGTGATAGAGATATTACAGTACTGAGCACTCTGGTCACTTCTTTCCAGCACCACGATACCTTCTGAGTTGTCCCAAGGTCACTGCCATCTGAAAAGCAAAGATTCTTTACCAAAAGTGAGAGTAGCATTAATATAAGGGTATAAACATTAAGAGAAGTGCTTACTGGTCAGTTTGATAAGCATAGTATATACATTTAGCCAGAGTGTCCATATTTTTTTTCCTTCACTTGAAACAAGGTTTTGCTTTGTATTTTGGGCTAGCCTGGAATTCACATGCAATCTAGGCTGGCCTTGAATTTGTGATCCTTCTGCCTTACCCTCTAAAGTGCTGGGATTACAGATATATTACACCATGTGTCTTACTCCATACATCTTTTTATTTTAATTTTTTTGTTAATTTATTTGAGAGTGACAGAGAGGTCGCAGAGAGAGAGAGAGAGAATGGGCGTGCCAGAGCTTCCAGCCTCTGTAAACGAACTCCAGATGCGTGCGCCCCATTGTGCATCTGGCTAACGTGGGTCCTAGGGAATTGAGCCTCTAACCAGGGTGCTTAGGCTTCACAGGCAAGCACTTAACCACTAAGCCATCTCTCCAGCCCTCTCCATACATCTTTTTAGTTTCAGTGAGCACTTTGTTTAATGTTGCACATGGCAAGAGTGTTACGAACATATTTCATTCTCCCTTTTGCATAAAATTGCTCATTAAGAAGAAAGACCAAGCCAGGTGTGCTGGTGCGTGCCTTTAATCCCAGCACTCAAGGAGGCTGAGGTAGGTAGGATAGCTCTGAGTTCAAGGCCAACCGGAGATTGGGTTAGAGCAAGACCCTACCTTGTAACCCCCACACACAAAAAAGGAGGAGATGAAAAGACACAAAAAGAAAACAGACCACAGTTAGTGGGAATTTGCATATATACTATATAAAAATGTCCTTTTAGCCAGGCATAGTGGGGGGGAGGCCTTTAATCCCAACACTTACGAGGATTGCCATGAGTTCAAGGCCACCTTGAGACTACATAGTGAATTCCAGGCCAGCCTTAAAAAAAAATGCCCTTTGCTAATGCTTCATTAATGAGTATTTTTCAGTTGCCTACAGAGAACTTGCTCTACATTTGAATAGTGCACTGGTTCAAATGATATGCTTTTTCTTTTTTCCTTGTTAGTAGAAAGTATTTCCTTTTGAATGGACACATTATCTACTTTTATATTTACGAATTATAATATTAGACACATCAGAACTTAATAGTTTTGCAAGTAATAAAAACATCTTTTCATTCATTTAATTCTTACAATAAAACCATTTCAAACATTTCAATTGTTAACTTTCTACTCAGATAAACTGCACATAACTTAAAATTTAACACTGTGCTCATTTTAATGTATACAATTTCAACATTTAGTACATCCACAGCATTGTGCAACCATCACTGATGTGTACTTTGAGAACATTTGCATCAACTCCAATGGAGACCCAGTAACCACTGTTAAGTGGTTATTTCCTACTTTTTCTTTACTCAGCCTTTAGAAACCACTAATCACGTTGGGAATTTGCCTAGTCTGGATATTGGAATCAGAATTCTTTTATTTAACATGGTGTTTTCAAGACTCATCCATATATATGTATATATGTAAATATCAGTTCCTTTTTGATAATTATGTATTTATATACACACTCCATAGTATATCCATTCAAGTGTTAAGCATTTGAGTTGTTTCTCCTTTTTGACTATTGCAGTGCTTCTGTGAAGATTTATATATAAAATGCTTGTTCAGTTCCCTGTTTCAGAATGTTTGAAATATGTGTAGAATAAAATACTGGACTTTGGTAATTCTGTGCTTATCATGGAATCACCAGACTGCATTTATGCCAGCAATGTACAAGTGTTCCAATTTCTCTGCATCTTTCTAATTACTTAATGATTTCTAGTTCTTTTTTTTTTAATTTTTGTTTTTTCGAGATAGATTCTCACTCTAGCCCAGGCTGACCTGGAATTAAGCTCAGACTGGCCTCAAACGTACAGCAATCCTCCTATCTCAGCCCCCCCAAGTGCTGGGATTAAAGGCATGTACCACCATGCCTGGTTTATAGTTATTACTATTATTGCCATTCTAGGGAGTGTGAAGTGGTAGTTAATTAAGGTTGGGGTTTTCATTTCTTTAAGGACATGTGCTTGTTGGACATTGTACATTTCTTTTTATTTGAGAGAGAGAGAAAGAATCAGAGAGAGGGAGAGAGGGAATGGGTGCACCAGGGCCTCCAGCCACCGCCAACGAACTCCAGATGCATACGCCCCCTGGTTTACGTGGGTCCTGGGGAACTGAACCAAGGTCCTTTGGCTTTGTAGGCCTTAACTGCTAGGCCATCTCTCCAGCCCAACATTGTACATTTCTTTGGGAATGTTTTCATATTGTTATGGGCATTTTTTCTGAGGCAAAGTCTCACTCCAGCCTACACTGACCTGAAACTCATGGTGATCTTCCTATCTTAGCTTCCTGAGTGCTGGGGTTAAAGGCATGTGCCACCATATCCAGCCTTGTTTGGCCTTTTGTTTTTCCAAGGTAGGGCCTCACTCTAGTCCAGGCTGACATAGAACTCACTCTGTAGTCCCAGGCTGGCCTCAGATTCACAGTGATCCTCCTACTTCTGCCTCCTGAGTGCAGGTATTAAATATGTGCACCACCAAACCCAGTTTTTTCAAAATTTTTATTAACATACTAATTGTACAAATTAATGGGGTTTAGCTGGGCGTGGTGGCACACGCCCTTAATCCCAGCACTCAGGAGGCAGTGGTAGGAGGATCACCCGGAGTTCGAGGCCACTCTGAGACTACATAGTGAATTCCAGGTCGCCTGGGCTAGAATGAGACCTCAAATTAAACAACAACAAAACAATAATGGGGTTTGTTGTGATACTGTCACGCATGCTCTTATGTCCAACCTCCCTTTAGAATCTTTTGAAAAGGTCTAACAATAGTCCCAGCTTGGCAATTTTTAAATAGTGTTTATCTTTTATTACTGAATTATAATGGTTTTCCTTACATTCAAATACTAGATAGTCTCTTATCAGATGGAATCATTTGCTAATATTTTTCTCCAGGTATGTCAGTTGTCTTTTCACTCACTTGGTAGTTTCCTTTGTGCAAGAGTTTTTAATTTAATGGAATCCAGTCAATCTGTTTTATTTTTTTGTTTGTTTTTTACTTTTGTTGCTTATGATTTCCGTGCTGTATTTAAGAAACCATTGGCAAATCTGAGATCCTTAACATTTTAGATTTAGCTGTATGTTTAAAGATTTTGTACTTAAATTCCTTACATTTAGATTTTGGTTTATTTTGAGCAAATTGTCATGAGGTTAGGCTCCTTCTTCTTTTGCATGTGGATATTCAGTTGTCCCAACACTATTTGCAGAAGAGACTGTTGAGTTACCATACTTGTTTTAAATTAATTGAGGGCTGGGGAGATGATTCAGTGGTTGAAGATGCTTGCAAAGCCTGCTGGCCTGGGTTCAATTCCCCAGTACCCACTTAAAGCTAGATGTACAAAGTGACACATGCCAGGTGTGATGACACTCACCTTTAATCCCAGCACTCAGGAGGCAGAGGTAGGAGGATCACTGTGACTTCAAGGCCACCCTGAGACTACAGAGTTAATTCCAGGTCAGCCTGAGCTAGAGTGAGACCCTACCTTGAAAAACAAACAAAAAACCAGGAGTGACACATGTATTTGCACTGGCAGGAGGCCCAGTTGTGCCCATTCCCTCTATCTCTCTCAGTTCATAAATAAAATATTTTAAGATAAATCAATTGATAACATGTGTTTTTGTTTTATTGTATTATTTTTATTGTTGTTTGTTTTGAGGTAGGGTCTCGCTCTAGCTCAGGCTGACCTAAAATTCACTATGTAATCTCAGGGTGGCCTCGGACTCACAGCAGTCCTCCTACCTCTGCCGCCCAAGTGCTGGATTTAAAGGTGAGCACCACCACGGCCAGCTGTGTTTATATTTTTGGACTCTGAATTCCATTACTTTCATCTATATTGTTGGGTCATTAACCTAAAACTACATATGAATTGCAGCTTCTTTTTCCTTTTTTATGAATTTTTAAAATTTATTTATTTATTTATTTGAAAGGGAGAAGGAGAATGGGCTCACCAGGGCCTCCAGCCACTGCAAACAAACTCCAGACACGTGCACCCCTTTGTGCATCTGGCTAATATGGGTCCTGGGGAATCGAACCTGGGTCCTTTGCCTTTGCAGGCAAACGCCTTAACTGCTAAGCCATCCCTCCAGCTCTTTTGTTTTTTCAAGGTAGGGTTTCACTCTAGCTCAGGCTGACCTGGAATTCACTCTGTAGTCTCAGGGTGGCTTCCCAAATGCTGGGATTAAAGGCGTGCGCCACCACACCTGGCCTTTAAATATTTTTATTTGCAGTCTGAGAGAGGAATAGAATGTGTACGCTAGGGCTTCTAGTTGCTGCAAATGAACTCCAGATGCATGTGCCACTTTGTGCATCTGGAATTGAGCCAGAGTTGTTAGGCCTTATAGGCAAGTGCCTTAATTGCTGAGCAATCTCTCCAGCCCAACTTGTAGCTTCTTAATAGATTTTATTTTTTCCTTTTTTTTTTTTTTTTTTTTTTTTGGTAGGGTCTCATTCTAGCCCAGCCTGACCTGGAATTCACTGAGTTCACAGCTATCCTCCTACCTCTGCCTCCTGACTGCTGGGATTAAAGGTGTGAGCCACCATGCCCAGCTTTTTTTTTTTTTTTTTTCTTTGAGGTAGGGTCTCACTCTAGCCCTAGCTGACCTGAAACTCACTCTTTAAATATTTTTATTTATTTATTTATTTACAAATAGAGAGGGAGGCCACAGAATGATCTCAAATTCAGGGCAACCCTTCTACTTCAGCTTCCTGAGTGCTGGGACTAAAGGTGTGTGCCACCATGCTTGCCCATCTTTTTTTGTGACTCACTGTCTTTAATTAGGGTTGCTTGCGTGAACTTAAGGTAAGGAGGTTAGTTCATATTTTAAAATTTGTCTTGCCAGTCTCTGCCTTTTGAAATTAGAGATTTGGGGTTAGGGAGATGTCTCAGTGGTTAAAGTTCTGATAACCTGTGATGGTGTTTGAAAATCTAGTAAGTTCTGAGGACATGAAATGAGACAAATAGGAAAGGAATGGCTGTTTCTTGGGGAAAAAAATAATGGCTATTCCCAAACTAGAGGCACAATCCAAGGAATTAATTTTTACAGATTTTCCTCCCAATGATCTGAAGTGGGAAAGGAAGAGACAAGAAACCATCTTAACTAGGCACAGTAGGGCAGCAATCTGAATGGTACTTTGGTACTACTCCTTACCCATGACCTCTGCCAATTATTTCCAGGACTCTTAATAGTCTCTAGGATGAACAAGGGCCCAGAGATAACCCATCCTGATCTGCAACTTAGGGGAGAAAAAACAATGTTCTCTTTAACCTTATTAGACTTTAGTCTTGGATGGCCTGTCTTAACCTTTTTTATGATTACTTTTATTTATTTGAGAGAAAGAGAGAGGTAGCTACGGAATGTGCACATCAGAGCCTTCAGCTGCTGCAAACAAACTCCAGACGCATGTGTCACCTTGTGCATCTGGCTCACATGGGTCCTGGGGAATTCAGCCTGGGTCCTTTGGCCTTGCAGACAAGTGCCTTAACTGCTAAGCCGTCTCTCTAGCCCCTGTCTTGCTTTTATGGTTCTTAATTTAGATGAATCTCTGTAATAAGAGGCAGGCTAATGAGAAAAACATAAGTTTAATAGCATTTATACTGATATATACACAGGAAAAACTCAGGAGAGAATAAGTAAATCTGCCCTTTATGCTTATTTTGGGGGGAGGATATTATTTTGATTCCCTTCTCATTTATGTTCCAGCATATTCTTGTAGTTATTCTCTTACTAGTAACCATGGAGGAGCTGGGGAGAGACGACTTAGTGGTTAAAGGTTCTTGCTTGTAAAACCTATTGACCCTAGTCCAGCTCCCCAGCACCCAGATAAAGCCAGATGCAAAAAGTGGTATGTGTGTCTTATGTTCCATTTGAAGTTACAATGGGGATTGCAATTGGCCTCTTCAAATTTACAAGCTAGTCTGAGTGAATGCCAACTTGGCTTCAGCAATATATAAAAACTTACTGCAGGGCTGGAAAGGTGGCTGAGCAGTTAAGGTGCCTGCGAAGCCTAAGGACAGTTCCCCGGTACCCATGTAAAGCCAGATGCACAAGGCGGCACATATGTCTGGAGTTCATTTGCAGAGGCTGGAGGCCCTAGTGGGCCCATTCTCTATCTGCCTCTTTTTCTCTCTCAAGTAAAAATATTCAACAGGGGGAAAAAAATACTGGCCTGGGCATGGTGGCGCACTCCTTTAATCTCAGTGCTCAGGATGATGAGGTAGGCGTATCACTGAATTTGAGACTACATAGTAAAATAACAGGTCAGCTTGGGCTACATTGAGGTGCTACCACCACCAACCAAAAAAAAGTTGACCGGAGGTGGTGGTGCACGCCTTTAATCCCAGCACTGGGGAGGCAGAGGTAAGTGGATCGCCGTGAGTTTGAGGCCACCCTGAGACTCCATAGTGAATTCCAGGTCAGCCTGGGCTAGAGTGAGACCCTACCTAGAAAAACAAGAACAACAAAAAAATGCAGGTGTGATGGCGCACTTTGTTAATTCCAGCACTCAGGAGGCCAAGGTAAGAGGTAAGTGTGAGGTCAGCCTGGGCTACAATGAGACCCTACCTCAAAAAACCAAACAACAGGGCTGGAGAGATGGCATAGAGGTTAAGGTTAAGGCCTGCAAAGCCAAAGGATCCCCATTCAACTCTCCAGTACCCATGTAAGCCAGATGCATAAGGGAGCGCATGCATCTGGAGTTCATTTGCAGTGGCTGGAAGCCCTGGCATGCCCATTCTCACTCTATTTCAAATAAATAAATAAAATATATTTAAAAACAAATAAATACTGGGGGCTAAAGAGATGGCCCAGCAAGTAACAGTGCTTACTGCTAAAAGGTTGAATTCCATACTCAGTGCCCAAAGAAAAAGATTGTCATGGCCATACATGTCTAACACCACCACTGAGGTGACAGAGACAGGAGCATCACTGAGACCCCTTGGTCTGCCAGTCTAATAAAAAAATGGGGATTAGAGCCAGGCGTGGTGACACACGCCTTTAAGCACAGCACTCTGGAGGCAGAGGTGGAGGATCACCGTGAGTTCAAGGCCACCCTGATATTATATAGGGAATTCCAGGTCAGCCTGGGATAGAGTGAGCCCTACCTTGAAAAGCCAAAAAAAAAAAAAGAAGATTAGAATCTGGGTGTGGTGGCTTTAATCCCAGCACTCACAGGTGGAGGTAGGATCACTGTGAGTTGGGGGGCCCGTGGAGCCAGACATGGTGGCAGGAAGATCACCATGAGTTCGTGGGCATCCTGAGACTACATAGTGAATTCCAGGTCAGCCTGGGATAGAAATAGAGAGGAAGACCCTACCTTGAAAAGCAAAAAAAAAAAAAAAAAAAAAAAAAAGGGAGCCAGGCATGGTGGTACATGCCTTTAATCCCAGCACTTGGGAGGCAGAGGTAGGATCATCATAAGTTCGAGGCCACCCTGAGACTATATAGTCTCATCTACATCATACTACATAGTCTCATACTACATCTGCATACAAAGATGCATATACCATAAACACACACACACCACAGCAACAAGTATATGTTTAAACTTACTTATTTGAGTTCTCAAAACCAACTCAGTTGGTGGACTGCTTGCTCAGCATGCACGAAGCACCACATAAACCTGTTGTGGCACACACCTGTAATCTGAGCATTTGGGAAGTGGGGCAGGAGGACAAAAGTTCAAGGTCATCCTCAGCTTCATATTAAGTTCAAGGGCTACATTAGATTGTCTCAAGGGTTAATAAAGGCCTAGAGAGATGGCTCGGCAGTTAAGGTGCTTGCCTGCAAAGCCTAACAACTGGAGTTTGGTTGCCCAGTACCCATCTGGCTTTATGTGGGTACAGAAAAATTGAACTCTGGCTGTCAGGCTTTCAAGCAAGCACTTTAAACCACTGAGCTATCTCTCCAGCCCAAAAGCACTTTCTTGTGGAGCCCAACAGTCTGAGTTATAGTCCCCGGTACCCACATAAAGCCAGATGAACCAAGTGGCACATGTGCCTGCAGTTCATTTGCAGTGGCAAGAGGCCCTGGAATACCCATATTAACTATTTCTCTATTTTGGTTTTTCAAGGTAGGGTCTCAATCTAGCTCAGGCTGACCTGGAATTCACTATGTAGTCTCAGGGTGGCCTTGAACTTTTGGTGATCCTCCTACCCCTGCCTCCCAAGTGCTGGAATTAAAGGCGTGCGCCACCATACCCGGCTTCTTTCTCTCTTTCAAATAAATAAATATTTTTTAAAAATTACATCATAAAGCCAGGCATGGTGGCGCACCACACCCGGCTTCTTTCTCTCTTTCAAATAAATAAAAAATATTTTTAAAAAATTACATCGTAAAGCCAGGCATGGTGGCGCACCACACCCAGCTTCTTTCTCTCTTTCAAATAAATAAAAAATATTTTTTAAAAAATTACATCGTAAAGCCAGGCATGGTGGTGCATGCCTTTAATCCCAGCACTTGGGAGGCAGGGGTAGGAGGATCACCAAGAGTTCAAGGCCATCCTGAGACTACATAGTGAATTCCAGGTCAGCCTGAGCTAGAGTGAGACCCTACCTCGAAAATACAAAGAAAAAGAAATTACATCTTAAGGGGTGGAGGGATGGCTTAATGGTTAAGGCGCTTGCCTGCAAAGCCAAAGAACCTTGGTTCGATTCCCCAGTACCCACGTAAGCCAGATGCACAAGGTGACACATGCATCTGGAGTTCATTTGCAGTGGCTAGAAGCCCTGGCATGCCCATTCTCTCTCTCTGCCTCTTTCCCTCTCTCAAATAAATAACTAAATAAATATAAAAAATAAAGTTACATCTTAAACAAAAATGTAAACAATTTTTATTTCTTGTATTGCTATGGGTGATGAATTTAGATAGCACAAAAAGACTAGAAAGAGCATTCTGGATCCAACAAAATGGCTCTTCTAATAAACGCTTCCCAATTGTGTGGCTTATGAAATTTACCTGTTAGGGCTCCAGTTTTCCAGTCTGCAGGATAAGAGGATAATATGTGTTCTGCCTGGCATGATGGCACATACCTTAAATTCTAAAGGACTCTAGAAGCGAAGACAGACTGATCCCAAGTTAGAGGCCAGTTTGGGTTACATGTTCAATTTCTAAACCTGCCTTAGAGGCATAGCAAAACCCCATCTCCACACACACACACAAAAATTCAAGGGCTGGGAAGATGACTCAGTTGTTAAAGGCGCTTGCTTACAAATTTTGCTAGCCTGCATTCAGTTCTCAAACAACCTACATAAGTCAGAGGCAAAGAGTGCCACAAAAGACTGGTGTTCATTTCCAGCAGCAAGAGACCCTGGCTCGAGAGCACACATGCACACACACACACCCATACGTGCAAATAAAATATTTAAAAAATTTTAAATTAATTTATTTCTTATTAACAACTTCTATGATTGTAAACAATACCCCATGGTAATGCCCTCCCTTCCCCCACTTTCCCCTTTGAAACTCCATTCTCCATCATATCCCCTCCTGCTCTCAGTCTCTCTTTTATTTTGATGTAATGATCTTTTACCTCCTATTATGATGGTCTTGTGTAGGTAGTATCAGGCACTGTGGGGTCATGGATATCCAGGCCATTTTATGTCTGGAGGAGCACGTTGTAAGGAGTCCTACCCTTCCTTTGGCTCTTACATTCTTTCCACCACTTCTTCCGTAATGGACCCTGAGCCTTGGAAGGCGTGATAGAAATATTGCAGTGCTGAGCACTCCTTTGTCACTTGTTCCCAATACCATGATGCTTTCTGAGTCATCCTAAGGTCACTGCCATCTGAAAAGAGGTTCTCTACCAAAAGTGAGAGTAGCATTAATATATGGATATGAACATTAAGAGAAGTGTTTACTGAACAGTTTTATAAGCATAGTATATACATTTAGCCAGACACTAGCAGATGTTACACACCTGGGGCTCATGATTACCCCTTTTGTAGGTTTTCAGTATCAAGGATATATTCCCTCCCATGGAGCAGTCCTCCAGTCCAATTAGAGGGCAGTTGGTTTCCACCATGACAGACATGCCACTATTGCACCCGTTGGCTCATCTGGCCTGGCTGGCCAAATATAAGGCTTGCAGTGTCCACTGTTGGGTATCTTCACTGGTGTTTTCCCTCTCTCCCATTGAACTGCATGCAGGATGGCTTTTTAAAAATATTACAGTTATAATTATATAATTTTAATTATATAATTACAGTTATAATTATTATACCATTATAATTATTATATAAAAATATTTTAAAAACATTTTATTTATTTATTTGAGAGAGAGAATGGGCCTGCCAGGGCCTCTAACCACTGTAAATGAAGTCCAGATACATGTGCCACCTTGTGCATCTGTCTTAACGTGGGTCCTGGGGAATCCAACCTGGGTCTTTGACTTTGCAGGCAAGCACCTTAATCACTAGGGCATCTTCCCAGCCCTAAAGCTATTTCTTATTTTTTTGGCATAGGGTTTCACTCTAGCCCACTCTGACCTAGAATTCACTATGTAGTCCCAGGTGGCCTCAAACTCACAGCGATCCTCCTACCTTTGCCTCCCTACTGCTGGGATTAAAGGCATGTGCCACCATGCCTGGCCTCTGGTTAAAATAATTTTACCTGTCATTAATAATGGGAACTCTAGATTTTTTTTTGGTTAAATACATCATAAATAACGGACCATTCTATTATTGATTCATTTATAAGTTAGGTGGCCACAATACTGGAAGCAAATTGTAAATCCATCTCAGTATGATTTTAAGCCTGTGTCCTCATGGGTAAAGTGACAATACTCTAAGAATACCTACTCCATAGGCTTAAATATTTGATAACTAATACATAATATGTGATCAGCAATCATCATTTATGTATTTTTTATTCCTCTAATTTGAACCAGATATTTTGACTGTGGAAGACTTGCTCTCATAGATTAGTACAGACTATCAGTATGTATAGGTAATACATAATTAATTACATATGTAATTATACACACAAATATAAAATTCTATGTTGATTTTTATTTTTTAATCTTTCTTTTAGAGAGAGACAGAGAGACAGAGAGAAAATTGGTGCCTCAGGCCCTCAGCCTAGACCTACCTCGAAAAACAAAACAAACAAACAAACAAACAAAACAAAAAAGAAAAGAAAAATGCAAAGTGAAAAAAGTTTCTAGTGCTTAGGAATAAAAGGGTTTTATTTTTAGCACATGGCTGAGGAGCTGGCTCAATGGTTAGAAAAGCTTGCTTCCAAAGTCTGATGTAAACATCAGTTCAAATCAGCCACCCATGTATACCAGACAAACATTCTTTTGTTTGTTTGGTTGGTTTTTCGAGGTAGGGTCTCACTCTAGCCCGGGCTGACCTGGAATTCACTATGTAGTCTCAGGGTGGCCTTGAACTCCCAGCGATCTTCCTACCTCTGCCTTCTGGGTGCTGGGGTTAAAAGTGTGTGGCAACACGCCCGGCTTTTTCTTTTCTCTTTTGTTTGTTTTTTGAGGTAGGGTCCCCCTCTAGCCCAGTCTGACCTGGTATTCACTATGTAGTCTCAAGGTGGTGAACTTGCAGCTAGACTCCTACCTCTGCCTCCGGAGTACTGAGACTAAAGGTATGCACCACCACACCCAGCTCTTTACTTTTTTAAAATATATATACTTCTGTCTATTAACAAGGAAAGAGAGAGGAGAGTGCCAGGACCTCTTGCCACTGCAAATGAACTCCCAATCTATGCACCACTTTGTACATCTTTATGTGTACGCTCTGTATATGTTGGTACTGGGGAATTGAACCTGGGCTTTACAAGCAAGTACCTTTAACTGCTGAGCCATCTCCCCAGTCCCACATTTTTTTAAATGTTAGTTTTGTTGACTAAGAAACAGAAGCTTTATATGTTGTAATAATCCTATTTGACTCTCTTTAGTTTTCTGATTTGTTGCCCATGGATTTAATATGTTCAATACTTTTTGTAAAGTGTTTTTTTGGTTTTTCATGTTAGGGTTTCACTCTAGCTCAGACTGACCTGGAATTCACTCTGTAGTCAGGGTGGCCTTGAACTCTCAGCGATCCTCCTACATCTGCCTCTTGAGTGCTGGTTAAAAGTTTAAAAAAAAATTTATTTATTTATTTGATAGAAAGAGGGAGAGAGAGAGAGAGAGAATGGGCGTTCAGGGCCGCCAGTTACTGCAAATGAACTCCAGACTCATGCGCCCCCTTTTGCATCTGGGTAATGTGGGTCCTGGGGAATTGAACCTGGGTCCTTTGGCTTTGCAGGCAAACACCTTAACTGCTAAGCCATTCCTTCCGCCCATGTTATTTTTTATTTTTTTTCCTGAGGTAGGGTCTCACTCTAGCCCAAGTTGACCTGACCTAGAATTTACTCTGTATTCTCAGGGTGGCCTGAACTCACAGCAATCCTCCTACTTTGTCCTCCCAAGTACAGGGAATATAGATGTGCACCACCACTCCCTGCCTGTTAAACATTATTATGCCTCAAAAGAGGCAGCCTTCTTTCTTCTTCAGTCTCATTGATTAAAACCTGATTCTTAGCTAGATGTGGTGGCACATGCCTTTAATCCTAGCATTCAAGAGGCAGAGTTAGGAGGATTGTTGTGAGTTCGAGGCCACCCTGAGTGAATTCTAGGTCAGCCTGGGCTAGAGTGAACCCCTACCTCAAAAAACAAAACAAAAAAAAAAACAAAAACAAAAACAAACAACAACAACAAAATCTGATTCTTGTGCCTTTCTGTGCAGGTGAAATGTAAATTGCGGTGGCTTAGGAAAGACTGCCCTCTGGCATTCATCTCTCGTCACTACAAGATAACATGTTCCATTTCTGTCGTTTGTGGTTCCTGCCTAAGGCCAATGAGCAGAGACCCTGAGGCTATGGAGGCTTCACAATACAAAACACATTCAGTCCTATCCATGTTTCTGAAAATGGTAGGACTTTATTCTCTTTTGTTGCTTTTATTTCATTGTGCATACAAGCCACGTTTTCCTTATCTGTTCCATCAGTTGATGTGTACTTGGATTGATTCAACTTCTTGGGTATTGCGAATATGCTGCACAGCATTCTACCGCCAATATGTACCTAAAGATCCCATAGTATTTTGAGGCAGGGTCTCACTGTAGCACAGGCTGGCATCAAACTCATGGCAATCCCATCTCAGCCTCCTGAGTGCTGAGATTAAAGGTGTGTACCATCACATCCAGCTTCCCCATAGTATTTTTAGTTTAGAAAGTATGATGCCTAACAAAAAAGAAAATATCATGTCTGCAAGTGTTGAGGCACCTTGAAAGTCATCAAATTCTACAAAATGGAAAATATTTCCAACTATTTCTTTAGATATCAAAATATGTATTTAATTCAAAATATTTTTGCAGGGCTGGAGAGATGGCTTAGCGGTTAAGGTGCTTGCCAGCAAAGCCAAAGGATCCAGGTTTGATTCCCCAGGACCCGTGCAAACCAGATTCACAAGGTGTATCTGGACTTTGTTTGCAGAGGTTGGAGGTCCTGGTGCACCCATTCTGTCTTTCTCTCTAGCTCTCTCTCATTCTCTCTTTCTTTGCCTCTCTTTCTCTTTCTCAAATGAATAAATAAAAATAGCTGGGCATGGTGATGCATGTCTTTAATCCCAGCACTCAGGAGGCAGAGGTAGGAGGATCGCCATGAGTTTGAGGCCACCCTGAGACTACATAGTGAATTCCAGGTCAGCCTGGGCTAGAGTGAGATCCTACCTTGAAAAACCAGAAAACAATAACGGGCTAGAGACACTGGTGTACCAATTTTCTTCTTCTTCGTCTTCTCCTCCTTCTTCGTCGTCGTCTCTCTCTCTTTCTTCTTCTTCTTCTTCTTCTTCTTCTTCTTCTTCTTCTTCTTCTTCTTCTTCTTCTTCTTCTTTTGTTTTTGTTTTTCAAGGTAGGGTCTCACTCTAGTTCAGGCTGACCTGGAATTCACTATGTAGTCTCAGGGTGGCCTTGAACTCATGGTGATCCTCCTACCTCTGCCTCTCAAGTGTTGGGATTAAAGGCATACACCACCACACCCAGGTCTCTTTCTTTCTTTCTTTCTTTTTTTTTTTTTCTTTTGGTTTTTCAAGGTAGGGTCTCACTCTGGCCCAGGCTGACCTGCAATTAACTATGTAGTCTCAGGGTGGCCTCGAACTCATGGTGATCTTCCTACCTCTGCCTCCCAAGTGCTGGGATTAAAGGTGTGCGTCACCATGCCCAGATCTCTCTCTTTTTTTAAAAAAATAACTTGTTTTTAAAATATATCTTTAGTTTTTCAAGGTAGGGTCTCACTCTGGCCCAGGCTGACCTGGAATTCACTATGTAGTCTCAGGGTGGCCTCGAACTCACAGCTATCCTCCTACCTCTACCTCCCAAGTGCTGGGGTTAAAGGTGTGCACCACCACGCATGGCTGGGCTTTTATTTATTTATTTATTTATTTGAGAGAGAACTTCAGATGCATGTGCCACTTTGTGCATCTGGTTTACATGAATCCTAGGAATTGAACCTAGGTCCTTTGGCTTTGTAGGCAAACACCTTAACCAGCTAAGCTGTCTCTCCTGCCCCAATTCTCTCTTTCTCATTCTCTCTGCCTCTTACTCTCTCTCAAATAAATAAATAAATAAGATAAAAAATATTCTTGCAGAAACTGACTACTTGAAGTATCATTCTTCAACAAATATTTTCAGAAGACAAAACTCACTCACTGCCAGATGTGGTGGTGTACATCTTTAATCCCAGCACTTGGGAGGCAGCAGTAGGAGGATCACTATGAGTTCGAGGCCAGCCTGAGACTACATAGTGAATTCCAGGTCAGTCTGGGCAAGAGTGAGACCCTACCACAAAAGAAAACCTCACAATGTTGTTAATATTTTTTCTTTTTAAAAATATTTTAGAGCCAGGCGTGGTGGCGCATATCTTTTTAATCCCAGCACTTGGGAGGCAGAGGTAGGAGGATCATTGTGAGTTTGAGGCCACCCTGAGACTACATAGTGAATTCCAGGTCAGCCTGGGCTAGAGTGAGACTCTACCTCGAAACACCAAGAAAAAAATTAAACTTAAGCCTGGCATGGTGTCACACACCTTTAATCCCAGCACTCGGGAGGCAGAGGTAGGAGGATCACCATGAGTTCAAGGCCACCCTAAGACTACATAGTGAATTCCAGGTTAGCCTGAGCTAGAGTGAGACCCTACCTTGAAAAACAATATATAAATATCATGTTATGGGGTCCAGTATTGCACAAATAAGACCATAGACTCACAGAATGTGAGACAAAATTTTATTGGGTAAAAAGAAAGAAAAGAAAAGAAAAGAAAAAAGAAAAGAAAAAAAAAAGAAGAAAGCTGGTACATCAGGTCTGTATCTCAGAGTTCGGGATCTCAAGATGTAGACCTGAACTGTTCGGAGTGTCAGCTTTTATTTGAAATAACCACATGTTATTTATAGTAAAAACAGGATTGGGAGTTAAACCACAAAATTACATACTGTTAAACAAGCGGGTGGTTGGGGGAGTATTACAAGAAGTCACAAGGTTACATAGGTCACATAAATTGAACTGAGGCAAGAAACATTCTATGCTATGTAATCACAAAGATACTTAGGAACAAAAAGATACAGGGAGGTCATGGTACATTCCACAGAGGGATCAATCCATTCCTTCCACATTCCATTTTCCAATTTATTTGCAAACAGAGGGAGAGAGATAGAACAGAGATAGACAGAGAATGGTCACGACAGAGCTTCCTGCCAATGCAAACAGAATCCAGATTCATGTGCCACTTTGTGCATCTGGCTTTATGGTGGTACTAAGGAATCAAACTCAGGTCCTTAGGCTTTGCAGGTAAGTGTCTTAATCTTTGTGCTATCTCTCCAATCCAATACTTTTTTCTTAAAAATGCAAGCTGCTGGGCTGGAGAGATGGCTCAGTAGTTAAAAGTGCTTGCTTGCAAAGCCAGATGACCTGATTTCAGTTCCCCAATACACACATAAAACCAAATGTACAAAGTGGCACATGTGTCTGGAGTTCATTTCAAGTGGTAAGAGACCTTGGCATGCCCATTCTCTCTCTCTCTCTCTCTCTCTTTCTGTCCCTCTCTCCCCTCTTTTTCCTTCTCTCTCTCTGCTTACAAACAAATATATAATGAAAGAAGGCTTTGATAATCCCTATTGTAATGAAATGACAGGAACTCTAAACGTACAGGTATCAAAATATTAAGGGAAAAAAACAAAAGAAAGTATAAGTTAAAAGTATAGGTTATAAACTCTTTGACATTAAAAAAGCTTAGGGCTGGAGAGTGGCTTAGCAGTGAAGGCACTTGCCTGGGAAGCCTGAGAACCCAGCTTCAATTTCCCAGTACCCACTTAAGCCAGATGCAGGAGGTGGTGCATGTGTCTGGAGTTCGTTTGCAGCTGCAAAATGCCCTGGCATGCCCATTCTCTTTCTTTCTCTTTCTCTCTCTCTCTCTTTCTCTTTCCCTCTTTCCCTCTCTCTCTCTCTCTCTTTCTCTCTCTCTCTCCTCTCTCTCTCTTTCTCTTTCTCTTAAATAAATATATTTTTAAAAGGTTAGTATTGATTAAACTGCTAAAAGCAAACTTGTATTCTTCAAACAAAAGTTTAAGGAAGGTGCAGTTCTTTCATTACACCATAAAAAGGAAGCCACTCTCACTATGTTCTCTCTGGCTAACTCCCACTCAGAAAGTGAGGACAGTTATCAATGCAAATGGCATTTGGAGCAAAGAAACTCCAAGAGTGGCTTCATGGTCAGGAGAGAACACTACGCCTGCTTCTTGTGGCTTCCGGTATTCTACCTAGTCAGAGAAACTTCCCTAGTGACGAATTATACAAATGATCTCTGAATGTGTAGTCTTTATATATTTATGTTTCAAAGTGTAGGGTTGAGAAGATGGCTCAGCAGCTAAAGGTGCTTGCTTGCAAAGCTTGCAGGCCTAGTTTAGGTCCCAAGTACCCACATAAAGCCACACATACAAAGTAGCAATTGTATCTGGAGCTCATTTGCAGCAGCTAAAGAGCCTGGCACGTCTGTACTCACTCTCTCTCTAAAAAACGATACATTATGTTTGTTTTAGGTATTTTTTGGTGGGGGGAAGGGTCGAAGTAGTGTCTCGCTCTAGCCCAGATTGACCTGGAATTCACTCTGTAGTCTCAGGCTGGCCTCGAACACACAGCAATCCTCCTACCTCTGCTTCCAAAGTACTGGGATTAAAGGTATGTACCACCATGTCTAGCAACATGTAATTATTATTATTACTATTATTTTAAATTTTATTACTTATTTGCAATGAGAGAGAGAGAGAGAGAGAATGGGCATACCAGAGCCTGTAGCCACTGCAAATTAACTCCAGATGCATGTGCCCCTTGTGCATCTGGTTTATGTGGGTCCTGGGGAATTGAACCTGGATCCTTTGGCTTTGCAGGAAAACGCCTTAACCACTAAGCCATTTCTCCAGCCTTGTAATTTTTTTTTTTTTCAAAGTAGGGTCTCACTCTAGCTCAGGCTCACTTGGAATTCACTATGTAGTCTCAGGCTGGCCTCGAACTCATGGTGATTCTCCTACCACTGCCTCCCGAGTGCTGGGATTAAAGGTGTGCACCACCACACCCGGCTCCTGTAATTATTTTTTAATGTTAAAAAAATTAAAATAGGCAGTACTTGGGAGGCAGAGGTAGGAGGACTGCCATGAATTCAAGGCCACCCTGAGACTACATAATGAATTCCAGGTCAGCCTAGTCTAGAGTGAGACCCTATCATGAAAAAAACAAAACGAAACAACAACAACAAAAAAGTAAAATAGGCTGGGCATGGTAGCTCAACCTTTAACACCAGCGTTCAGGAGGCAGAGATAGAAGGATCACCGAAAGTTCAAGGCCACCCTGAGACTACATAGAGAATTCCAGCTCAGCCTGAGCTAGAGTGAGACCCTACCTTGGAAAACCAAAATAAAATAAAATAATATAAATAAAATAATAATAATAAATAAATAAAAATAAAGCTGGAGAGATCACTCAGTGGTGAAGGTATTTGCCTGCAAAGCCAAAGGACCCAGGGTCAATTCCCCAGTACCCACATAAAACCAGATGCACAAGGTGGCGCATGTATCTGGAGTTCCTTTTCAGTGGCTAGAAGCCAAGGTGCACCTCTTCTTTCCCTCTCTCTCTGTCTATTTCTGCTTCTTTCTCTTTCTCTCAAATAAATAAGTAAAATAATTTTAAATATATGTTTTAAGGCTGGAGAGATGGTTTGGCAGTTAAGGTGCTTGTCTGCAAAGCCTAAGGACCCAGGTTTGATTTTCCAGGTCCCCCATGTTAGGTGCATGTATGTTTAGGATTGCAATGTCCTCCTGTTGGAGTGTGCCTTTCATCAATATAAAGTGGCCTTCCTTATCTTTTTTAACTAATGTTGGACTGAAGTCTACCTTGTCAGATATTAGTATAGCAACCACTGCTTTTTTTCTAGGCCCATTTGCTTGAAACATCGTTTTCCAACCTTTCACCCTAAGATAGTTCCCATCCTTTGTAGAAAGGTGAGTTTCTTGGCGGCAACTAATTGAAGGATCCTGCTTTTTAACCCAGTCTGCAAACCTATGTCTTTTGGTTGAGGCATAGAGGCCGTTGATATTAAGAGATATTATTGAAAGGTGTGTATTTATTTTTGCCATTTTTTGTAGTTCTTCCCATTTTACCTTTGCTCTCTTTGTGTTAACCAGTATTTGAGGGTTTTTTTTTTTTTTCAGGTTCCTTATATGTGTGCTTTTCTTTCTCTTCAGCATGGAGGATTTTTTTCAAGTATTTTCTGTAGAGCTACTTTTGTTGTGGAATGCCCTAATTTCTCCATCTATTTGAATGGATAGTTTTGTAGGATAAAGTAACCTTGGTTGACAGTTGTTATCTTTCAGAACTTGGAATACATCATTTCAAGTCCTTCTGGCTTTTAAAGTTTGTATTGAGTAATCTGCTGTGATGCTGATGGGCTTCCCTTTGTATGTGACTTGATTTTTCTCTCTAACTGCTTTCACTATATATATATTTTTTTTTCTGTCTCCTTTGATTTCTTTGATTTCCTGTTTCATTCCTTTGATTTCCTCTTTGATTTCTTTGAACACATTTATAATCATTCTTTTAAAATCTTCCTCCAGAATTTCTTCTAAATCAGTCTCACTGGAGGTCATTTCTGATGCATTAACATTTTTTGGTGGATTTATATTGTCTTGATTTTTGGTGTTTCTTGTATTATGATGTAGCAATTTTTGCATCTTGGATTAATTTAATGCTTGGATTTTCTAATTATCTGCAGTATTATTAGATGTATCAATGAATTTGATGTTATATATATCTTCAGGGTAGGATCTTAAGGTGCTAGGTGAGGCTCTTAAGACTCTCAGAGTAACCACAAAAGTGACCCTAGGTGTTGGGTTTCCCTGCTATGACAGTATTCAAATAGGCTGAGTGGAACAAAATACAGGCAGATTCTAAAATTTAACTAAACAATGTATGCATGCAATGAAAAATAGCACAGAGTATTTATGCAAGAGTAGGTATTATGATAACCAGATCCTCTAACAAAGTCACAGTCCCTAAGGATGTGTATTGTCCCACTCCCTTAATCCTGTCAACTGGGAGGCTAAGATTTCCGGTCTGTAGAGGGTTCCAAGCTTGTGACCAAGTGAGACCCTTCCCTAATGAACAACAGAAGAGGAAATAAAGGCACTATAAATCAGAAAGCAGCAAATGACAAGCCCAAAATATAGCTTATTTAAGAATGGAAAATCCCCCCCAAAACATTATAGGCCATTGCTGAGGCCCTTGGTTTCCCACCAGGAATAGATGGTAAGACCCTATTGCTGAAGACTCCACATACTTCGGCTGCAAGGCCACTGAGAAATCCTCCTGGAACTGAGCTGATAACCTCCTCCATGTAGACCAGCTGACAGAAAGCTGGGAGAAGCCATTCTACATGCAGTTCAATGGGAGAAAAAGATATCAATATCACCAGTGAATATACTCAACAGTGGACACTGCAAGCCTTATATTTGGCCAGTCAGGCCAAATGATCCAATGGGTGCAATAGTGGCACGTCTATCATGGTGGAAACCAACTGCCTTCTAATTGGACTGGAGGCCCACTCCATGGGAGGGAATACATCCCTGATACTGAAAACTTAAAACAGGGGTAGTCATGAGTCCTAGGGGTGTAATGTCTGCTGATGTCTGGATAAATGTATATACTATGCTTATCAAACTGCCCAGTAAGCACTTCTCTTAATATTCATACCCTTATATTAATGCTACTCTCACTTTTGGTAGAGAATCTTCTCTTTTCAGATGGAAGTGACCTTGGGACGACTCAGAAGGTATAATGGTTTTGGAAAGAAGTGACTGGAGTACTGAGTAATATCTTGATCACACCTTCCAAGGCTCAGGGTCTAATGCGGAAGAGATGGTGGAAAGAATATAAGAGCCAAAGGAAGGGTAGGACTCCTTACAATGTGCTCCCTGCAGATATAAAATGGCCTGGATATCCATGACCTCACAGTGCCTGACACTACCTACACAAGACCATCATAAGAGGAGGGAAAGATGATGACATCAAAATAAAAGAGAGACTGATTGAGATGGGGAGTGGATATGATGGAGAATGGAATTTCAAAGGGGAAAGTGGGGGGAGGGAGGGTATTACCATGGGATACTTTTTATAATCATGGAAGATTTTAATAAAAATTGAGAAAAAAGAAGAATGGCAAATTCGACCATCCATCAGATTTAACATATAGTTTGCCCTGACATGGAAGGTGCAATTAGCACTTCTGATTCAAGCCTATATGCCAGGCTTATTTGGCAGGTACTGACTTGACCTGGTGAAATCCCAGTTAGCTTGTGGGCTCAGGTAGGTTGGCTGGGTAGCTGGATCGCTGCTCTGATCACCTGTGCTGGGTGCTGTGTAGGTGAGCTCCCTTCCCCAGATCTCTGGTGCTTGCTGGTGCTTGCGCTGGCAGTGGGGGAAGGGAGTCTGTGGATGGTGGCTGAAGTTCTCCCACTGGTCCTCGTGTTCCTCTTCCTCAGAAACCGCTCCTCTGTTGGTCCCTGTCGTCCTCCCTTCATGTTTCTTGAGTTTGCAAGGAGCTCCCATGTAAGTGGTGAATCCCCTCACCTGGCTTTTCCTGCAGCTCAGGCCAAACCTTGCAGCTGTGGCCACGCAGACCTGCTTCTGCCTGCTTTTGTAGTCTCTAGACGCTCTGAATCTCTCCTACTTCTCTGCTACAGTTGATAATTTCTTATACACCTTGCTTTTTAGTAGAAGAGTGTGTTTTGGTGGGTTTCCTTTTGGCTTTTTCTCCCCTAGGCTGCTTTGGCATGGTTCTTTTGTGGGTTTTTAAAAAATATTTTTTTATTTGCAAGGAAAGAGATACAGACAGACAGACACACACACACACACACACACACACACACACACAGAGAGAGAGAGAGAGAGAGAGAGAGAGAGAGAGAGAGAGAGAGGGAGGGAGGGAGTGTATGGGCGCACCAGGGCCTCCAGCCACTGCAAACTTCAGAAGCATGTGTTACTCTGTGTATCTGGCTTATGTGGGTACTGGACAATTGAATTCAGGTCGTTAGGCTTGGCAGGCAAATGCCTTAACCACTGAGCCGACCCACAAGCCCCCATGTTTTTTTTTTTTTTTCAAGGTAGGGTCTTGCTCTAGCCCAGGCTGACCTGGAATTCACAGCCTCCAACTAACAGCAATCCTACCTCTGCCTCCCGAGTGCTGGGATCATAGGCATGCACCACCATGCCTATCTTCTTGTTCTGGCTTTTGTGGGTTTTTTTTTGTTGTTGTTGTTGTTTGTTTGTTTTTTGTTTTTCGAGGTAGGGTCTCACTCTAGCTCAGGATGACCCAGAATTCACTCTGTACTCTCAGGGTGGCCTTGAACTCATGGCAATCCTCCTACTTCTGCCTCCTGAGTGCTAGGATTAAAGGCATGCACCACCATGCCTAGCAACTTCTTGATCTGTTTTATTTTGTTTTGTTTTGTTGAGGTAGGGTATATAGCTCAGGTTGACCTGGAATTTACACTGTAGTCCTTAGGCTGGCCTCACACTTATAGTAATCCTCCTACCTATGCCTCCTGAATGCTTGGATTAAAGGCATGTGCCATCATGCCCAGCTCATTTTAATTTTTAGTTATTTATTTTATTTGTTATTCTTTTTGTTTTTCAAGATAGGGTCTCATTCTATTCCAGGCGGTCCTAGAATTCAGCATGTAGTCTCAAGGTGGCCTTGAACTCACAGTGATCCTCTGCCTCCCAAGTGCTGAAATTAAAGGAGTGAGCTTAATTTTTATTTCATTTTTTTTAATTTTTGTTTTTTCGAGGTAGGGTCTCATTATAGTCCAGGCTGACCTGGAATTCACTATGTAGCCTCTGGATGACCTTGAAATTATGGCAATCCATCTACATCTGCCTCCTGAGTACCATGCCCAGCTCTAATTTTTATTCAAGACAAGGTCTTGCTAACTTGCCCAGGCTGGTCTTGATTTAGTGATCTTCCTGCCTCCGTCTCCCAAGTAGCTTGGATTATAGCATGTGCCACTGTTCATCAAACCAAAATTATTTTAATGCAATTTTTTGTGGTTCTGGGGATAGAGCCCAGGCTTGTGTATACTACACAAACATTCTATCATTGCGTCATATCCCTATCACTAATGAATTTATTTTATAATTATTAATTATTTGCAAGATAAGAGAAACAGAGAGAGATAGAGAGATAATGAGCATACTAGGGCCTCTAGCCACTGCAAATGAACTCCAGATGCATGTGCCACTTTGTGCATCTAGCTTTATGTGAGTAGTGGGGAATCAAACCTGGATTGTTAGGCTTTGCAGGCAAGCGTTTTCACTGCTGAGCCATCTCTTGAGCCCCTAATCCCCAATGCAACTATTTTTAATATATGTATGTGTGTATGTATTTGCGAGAAAGAGAGAGAGAAAATGGGCACACCAGAGCCTCCTGCTACTGCAAGTGAACTCCAGACACATATGTCACTTTGTGCTTCTGGCTTTCTGTGCATACTAGAGCACTGAACCTGGGATGTCAGACTTTATAAGCAAGCACCTTTTACCACTGAGTCATCTATCCAGCCCCCTTTTAATGTTTTAATTTAATGCAACTATTAATCACAGTATTTAGTTTAAAAATGAAAACAATTCATGACCTCACGTTGGCGGACACTACCTACACAAGACCTACATAATAGGGTTAAAAAGTGATAACAAAAATAGAAGGAAAATGGCTGGAGAGATGGCTTAGTGGCTAAGGTGCTTGCATGCAAAGCCAAATGATCCAGGTTCATTTCCCCAGGACCCACACATATGCCAGATGCACAAGGTGGCACATGCGTCTGGAATTTTTTTGCAGTGGCTAGAGGACCTGGTGTGTCCATTCTTTCTCTCTCTTGCTCTTTCTCTCAGATAATTAAATAAAAATCAATAGAAGAAAGGGGCTGGAGAGAAGGCTTAGTGGTTAAGATGCATGCAAGAAAGCCAACGGACCCACATTCTATTCCTCACTACCCACATTAAGCGCATGCATCTGGAGTTTGTTTGCAGTAGCTAGAGACCCTGGTGTGCCCATTCTAACTCTATCTGCCTCTCTCTCTCTCTCTCTCTCTCTCTCTCTCTCTCAAATAAATAAAACATTTTTAAAAATAGAAGAGCTGGGGGTTGGAGAGATGGCTTAGTGGTTAAGCACTTGCGTGAAGCCCAAGAACCCTGGTTCGAGGCTCGATTCCCCAGGACCCACGTAAACCAGATGCACAAGGGGGCACATGCATCTGTAGCTCATTTGCAGTGGCTGGAGGCCCTGGTGTGTCCATTCTCTCTCTCTCTGTCCATCTCAAATAAATAAATAAAAATAAACAAACAAATGTAAAAAAATAAAAGATTTAAAGCCAGGCGTGGTGGCGCACACCTTTAATCCCAGCACTCGGGAGGCAGAGGTAGGAGGATTGCCGTGAGTTCGAGGTCACCCTGAGACTCCATAGTGAATTACAGGCCAGCCTGGCTAGAGTGAGACCCTACCTCGAAAAATCAAAAAAAAAATTAAAAAACTTTAAAAAAAAATAGAAGATCTGGGCTGGAGAGATGGCTTAGTGGTTAAGGTGTTTGCCTGCAAAGCCAGAGGATCCAGGTTCGATTCTCCAAGACCCATGTAAGCCACAGGCACAAGGGTGAGCACGTGTCTGGAGTTGGTTTGCAGTGGCTGGAGGCCCTGGCACACCCATTCTCTCTCTCTCTCTCTATCTATCTCTATCTGCCTCTCTGTGTCTCACTTGCTCTCTCAAAATGGGTAAATAACATTTTAAAAAATTCTTAAGAAATAGAAGATCTGGAGAAGCCGGGCATGGTGGTGAATGCCTTTAATCCCAGCACTTGGGAGGCAGAGGTAGGAGGATCACCTTGAGTTTGAGACTACCCTGAGACTACATAGTGAATTCCAGGTCAGCCTGGGCCAAAGTGAGACCCTACCTCGAAAGGAGAGAGAGGAAGGGCTGTGGAAATGGCTCAGTGGTTAAAGGTACTTGCTTGCAAAGCCTGAAGGCCAGAGTTCAATTCCCCAATAGCCCACTTAAAGCCAGATGCACAAAGTGCACCATGCATCTGGATTTAATTTGCAGTTGCAGAAGGCCCTGATGTGCTCATTCTCTCTCTCTCTCTTACTCTCTCTGTCTCAAGTAAATAAAATTAAACCCATTAGGCCCGAGCATGGTGGCATACACTTTTAGTTCCACTGCTCAGGAGGCTGAGGTAGGATTGCTGTGAGTTTGAGGGCAACCTGAAGCTACAGAGTGAGTTCCACGTCAGCCTGGGCTAGTGTGAGACTGTAATGGTGTGGTTCAGGTGTCACCCATAAATGTATGTTTTCTGAAGTGCTAGGTCCCCAGCTGGTGGCAATTTGGGAAATGGAGCCTCCTGGAGGTGATGTATTATTGGGGCAAGGTTTATGGGTGTTTTAGCCAGCTTCTCCTTGCAAGCTTTGGCACACACTCCTGCTGCTGTTGTCCACCTGTTATTGGACAGGACATGATGTCCACCTTCGGCTCATGCCATCATTTTCCTCTGCCATAGTGGAGCTTCTCCTCAAGTCTGTAAGCTAAAGTAATCCCTTTCCTCCCACAAGCTGCTCTTGGTCCAGTGTTTTCTGCCAGAAACATGAAGGTGACTGCAACAGAGATCCTTCCTTAAAAGAAAAGAAAAAAAATCAAACCAATTATAAAAAATATAATTAGCACAGCCAGGTGTGGTGGTGCACACCTTTTCCCCAGCACTTGGAAGGCAGAGGTAGGTGTATTGCTGTGAATTCGAGGCCATCCTGAGACTACATAGTGAATTCCAGGTCAGCCTGGGCTAGAGTGAAACCCTGCCTTGAAAAAACTAAAACAAACAAAAAACCCAAAATCCAATTATCTAAACAGTTCATTAGAACTATATAATATAAAGGTTGGGCACGGTGACACCCACCTGTAATCTGAGCATAATGTTGCATATAGGTTTGTCATATACAGCCTTTATTATTTTTTAATATTTTAGTTATTTGAGACACATGCACCACCTTGTGCATCTGACTTTGCATGGGTACTGAGGAATTGAATCTGGGTCTTTTGCTTTGCTTGGTAAGCACCTTAACTGCTAAGCCATCTCTCCAGCTCAGCTTTTATTATTTTGATGTATGTTTCATCCTAACATTAATTATGGATTAAATGCCATTTGCCTTTGTTGTTGTTTTTGAGGTAGGGTTTCACTCTAGCCCAGGCTGACCTGGAATTCACTGTGTAGGTCCAGGCTGACTTCCAACTCACGGCAATCCTACCTCTGCCGCCTGAGTGCTGGGATTAAAGGCGTGTGCCACCAAGCCTGGTGCTTGTTTGTTTTACAATTGTGTTGCAGTCCGGTTCCCGTTGCTGGTAGAAATCATCCAACCAAGAGCAGCTTGTAGGAAAAAGAGGTTTATTTTGGCTTACAGGCTCCACGATGGCAGGGGAAAATGCTGGCATGAGCAGAGGGTGGGCATCACCCCCTGACCCACATAAGGTGGACAACAGGAACAGAAGAGTGTGCTGAACACTGGCAAGGGGAAACTGGCTATAACACCCATAAGATGGCCCCCAACAATACACTGCCTCCAGCAGGCGTTAATTCTCAAATCTCCATCAGCTGGGAGAACACCTAAGTTTATGGGGGACACCTGTGTCAAACCACCACAAATTGTCTTGCATTCATTTATAATAGTAAAATTAGATAATGTATGAAACACTTACTGTATGTTGGATTTTATGTCATTTTATATTTTGGTTTTTTTGAGGTAGGGTTTCACTGTAGCTCAGGCTGACCTGGCATTCACTATATAGTCTCAGGGTGGCCTTGAACTCATGGTGATCCTCCTACCTCTGCCTTCCAAGTGCTGGGATTAAAGGCGTGTGCCAACACACCTGGCTCAGTCCTATTTTAACTATAATGCTTTCATAAGTGGGCATGACCATGGCAAAGATCCAGAATCAGTGAAGAATAAACAAATGGATAAATGATGGAGGGTGACCCAACGATCTCTGTCCTCCATGCAGACATGGGGCACCTAATCTGCACACATATACATACCACATCACACCTACTATACACAACACGCACAAAAATATTTTTAAAAATGTGTTATAGGATTGGAGAGATGGCTTAAAGGTAAAGGTGTTGCTTACAAAGCTGAAGGACCCAGGTTAAACTTCCCAGGACCCACATAAGCCAGATGCACAAGGTGGTGCATGGGTCTGGAGTCGTTTGCAGAGGCTGGAGGCCCTGGCACGTCCATTCTATCTGCCTCTCTAATAAATAAAAAACGTGTTGTGTAATAATGCATGTGTTTCTCTATTAATCAAGATCTAGAGGAAGATTTGGAAAGTAATAGGCCTAGGGATGGCAATAAATCTCAGTGTTAGAGTACTTCCATAGCATGCATGAGACCCTAGGTACAATTCCCTACACTCAACAATTGGGAGGCTGAGGAGACAGTTTGACAGTTAAAGGTATTTGCTTGCAAAACCTGCTAGTCCAGAGTTGAATTCCCCAGCCATATACACAAAGCTAAATGGGCGCTTGTTTGTACCAGCTAGAGACCTTGGCATTCTCCCCACCACACACATGTGCAAATAAATAAGTAAATAAATATATATATTTTTTTTTATTTTTTTGAGGTAGGGTCTCACTGTAGCACAGGTTGACCTGGAATTCATTATGTATTCTCAGAGTAAATAAAAATTTAAGTGGGAGGCTGGGCGTGGTGGTGCATGCCTTTAATTCTAGCACTTGGTAGGCAGAAGTAGGAGAATAGCCATGAGTTCTAGGCCACCCTGAGACTACATAGCTAATTCCTGATCAGTCTGGGCCAGAGTGAGACCCTACCTCGAAAAACCAAAAAAAAATAAATAAATAAAAATAAAAAATAGGCTTAAATGTGTTTGGTGGCAAATGCTTTTAACCCCAGGACCCAACTGAGGTAGGAGATTGTCATGAATTTAAGACCAGTTTGTACTGATTAGGGTTTGTGGGGAGTCCAGGAGTCTCCTTTGTTGCAGTCAGGTTCGCACTGCTGGTAGAAATCACCCAACCAAGAGAAGCTTATGAGAAAAAGAGGTGTATTTTGGCTTACAGGCTTGAGGGAAAGCTCCACAGTGGCAGGGGAAAACGATGGCATGAGCAGAGGGTGGACATCACCCCCTGGCCAACATAAAGTGGACAATGGCAACAGAAGAGTGTGCCAAAGACTGGCAAGGGGACACTGGTTATAACACCCATAAACTGGCCCCCAACAATACACTGCCTCTAGCAGGTGTTAATTCCCAAATCTCCATCAGCTGGGAACCTAGCTTTCAGAACACCTAAGTTTATGGGGGACACCTGAATCAAACCATCACATCCTTGAACACCAAACTGAGTTCATGTTTGTAGTTAAACAAAAAAAAAAAAAATTGGGCAAATCAAACTGAAAAGGATAATTATTAAATTATATTTATTTAGGGAAATACTCAACAAAGGGAAGCTAAGGACTCAGGTTTGAGTCCCCAGTACCCAAGTAAAGCCAAATGAACAGTGGTGCATGCATTTGGAGTTTTTGCAGTGGTTGGAGGCCCTGGTGAACCCGTTCTCTCTCTCCTTCCTATCTCTCTGCTTGCAAATAAATAAATAAATAAATAAATAAATAAATAAATATATATATATATATAAGAGTAGGAGAGAGATTAAGTGTGTAAATAAATGACTCTTTTTTTATTTTTTTTAATTTTTTTTGTTTATTTATTTATTTGAGAGCGACAGAGAGAAGGAGGCAGAGAGAGAGAGAGAGAGAGAGAAAGAGAGAATGGGCGCGCCAGAGCTTCCAGCCTCTGCAAATGAACTCCAGATGCGTGCGCCCCCTTGTGCATCTGGCTAACGTGGGTCCTGGAGAATTGAGCCTCGAACCCGGGTCCTTAGGCTTCACAGGCAAGCGCTTAACCGCTAAGCCATCTCTCCAGCCCAAATAAATGACTCTTGATCTGGGGAGATGGCTCAGTGGTTAAGGGTGCTTCCTTGCAAGGCTTGATGGCACGAGTTCAGTTTCCCAGTACCTACATAAAGCCAGATGCACAGAATAGTGCATGTATCTGGAGTTCAGTTGCAGTGGCCAATTCCAAAGAGAGACCAGAGATCTTGCTCCCACTCTGTGTCCCATTTCCATAGGCATGTTAGGACTACAGATGCAGGTGCCACCTTGTGTTCCACATTAAGTGGGTGGTGGTTATCTGAACTCCAGTCAGCAGGCTTGCAGAGCACACACCTTGAGCCAGTGAGCCATCTACCCAACCCTTCTGGACAGTTCCCCACAGGGACAGTACTAGGAAAGATGTCCCTAATTTTCAACTCCTCTATTTCAGTAGTAAGCAGTTACAGAAGGTAAGTTTTTCACCCTTCTGCACCGCTAAAGAATTAGGGAGGGCGGAACGTGGTGGCTCATGCCTTTAATCCCAGCACTCAGGAGGCAGAGGTAGGAGGATCACCATGAGTTCGAGTACACCCTGAGACTACATAATGGATTCCAGGTCAGCCTGAGCTAGAGCGAGATCCTACCTTGAAAAACCAAAACAAAACAAAACAAAAAAAAACGATTAGGGAGAAAGGTCTCTCAGGAGGAAGTTGAGGTAGCACTGGCTGGAGTCCAGAGACCCAGGCCCCCCTTTCTGTTGTATCTTCCTACTGGTGAATAGTTTGTGCTCAGGCATTTCCTGGTAAAAAGAGAGATAAACAAGGAAAGATTAAACACTTATTGGTCAGAAGCACTGTGAGGGCCAGCCTGTCCCTGAAGTGACCCATGAAGGGAAAATTCCTTTTTGCAATCTCATGTATATGCATACTAGTGCATATATGTGGTTAAAATCATGGGATTGAGAAGGAGTCAGGTAGATTTGTTAGGCGGTTAGGGTGACTGAGCCCCTGAAAGTAAGAAGCAGGAATGCTTTGGCCTATCTTTGCAATCTCCACTTTGCTAGAGAGCCTTGGATGGGTTTTGCCTCTGATTGGATTGTTCCTATGTTCCAGGTGTTTTAAGAACTTAATCATCTGATTAATTTAGGAGGGTCTCTATGGTAATATTTGTTTTTGCCCTAATATACACTTTAGGAAAGCCTGATGGTTGTCTCATTTAAGGAGTTGGTAGCCTGATCAAATACCCTGACTCATTTTCTTAACGGGTGATCAAGGGGGCAGATAGATGGTCACAGAGATAAAAGAATAGCTGTACTTAAGGAACTTTTAGTTTTCAAGTAAAAGATCAGGGAGCCGGGCGTGGTGGCACCATCTTTAATCCCAGCACTTGGGAGGGAGAGGTAGGAGGATTGCCAAGAGTTTGAGGCCACCCTGAGAATACAGAGTGAATTCCAGGTCAGCCTGAGCTAGAGCAAGACTCTACCTCGAAAAAACCAAAAAAGAAAAAAGAAAGAAAACAGGTTGAAGAATTATGTAGTTAAAATTGTCCTGTGGTGGCCACTATATATATATATATATATATATATATATATATATATATATATATATATATATATATATATTGGTCTTTTTGAGGTAGGGTCTCACACTAGCCAAGGCTGACCTGGAATTCACTATGCAGTCTTAGGGTGGCTTTGAATGCACAGCAATCCTCCTACCTCTGCTACCAAGTGCTGGGATTAAAGACATGTGCCACCATACCTGGTGCCACTTATTTTTATATGTTAGATGGTATTGTGAACAGTTTCTATGACAGAAAGAAACTGGTTTCTTGTTATGAGGTTGTGGGGGTCTAATTTTTTCCAGTGGTATCACAGAAGGTGGGGGCTGTCTCTTGAGGAATTTTGGAGGTGACTTTCCATCTTTAGGGTAACTAAGAGAAATACTGGCTCAGCTACTCAGTCTAGATGTCTGTAATAGATCCTCAGTTCTCTTATGAAGCGACATCTCTCTTCATTTCCTGTACCCATTCCTATGGCCAGAGAATAGGACAAAGAGTCTTCCAGCATGGGGCCGCCTGACATCAGTGTGTGTAGCAGACAGCTTTGGGTTCGCTGAGAACTTCTAGTCCAGGGACAGTTATAGAGGAAGGGATTTATTGGAGTTTACAGATCCAGGTGAAGTTCCATAATGGCAGAAGAAGCTGGCCTGCCTTCACAGGACCAAACACACAGAGAAAAGCACAAGCCAAAAGCCACACAGCACTGCACACTTCAGGAACTCCAGCTAGGCACACTTTGCATATCTTTAGATTGAAATCTTTTTTTTTTTTTTTTTCTGAGGTAGGGTTTCACTCTAGCTCAGGCTGACCTGGAATTCACTATGGAGTCTCAGGGTGGTCTCGAACTCATGGCGATCCTCCTACCTCTGCCTCCCGAGTGCTGGGATTAAAGGCGTGCACCACCACGCCTGGCTTAGTTTGAAATCTTAAACCCATCACCACACCTTAAGATCCACCCAGTGACACCGCCTCCAGCCAGGTGGCTGCAGATGCAAACTACAAACTAATAAAACACTGAATATATTGGGAGCCATCTATTTAAACTACCACAGTGTGACTCATGTATTTCCTCACCTTGGGGTCCAAAGCATTGAGTTTCACTCTTACCAGTGGGACCCTAAAACTTGTGCTTAGAAGCCTGAGGTCTATGGACTTCATTACTCTTACAGATAGGACCTGAAACTTGAGTCTAAGTTACTCTAAATTTGTAACCTTCGCTCCTGTCTATACCTGTTTTCATGGCCAGAAAACAGATCCTTAGAAGGTTTGCCCAGGGCTGAGGCCATCTGCCCAGTGTAACCTTGGAATATCCTCCTTTTGCTTCTCAGTGCCTACAAATTTGAGTCCTTACAAATGGGCCCTTATACTTATTCCCATGGTCAGAGAAAAGTATGCCTGCATAGGATCCTTTTAGCCACACATTTTGTGTTCTGAGCATGTCTCAGTCTGAAGCAATATTGACAAAATGGAGCCTTGAATGTAACCAAAATATTAAGCAAAGCCTTTGGAAATTAGTAAATCAATATATGTGACATAGGAATCCCCAGGTGAAACTTTCCTGAAATTAGGAGCAGACCATAAAATACCAAATGAATATAGCCATTGTTAAGTATCTCTAACCACTGAACATCTGTTTGCTCTTTTTTTATGTTTGATTTTATTTTTTTATCCTTAATATAGAAACCTATATGTAGAGCATCTTTTTTAGAAGCAAAGCAGGAAATATGAAGCATTTGCAGTTATTAACAAGTGCTTCTAACCACTGAACAATCTGTTTAGCTTCCAGATGGGAAACATTTGTTTGAGGAGTTTTTTTTTTATTTTTAATTTTTTTAGTTTTTCAAGGTAAGGTCTCAATCTAGCTCAGGTTGACCTGGAATTCACTATGTCATCTCAGGGTGGCCTTGAACTCACTGCGATCCTCCTACCTCTGCCTCCCTAGTGCTGAGATTAAAGGTGTGCACCACCATGCCCAGTTTTTAAGTATTTTTATTTATTTATTTTCAAGCTTAACATAGGCATCCCAAGGAAATAGTTCCAGAAAAGTTATTTGTAAGGAAGGTCTATAAGAAGTATTCTCACAGTTTAGGTGAGCATGCTGTTTCCCCATCATACTTAGTCCATTCTGTGAATTCTATGCACCCTGAGAGAAACCACAACTTTTTTTTTTTCCATTACTTGTATTGCCCTTTCTTCACTATATCTTCTCACCACAGTAGATGATTCATTCTGTGTGTTGCTGTTAGTGTTAAAAAACAAAATCTTACACATGTCTTCATGGTGTGGGCCATTCATTACTTTCCTACTGAGATTGCTACCTCTGTCATTACTGACTGAAGCATTTCTTCCTCCAGAGTTTGCAACAGTGAGGGTGTTACAGCTGGCCTCCTGGAGTATAATCACGTCCTTTGATTATCCCTCCTCTGTTGGGCTGTCAAAGTGGAGATGTGAGAAGAAGCTGTGGGGATACCTGTTAAACAAGCTCCAATCCCAAAGATGCTGCCGAGTACATGGTGGCAGTGGGAAATGCAACAAAGATTTGTTTTTTTTTTTTTTGTTTGATTTGTTTTTTTCAAGGTAGTGTCACACTAGCCAAGGCTGACCTGGAATTCACTGTGTAGTTTCAGGGTGGCCTTGAACTCATAGAGATTCTCCTACCTCTTCCTGCCAATTGCTGGGATTAAAGGTATGTGCCACTATGCCTAGCTCTAAAATTGTTTGGTTTTTCCAAGGTAGGGGTCTAGCCTAGGATGACCTGGAACTCACTCTCTAGCTTCAGACTGACCTGGAACTCATAGCCATTCTCCTACCTCAGCTTCCCAAGTGCTAGGATAAAATAAAATAATAATAATAATTTTTTATGAGAGAGAGAGAGAGAGAGAGAGAGAGAATTGGCATGCCAGGGCCTCCAGCCACTGTAATTGGATACCAGACAAGTGTACCACCTTGTGCACATATGCAGCCTTGCACATGCATCACCTTGTGTGTCTGGTTTACGAAGGATCTGGGAAGGCAAACATGGGTCCTTAGTCTTTGCAGGCAAATGCCTTAAATGCTATGTCATCTCTCCAGCACTATTATTATTATTATTATTATTATTATTATTATTTTGAGGTAGAGTTTTGCTCTGGCCCAGGCTGACCTGGAATTCACTATGTAGTCTCAGGCTGGCCTGAAATTCACAGAAATCCTCCTACCTCTGCCTCCCAAGGGCTGAGATTAAAGGTGTGCACCACCACACCCAGCTTAATTAATTAATTATTTTGAAAATATATATTTTAGGACTGGAGATGTAGTTTAGCGGTTAAGGCGCTTGCCTGCAATGCCAAAGGACATAGGTTTGATCCCCCAGGACCCATATAAGCCAGATACACAAGCGGGCACATGCATCTGGAATTTGTTTGCAGTGGCTGGAGGCCCTGATGTGCCCATTTTCTCCTCTCTCTCTCCCTGCCTATTTCTTTCCCTTTCTCTCAAAGAAATAAAGCAAATTTAAAAAAATAAAATATATTTTATTGGCAACTTCCATAATTACAGACAATAAACTATGGTAACTCCCTTTCCCCCATTTTCCCCTTTGCAACTCCACTCTCCATCACACTCCTTCCCCCTCTCAATCAGTCTCTCTTTAACACTTTATTTATTTATTTATTTGAGAGAGTGAAAGAGGGAGAGAGAGAGAGAGAGAGAAAGAGAGGGTACGACAGGGCTTCTAGCCACTGCAAACTCCAGACACATGTGCCACCTTGTGCATCTGGCTTACATGAGACCTGGGGTATCAAACCAAGGTCCTTTGGCTTTACAGGCAAATATCTTAACCACTAAGCCATCTCTCCAGCCCAGTCTCTCTTTTATTTTGATGTCATCATCTTTTCCTCCTATTATGATGGTCTTGTGTAGGTAGTGTCAGACATTGTAAGGTCAAGGATATCCAGGCCATTTTGTGTCTGGAGGAGCATGTTGTAAAGGAGTCCTACCCTTCCTTTGGCTCTTACATTCTTTCTTCCACCTCTTCTGCAATGGACCCTGAGCCTTGGAAGGTGTGATAGAGATGTTTCAGTGCTGAGCACTCCTTTGTCATTTCTCAGCACCATGATGCCTTCTGAGTCATCCCAAGGTCACTGCCATCTGAAAAGAGAAGCTTCTCTAGCAAAAAGTGAGAGTAGCATTAATATATGGGTATGAACATTAAGAGAAGTGCTTATCAGACAGTGTGGTGAGCATATTACATACATTTAGCCAGGCACCAGCAAATGTTATACCCCTAGGGCTAATGACTATCCCTGTTGTAGATTTTCAGTATCAGGCATGTATTCCCCCCCCATGGAGCAGGCCTCCAGTCCAAGTAGAGAGCATTTGGTTTCACCCATAATAGACATGCCATTATTGCACCCATTGGCTCATTTGACCTGGCTGGCCAAATTTAAGGCTTGCAGTGTCTACTGTTGGGTATCTTCACTGGTGATTTCTCTCTCTCTCTCCCATTGAATTACATACAATGTAGCTTTTTCTAGCTTTAGGTCAGCTGGTTTACATGGAGGAAGTTTTCAGCTCAGCTCCAGCAGGATTTCTCAGTGACCTTGCAGCCCAAGTATGTGGAGTCTTCAGCAATATTAATTTTTTTTTGTTTTTCCTGAGGTAGGGTCTCACTCTAGTCCTGGCTGACCTGGAATTTACTATGTAGTGTCAGGGTGGCCTCAAACTCATGGTGATATTACTATCTCTTCCTCCCATGTGCTGGGATTAAAGGTGTGTGCCACAATGCCTGGCACAATTATTAATTTTTTTCAAAAATTTTTTATTAACAACTTCCATGATTATAAAAAAAAAATCCCATGGTAATGCCCTCCCTCCCCCCACTTTCCCCTTTGAAACTGCATTCTCCATCATATCCTTTCCCCCTCTCAGTCTCTCTTTTTTTATTTTGATGTCATCATCTCTTCCTCCTATTATGATGGTCTTGTGTAGGTAGTGTTAGGCATTGTGAGGTCATGGATATCCAGGCCATTTTGTGTCTGGAGGAGCACATTGTAAGGAGTCCTAAGCTTCCTTTGGTTCTTACATTCTTTCTGCTACCTCTTCTGCAATGGACCCTGAGTCTTGGAAGGTGTGATAGAGATATTGCAGTACTGAGCACTCTGGTCACTTCTTTCCAGCACCATGATGCCTTCTGAGTCATCCCAAGGTCACTGCCATCTGAAAAGAGAAGATTCTCTACCAAAAGTGAGAGTAGCATTAATATAAGGGTATGAACATTAAGAGAAGTGCTTACTGGAAGTTTGATAAGCATAGTATATACATTTGGCCAGACAACAGCAGATGTTACACCACTAGGGCTCATGACTACCCCTGTTTTAAGTTTTCAGTATCAGGGATGTATTCCCTCCCATGGAGCAGGCCTCCAGTCCAATTAGAGGGCAGTTGGTTTCCACCATGACAGACGTGCCACTATTGCACCCTTTGGCTCATTTGGCCTGGCTTGCCAAATATAAGGCTTGCAGTGTCCACTGTTGAGTCTCTTCACTGATGAGTTCTCTTTCTCCCATTGAACTGCATGAAGAATGGCTTCTTCCAGCTTTCTCTCAGCTGGTCTACATGGAGGAGGTTATCAGCTCAGCTCCAGCAGGATTCCTCAGTGGCCTTGCACCCCCAGTATGTGGAATCTTCAGCAATAGGGTCTTACCATCTATTCCTGGTGGGAAACCAAGGGCCTCGGCAATGGCCTATAGTGTTTCTGGGACATCAGGGACCTCTCTGGCCAACAACTCACTGGAAGGTATCCCATCTCTGGCACTGAAAAATTTCTAACAACAATCTACGGCTCCTGAGTGTTCCATTGTCCAAAAAAGTAGGTTTCCATATGATTTATTTATATCCTCTTAGATTTTTATTAGCCCACCCTCCACCTTTCCTTTACTCAATCTCTTCCCAGGACCTCAATTTGGACCTTTTCACCCCCATTAATCTATTCTTCTACTTACATATATGCAATACCATCCTATTAAGTAACTCCCTCCCTTCCTTTTGCTTCCCTTTATATCTCTTTTGTATCTTACTGGCCTTTGCTACTGAGTTTTCTTCCTACTCATACGGAATCATCTGTAGCTAGGATCCACATATGAGAGAGAACACGTGACATTTGATTTCTAAGCCTGGGTTTCCAAACTTAGTATAATCCTTTCCAGATCCATCCATTTTTCCTGCAAATTTCATAACTTCATTTTTCTTTACTGCTGAGTAGAAGTCCATTATATAAATGTGCCATATCTTCATTATCCACTCATCAGTTGAGGGACATCTAGGCTGGTTCCATTTCCCAGCTATTGTGAATTGAGCGGCAATAAACATGGTTGAACAAGTATCTCAAAGGTAATGAGATGAGTCCTTAGGATATATGCCTAGGAGTGCTATAGCTGGGTCATACGGTAGATCTATTTTTACCTGTCTTAGGAACGTCCACATTGATTTCCACAATGGCTGACCAGATTGCATTCCCACCAACAGTGTAGAAGGGATCCTCTTTTTCCCCATCCTGGCCAGCATTTATGATCATTTGTTTTCATGATGGTAGCCAATCTGACATGAGTGAGATGGAATCTCAACGTAGTTTTAATCTGCATTTCCCTGATGACTAGGGATGTAGAACATTTTTTAGATGCATATATGCCATTCGTATTTCTTCTCTTTTTTTTTTTTTTTTTTTTTTCGAGGTACGGTCTCACTCTAGCCCAGGCTGACCTGGAATTCACTGTGGAGTCTCAGGGTGACCTTGAACTCATGGCAAACCTCCTACCTCTGCCTCCCAAGTGCGACACCACGCCCAGCCCATAGCCCATTTTATTAATTGGCTTGTTTGATTTCTTATTATTTAATTTTTTGAGTTCTTTGTATATCCTAGATATTAATCCTCTATCAGATGTATAGCTGGCAAAGAATTTTTCCCATTCTGTAGGTAGCCTCTTTGCTTTATTCACAGTGCCCTTTGAAGTACAAAATCTTTGTAATTTCATGAGGTCCCAGTGGTTAATCTGTGGTTTTATTGTCTGAGCAATTGGTGTTATATTCAGAAAGTCTTTGCCAAGACCAATATATTGAAGGGTTTCCCCTACTTTTTCCTCTAGCAGTTTGAGAGTTTCAGGTCCGATGTTAAGGTCTTTAAGCCATTTGGACTTAATTCTTGTGCATGGAGAGAGAGAGAAGAATCTATTTTCATCCTTCTGCAGATACATATCCAGTTTTCCCAGGACCATTTGCTGAACAGGCTGTCTTTTCTCCAATGAGTATTTTTGGCATTTTTATCAAATATCAGGTGGCTATAGCTACCCGGACTTACATCTGGGTCTTCTATTCTTTTCCATTGATCTACATGTCTGCTTTTGTGCCAGTACCATGCTGTTTTTGTTACTATGGCTCTGTAGTATAGGTTAAAATCAGGTATGGTGATACCACCAGCCTTATTTTTGTTGCTCTGTATTGTTTTATATATTCGAGGTTTTTTTGTGATTCCAAATGAATTTTTGGATTGTGTTTTCTATTTCTGTGAAGAATGCCATTTGAATTTTGATGGGAATTGCATTAAATATGTAGATTGCTTTTGGTAAGATTGCCACTTTCACAATATTGATTCTTCCGATCCAGGAACAAGGGATGCTTTTCCATTTCCTAGTGTCTTCTGCAATTTCTCGCTTGAGTGTTTTAAAGTTCTCATTGTAGAGATCCTTCACTTCCTTGGTTAGATTTATTCCAAGATACTTTATTTTTTTTTGATGCAATTGTGAATGGGAGTGATTCTTTGATTTCATCCTTTGTGTGTTTGTTGTTAGCATATAGGAAGGCTACTGATTTCTGTGTATTTATTTTGTATCCTGCTACATGGCTATAGGTGTTTATAACTCTTTGCTCTAACAGTTTACTGGTAGACTCTTTAGGGTCCTTTATGTATAGAATTATGTCATCTGGAAATAATGATAACTTGATCTCTTCCTTTCCAATTTGTATCCCTTTTATGTGCATCTCTTGCCTTATTGCTATGGCTAAGACTTCCAGTACTATATTAAATAAAAGTGGGGACAGTGGACACCCTTGTCTTGTTCCTGATTTCACTGGAATAGCTTTGGATTGTTTTTTTGGTTTCTATTTCATTAATTTCTGCCCTAATCTGTATTTGTTAAGGTTTGCTTTGTGGCTTTTTTTTTTTTTTTGCTTTGTGGTCCATGTATCTGAGACTCATTTGCAGGGACAAGAGACTCTGGCACACCTATACACATAAATAAATAAATAAATAAATAAATAAATAAATAAATAAAAATTTAAAATGTCAAGGGCTGGAGAGATGGTTCAGTGGTTAAAGGCATTTACTTGCAACACTTGATTACCTGGGTTCCATTCCTCAGTACCCATGTCAAGGCAGATGCACAAAGTGGCACATATGTCTGGAGATCATTTATAATGGCAGGAAGCCCTGGCATATCAATACTTTCTGTGTCTCAAATATAAATAAAAATATTGCCAGGCGTGGTGGCACACATCTTTAATCTCAGCACTTGGGAGGCTGAGGTAGGAGTATCACTGTGAGTTTGAGGCCAGCCTGAGATTAATTCCAGGTCAGCCTGGGCTAGAGTAACACCTTACCTTGAAAAACCAAAAAGTTAAAATTTAAGCTGGGCGTGGTTACAGATGCCTTTAATCCCAGCACTCAGGAGGCAGAGGTAGGAGGATTGCCATGAGTTCAAGGCCACCCTGAGACTACAGAATTAATTCCAGGTCAGCCTTGACCAGAGTGAGACCCTACCTCAAAAAAAAAAGTTAAATTTTAGATCCCAGCACTTGGGAAGCAGAAGTAGGAGGATCACTATGAGTTTAAGGCCACCCTAAGACTACATATTGAATTCCAGGTCATCCTGAGCTAGAGTAAAACTCTACCTTCAAAACAAAACAAAACAAAAGTTAAATTTTATCTTGGGATTAGGACAGAATTTCCAACAACTTCAGAAATTGGCTGAAACATGCTTCTATAATTTTGTACTGTGCTGCAGTTGGTTTCTCTTTACTAAGGCAAAACCCCCAACCAGAAACAGCCTTATAGAAGGAATCTGCTTATTTCAGGCTCATAGTTTTTTTGTTTTTTTTTTCCAGGTAGGGTCTCACTGTAGCCCAGGCTGACCTGGAATTGACTATGGAGTCTCGGGGTAGCCTCGAACTCACGGAGATCCTCCTGCCTCTGCCTCCCGAGTGCTGGGATTAAAGGCGTGCGCCACTACGCCTGGCTCAGGCTCATAGTTTTGAGAAGTTTCATCATGGCAGGAAAAAGCATGGCAGAATGGGGAGCTTTCACATATCTGGGTGGAAGTTGTTTAAATATTGGGCTTAGGGTTCCGCTAATAAATCTCGAGATACAACCCTCCCAACACACTTCCTCTAGAAAATCTCCATCTTCCAAATTGCCAATAGGTAGGGACCTAGTATGTTTGCAGTGCCTAGAGCCTCTGGCGCACCCATTCTCTCTCTCTCTCTCTCAAATAAATAAATAATTTTAAAAACAAACATTCTAACACAATACAACCTAAAGATATACTAGTTTGATTCTTAGAAGTTGGTGGGGGGGCTGAGGAGATGGCTCAGCAGTTAAGACACTTGCCTGCAAATACTTAACTACCCAGATTGATTTCCCCAGGACCCACATAAAGTCAGATGCACAAAGTGCGTGCATCTGGAGTTCATTTGCAGTGGCTGGAGGCCCTGGTACACTCATATTCCCTCTCTCTTTGTCTTTCCCTCTCTCTCTCTCCCCTTCCAAATAAATAAATAAATAAGTAATTTTTTTTTAAAAAAGAAGTTGGTGGTAGGAAAATATTATCTTCTTTTTCTATAGTTAAACCATTATAGTCATGTAAGAGCAGAAAACTTTGTTTTCACAGTTTCACAGTAAGAACACTGCAATTCATAACATGTGATACTCTCAGTTCTAAGCTGAGGTGTTTCAGGAAGCATTCATTGGAATTGTGAAGCATAACAGCACGTGTGAAGTCTGCATGTGTGTTCAGAGTCAAGGCTACAGTGAAGTCATGGATTCAACATAGGTGGGCACCATCAGAAACATCTTGAATTGATTACACATTTATATTTGTGTTCATTTTTGGTCATTGTGTGCTCAGAAACAGTTTGCTATTGATAAATTTTTGTTTTGAGTTCAGGTCTCACTCTAGCCAATTCTGACCTAGAACTCACCTGTACTCCAGGATAATCTTGAACTCATAGTCCTCAGCTGAGGTAGCCTTATCTTCCTACCTCAGCCTCCTGAGTGTTGGCATTAAAGACCTGAGCAACCACACCCAGCTTCATTTTTTAAAAATTAATTGTCATTATTATTATTTCATACATGTACATAATACACTTTGATTATATTCACTCCCTATTACTGTCGTTTATCCCTTTAACACTCCCAATCCTTCCCAACTAGTTGCCCCCTACTTTTATTGTGAAAAGTTGCCTTGCTTTTCTTTGGTAAAGAAATAAAACTCTGCCTGGTTTTGTGGCACATGAGGCAAGAGAATTGCCCTGAGTTCAAGGTCAGCCTGAGACTACATAGTGAATTCCAGGTCAGCCTGGGATAAAGTAAGACCTTACCTCAAAACAAAACAAAAAAAGGCTGGAAAAAGAAGTGTGGGGGATGGTTAATAAAAATATAAGAGGGTATGAATAAGTCATACAGTAATCTACTTTTTTGGACAATGGCACACCCAGAAGTCACAGAGTGTTACTAGAAAAATTTCAGTGCCAGGGTTGAGATACCTTTCAGAAGTGAGTTGTTGGCCGAGGAGATTCCTGATGCCCCCAAAACATTACAGGCTATTGCCAAGGCTCTTGGTTTCCCACCACCAGGAATAGATGATAAAACCCTATTGGTGAAGACTCCACCTGATTGGGCTACAATTGCACTGAGAAATCTTGTTGGAACTGAGCTGAAAACATCCTCTCTGTAGACCAGCTGACAGAAAGCTGGAAAAAGCTATGCTTCATGCAGGTCTATGGGAGAGAGAAGTCATCAGTGGAGAGAAACAACAGTCATCACTGCAAGCCTTAAGTTTGGCAAGCCAGGCCAATATCTATTATGGGGAAAACCAATTGTTGTCTAATTGGACTGGAGGTCTACTCCATGGGAGGGAATACATGCCTGATACTGAAAACCTATGAGGAGGGAAGTCATGAGCCCTAAGGGTGTAATGACTGCTGGTGTCTGGCTAAATATATGTATTATGCTCACCAAACTACCAGGTAAGCACTTCTCCTAATGTTCATACTCATATAATACTCATATAATACTCATATAATATAATATAATATATATATAATATATATATATTCATATTCATATCATATATGTTCATACTCATATAATACTCATATAATACTAATATATAATATATAATATAATAATAATAATAATATAATAATATAATAATGCTACTTATGGTTAGAGAAGCTTGTCTTTTCAGATGGCAGTGACCTCTGGGATGACTCAAAAGACACCATAGTGCAGATAAGCGACAGAGGAGTGTTTAGCACTGAAACATCTCTATCACACCTTCTAAGAATCAGGGTCCATTGCGGAAGAGGTGGCAGAAAGAATGTAAGAGCCAAAGGAAGGGTAGGACTCCTTACAATGTGCTCCTCCAGACACAAAATGACCTGGATATCCATGACCCACAGTACCTGACACTACCTACACAATACCATCATAATAGGAGGAAAAGATGAAGATATCAAAATAAAAGAGACTGGGTTGGAGAGATGGCTTAGCAGTTAAGGCATTTGCCTGCAAAAACAAAGAACCCTAGTTTGATTCCACAGGACCCACATAAGCCAGATGCACAAGGTGGTACATGTGTCTGGAGTTTGTAGTGGCTGGAGGCCCTGGCAGCACCCATTTTCTCTCTCTCTCTCTCTCTGACCCTCTCAAATAAATTTAAAAAAAAACTTAAAAAAAATAAAAGAGACTGATGGAGAGGGGGGAAGGGATATGATGGAGAGTGGAAAAGGAGAAAGTGGGGGGGGGTTATCATGGTTTATTGCCTATAGTAATGGAAGTTGTCAAATATATATATGGGCTGGAGAGATGGCATAGCGGCTAAGGTACTTGTCCTGCAATGCCAAAGGACCCAGGTTCAATTCCTCAGGACCCACACAAGCCAGATGCACAAGATGATGCATGCATCAGGGCAGCTGGAGGCCCTGGTGTGCCCATTCTCTCTCTCTCTCTCTCTGTCTCTTTCTCCCAAATAAATCAAAATAAAAAATAAAAAAAACCTCTCTACACCAAAATAACATGATCATTCATATAGAAAACATTATGCCTTGATGATTTCTGAGTCTCCTTCTGTCTCCCCTTGGAGGAGGTTCTCAATCTAGCAGTGAGAGCAAAACTCATGTTTAATCTTCCACTTCCTCTTTAAAGTCTCCTGGGCCCTGGCAGATGTTAGAGGTAGGCAGTTGGCTTTCTTTTCTTGTACTAATGGGTCTTTGGTCTCCCCATTATCTACTGCCATCTGTAAAAAGCATTCTCCTAAGCCAAAATAAGATACTCTTATCATGAATCAAAGTGTTTAAACATTTAGAAGACGTTTTAAAAGATTTATTTATTTCTTTATTAGAGACAGAGAGATAATGGGCACACCAGGGCCTCCAGCCACTGCAAACTATCTCCAGATGCATGCTCCAACATGTGCATCTGGCTTACATAGGATCTGGAGAATCGAACCTGGGTCCTTAGGCTTTTCAGGCATGCGCCTTAACCGCTAAGCCATCTCTCCAGCCCCTAGAAGACTTTTTGACAGTCATAACCTCTCCTTTTAGCCAAAGAATCAGAGGCTGCTGAGAGTTCAACACTAAAGGAGACTAATCACAAGCCTTCCAAAGCCCAGAGAACATTGTAGGAGAGGTGGCAGAAAGAATGTAAAAGACACAAGGTGGGAAGATGTATTCTGAGACATTGACCCCTCAACAGAGACTGGGGCAATCATGCACCCTCAGTGATTACAAAAAAAAAAAAAAAAAAAACCACTGAGGAGGGCTCTGTGGAATGGGGATCAGGGAGAGGGAACATAAGATGGAAATATGAACAATTTGCAATATGTTCATATAATAAAGTTCTCAATTAGAAAGAAAAAGAAAACACGGATGAAGAGATGGCTGAGGAAAGCCTAACAGCCTGAGTTCAATTCCCTAGAACCCATGTAAAGCCAGATGCATAAAGTGGCACTTTATTTTTGTTTTTCAAGCTCTAGCCCAGGCTGACCTGGAAGTCTCTATGTAGTCTCAGGGTGGCCTTGAACTCTTGGCGATCCACCTACTTCTGCATCTCAAGTGCTAGGATTGAAGGAGTGTTCCACCATGCCAGCTCTTTCTCTCTTTCTCTTTCTTTCTCTCTCTCTTTCTCTCTCTCTTTCTCTCTCTCTCTCTCTCTCTCTCTCTCTTTCTTTCTTTCTTTTGAGGCAAGCCCAACAGACTGGCCTTTTTTTTTTAATGAGACAGAGTGAGTGTGTGAGAGTATTGGCACGCCAGGGCCTCCAGCCACTGCAATTGAACTCCAGACATGTGTGCTCTCTTGTGTGCATGTGCAAACTTGCATGCTCATGACACTTTGTATATCTGGCTTACATGGGACCTGCAGAGTCGAACGAGGGCCCTTAGGTTTCGCAGGCAAGTGCCTTAACCATTAAGCCATCTCTCCAGCCCTTTCTTTTAATTGTGTTTTTCTTTCCGAGGTAAGGTCTCACTCTAGCATAGGCTGACCTGGAATTCACTATGTAGTCTTGGAGTGGCCTTGAATTCACAGCGATCCTCCTACCTCTGCCTCCCAAGTGCTGGGATTAAAGGCGTGTGTCACCACGCCCGGCTTAATGGTGTTCTGTTGTGATTTTTCAATGTAGGTTCCCCCTCTATCCCAGGCCAACCTGGAATTCACTATGTAGTCTCAGGCTGTCATCAAAATCACAGTGATCTTCCTATCTTGGTCTCCTGAATGCTGGGATTAAAGGCATGCCCTACCACACCTGGCCAAGTTGACACATTGCTTTGCAGTGACAAGACACCCTGGCGTGCCCATTCCCCCTCCCCCAATCTGTCTCTGCTTTTATCTATATAGAATTTTGTTTGTTTGCTTGTTTGTTTTTCAGGTAGGGTTTTACTCCAGTCCAGGCTGGCCTGGAATTCAATATGTAGTCTCAGACTGCCCTCAAACTCACAGCGATTCTCCTACCTCTGTGTAATGGTTTGATTCAGGTGTACCCCATAAACTTTGGTGTTCTGAATGCTAGGCTCCCAGCTGATGGAGATTTGGGAATTAAAGCCTCGTGGAAGCAGTGTATTGTTGGGGGTAGGCTTATGAATTAGCCAGTTTCTCCTTGCCAGTGTTTGGCATACTCTCCTGTTGCTGTTGTCCACCTCATATTGTTGATGTTCACCCTCTGTTCCTGCCATCGCTTTCCCCTGCCTTTATGGAGCATCCCCTGGAGTCCACAAACCAAAATAAACCTTTTTTTTTAAATTTTTTATTTGTTTATTTATTTGACAGAGAAAGAGGGAGAGAGAGAGGGAGAGAGAGAGGGAGAGAGAGAGAGAGAAGACGTGCGTAGCAGGGCCTCCAGCCACTGCAAACGAACTCCAGATGCATGTGCCACCATGTGCATCTGGCTTACGTGGGTCCTGGGGGAATCAAACCTGGGTCCTTTGGCTTTGCAGGCAAGCGCCTTAACTGCTAAGCCATCCCTCCAGCCCAAAATAAACCTTTTTTCTCACAAGCTTCTCTTGGTCTTGGTAAGGTGTTTTCTGCCAGCAATGCGAACCTGAATGTAACACTCTGCCCCCAAATTCTGGGAATAAAGGTGTGCACCACCACGCCCGATCTAGCTTTTTTTGTTGTTTGTTTGTTTTTGTTTTTTGAGTTACGGTTTCTCTTTAGCCCAGGCTGACCTGGAATTCACTATGGAGTCTCAGGGTGGCCTCAAACTCATGTTGATACTCCTACCTCTGCCTCCCAAGTGCTGGGATAAAAGGTCTGTGCCACCATGCCCAGCAGATGCCAACATTTTTATGGCTTCCACATTGAGTTCCATGACCCACGATTTAAGAAACTGGGGAGCCAGGCATGGTAGTGCATGCCTGTAATCCCAGCACTTGGGAGGCAAAGGTGGGAAGATTAATGTGAATTTGAGGCCAACCTGGGACTACAGAGTACAGAGTGAGTTCTATGTCAGTTTGGGCTAGAATGAGACCGTATCTCAAAAAAGAAAAGCTGTAAACCGGGCGTGGTGGCGCACGCCTTTAATCCCAGTACTCAGGAGGCAGAGGTAGGAGGATTGCCGTGAGTTAGAGGCCACCCTGAGACTACACAGTGAATTCCAGGTCAGCCTGGGCTAGAGTGAGAACCTACCTCAAAAAAAGGGGGGGGGAGCTGGAGAGATGGCTTGGTGGTTAAGGCGCTTGCCCTTGAAGCCTAAAGACCCAGGTTCGACACCCCAGGACCCACATAAGCCAGATGCATATGGTGGCACATGCATCTGGAGTTCATTTGGAGTGTCTGGAGGCCCTGGCACGCCCCTTATCTCTCTCTCTCTCTAATTAAAGAAAATATTTTAGAGCCGCAGAGATGACTTAGAGGTTAAGGCACCTGCCTGTAATGCCAAAGGACCTAGGTTTGATTCCCCATGAGCCACATACGGCAGATGTACAAGGTGGCACATGTGTCTGGAGTTTATTTCCAGTGGCTGAGGGCCCTGGCATGCCCATTCTCTCTCTCTCTGCCTCTGACTCTCTGTCTCTAAGAAATAAAAAAGAGAGCTGGAGAGATGGCTTAGCGGGAAAGGAGTTTGCCTACAAAGCCAAAGGACCCAGGTTCAATTCCCCAGGACCCACGTAAGGCAGATGCACAAGGTGCCACATGCATCTGGAGTTTGTTTACAGTGGCTGAAGGCCCTGGCATGCCTATTTCCTCTGTATATATCTACCTCTTTCTCTCTCTGAAATAAATAAAAATAAAATATTAAAAAATAAAATAAAGCCGGGCGTGGTGGTGCACGCCTTTAATCCCAGCACTTGAGAGGTAGAGGTAGGAAGATTGCCATGAGTTCAAGGCCAGCCTGAGACTACATAGTGAATTCCAGGTCAGCCTGGGCCAGAGTGAGACCCTACCTCGAAAAACCAAAAAAAAAAAAAAAAAAAAAAAAAAAAAAAAAAAAAAAAGAAAAGGAAAAAATAAGGGCTGGAGAGATGCCTTAGTGGTTAAGAGCTTGCCTGTGAAGCCTAAGGACTCTGGTTCGAGGCTTGATTCCCCAGGACCCACATTTGCCAGATGAACAAGGGGGTGCACGCATCTGGAGTTTCTTTGCAGAGGCTGGAGGCCCTGGCACGCCCATTCTCTCTCTCTCTCTCTGTCGCTCTCAAATAAATAAATAAAAAATAAAATAAAAAGATCAAAAATATTTTTAAAAGCCAGGCGTGGTGGCGCACACCTTTAATTGCAGCACTCAGGAGGCAGAAGTAGGAGGATCGCCATGAGTTCGAGGCCACCCTGAGACTCCATAGTGAATCCCAGGTCACCCTGGGCTAGAGTAAGACCCTACCTTGAAAAACCAGAAAAAAAAAATTAAAAATGGAAGAAGAATGAGGAGGAGAAGGAGAAAGAAGAAAGGAAAAGGAGATGAAGGAGGAGGAGGAGACGGAGATGAAGACAAAGGAGAAGTTGGGCTGGAGAGATTGCTCAGTGGTTAAGGTGCTTGCCTGCAAAGTCCGATTCAGGTTCGATTCCCAGTACCCACATAAATCCAGATGCACAAAATGGTGTATGCATCTGGAGTGTGTTTGCAACACCTAGAGGCCCTGGTTTGCCCATTCATTCTCTCTCTCCACTTGCAAATAAATAAATAAAAGTATTAAAAAAAGAAGAAGAAAGAAAGCCGGGCATAGTGGTGTATGCCTTTAATCCCAGCCCTCGGGAGGCAGAGGTAGGAGGATGGCTATGAGTTCGGGGCCACTCTGAGACTACATAGTGAATTCCAGGTCAGCCTGGACTCGAGTGAGACCCTACCTCGAAAAAAAAAAAAAAAAAAAAAAAGAAGAAGAAAAAGAAAAAGAAGAAGAAGAAGACGAAGAAGAGGAAAACTGGGGACCAGTGCCCAGGCAGTTTGCTTCATTTTTACTTGTACCCTGTGTTAAGAGTCAACTGCCAGTCCTGTTTCTTAACATGCTGAGGTACGGTTGGAATTCACTGTTCATGGTTGCTGTGTCCATAATGTAGACTCAGAAAATGTGCCATTTGGTTTCCCTCTTCAAAGATGGACTTGCTACTCAGCTGGGAATCATATGCTAGAACAGCAGCTGTCAGCTATTGCTGAGTTGGCCTCCACATTAGGTCGGAAGGCCATGTTCTTCCCAGGACAGCCTGCATCCGGGGATTAACCGAGACCATGTGCAGGCCTGGTGTTATCAGTCTGTGATGAGAAACTTGGATCTGAACACTCATCCTAGACTGTCCTGTTGAGTTTGGCCAAGTCCTTGTTGAGCTGCCATTGCCATTTAATGTTTCCTCTGCCAAAGCTGGCCTCCCATTCTTTCCTTTCATGGGTAGTTATCTCTAAATACACACGTCACACCTCCACCTTCACCCTTGCATCTGCTTTTGTAAAACTGTACTTGTGACAACCCACTTCCTCCCCTTTGAGGAATGACAACCTACGCAGACAAAGCCTTCCGAGAAATCTTAGATACCTCCCTACAACTCAGTGTCAGGCACCCAGGTCTCCCCCAGCAACCTGCAGTTGACAAAGCCATGCAGCCCCCAGGCAAAGAAAAGGCTGCATATGCGGAGTTGGGGGACGTGAAGTAGGGGCTGCTTCATGAAGTGGGCTGGATTTGGGCTGAACACTTTGAAATAATGCAGAGGGAAGGGCCATGAGAACTAATTCCAACTGAGTCTTAGGTTTTGGGCACTTGGCTAGGAACTGTGTTACTTCATCTAACTCATGCTTTGCTCACAATATTACTGTGAGGTACCTGGCTCCACCACCAATTTAAATGATGAAATAGCCGGGTGTGGTGGCGCACACTCGGGAGACAGAGGTAGGAGGATCACTGTGAGTTTGAGGCCACCCTGAAAATCCATAGTGAATTCCAGGTCAGCCTGAGCTAGAGTGAAACCCTACCTTGAAAAACCACAAAAAAAAAAAAAAAAAAAAAAAGAGAGAGAGAGAGAAAAGAAAGAAAGAAACAGAAACCACTGGGCTGGGGAGATGGTTCACTGGTTTAAGGGTTTTGTTTTGGGGACCTGCTAGCCCAGGTTTGATGTGGACCAGATGTACAGGGTGGTGCACTGAAAATGAATTTCAGACACATGTGCCATCATGTGCAGCTGGCTTATATGGGTATTGGTGAATGGAACCTGGGTTCTTCGGTTTTGCAGGCAAACACCTTAATTGCTAAGCCATATCTTCAGCCCCCATCTTTCTACTTCTTTTTTGTTTGTTTTTTGGTTCAAGGTAGGGTCTCTCTCTATCTCAGGCTGACCAGGAATTCACTATGTAGTCTCGAACTCACAGTGATCTTCCTAACCCTGCCTCCCAAGTACTGGGTTTAAAGGCGTGCGCCACCATGCCCAGCTCATCTTTCTATTTTCTTTTTCGAGGTAGGGTCTCAGTCTGGTCCAGGCTTACTTGGAATTCACTCTGTAGTCTCAGGGTGGCCTCGAACTCTCGGCGATCTTCCTACCTCTGCATCCTGAGTGCTGGGATTAAAGGCGTGCTCCATCACACCCGGCTCGTCTTTCTGCTTTTTAATGAGGGGATAGCCCAGGCTGGTCTTGAACTCAGGCATCTGCCACCACACCTGGCTCATTCATTCTTTCTATTGGAGCATATTGACTTTATGTTTTCTTCAGTGTGACAGGTGTCAGTGCAGAAATACAGTTCTGACCTCAATGGGAATAAATAATCTGAATAAGCACAGCCCAAGGACAGAGATTCAGGTTGTCCCAGGTGTGGTAAATATTTCCTGAAGTTTTTATAGTTGCAGAACAAAAGAAAGGCCATTTGGGAGACAGAGGGAAGATTGCTGTGAGTTCAAGGCCAGCTTGGAACTACAGAGTGAGTTCCAGGTATGCCTAGGCTAAAGTGAGACCCTGCCTTGAAAAGCCAAAAAATAAAATAAATAAAAAAGAAAGTGAAGCTGGAGAGATTGATCAGGGGTTAAGACACTTGCCTACAAAGCCTAATGTCCTGGTTTGAATCCCCAGTGTACATGTAAGCCAGATGCACAAAATGGTGCATGCATCTGGAGTTGGTTTGCAGTGTCTGGAGGCTTTGGTGTGCCCATTCTCTCTCTTTCTCTTTCTCTTTCTCTCCTTGTAAATAATTAAATAAATATTTTAAAATGTGAAAATTTTTAAAAAAGAAAGTCATAAATCAAGGCACTTTTCAAACACATTGGTAGCAACATCAGGCAGGCGGTTTGCAGCAAAGCAGGAAAATTTCTGCTCCACGTTTCAGGTGCTATCTGAGCTGATGACATTCTTAGCATTTGGATTAGTGGAAGCTATGGTTTAAATAAATCACAAAAGGTTTCATGTGATAGCCATATCAGATCAGTGATAGCTAAGCAAATGAATGGCTATGATGGAGGCTAAAGATAGCCTAAGATAATTCCCTTCTGGATCTGCAACATTCCAAGTCTCCACAATCAAGATGTTCTCATAACCTTGTAGATCTTTAGCACAGTTGTGTGTGTGTGTGTGTGTGTGTGTAGTTTTCTAGGAACTTGAGTTCACATAGCAATGGCAAATGAAATATTAATGAAATATGCCCATGAAAAACTTTGCACATAAAACCATGTGCCTAGCCAGGCAAGGTGGAGACGCCTTTAATCCCAGCACTCAGGTTGCAGAGGTAGGAGGATCACTGAGTTGGAGGCCAGCCTGGGACTACAGAGTGAATTCCAGGTGAGCCTGGGCTAGAGCGAGACCCTACTTAGAAAAAAGCAAACAAAAAACCCTATGTACCTATACATATAGAATTTTGAAGTTTGAAAATAAGTTAGTTTCCTCAAAAAAATAAAAACATAAATGTGGGTTTTTATCAATAGTTGTTGGAAAGAAAGACATTTTAGCACTTTGTGTTACTTAGAATCTGTTAATGTTTATTATATAATTCTGAGAGTATGCTTTTTACAAAAATATTTTATTTATTTACTTGCAAGAAGGAGAGAGGGCCGGGCGTGGTGGCGCACGCCTTTAATCCCAGCACTCGGGAGGCAGAGGTAGGACGATCGCCTTGAGTTCGAGGCCACCCTGAGACTCCATAGTGAATTCCAGGTCAGCCTGGGCTAGAGTAAGACCCTACCTCGAAAAACCAAAAACAAAAAAAAAAAAAAAAAAAAAAAAGAAGGAGAGAGGGAGAGAGAGAGAATGGGTGCGCCAGAGACTGTAGCCACTGCAAATGAAGAACTCCAGAGGCACGCACCACTTTGTGCATCTGGCTTTACGTGTGTAGTGGGGAATCGAACTTTGGTCGTTAGGCTTTACAAGCAAGTGCCTTAACCGCTGAGCCATCTTTCCTTCTCTGACTGTGCCTTTTTGAAACCAATTTGGAGGCATAATTGATATGTACTAAGACATGTGTTTCAAGCGTACAACTGGGTACTTTTTGATATGCGTGCACGCAGAAAACAGTGGTGGTGTCTTTTTCCAGGGTTCCTTGGAAGTCATCTCAGCTCCCAGGCACTCCTGGCGACGGGCTTCCCAGCATTCGCCACAGGATGCCAAGGAGTCCTACCTGAGAAAGACTTCAAAGATCTCCCACCAGTAAAATCAGGATCACCAGCTTAAACGCACAACGACGGCACTTTACTGTTCTTTCTTTCCGAAAACCCCATAATTAACTGGTGTGGACTGAAAGCTACACTTGGCGCCAAACATCCCAGTGGAAAAACAAAGTGCACTGAACGCATGGGCCTCCAGGGGGAGAACGCCTGGGAAAGAGGCCAAGCCTCCTGAGTCACTAACTCAAAGTGCGATCATCCTTTTGCTGACCAAGGTCGCCGTGACCGCTGGCCCACGGCCGCAGCGGACCCCCCACACACGCCACGCGGGAACTCGGAAAGCCAAGGTCGCCCCCGGATCCTGCAGCCCCAGCCCACGAGCCCAGAGGCCCTGCAGCCCCACCCTGTGTCAAGGTCAGGCTCAGGGTTCCACCCAGTGGAGAAACCAAAGGGCAGAGGAGAAGCGACGCTCCCCTGCCCTGGAAAGAGCTCCGGACGACAGCCCAGGAGACCAGCCAACCCGGCCGGTTAACTTTCGTTTTTAATTCAACTATTCACGTGATTGCCCAACTCCTGACTCAGCGATTTCTCCAAATAGCCTCCTTTAATTTATTGGTTTGTCGTCACCGCCTTCTCCTTTTCTTTTCCAGTCCTACCTACCAAGTTTTGAATACTTAAAAAAAATTTATTTATTTATTTTTACTTATTTATTTGAAAGTGACAGACAGAGACAGAAAGAGGCAGATAGAGAGAGAGATAGAATGGGCGCGCCAGGGCCTCCAGCCACTGCTAATGAACTCCAGACGCGTGCGCCCCCTTGTGCATCTGGCTAACGTGGGTCCTGGGGAGTCGAGACTCGAACCGGGGTCCTTAGGCTTCACAGGCAAGCGTTTAACCGCTAAGCCATCTCTCCAGCCCAAGTTTTGAATATTTAAATTAAATTTTCTCATTCGATTTGAAGAACAAATGACTGACCACCCCCCCCCCCAAACACACACACGTAGGTACGGTTTCACTCTGGCCCAGGCTGACCTGGAATTCACTATGTTCTCTCAGGGTGATGACTGACTTTTGATATTTTAATTTATTAGAGAGAGACAGAGAGAGAGAAGCAGATAGACTAGAATGGGTGTGCCAGGGCCTCCAGTCACTGCAAACGAACTGCAGATGCATGCATCTGTTTTACAAGAGTACTGGGGAATCAAACCCAGCTTCTTATGTTCTCAGGCAAATGCCTAAACTACTGAGCCATCTCTCCAGCCCATGACTGACATTAAAAAATATAAATCAACACTTGAGCCAGGTGTAGTGGTGCATGCCTGGGCTACAGTGAAACCCTGCCTTAGAAAGAAAGAGATTGGGGCTGGAGAGATGGCTTAGCAGTTAAGGCATTTGCCTGCAAAGCCAACGGATCGTGGTTCGATTCTCCAGGACCCACGTAAGCCAGATTCACAAGGTGGCCTATGAGTCTGGAGTTCGTTTGGAATGACTGGAGGCTCTGGTGTGCTCATTCTTTCTCTGTCTATCTCTTTCTCAAATACATAAAATATACTTTAAAAAATAGAAAAAAAGAGAGATTGGGTTGAGAGATATGGCTCAGTGGTTAAAAGTTGGGAAAGTGGCTCAATGAGTAGTGTCTCATAAAGCCCTGAGTTTGATCCCCAGCCATTGCAGGAGCTGGAGGACCTGATGCGCCCACTCTTCCTCTATCTGTCTCTTTCTTTCCCCCTCTCCCTCAAATAAATAAATAAAAAGAAAAAAGAAAAACAAAACAAAAAAAGACTTTTTCACTGTTTTTCTTTTCCCTCACTGGTAGGCCCTTTCTAAGTCTGCACTGTTCTTTGACCCACCAAAGTCCTCTATAGACATTTAAACATAGCCAGTAAAGCTCAATCCAATTTGATGCCTAATCTACATCCCCAGTGTTATAAGAAACCCTTATCCAAGCCCCACCATGTAGATTAACCACTCAGGCCCCCTCCCAAATTGAGAGCTTTCTGCTTTACTTTCTTCCCTAAAATAAATCTTGCTCAACATGACTTTCTACTATATCTTCATTTGGCAATTCTTTGTGAGTCACAAGACAATGTCACTGGCTTGGGGATTTATAGTGATGATCCATCAAGTGACTGGAGCCCTAGATTCTAAGCTACGCCTATCCAAAAGGGTGCTGTCATTCTCAAAACCAGTAATAATAGGACCAAACCTAGGGTCTCACATGTTAGGCAAGTGCTCTACCACTGGGATATGTCCTAACCTCAAGTATATAACTTTTTTTTTTCAAGGTAGATTCTCATACTAGCTCAGGCTGACCTGGAACTCACTATGTAGTCTCAGGGTAGCCTTGAACTCATGATGATCCTCCTACCTCTGCCTCCCCAAATGCTGGGATTAAAGGTATGCACCACTATGCCCGGCTTAATTTTTAAAATTTATTTATTTTTTATTAGTTTTGTACTCAATAAATACAGTCAAGTTGATACCATTGTTAGCCTCCTCCCTGTCCTCCCCCCTCCAAAGGGACCCTTCTTGTTGGGGTATATGGGTCGTTCATTGTGGGGTTAGCCATCAGTTATGGGTAGGAGGAAATGTCTCTGTGTATCATGACCCAACGTGTGGCTCTGACATTCTTTCCACCCCCTCTTCCACAAATTTCCCTGAGCCATGTTGGGGTCATTTTAGGTCTGCTTCAGTGATGAGGTCTTGGGAGTCTCTGTGTCTCTGGATATCTTGTTTGGTAAGAGTTGGTTGTTTTCTGTGTCTATCTCCTTCACCCTTGTGTTGGTAGCAGGTTCCCCAAGAAAACAGCACTCTTGCTTGTTTCCCCAATTATTCTTAGTTTCAGCTGGGGTCCTTTTGAGGTATTATGGGGTAGTTCTCTCCTTAGATTATGCATGTATCTGAGAAAGAGAAGTAGATTCTCTGACGGAGAGTAAATTATCACAAGATAAATGGGATAACCATTATTTTTTAGAGAGAATTTAATAGTTGTAGGCCCTCTTCTAGCCCATGATTGGTAGAAGCTTGATAATGGACAGCGGGCTCATTTTTGGATAAGGTTCTGACTTGTTTCCCAGCTCGAGCTATGGGTTCTGTTCCACTGAGCAGATCAGTTAGCCAAATCAAGAGCAGTTGGTTTCCCACCATGGCTGTGCGCCACTATTGCACTTGTGTGAGCATCACATCAGGTTGTTTGCTGCTAAGTAGGTTAGAACATGAGTTGCTTGGACAGATATTGGTCATTTTCCCTTAGTCACTCATGTAGCACCTTCTGGCACTAGACAAGCTGACTGGGGACTGACTATCTTCCATCTTGCAGCCATGTCACTCCTTGTTACATGCCAACTGCATATGGTGTCTTCAGCAGTAGGGTCTTTAGGCTTTGCAGGCAAACACCATAACTGCTGAGCCATCTCTCCAGCCCAAGTATATAACTTTCTGTTTGTTTGTTTTTGCGGGGTAGGGTTTCACTGCAGCCCAGGCTGACCTGGAATTCACTATGGTGTCTCAGGGTGGCCTTCAACTCATGGCGATCCTCCTACCTCTGCCTCCCTAGTGCTGGAATTAAAGGCATGTGCCACCACGTCTAGCTAAGTATATAACTTTTAATGCCCATTTAATTGTGTAGGTTATGAAATGAACATGGATTGTTTAATCCCAGTTTCTCCATTCAAGGACGTTTGTGCTCAATTTTATTTTCACTTGAGCAAACTCTTTAAAATAGCTCTGTAGTGAATTCTTTGAAGCAAAGCACCCTTTGAAATGCCAATAGCCACTCCCAAACCAGTCTACCTTTATAAGTTTGAGTTCTCATTTATTGGAGTCAAAGTTCACTTGAACACCTAAGATTTACTTTTTGAAGAATTGTTTGATGTTATCCTACAAATGTAGGTTAAAAAAACAGTAACAATTATTGTTCTAAGCATCTTTTGTGTTTTCCCATAGTGTTTCAACAATGTAGAAATCCATAAATGCTTGCATTGGGTAAAAAGAGCAATTTAACTTCTTTCCTACTAAATAGGAGGAATTTGGGAAGTGTGGATATCCATTTGACTAGTGATGAGAGTGGAGGGGCAAAGGGTCTGAGCATCAGGGAACTTACAGAAAATGAAAGGTATCTGCTCTAAGTGCTTATAGCCTAGTGATTCAAAGTGAAATCAAATATGTATGCAATATTGGACAGATTCTAAGTCATACGTGATCATATTCCTTTATAGTCCTACTGCTGGACACGGTTTAAAATACGGAGAAAAGCCAGGCGTGGTGGTGCACGCCTTTAATCCCAGCACTAGGAAGGTAGAGGTAGGAGGATCACTGTGAGTTCGAGGCCACCCTGAGATTACATAGTGAATTCCAGGTTAGCCGGGGCTAGAGTGAGACACTACCTCAAAAATAAATAAATAAATAAATAAATAAATAAATAAATATAATATGGAGAAGAAAGCCAGGTATGGTGACACACACCTTTAATTCCAGCACTCAGGAGGCAGAGGTAAGAAGATCACCATTAGTTCGAGGCTAGAGAGTGAGTTCCAGGTCAGCCTGGACTAGAGTGAGAATCTGGCTCAAAAAAAAAAAAAAAAAAGATAAGTAAAAACAAAATAAAATAGAAGAAAAACTGATGAATTCAATAGGATTTTATCAGTATCAGCTATACATCAGGCATTATTCTTGGTTCTTTGGATTAGTATTAGTGAGCATAAAAGGCATAAATTCCCATCCTTTGGGCATTGAGTTTTAAAATTGATTTCTTTCTTTTTTTTATACTTTATTTCGAGAGAGAGAGAGTGTGAAAGAGACAGACAGAGAGAATGGGTATGTGAGGGCCTCTAGCCACTGCAAATGAACTCCAGATGCATGTGCTATGTTGTGCATCTGGTTTTACATGGGTCTTGGGGAATAAAACCTGGGACCACTGACTTTGCAGGCAAGTACCCTAATCTCTAAACCATCTCTCCAGCCCTCTTTATTTTTTCAAGGTATGGGGTCTCATTGTAGCCTAGGCTGACCTGGTATTCACTATGTAGTCTCAGGGTGGCCTCAAACACACAGCAATCCTCCTACTTCAGCCTCCTGAATGCTGGGATTAAAGATGTGTGCCACCATGCCTGACTCCTCTTTTTTTGGCGGGGGGTTGAAGTAGGGTGCCACTCTAGCTCAGGCTGACCTGAAATTCACTATGTAGTGTCAGGGTGGCCTCGAACTCTCAGCAGTCCTCCTACCTTTGCCTCCCGAGTGCTGGGATTAAAGATGTGTGCCGCCACGCCTGGCGCGCTCTCTCTCTCTTTTTAAAAGGGTAATAATTCCAGCCCTTGGGAGGCCAAGGAAGAGGATCGCCGTGAGTTGGAGGCCACCCTGAGACTACATAGTGAATTCCAGGTCAGTCTGGGCTAGAGCGAGACCCTACCTCGAAAACTCAAAACTTAATAATTAATAAGTAAATAAATAAAACTTAATATTGGTAGGCCAGGAGTGGTGGCGCATGCCTTTAATCTCAGCACTCGGGAGGCAGAGGTAGGAGGATCACCATGAGTTTCAGGCCACCCTGAGACTACACAGTGAATTCCAGGTCAGCCTGAGCTAGAGTGAAACCCTACCTCAAAAACAAACAGATATATATAGAGGCTGAAGAGATGGCTCAGTGATTCAGGCACTTACCCATAAAGCCTAATGACCTGAGTTTGATTCTTTAGTACCCACATAAAGCCAGATGCACAAAGTGATGCATGTGCATGGATTTCATTTACTGTGGCTGGAGGCCCTAATGCACCCATTTTCATTTTCTTTCTCCTGTCTCTCGGCCAGGTGTGGTAGCACGTGCCTTTAATCCCAGCACTCAGGAGGCTGAGGTAGGATGATTGCTGTGAGTTCAAGGCCAGCCTGAGACTACATAGTGAATCCCAAGTCCTGGGCTAGAGTGAGACTCTACCTTGAAAAACCAATATATATGCTGGAGAGATGGGTCAGTGGTTAAAGGTGCTTTCTTGGAAAGCCTGCTGGACCTGGTTTGATTCCTCAGTATGGAATGTGTGTATGGAATGCATCTAGAATTCATTTGCTATGGCAAGAGGACCTGGCACAACCATATTCACTCTCTTTCCCTCTCCCTCCGTCTCCCAGTCTCTCAAATAAACAAAACTCCAAAAACTCCAAACACTTGCACTGCTTTGTGAGTCTGGCTTTACGTGGGTACTGGGGAATAGAAGCGGAGGCCAGCAGGCTTTGCAAGCAAGTGCCTTTAGCTGCTGAACCATCTCTCCAGCCCTTATAACTTTTTTTTTGTTTTATTTGAGGTAGGGTCTCACTCTAGCCCAGGCTGACCTGGAACTCACTCTAGCCCCAGGCTGGTCAAATCACAGTGATCTTTTGTACCTTAACCTCCCGGAATACTGGGATTACAGGAGTGTGCTACCACACCACCACACCTGGTGGACATTGATTTTCTGTTTTGTTTTTTTCTTTTATTTATTTATACACAGAGAGAGACAAGACAGTGAGGATAAGGGCATGAGGGCCTCCAGTTGTGGCAAACTCCAGACGTATACGTCACTTTGTGCATCTGACTTTATGTCGTTAGGCTTTGCAGGCAACAGCCTTAATGACTGAGCAGTCTCTCCAGCCCATTGTTTTTTGAGGTAGTGTCTTGTAGCCCTGGGTGACCAGGAATTCACTCTGTAGTCTCTGGGTGGCCTTGAACTCATGGTGATCTTCCTACCTCTGTCTCCCCAGTGTTGGTATTAACATTGAGGTGTTGTTTTTGTTTGTTTGTTTTTGTTTTTGTTTTTTTCAAGATAGGGTCTCACTCTAGCTCAGGCTGATATGGAATTTACTATGTAGTCTCAGGGTAGCATCGATCTCATGGTGATCCTCCTACCTCTGCCTCTCGAGTGCTGGGATTAAAGGCATGTGCCACCACTCCTGGCTAACATTGAGTTTTATTATTATTATTATTATTATTATTACTGACAGCTAACAATATTTTTTTGTTTTTTTGAGGTAGGGTAGCTCAGGCTGACCTGGAATTCACTATGTAGTCTCAGGGTGGCCTTGAACTCACAAAAATCCTCCTAACTGCCTCCCAAGTGCTGGGATTAAAGGCATGTGCCACCACGCCCGGCTAACAATGAATTTCTTTTTTTTTTTTTTTCAAGGTAGGGTCTTGCTCTAGCCCAAGCTGACCTGGAATCCACTATGTAGTCTCAGGGTGATCTTGAATTCACAGCAATCCTCCTACCTCTGCCTCCCAAGTGCTGGGATTAAAGTCGTGCACCACCCCACCCAGCTATAACAATGAATTTTAATGAGAGAAGATGATACTGAATATAAAGTGATATTTTATGTTAGAAAGAGATAAGTGGTGCTATGAAAAATAGGCAGGAACAGTGAACTTGAAAGTGTGTGTGTGTGTGTGTGTTGAAGGTTCAATATTAAACAGGGTAGTCAGTAAGCTTTGAGAATGTGACAGCCAGAACCTTAGGGGTGTAACGCCTGCTGTTGTCTAGCTAAATGCATATATTATGCTCATCAACCTGTCCTGTATGTACTTTACTTAACGTTCATAACCATATGTTTTTTTGTTTGTTTGTTTGGTTTTCTGAGGTAGGGTCTCGCTCTAGCCCAGGCTGACCTGGAATTCACTATGTAGTCTGAGGGTGACCTCGAACTCATGGTGATCCTCCTACCTCTGCCTCCTGAGTGCTGGGATTAAAGGCGTGCGCCACCATGCCTGGCCCATAACCATATGTTAATGCTACTCTCACTTGCGGTTAGAGAAGCTTCTCTTCAGATGGCAGTGACCACCGGGATGACCCAGAAGGCACCATAGTGCTGAGAAGTGACAGAGGAGTGCTTAGTACTGACACATCTCTATCACACCCTCCAAAGCTCAGGGTCCATTGTGGAAGAGGTGGCGGAAAGAATGTAAGAGCCAAAGGAAGGGTAGGACTCCTTACAGTGCAACTGTCCAGACAGAAACTGGCCTTGATACCCACGACCTCACAGTACCTACACCAGACCCTCATAATAGGAGGAAAAAAATGATGACATCATAATAAAAGAGAGACTGAGAGGGGGAGGGGATATGAGGGTGGTAGATTTGTGAAGGGGAAAGTGGGGGTGGGGAGGGCATGAAATTATCTGTGGTTTATTGTCTGTAATTATGGAAGTTGTCAATAAATAAAGTCTGAAAAGCCAGGAGTGGTGGTGTGCTCCTTTAATCCCAGCACTCTGGATGGTCACTGTGAGTTTGAGGTCACCCTGAGACTACATAGTGAATTCCAGGTCAGCCTGGGTTAGAGGGTATGGTGGTTTGATTTAGGTGTCTCCCACAAACTTAGGTGTTCTGAATGCTAGGTTCCCAGCTGATGGAGATTTGGGAATTAAAGCCTCCTGGAGGCAGTGTGTTGTTGGGGGCGGGCTTATGGGTGTTATAGCCAGTTTCCCCATGCCAGTGTTTGCCACACTCTCCTGTTGCTATTGTCCACCTTATGTTGGCAAGGAGGTGATGTCCACCCTCTGCTCATGCCATCATTTTCTTCTGCCATCACGGAGCTTCCCCTTGAGCTTGTAAGCCAAAATAAACCTCTTTTTCCCACCAGCTGTTCTTAGTTGGGTGATTTCTACCAGCAATGAGAACCTGACTGCAACAGAGGGAGACCCTACATTGAAAAACATTTAAAAATAAAAAGGCCAGTTAAGCAAAGACCTGGAGGAAGTGAGTTAGCCACCTGGATATCTGAGGAAGAACGTTCCAGGTAGACCAAGCAGCCGGGGTGAAGGCCTTGATAATGGAAGCGCACCTGAAGAAGAGCAGAGCTTTCTAGTGTGTGCAGGAAGAAGCCAAGCTGGTTGCTTAAATAAAAAAGAAAACATGACCGGAAGCCAGGTGTGGCAATTCATACCTATAATCCCAGAACTGGGTTTGAGGAGGTTTGAAGTCAACCTAAACTACCCCTGGAGGCCCTGTCTGTAAAGAAGTAAACAGATAAACAAATGACTGGCTATGTGATCTGAAGCTCCAACAAGGTTGAAGCCTGAAGGAGCACTTGAGCAGCTGCTGAGGTGGAAAGAAGTCACCAGATGCCACTAGGCCTACATCCTAAAACTTGAGTCATGGAAGGGAGGGGAAGAGGAGGGTACCAAGGGGCTGTAAAATGGAGCCAGAGCCTCAAAATGTCACAAAATTGTTTTTATCCAGGCTTGCACATTCATGGAGGATGAGAAAACCAGCATGTGCCAGATTCCGGGAGTCTTGTTAAATGAAAGAAAACATCAACTAGATAACAATAAAGCAAAATAAAAACAAGCTGGGCATAGTGGTGTATGCCTTTAATTCTGGCACTTGGGAGGCAGAGGTGGGAAGGTTGCTGTGAGTTTGAGGCCAGCCTGAGACTACAGAGTGAATTCCAGGTCAGCCTGGTCTAGAGTGAAACCCTACTGTGAAAAACCAAAAATAAAGTCCTAGAATTGATGTCTAAGCATGACTGTGTTCCTTCTGGAAGCTTTGAGCAGAATGTGGTTACTCGCCTTTTCTAATTGTGTAGGCTGCCTGTGGTCCTTGGCTCACAGGCCCTTCTGTCTTCCAAGAAACAACGGTGGTGCAATCTCCTCGACCTTGTTTCACGATCACATATCTGTCTCTTCCTTCTTTCACTTCCCAGGACCCTGTGACTACATTAGTGTAATTTAGTGTAATTTTCCTAGCTTAAAATCAAAGGAAAACTGGGCATGGTCGAGCAGTCAGTAGACTGAGACAGGAGGATCCTGAGTTCAGGGCTAGCCTGAGCTATGCAATGAAACCCTATCTTCATAAAATAAAATTGAATTCAGTTAAAAATTCAGATGAGGGCTGGAGAGATGGCTTAGTGCTTCAGGCGTTTGTCTGCAAAGCCAAAGGCTCCCGGTTCGATTCTCCAGGACCCAGGTAAGCCAGATGTACAAGCAGGCGCATGCATCTGGAGTTTGTTTGCAGTGGTTGGATGCCCTGATGCGCCCATTCTCTCTCTCTGCCTCTTTCTCCCTCTCAAATAAATAAATAAAATATATTAAAAAAAAATCCAAAGCCAGGCATGGTGGCACATGCCTTTAATCCCAGCACTCGGGAGGCAGAGGTAGGAGGATCACCACAAGTTCAAGGCCACTCTGAGACTGAATTCCAGGTCAGCCAGAGCTACAGTGAGTCCTTACCTCGAAAAACCAAAAAAAAAAAAAAAAATTCAGATGAAGGCTAGAGAGGTGGGTTAGTGGTTAAGGTGCTTGCTTGCAAAGCCATAGGACGCAGGTTCAATTCCCTAGGTCCCATGTAGACCAGATAAACAAGATGGCACATGCATTTGGAGTTTGTTTGCAGTGGCTGGAGGCCCTGGTTCACCCATTCTCTCTTTTTTTCTCTCTCATAAATATATGCCTTGTTCCCTCTCTCCTTCAAATAAATAAATATATATTTTTCTTAATTCATATGAGGGCTGGGGAGATGGCTGAACCTTGGATGCCATTACTCAGATATGCCATCCACCCTTTTGTTTTCCCTTAGGTAGGATCTTATTCTAGCTGAAAATCTCCTCCATGTAGACCAGCTGACAGAAAACTGGAAAAAGCCACGCTGCATGCAGTTCAGTGAGAGAGAGAGAGAGAGAGAGAAATCACCAGTGAAGATACTCAACAATGGACACTGCAAGCCTTAAGTTTGGCCAGCCAGGCCAAATGAGCCAATGGGTGCAAAAGTGGCATGTCTGTTATGGGGGAGACCAACCACTCTTTAATTGGACTGGAGGCACGCTCCATGGGAGGGAATATGGACCTGATACTGAAAACCTAAAACAAGGGAAGTCATGAGCCCTAGAGGGAAAGTCCTAGGGGTGTAATGTCTGCTGCTATCTGGCTAAATGTATATACTATGCTCACCAAACTGCCCAGTAAGCACTTCTCTTAATGTTCATACCCATATATTAATGCTAGTCTCACATTTATTTATTTATATTTATTTATTTACTTGTTTGACAGAGAAAGAGGGAGATAGTGAGAGAATGGGCACACCAGGGCCTCCAGCCACTGCAAACGAACTCCAGATGCATGTGCCACCTTATGCATTTGGCTTACGTGGGTCCTGGGGAATAGAAGCATGAGCCTTTGGCTTTGTAGGCAAGTGCCTTAACCGCTAAGCCATCCCTCCAGCCCCAAGTCTCACTTTTGGTTAGAGAAGCTTGTCTTTTCAGATGGCAGTGACCTCTGGGATGACTCAGAAGACACCATAGTGCAGATAAGTGACAGAGGAGTGTTTAGCACTGAAACATCTCTATCACACCTTCTAAGAATCAGGGTCCATTGCGGAAGAGGTGGCAGAAAGAATGTAAGAGCCAAAGGAAGGGTAGGACTCCTTACAATGTGCTCCTCCAGACACAAAATGGCCTGGATATCCATGACCTCACAGTGCCTGACACTACCTACACAATACCATCATAATAGGAGGAAAAGATGATGATATCAAAATAAAAGAGAGAGTGATTGAGGGGGAGGGGATATGATGGAGAGTAGAGTTTCAAAGGGGAAAGTGGGGGACGGGAATTACCATGGATTATTGTCTACCATTATGGAACTTGTTAACACAAAAATAAATTAAGTTAAAAAATATGTGGGAGGCCAGGTGTGCTTGCACATGCCAGTAATCTCAGCACTTGGGAGGCAGAGGTAGGAGGATCACTGTGAGTTCAAGGCCAGCCTGAGACTACATAGTGAATTCCAGGTCAACCTAGGCTAGAGTGAAATCCTACCTAGAGAAACAAAAAAAAAAAAAAAAAAAAAAAAAAAAAAAAAAAAAAGAAAGAAAAGAGCCAGGCGTGGTGGTGCATGCCTTTAATCCCAGCACTCAGGAGGCAGAGGTAGGAGGATCACTGTGAGTTCAAGGCCACTCTGGGACTTCATAGTGAATTCCACGTCAGCCAGGGCTAGAGTGAGACTCTACCTCGAAAAATCAATATATATAATTAGCCAAGCGTGGTGGCTCACGCCTTTAATCCCAGCACTCAGGAGGTAGGCAAGCAGAGGTAGGAGGATTGCCTTGAGTTCGAGGCCACCCTGAGACTCCATAGTGAATTCCAGGTCAGCCTGGTCTAGAGTGAGACCCTACCTCGAAAAACAAACAAACAAAAAATGTATGGGGGCTGGAGAGGTGACTGAGCAGTTAATGCACTTGCCTGCCAAGTCTAACGTCCCAGGTTCGATTCTCCAGTACCCACGTAAAGCCAGATGCACAAAGTAGTGCATGTGTCTGGAGTTCATTTGCAACAGAGTACCTGACATGCTCATTCTCTCTCTTTGCTCATAAATAAATAAAATATTTTTTCAATGTATGTAATGTCTACAAATAGCAAATCACAAATACTATATACATTGTTTTGGGATCTTGTCTACTTTATTAATTGAAGGAACTGCTAAATTTAAGTGAGGGGTTGTAAACATAAAATGCAATATTTTCATAGAATAATAAATTCTATTTCCAGGCCCCAGGTTAAGAACTTCTAAATTAGGGGCTGGGGAGATTGCTCAGTGGTTAAAGGTACTTGCTTTCAAAGCCTACTACTTTGGGATTCAATTTCCCAGCACCACGTAAAGCTGGATGTGACCTACTGCGCTTATGTTTGCTTGTACTGGCAAGAGATCATGCATTACCATATATACACATTCATGAAAATTAATTCCTCTCTCTCTCTCTCTCTCTCTCTCTATATATATATATATATATATATATGTATATCTTTCAAGGTAGGGTCTCACTCTAGCTCAGGCTGACCTGGAATTCACTATGTAGTCTCAGGGTGGCCTTGAACTCATGGCGATCCTCCTACCTCCTACCTGGCCTGCCTCCTGAGTTCTGGGATTAAAGGCATGTGCCACCACGCCTGGCTAATTATACATATATATTCTTGATTTTTCGAGGTAGAGTCTCACTCTAGCCCAGGCAGAACTGGAATTCACTATGTAGTCTCAGGGTGGACTTGAACTCACAGTGATCCTACCTCTGCCACCTGAGTGCTGGGTTTAAAGGTGTGCGCCAGCCACGCTCGGCTATAAATGACATTTTTTAAACCTGAATTTGTCTGAGTGTGGTAGTGCATGCCTGCAATCACAACACTCATGAGATAGAGACAGAAGGATCAAGAGTTCAAGGACAGCTTTGGGTACACAATGAGCTTGAGGTCAACCTAGGCTATATGAGACCTGCCTCAAAAAAGAACCATGCCGGGCGTGGTGGCGCACACCTTTAATCCCAGCACTTGGGAGGCAGAGGTAGGAGGATCATCATGAGTTCGAAGTCACCCTGAGACTACATAGTGAATTCCAGAAAAAAAAAGAACTGTAATGTAGAGAGTGAATAAATCCCACATATTATTATTTGACATAGGAAAATGAATTGCTGTTTAATTTTGTGGGGTAGTTATTTCCTTCAAATTGAAGCATTCCCTCTTGGGGCGGAAGAGAGTAGCTCATGAGACTCAGGAAGTTTGTCAAATGTATGAGGCTCAGGAAACCCAGAAAGCTGCCCTTGAGATTATAAGCAGTAAACAGTTGGAGGGGGAGGCGAGATGGGGCCAGTTTTCTGTGGAGTTATGTGCAAATTGGGCCAAGAGTTCTAGAGATGTAGGTTTGTTTTTTTCTTTTAAGGTTGGGTCTCACTCTAGCCCAGGCTGACCTGGAACTCAATATGTAGTCCCAGGCTGGCCTCAAACTCACAGTGATCTTCTTAGCTCTGCCTCCTGAGTGCTGTGATTAAAGGTGTGTGCTTCCAAGCCTAGCTCCCTGGCTATTTTTTTAAAAGAAGAAAGTCATTTTTTTTTGTGTGTGTGTGTGGGACGGGTTTCAAGGCAGGGTCTCATACTAGCCCAGGCAGACCTAGAACTCACTATGTAGCCCAGGCTGCCATTGAATTCATGGTGATCCTCCTAACCCAGCCTACTAAGTGAAGAGATTAATGGTAGTTGCTACCACCACACCAGGCTCCAAATTGTATACATTGATGGTATACTACGTGATGAATAGATGACTTCATTTAAAAATATTTTATGTATTTGAGAGAGAGATTGAGAGAAAGAGGCAGATAGAGAGAGACAGACACTACACATACACACACACAGAAAGAGAGAGAGAGAGACAGGATAGAGAGAGAGAGACCGACAGACAGACAGACAGACACACACACACACACACACACACACACACAGAGAGAGAGAGAGAGAGAGAGAGAGAGAGAGAAAGAAAGAGAGACAGAGAGAGAGAGAATGGGCATGTCTGAGTCTCCAGCCATTGCAAACAAACTCCACATGCATGTGCCACCTTGTGCATCTGGATTTCCATGGGTACTAGGGAATCTCTCTCTCTCTCTCATTGAACTGTATTCAGAGTAGCTTTTCTCAGCATTCTGTCAAGTGGTCTACATGGAGGAGATTTTTCAGCTCTGGAGCTGATTTTTGAGAGGAATGTGGAAGGAGCTTGATGGACTATTCTGGTCAGAGTTGAAAGACTAAATACAGTAAGAACTATGGACTATGAGCTTTGGCTTCTGAGGGTGAGAAAGAGCTTTGCCGGGACTGGGCTAGAAGCAGTTTATGTGAGAGGCTTGCTGTGTTCTGCTTGCCTGTGTCCTGGGGACTTATGCAGGGTTGCATTGCATACAAATGGACTGGTGTGAGCAGAGAGATATGGCATGGAAAAAAAGGAAATCTTTGAGCTGAAACTTCTGCACATTTAGTTCAATTGTTTGAGAGAGTACAACCATTAAGATTGGGCCAGCTGCCCTGTATTTGGACAACAGGAAGAATGCAAACTCTTTGGAAGGCCCCTGAATGCTAAAGGAGTGCCCCGTTCTTCAAAGTTAGCTTTATTCCCCCCTGGATGACCAAGTTGGCAGCCTACCTAGTTTTATGGAGTATAAAAATCACAGGAAAAAAAGTGTCATTGAATTTGCATCATGGTTTTGTAATTTGTAATGGCCATGGGCAGTGTGAAGCAGGATTGATGGATTACCTGCATGGTACCTGATTGAGCCATGAGGATGAACTGTGGGTTGCAGTGGAGACCCAGTGGAGATGCCAGGGCCATGAGATAGCTGCCAGGAATAGGCACCATCACCAGATGAAGTTTTCTTGGACTGTGAGTAGCCTAGCTGGAGGGGTGGATTTGGAACTCCATAGACTTGTTGCTGGTTAGAATTATTGGATTTGGAGACTTGACACTAATTAGAGTTGTTGGACTTGGAGCTATGTTTTCTCTGGTTGTTTTTAATCTTGTATTGGTTAAATATTTCTTTGCTATACCCAATGCCATCTTTTGTAGTGTGAATGTTTATTATATACCATTATGTTTTTTTTTTTTTTGGTATTATGGCTCAGTTAAAAGACATTGGACTATGAGGATGTTTGAACACCACTGGGATTGATTAAAAACTATGGGGGCATTTTTGATTTTATCTTTTGCTTTTTTTATTAATAACTTCCATGATTATAAACAATATCCCATGGTAATTCCCTCTCTCACCCCCACTTTCCCCTTTGAAACTCCACTCTCTATCATATCCCTTCACCTTCTCAATCAGTCTCTCTTTTATTTTGATGTCATCATCTTTTCCTCCTATTATGGTAGTCTTGTGTAGGTAGTGTCAGGCATTGTGAGGTCATGGATATCCAGGCCATTCTGTGTCTGGAGGAGCACATTCTAAGGAGTACTACCCTTCCTTTGTCCCTTACATTCTTTCTGCCACCTTTTGGGAAATGGACCCTGAGCCTTGGAGGGTGTGATAAAGATATTTCAGTGCTGAGCACTCCTCTGTCACATCTTCTCAGCACCATATGATTTCTGAGTCATCCCAAGGTCACTGCCATCTGAAAAGAGAAGGTCCTCTAACCAGAAGTGAGAGTAACATTAATATATGGATATGAACATTAAGAGAAGTGCTTACTAGACAGTTTGATGAGCATAGTATATACATTTAGCCAGACAGTAGCAGACGTTACACCCCTAGGGCTCATGACTACCCCTGTTGTAGGTTTTCAATATCAGGTATATATGCCCTCCCATGGAGCGGGCCTCCAGTCCAATTAGAGGGTGGTTGGTTTCCCCCATAATATACATGCTACTATTGCACCCATTGGCTCATTTGGCCTGGCTGGCCAAATATAAGGCTTGCAGTATCCACTGTTGACTATCTCCACTGGTGATTTTTCTCTCTCTATGGGGACATTTTTTTTCTTAATTTTTATTATCATTTTCCATGATTATAAAAAATATCCCATGGTGCTACCCTCCCTCCCCCCACTTTCCCCTTTGAAATTCCATTCTCCATCATATCCCCTCCCCATCTCAATCAGTCTCTCTTTCATTTTGATGTCATGATCTTTTCCTTCTCTTATGATGGTCTTGTGTAGGTAGTGTCAGGTAGTATGAGGTCATGGATATCCAGGCCATTTTATGTCTGGAGGGAGGATGTTGTAAGGAGTCCTACCCTTCCTTTGGCTCTTACATTCTTTCCACCACCTCTTCCGCATTAGACCGTGAGCCTTGGAAGGTGTGATCGAGATGTTACTCAGTACTCCAGTCACTTCTTTCCAGCACTATGATACCTTCTGAGTCATCCCAAGGTCACTGCCATCTGGAAAGAGAAGATTCTCTACCCAAAGTGAGAGTAGCATTAATATAAGGGTATGAACATTAACAGAAGTGCTTACTGGGCAGTTTGATAAGCATAGTATATACATTTATCCAGACATCAGCAGATGTTACACCCCTAGGGCCCCCTGTTTTAAGTTTTCAGTATCAGGGATGTATTCTATGGGGACATTTTTAATGTTAGATGAGTGCATTACATTTTACATCATGTATGGTTATCAGTTTATGGGGGCCAGGGGCAGAATGTGGTGGTTTGATTCAGGTGTCCCCCATAAACTTAGGTATTCTGAATGCTAGATTCCCAGCTTATGGTGATTTGGGACTTAATGCCTCCTAGAGGCAGTGTGTTGTTGGGGGTGGGCTTACGGATATTATAGCCAGCTTCCTCTTGCTAGTGTTTGGCACACTCTCCTGTTGCTGTTGTCCACCTTATGTTGGCCAGAAGGTGATGTCCACCCTCTACTCATGTCATCATTTTCCCCTGCCATCATGGAGCTTTCCCTTGAGTCTGTAAGCCAAAATAAACATTTTCCCCCCCACAAACTGCTCTTGGTCGGGTATTTTCTGCTAGCAATGTGAACCTGACTGCAACAAGTGTGCATATGAGAGTATGACAGAGGTAGACAGACAGATGAGCCTATAGAGACAAAGAAACAAAGGTTCATCAGAAAAGACAAAAGAGAGGTAATGATAGACATGTTAAGTGGCGTGGTGGATTCTTTTAATTTCAGTGCTTAGGATGCTGAGGAAAGGGATCATAGTTTCAAGATCAGCCTAAACTGTATAACAACATATTACCTCAATGACATAACAACAAAAGGACATGTAGATAAGGAGAAAGTGGTTAAAAGTAGAAGCCAGTAGTAAGTAGTAGAAGCTAGAAGTCTTTTAATGTCAGCTGGTTATTCTATGGTGGGGGGGGGGCGGGGAGGAATCACATATCCGGCCACTTTCCCTGATATGACACAGATGGAAAATAACCAGGAAGTATGCTGAGGAGATCATTCCACCAGCTCAGCACGAGGGCACATGGTCTCCCAAAGCCAGAAACCATTCTTATATCCTTTGTTTATTTGTTACTTTAGAAAATATGTACCAAGTACTTATTTTGAGATGGAATTGATGAAAAACATGAACACATTCCGTTCCCTGCCCTAAAGAAGCTCACAGCTACTAAGGGTCAAGGCCAGTGAAAAATTCCATGAGGGACGTTCAGTGTGCTAAGAGCAAATACAGGCAGATTCCTCTTTCCCCCTTGGCTGGTTGAAGAAGATTTCTTTGTAGAAATTCATGTCAACTAAAGAAGGAGGATCCAACCTACTTGGATGAGATGCAAGAAGAAAGAACGTTCTAGGCACAAGTAGGAATATAGGTTATTTTAACATTTTTGTGCTTAGTGCTTAGCAGTGTTTTATATTATTCTTCACTTAACATGTATATTTGTAGAAAATAATTATAGAGTGGGGTGTGGTGGTGCACACCTTCAACCCCAGCTCTCAGAAGGCTGAGATAGGAAGAGGATCACTATGAGTTCAAGGCCAGTCTGTGCTACAAAGTGAGATCCTGCTTCAAAAACACCAAAGGAAGCCAGGTGTGGTGGCACATGCCTTTAATCCCAGCACTTGGGAGGCAGAGGTAGGAGGATTGCCATGAGTTTGAGGCCGGCCTGAAACTTGAGTGAATTTCAGTTCAGCCTGGGCTAGAGTAAGACCCTACCTCAAAAAAACAATATTAAGGGCTGGAGAGATGGCTTAGCGGTTAAGGAATTTACCTGCAAAGCCAAAGACTCAGGTTTGATTCCCCAGGACCCATGTAAGCCAGATGCAAAGGAATACATGCGTATGGAGTTCGTTTCCAGTGGATACAGGCTCTGGAACGTCCATTTTCTCTCTGTCTTCTTCTCTGTCTCTCTTCTCTCTCTCTCCTTCTCTGCTTGCAAATAAATAATTAAAAAATAAAAAATAAAAATAAATATATTTAATTTGATTTATTTGTGAGTGGAGAGAGAGTGAGTATGGGTACTCCAGGGCCTCTTGCCACTGCAAACTCCAGCACATGCTCCATTATGTGCATTTGGTTTTACATGGGTTCTAGGGGATTGAACCCTGGCCAGCAGTCTCTGGATACAAATGTTTTTAAGAGCTGAGCCATCTCCCCAGCCCTACGTCTTATCCTGAGACAGAATCAAGGTTTTCCAGGATTGCCTTGACCTCATTTTGTAGCCCAGTAGGGGGTTGAATTTTTGATCCTTCTGCCTCATTCTCCTCAGTAGCTGGAATTACAGGCCTGTACCACTAGGCCAAACTCTAAAATATGTTTCTTTCTTGTGAAGGTGCCTGTCCCATTTAATGCTCCCCTCCCCCCCCCAAAATAGTATTTATTTTCATCTGAGGAAGATTGTGATATAGGAGGGTTGGGCTTATAAGAATGCTCATATGGCTGGAGAGATGGCTTAGCAGTTAAGCGCTTGCCTATGAAACCTAAGGATCCTGGTTCAAGGCTCGATTCCCCAGGACCCACGTTAGCCAGATGCACAAGGGGGCACACGTGTCTGGAGTTCATTTGCATTGGCTGGAGGCCGTGGCGCGCCTATTCTCTCTCTCTCTCTCTCTCTCTGCCTCTTTCTCTCTGTCTCTGCTCACAGGTAAATAAACAAAAAAATTTAAAAAAAGAATGCTCATATTTCATTGGTGTTCCTTTTCTGTGTATTTCTGTGAATTCACATTCTCACCCACACTGCAAAAGTGCTTCACCACCAAGTTCCATTCCCAGCCCTCTGTGTTCTGTTTTTTTTTTTTTTAAATAATGAATAATGTCATGACATTTGCAAGAGATAAGGGACAAGAGTTTATTGGCCCAGATATTTGATTAATTGGAACACCTTGTTTCGTTATATTTTATTGACTTAATTTTATTACATTTTGAGACAGGGTCTTATTATTTAGCTCAGATTGACCTGGCACTCACTATGTAGTCCTGGCTTTCTTTAAAGTTGTGATCCGCATTCTTCAGCACCCCAAGTGATGGGATTACAAGAATGTAGCACCATGCCAGGCTAACATCTATACTCTTTTGTCTTTTCTTCTGAACTTAGAGTTTCACAGAACACTAAAGTTATGCAACATAAATGATGAGGGAAAAGGGACAGAGTCCATAACCAAGGATTAGTGGACTCATTTCTGGGGTTCTCAAGTCAATCATGTGGTCTCTGACGACTGCTATACCAAAGACAAGATCTAACCAAGTCTTACTGATGGTGGAACAGTCAAATGACATTTTGCTGTACTCAGTGACTAGTACTATAATGTATATTAACCCTGTGTTGAGCAAGCTACTTGCACATGACTTAGTTTCACCTATGGTAGAAGACATTCTTCAATGAGTGTTCTCACTTTCAGGACTCAATCACACTGAAATAAACAATAGTGAAACAAACAAACAAACAAAAATCCTAAGGCGAGCCAGGCGAGGTGGCACATGCCTTTAATCCCAGAATTTGGGAGACAGAGGTAGGAGAATCGCTGTGAGTTCGAGGCCACCCTTTGACTACATAGTGAATTCCAGGTCAGCCTGGGCTAGAGTGAGATCCTACTTCAAAAAAAAAAAAAAAAACCAAATAAATAAATAAATAAAGAAATTAATTAATTAAATAAAAAATAAATAATAGTGGAGAAATCAGTGATTTATTATTCTGGGTGTGGTGGCACACACCTTTAATCCCAGCACTCAGGAAGCAGAGGTAGGAGGATTGCTGTGAGTTAGAGGCCACCCTGAGACCACATAGTGAATTCCAGGTCAGCCTGAGCTAGAGTGAGACCCTACTTCAAAAAAAAAAAAAAGTTTTTTTCAAGGTAGTGTTTCGCTCTAGCTCAGGCTAGACCTGGGTGGCCTTGGACTCACAGCGATCCTCCTATCTCTGCTTCTAAGTGCTGGGATTAAAGATATCAGAGATTCTTTTTTTTGAGGGGGCAGGGGGTGTTGCGAGGTAAGGTCTCACTCTTGCCCAGGCTGACCTATGTATGACCACTATGTAGTCTCAGGGTTGTCTCAAACTCACAATGTCCTCCTACCTCTGCCTCCCGAGTGCTGGAATTAAAGGCGTGTGCCACCATGCCCAGCTTGAGATCAGAGATTCTTAATATTTGAGTTGAAGTACGGGCCAGAATGAGGAGTTAACAGTCCCATTTGAGAGCACCAAATCCTAACCACTAGATCACCTGGGAATGTGCAGTCCCATTTGAGACTTAGCTAAATGTATAAAGTTGCTCAGATAAATACACATAAATATTGCATGTACTTTCTGAGAATTCACTGAGCATTCCCACCTTCCAAGTCCAAGTGTATTTAGATTGAACTCGAGATTTAATATCTCCTGGACTAAATGATTTGACAGTATCAGAATTACTTGGAGTGCTCATTTAAGAATGTAATAAACAAGAACTAGTGGTGCAAGCCTGTAATCCAAAGTGCTCCAGAGGCTGAGGCAAGGGGTTGACAAGTTTAAAGTCTGTCTGGGCTACAGTGTGAGTTCACAGCCAGCTTGGACAATTTAGTGAACCCCTGTCTCAAAATGAACATGATACATAAAAAGATAGGGGGTTGGGTGGAGAGATGGCTTAGCTCTTATGGTGCTTGCAATGGCTAGAGGCCCTGGCACACCCATTCTCTCTCTCTCTCTCTTTCAAATAAAATAAACTAAAATAAAAATTAAAAAAAGGGATGGGGATGTAGCTCAGGGGTAGGGTGCTTGCCAAGCATGTCTGAGGCCCTGCATTCTGTTCTTAGAACTTTCAAAACAAGGAAAAAAAGAACAGATTTGTAGAACAACTGTAAGCATTCTATTTCAGAATCTCTGGAAAATAAGATATATATATATATATATATATATATATATATATATATATATGTGTGTTGTTTGTTTTTGTTATTGTTTTTTGAGGTAGGGTCTCACTCTATCCCAGCCTGACCTAGAATTCACTATGTAGTCTCAGGGTGGCCTCGAACTCACAGTGATCCTCCTACCTCTGCCTCCCAAGTGCTGGGATTAAAGGCGTGCGCCACAACGCCTGGCTAAGAATTGATATTTTTAAAACCCCTGAGTGGACTTTCTTAAAACTAACATTAGAAAGTCAGTGCTTTATTTCAACTTCTGATTTTCATGTTTGGATATTTTTATCTGTTGACTTAGGTTTTGTTTATTGTTCACTTGGCAAGTGTACCAGATACTATGTTTACTATGAACTTGTTAGATATTATTTATATAGTATGCCTAGTAAAAATATATTGAGAGATATATATTTGTTAACGTTGTCTGTCTGTGGGTAGCAATAGGGATAGTCTTTATTTTATCTCCGTTTATCTCTGTTATATTTCTCTCATTTTTTCTCTCCTTGTATTTAAAAACAGACACTTCCTCTTTCTGGGTTCGATTTCCCTATCTGAGAAACAGGGTGTCGTAACTTGGTGAAATTAAGCACATTCTGCTCTGGTGGTCAGTGACTCCATACTACCCGCTAGCTTCCTGTTTCACCCAGAGCCTGAACTGTATAGGTAACCATAGTGTTTAGAGAATAATCATGTACCATATTTTTATATGCATTACCTTGAAATAACCAGCAACCTTTTCGATGCCAGAAAAAAAAATTTTTTTCATTGACTTGGGAATAGAAATAATCGACTCTCTACAGGCCTCAAAAGTTCCTCCTCTCAGTCTTAGAAAATGCCCTGCGCGCCTATCTCTTAGGAACATCATAATGATTGTGAACCAAAAAGCCAGGGCGTGGTCGCCCCGCCCACCGGCCCCTGCATCACCTCCCCTAGCATTGATTCCAAGCGTGGCGATTGGCTGAGAGCAAGAAAGGGCCCCGCCCCTGGTCTTATGACTCGGGCTTAAGCGGCGATTCCTGGCTTTTGCAGCGTTGGGGACAGTGGTCACCTGTGCTTTAGCCCCAGCTCGAGCCAGAGCCTTTCTGCTGGTGTTGCTGCTCCTGCCGCTGCCTTCTCTGCCTGGTTCCCTGCGGGATCATGATGTGCTTCCGCCTGTCTCCCGTTCCGGGCTTCGGTCTCGTTCTGCTGGGTCTCCTCCTGGGTGAGTTGTCTGGCCCTCCCGGTTAGTGTCTTCGGCTGGGCCCGGGGCGCCGGTTCAAAGGCCCAACCTGAAAGACTGGTCCCGCGGAAGCGTTGGGACAACTGAGCAGCTGACCCTGGGCGGCAGCGCTTGCCTCTGGGTGGCGGACAGTGACCTAGAGAAGGCCTGACCGTGGGATGGCGGGGAAGGAGGGCCCCCGAGAGTCGCCCGGGGTAAGTAAGCGGGGGCGGACGCCCAGGGAGTCGGCAGGAAGAGATCGGGCTGGAAAGAGAAACTTGCCAGAGACAGACTGGGGGGAGGCTTGGCTTCGTGAGTCGAGAGTTTTGAAGGTGGTGGAAAAGCTACGGGGTGAGAAAGAAAATTGGAACGGAGGACACTGTACCTGTGTAATCGCTGTGGGCGAGGGTATGGGCGGCAGGCGGGCAGTACGGTGCAGCCCGAGGGGCACAGATAGGGTTGGGGGTTCTGGAGTTAGGAATTTCAGGCTGGGGAGAAAGGATGATTGAAGAAATGAGTAATGGGGCAAGGTGGGTGTTAGATCTAAAGAGTTTCGAGGGCGAAGGGCATGTACGGCGACTGGAGCAGTTTTCAGGAGAGAAAACTTGGACCCAGTGTCAGGAGACTAAAGGAATGGGTTGAGAACTTTGGTGGGCAACGAATATCTTACGTAGAGGTGTCGAGGATCTCGATTTTTCTATCTGGTTTGTTACTTCCTCCCAGTTAGACTGGGACAGAAAAATCCCCAGTTGCTTAAGTTGGGAGAACTTGCCAGATCTGGGAGTTTTTGGTAGCTGTGTATCTGGGTTTTGTATGCGTCTTGCTTGTCTTGGGAGGCTGTTTTCTTCCTTTCCATTATACAATTAGTTTATTCGTGTCTTAAGTGATAAGTAACATCCTAAGGATTGGGTGGGATGTTGGCTCATTATGCTCTGCCCCCAATGACAGTGAGTCCACTGTGACCTCAAAGTGAGCTTTGATCATCTGAGCAGCCCCTCCTTTGGAGTTTTTTTTTCTTTTTCTTTTTTCCAGGTAAGATTTCACTTTAGCCCAGGGTCTCAGGGTGGCCTCGAACTCTTGGTGATCCTCTTATCTTTCTGCCTGGGACTGAAGGCATGTGCCACCACTCCTGGCTCTGCTTTATTCGTTTTAGTCTTTTTCTTGATGGGATCTCACTCTGGTCCAGGCTGGCCAGGAATTCACTGCAATCTTCCTATCTCTGCCTCCTTAGTGGTGGGAATAAAGACAGGTGTCACTATGACCAGCTTGGAGTTTTTTTTTTTTTTTTTTAATGAAAGAACAGGAGGAACAGATCCAGATAGGAGTGAGGTCTACATAGACATATTAGGAAGGGTCTAAGAAGTCAGAGTGGTGAACATTTTGTAATTCACATTTCAGTAGGTCAGTATCCTGGAACACTGGGTTCTCAACCAGGGGATATTTGGCATATCTGGAGACATTTTTGGTTGTCACTCTTGGGGGTTGCTTTTGGTATCTAGTGGATAGAAGAAACTTGAAATGCTGCTAAACTTACTGCAGGTACAGGACAGCCCTTCTCAACAAAGAACGATCATTTTCCCCTGCCAGTGTTCAGTGGTAGGGAGAGAGAGAAGAGAAGGTAATGGGGGATGATTATGATCAAAATGCATTACATCCATGTATAAAAATTGTTAATAAATAAAATAAAAATAACACACACACACACAAACTAGCATTGCCAAGTGTGAGGAACCCTCTTTTGTTTATTTTATTTGTTAGAGAGAGAAAGAGGAAGATAGAGAAAGAGAGAGAATGGGCATGCCAGGGCCTTCAGCCACTACAAATGAACTCCAGATATATATACCACCTTGTGTATCTGGCTTATGTGGGTCCTGAGGAATCAAACCTGGGTCCTTTGGCTTTGCAGGCTAGCACCTTAACCATTAAGCCATCCCTCCAGCCCAAACCTCTTTTTAAAGAAATTAAGGTTTATTATTGAGAAAGAGTCGGGAGGGGGGGAGAGAGAGAGGGAGGGAGGGAGGGAGAGGGAGAGAATGGGCACACCAGGGCCTCTAGCCACTGAAAACGAACTCCAGACACAGGTTTCCCCTTGCGCATCTGCTTATGTGGGTTGTTAGGCTTCACAGGCAAGCGCCTTAACCTCTAAGCCATCTCTCTAGCCCTCAAACCCTCATTTTGGAACCATAGTATTTCAAGGATTTTGTTATATTTTTAAATATTTTTATTTATTTACAAGAATAGAGAGAGAAAGAGAGAGAGAGAGAATGGGCATGCCAGGGTCTCCAGCCACCGCAAATGAACTCCATGTGTATGCATCACTTTGTGCAGCTGGCTTTATATGGGTACTGGGGACTCCATTCCAGGTCGTTAGGCTTTGCAGGCAAGTGTCTTAACTGCTGAGCCACTTCTCAAGCCCTCGTGTTTTTTTGTTCTTTTTTTTTTAGGTAAGGTCTTACTTTAGCTCAGGCTGACCTGGAATTCACTGTCTGTAGTCTCAGGGTGGCCTTGAACTCATGGCGATCCTCCTACCTCTGTCTTCCAAATGCTGGGATCAAAGGTGTGCACCACCATGCCCGGCAATCTAATTTTTTTTTTTTTTTGAGGTAGGGTCTCACTCTAGTCCAGGCTGACCTGGAATTCACTATGTAGTTACAGGGTGGCCTTGAAGTCACAGTGATCCTCCTACTTCTGCCTCCCAAGTGCTGGGATTAAAGGTGTGCAGCACTATACCTGGCTCCTCTTTTTTTTTTTTTTTTTTTTGAGGCCAGGTATCATTCTGGCCTTGGCTGACCTGGTATTCATTCTGTAGCCCAAGGCTGTTCTTGAATTCATTACAATCTTATCACAGGGATCCTCCTACTTCAGCCTCCCGAGGACTAGGACTAAAGGTATGTGCTTTACCACACCTTGCTTTTGTTTTTGATTTTTAAAGGCATTGTTACTATCCCAGACTGACCTGGACCTTTGCAGTCCAGACTGGTCCTGATCTCACAGCAGTCCTCCTACCACAGCCTCCCTCTTGCTGGGATTAAGGGCATGAGCCATCATACCCAGCTTTGAAGGAGTTTCGATTAGCTAACCAGTAATTCTGAAGGACCTTTTTTTAAGTAGGCCTGTGAGTTAACTTTTCAGAACAATACTAAGATGGTTCGCCTTTTCACTTTCTCCCTTTCACTTGTGTACAGTATTGTTTTCCAGAGGCTCTGTGATGACATCACTACCCTGATGACTCTGATGGACTTGTGTTTTATTCCTTCATTTCTCAGTTTTAGTTCCTTTTTTTTTCGAGGTAGGGTCTTGCTCTAGTTCAGGCTGACCTGGAATTCACTATGTAGTCTCAGGGTGGCCTGGAAGTCACCGTGATCCTCCTCAGTTTTAATTTCTTTCTTTTTTTTCCTCAGTTTTAATTTCTAAAACAGTGACTGCCAATAGATGGAATTCACATAAGGCAGGGCTGGAGAGATGGCTGGAGTTTGTTTACAGTGGCTAGAGGCCCTGGCATGCTCATTTTCTCTTTCTCTCAAATAATTAAATTAAATTAAAATAAAAATAATTCACATAAGGGCAAAGCTCTGTGAGGAACTCCGTGGATAGGATGGTAAAGGGACTCACCTGTAGTATTTCTGAACTTCGGCTATGAGGTTTTGTGTGAACACTTCCTTCTAAGCTTCACCTGTACTGTGGAATACTTACGAGGGCTGACAGACCCTGGGAGAGGCTTGTTTACAGTGGAAAGCACCTTTATCAGTGATTGGGACAAATCTCACAAAGGCATCCATTAAGCAGTAATTTCCTGCCAGTTGAATCTCTGTACAAATACAACACTGTTATTGTTTAGAGAAAGTGAGGAAAACTCACAATTGTCATACTTGTTAGCTTTTGAAAAACCTTTTTTTTTTTTTGTTTTTTTCCAGGTAGGGTTTCACACTAGCCCAGGCTGATCTGGAACTCACTATGTAGTCTCAGGGTGGCCTCGAACTCACAGCGATCCTCCTACCTCTGCTGGTATTAAAGGCGTGCACTACCACGCCCGGCTTAAAAGACTTTTTTATTGACAGCTTCAATAATTATAGACAATACACCATGATAATTCCCTCCCCAACCCCAGTTTCCCCCTCACATATCCACACTCCATCATAACTCCTCCTCCTCCTCTCACTCCTCTCAATTAGTCTCTTTGTTTTTATACATATATATATAAATTTATTTATTTAAGAAAGAGGCAGAGAGAGAGAGAGAGAATGGGCGTGCCAGGGCCTCTAGCCACTGCAAATGAACTCCAGATGCATGAGCCCCTTGTGCATCTGGCTTATGTGGGTCCTGGAGAATCGAACCGGGATTCTTTGGCTTTGCAGGCAAATGCCTTAACCAAAGTCATCTCTCAAGCCCACTTGTGCCATTTTTTGTGTCTGACTTATGTGAGTGGCTTGGGAAGTGAACCCAGGCTGGCCGACTTTGAAAGCAAAATGCTTCTAACTGCTGAAACATCTTCCCAGCCCCTGCATTTATGCTGTTATTACTATTAGTGTTGTAGCACTGTCGTCCTCACTTCGTAAAACCTCAGAATTCTAACCCAGTTCCACCAGTAGCCCCCTTTTTTTTTGAGGGTGGGTCTCACTCTTGTCCAAGCTGAGGTGGAATTCACTCTGTAGTCCCAGGCTGGCCTCAAATTAACAGTAATCCTCCTATCTCTGCCTCTCTAGTGATGGGATTATAGGTATGCACCATCAAGCTGGGCTTGACTGTTGTTCTTTAAAGGGTTGGGTGAGACTTGTTTTTAAAGGTTTTTGGTTCTTCTTGGAGAGAAAAACTGGATAAGTGCTGTGGATCCTCTTTTTCCCACACATGTTTATTTTTATTTATTTATTATTATTATTTTTTGGTTTTTTTTTTTTTTTTGAGGTAGGGTCTCACTGGCCCAGGCTGACCTAGAATTCACTCTGTAGTCTCAGGTTTACCTTGAACTCTGCCTCCTAAGTGCTGGGATTAAAGGCGTGTGGTATCAGGCCCGGCACCCACATGTTTATTGAATAGCTACTGGGGCCTGGCCAGTATGCTAGACTAAAGGGAGAAAGAAGGCTGGAGAGATGGTTTAGCAGTTAAGGCACTTGCCTGCAAAGCCAAAGGACCCAGGTTCCATTCCCCAGCATCCACATAAAGCAAAATATACAAGGTAGCACATGCAATGACTAGAGGCCCTGGCATGCCCATTGTCTCTCCCTCTATCTGCCTCTCTCTCTCAAATAAATAAATAAAATGTTTTAAAAAATTGAGTTGCAGGGCTGGAGAGATGGCTTAGCGGTTAAGCGCTTGCCTGTGAAGCCTAAGGACCCCGGTTCAAGGCTCGATTCCCCAGGACCCACGTTAGCCAGATGCACAAGGGGGCGCACGCGTCTGGAGTTCGTTTACAGTGGCTGGAGGCCCTGGCGCGCCCATTCTCTCTCTCTCTCTCTCTCTCTCTCTGTGTGTCACTTTCAAATAAATAAATAAAAAATAAAAAAAATAAAAATAAATGAGTTGCAGCCGGGTGTGGTGGTGCACGCCTTTAATCCCAGCACTTGGGAGGCAGAGGTAGGAGGAGCACAGAGAGTTTGAGGCCACCCTGAGACCAGTTAGTGAATTCCAGGTCAGCCTGAGCTAGAGTGAGACCCTACCTCGAAAAAACAATAACAAACAAACAAAAAAAAAAAATGAGAGGGGAAGCAGAAGAAGTAGGAGGATCACAGTGAGCTCAAGGTCATCCTGAGACACATAGTGAATTCCAGGTCAGCCTGAGCTGGAGTGAGACCCTACCTCGAAAAATCAAAAGAGAGCCGGGCGTGGTGGCGCACGCCTTTAATCCCAGCACTCGGGAGGCAGAGGTAGGAGGATCACCGTGAGTTCAAGGCCACCCTGAGACTCCATAGTGAATTCCAGGTCAGCCTGGGCTAGAGCGAGACCCTACCTCGAAAAACCAAAAAAAAAAAAAAAAAAAAAAAAAAATCAAAAGAAAAAAAAATTAATATATATATATTTTATTGTTTTTTATTAACAACATCCATGATTGTAAATAAGAAAATTTTTTTAAAAAAATTACAAAAAAAGGGGACCTGGAGAGATGGCTTGGCAGTTAAGGCATTTGCCTGTGTTGCGGTCCGGTTCGCATTGCTGGTAGAAATCACCCAACCAAGAGAAGCTGTGGGAAAGAGATTTATTTTGGCTTACAGGCTCAAGGGGAAGCTCCATGATGGCAGGGAAAACGATGGCATGAGCAGAGGGTGGACATCACCCCCTGGCCAACATAAGGTGGACCACAGCAACAGGAGGGTGTGCCAAACGCTGGCATGGGGAAACTGGCTATAACACCCATAAGCCCGCCCCCAACAATACACACCACCTCCAGGAGGCGCTAATTCCCAAATATCCATCAGCTGGGAACCTAGCATTCAGAACACCTAAGTTTATGGGGGACACCTGAAACAAACTACCACATTCTGGCCCTGGCCCCCATAAACTGATATCTATACATGATGTAAAATACAATGGGTTAGGGTTAGGGGTTTACATTTTAGCCAGGAGTGGTGGTGCCCTACCCTGGAAAAACAAACAAACAAACAAACAATTTCAGATCGTGATTAACACCATAAAGAATATGAAGCATTTGGGAGCACACCATTAGTCCCAGCACTTGGGAGGCAGAGGTAGGAGTATCAGAAGATAACCTAACAGCTAAATAATAGAATTTCAGATAGTGGCTGGGCATGGTGGTGCACGCCATTAATCCCAGCACTTGGGAGGCTGAGGTAAGAGATAGAGGCCTGCCTGGGCTACAGAGTGAATTACAGGTCAGCCTGGTCTAGAGTGATATCCTACCTTGAAAAACAAAATGAAGCAGATGATGACGATGATATGGATGGGTGCTGGCTGGGGACCTTTGTTATTATGTCGTCAATAAGTTCATTGTTGATTGACATTTGGTCAGAGACCTTGGTGCTAGAAGGAAACCAGCCATGATATGATCATTTAGGAAGAATGCATCTTTTTCTTCCAAAACTCTTAGGTTATTATATTAGCTTATTTTCAGTTCTTTTCATTCTGCTAGCTCTAGTCAAGTCTCTCTTAGGGTATGAGTCTAAGTGGTGATGATGTTAACTGCTGTTATTTCCCATGGCCTACTTAGCACCAGGCCTAGTGGTAGAACTTCAATATATATATATATATTTTTTTAATTTCTAAAAATATTTTATATTTATTTATTTATTTATTTGACAGAAAGTGGGGGGAGGGAGAGACAGAGAGAGAGAGAGAGAGAGAGAGAGAGAGAGAACGGGCGTGACAAGGCCTCCAGCCACTGCAAATCAACTTCAGACGTATACGCCACCTTGTGCATATTAAATATTTCCTATGTGTGTGCCTTTCTTCACTATATCTTTGAGTGGATTTTTCTGTGATCAAACATTTCACAGTACTGAGCTAACTTAACTGACCTATGGTTCAGGAAGGCTGTTCTTCCAGTTCCTAATTTCATATTAAAGTGATCAGAAACCCTTCAGTTCTAAATGTGTTCTTTATGAATACTTGTTGGTACACTAGTGCATTGCAAAAACAAAACAAAACAAAACAAAACACCTCTAGAGGCCTGCCAAACACCCCACAACGAGCGTTTTCCATGACTTGAAGAGAATTCAGTCTTGTTTCCTTACTCACTCCCTCCCTGACTTTACAAATCTAAGTCATTTTATGGCCTCAAACCGTGTTTTATAATTTTTGTTTCCTATCTATTTATTTGAAATGAGAGGGAGAGAGAGAGGTGTGCACATGCCAGGGCTCTTGCCACTGCAGATGAACTTCAGATGCATGCACCATTCTTTGAGTCTCCCTTTACGTGGGTACTGGGAATTGAACCCAGATCGTTAGCTGCCACTGTAGCCTTCTTTCTTTCTCCCCCCTCCCTGTCCTCCCACCACCCAACCTCCCTCCTGTCTTTCTTTCTTTCTTTCTTGCTTGCTTGCTTGCTTGTGTTTCAAGGTAGGGTCTTACTCTAGCCCAGGCTGACCTGGAATTCACGGTGTACTCTCAGGGTGGCCTTGAACTCAACGGCATTCTTCCTACTTCTACCTCTATAGTGCTGTGGGTTTTTTAAAAATATATTTTAATTTATTTATTTATGAGAGAGAGAGTAAGAAAGAGGCAGATAGAGAGAATGGGTGCACCAGTGCCTCTAGCTACTGCAAATGAACTCTATAAGCATGAGCCACCTTGTGCAACTTGCTTACGTGGGTACTGGAGAATCAAACCTGGTTCCTCAGGCTTTGCAGACAAGTGCCTAGCAGCTAAGCCATCTCTCCAGCCCAAGTCTATGTTGTTTTTTTTTAAAAATATTTATTTGAAAGCCGGGCACAGTGGCTCACCTTTTTAATTCCAGCACTTGGGAGGCAGAGGTGGGAGGATCTATGAGTTCAAGGCTAGCCTCAGACTACAGACGGAATTCCAGGTCAGCCAGGGCTAGAGTGAGACCCTACCTCAAAAAACTAAAAAAGAAAAAAAAAACCTTTCAGTATTTTTAAAAAAAATTATTTTTATATTTTTATTTACTTGAGAGGGAGAGAGAAAGAAAGAGAATGGACACACCAGGGCCTTTAGCCACTGTAAACAAACTCCAGATGAATGTGCTGCCTAGTGCATCTGGTTTTATGTGGGTACTAAGGAATCCTACCTGTGTCCTTAGGCTTTGCAGGCAAGTGCCTTAACTACTGAGGCATCTCTCCAGCTTTTTTTTTTTCTCTAAAAAAGTTATTTGCAAGGAGAGAGAGAGATTGAGAATATGAATGGCTGCATCAGGGCGTCTAGTCACTACAAATGAATGTACATTTCATTTGTACATGTCCAGTTTGTACATTTGCCTTTGTATGGGTACTGGGGAATTCAATTTTTTTTTTTTTTTTTGGTTTTTCGAGGCAGGGTCTCACGCTAGCCCAGGCTGACCTGGAATTCACTATGGAGTCTTAGGGTGTCCTCTAATTCACAGTGATCCTCCTACCTCTGCCTCCCGAGTGCTGGGATTAAAGGCGTGCGCCACCACACCCGGCTGGGAATTCAATTTTTTTGTTGTTATTTTTTCTTTTTTAATATCTTATATTTATTTATTTATTTATTAGAGAGAGAGAGAGGAAGAAAGAAAGAAAGGAAAAAAGAAAGAAAGGGCGCCCCAGGGCCTCCAGCCACTGCAAATGAACTCCAGACACGTGTGCCCCCTTGTGAATCTGGTTAATGTGGGTCCTGGGGAATCAAACTTGGATCCTTTGGCTTTGCAAGCAAATGCCCTAACCACTAAGCAATCCCTCCAGCCCCCCCTTTTTTTAGGTAGGGTCTCACTCTAGCTCAGGCTGACCTGAATTCATCATGTAGTCTCAGGATGGCCTTGAATTTACAGTGATCCTCCAACCTCTGCCTCCCCAGTGCTGGGATTAAAGGTGTGAGCCACCACACCTGGCCTTGATATTTTTTTATTCCAGGTAGGGTCTCACTGTAGCCCAGGATGACCTGGAATTCACTATGAAGTCCCAGGCTGGCCTCTGATTCACAGTGATCCTCCTAACTTTGCCTCCTGAGTGCTGGGACTAAAGACATGCACCACCACACTCAACCCCCCTGTGTTTTATAATTCTAAATGTCTCTCTCCACATATCTGATTTATACCTTCAAATTGTATTTGCAAGCAACTGAATAGCAAATAAACTTATATTAGGATTTTTTTTTTTTTTGAGGTAGAGTCTTGCTCTAGCACAGGCTGACGTAGAATTCACTATGTAGTCTCAGGATGGCACCAAACTCAAGGTAATCCTACTCCTACTTCTGCCACTATAGTGTTGGGATGAAAGGCGTGCACTACCATGCCCGGCATATATTAGGAATTTTAATAGGGGAGAACAGCTAACCTGACAAACCTGTGGGAAAGACAGCAGTAAACAGAGAAGTATAGATTGGCCCTGAATCAAGGCTAGCAATTTGCTGAAGCTGCTGGTTTCAAACAGGAGCCTAGAGAATGTCTCTCTATGGTCTGTTCGCCATTTCAGAAACTTGGAAATGCAATGGGCAATTCATTAGAAAGAAATATCTGACCATAAAAAAAAAAACCTGTAACTAGTTGCAGTGTGCCTCTATGTCCTTTTTATGTTGTTTTACTTTGTTTTTGAAGATTTCACTTTGTTGCTTAGGCTGGCCTGGAACTCACGTGTATAGCCCAGGGTGGCCTTAAAATCATGGCAGTCACACAGCCTGAGGCTCCTGAGTGCTCTCGTTGTAGGATATGCCCTGTTGTTTTTTTAAATAAATTCGGTTTTAAAAAAATAATTTTTTTTTATCTATTTATATGAGAGAGAGAGAGAGAGATTGAGAAAGACAGAGAGAGAATGGGTGTGCCAGGGCTTCCACCCACTGCAAATGAACTCCAGATGCATGTGCCACCTTGTGCATCTGTCTTACATGGGTCCTGGGGAACTGAACTGAGGTCCTTTGGCTTTACAGGCAAACGCCTTATCTGTTAAGCCATCTTCTCAGCACAATTCTCAGTTTTTTTTTTTTTTTAGTTTTAAAAAGTATTTTTATATATTAGGGAGAGAGAAAGAGAGAGAATGAATGGGTGTGTGAGGGCCTCTAGCCACTGCAAATGAACCCCAGACACAAGTGCCACCTTGCACATCTGGTTTATGTGTGTACTGGGGAATTGAACCTGGGTCCTTAGGCTTCATAGGTAAGAACCTTAACTGCTAAGCCATATCTCAAGGCCCTCTTTTTCCTTTAAATTGTTTTTTTTAGATAGGGTCTCACTCTAGCCCAGGCGGACCTGGAGTTCACTCTTTAGGCTCAGGGTGGCCTCAAACTCACAGCGGTCCTCCTACCTCTGCTTCCCAAGTGCTAGGACTAAAGGCGTGTGTCACCATGCTGGCTTAGCCCCTCTTTTTTTCCTCTTTCTTTCTTTCTTTCTTTCTTTCTTTCTTTCTTTCTTTTTTTTTTTTTTTGGTTTTTGGTTTTTGGTTTTTGGAGGTAGGGTCTCAGTCTAGCCCCAGGCTGACCTGGAATTCACTATGTAGTCTCAGGGTGGCCTTGAACTCACAGCGATCCTCCTACCTTTGCCTCCTGAGTGCTGGGATTAAAGGCGTGCATCACCACTCCCAGCCCTGTTTGTTTGTTTGTTTTTCTTTTAATTTTTATTTATTTATTTGAGAGAGTGAAAGAGGAGGGGGAGAGAGAGAACGGGTGCACAAGGGCCTGCAGCCACTACATATGAACTCCAGATGTGTGTGCCCCCTTGTGCATCCAGCCTACATGGGTCCTGAGTAATCAAACTGAGGTCCTTTTGGCTTTGCAGGCAAACACCTTAACCGCTAAGCCATCTCTCCAGCCCATATATTTTTTTTTGAAGTAGGGTCTCATTGTAGCTCAGGCTGACCTGGAATTCACTATGTAGTCTCAGGGTGGTCTTGAACTCATGGCGATCCTTCTACCTCTGCCTCCCAGAGTGCTGGGATTAAAGGTGCCTGTTTATCTTTTAAATATTTTTAATTTTATTTATTTGAGAGAGAGAGAGAAAGAATGGGTGTGCTGTGGCCTCCAGCCACTGCAAACGAACTCCAGATGCATGCACCACCATGTGCATCTGGTTTATATGGGTACTCTGGACTCGAACCTGGGTCCTCTGGCTTTGTAGGCAAGTGCCTTAACCTCTAAGCCATCTCTCCAGCTCTTGTTTATTTTTTTATTTTCTCAATTTTTATTAATATTTTCCATGATTATAAAAATATCCCATGGTAGTACCCTCCTCTCCCCCACTTTCCCCTTTGAAATTCCATTCTCCATCTATCCCCTTCCCATCTCAATCTTTCTACTTACATATATAGAATACCAACCTAATAAATGCCCTCCTCCCTTTCTCTTCCCTTTCTATCTCCTTTTTAACTTACTGGCCTCTGCTACTGAGATTTTTCCTTCTCACACATAGGCCCAATCATCTGTATCTAAGATCCACATATAAGGGAGAACATGTGGCGCTTGGCTTTCTGGGCCTGGGTTACCTCACTAAGTATAATCCTTTCCAGATCCATCCACTTTTCTGCAAATTTCATAACTTCATTTTTCTTTACCGCTGAGTAGAACTCCATTGTATAAATGTGCCATATCTTCATTATCCACTCATCAGTTGAGGGACATCTAGGCTGGTTCCATTTCCCAGCTATTATAAATTGAGCAGCAATAAACATGGTTGAGCACGTACTTCTAAGGAAATGAGATGAGTCCTTAGGATATATGCCTCTTGTTTATTTTTTAAAAATATTTATTTATTTTTAATTTTATTTGAAAGAGAGAGAGAGGTAGATAAAGAGAGAGAGGGAGAATGGGTGTATCGGGCCTCTGCAAATGAACTCCAGACACATGCACCACTTGTGCATGTGGTTTTATTTTTGTTTTATGGTTTTTTGAGTTAGGGTCTCACTCTGGCCCAGGCTGACCTTGCATTAACTGTGTAGTCTCAGGCTGGCCTCGAACTCAAGGCAGTCCTCCTACCTCTTCCACCTGAGTGCTGGGATTGAAGGCATACGCCACCACGCCCAGTGCACCTGGCTTTATTTGGGTCCTGGGGAATGGAATCTAGGTCCTTTGGCTTTGCAGGAAAGTGCCCTAACCACTAAGCCATCTCTCCAGCCCCCGTCCCTTTTTGGTAACTCATTGTTTTTATTTATTAATTTATTGAGAGAGTGAGTGAGATGGAGGGAGAGAAGGGTGCCGAAGGGCCTTTAGCCACTGAAAACAAACTGTAGCCACATGCCACCACCATGTGCATCTGGATTACGTGGGTACTGGGGAACCAAACCTGGATCCTTAGGCTTTGCAGGGAAGCACTTTAACTGCTAAGTCATCTTTCCAGACTCCCCTTTTTGATGCAGGGTCTCACTGTAGCCCAGGTTGACCTGGAACTCACTCTGTAGTTCCAGCCTGGCCTCAGTTTCACAGCAATTCTCCTATCTCTGTTACCTGAATGCTGGAAATGAAGGTGTGTGCCACCACAGCCGATCATTCTCCCACTATATAGCAGTGTCGATGACAATATGCTAACTGAAACAGCTGCAGCCAGCCTTTAAGCATAGGATGGCAGCCATATGGAGTAGCTTCTTTTTTGGGGGGGGGCGGTGGTAGGGTCTGGTTTGAGCCCAGGCTAACCTGGAATTCACTGTGTAGTGTCAGGCTGGCCTTGAACTCACAGCAATCCTCCTAACTCTGCCTCCTGAATGCTGAGATTGAAGGCACACACCACCATGCCCAGTTTTCTAAAAGAAAGGCTTGTAAATTTTTCTTAGCTCGAAGGGTTTATCTGCTGTGGAAAACACTGTTAGACAAACCCACACTGCAATTCTCAGTAGGGATAACTTGCCCAAAACTTCTGGCTAGTAAACTTGACTGCCTGATTTGAATTCTAGCTTTTGAACTCCACAGATGGATGCTCTTAATCACCCCATTATGTTTTTTCTTAGATTACTATCACCGGTTATGGAGTATATTACTAGCAGTGCCTTCTCCCACCTCCTCCAGTTTTGTTTCTGAGTGTGTACTTTTCAGGTACACTTTGGGTCAAACAGACTGGTAAAAACCTAGCCACTTTTGCAGTGTTCCATGCTTGGAGAAATGTCTGAGTTCCTGAGGAACCTATAAGTGACCTTTTTGGATAACAGGATTGAGAAGGTAATCGAATTTGAGAATGATGATTTTGAGGCATGGCCTTTACTTTTGATAATAAACTATTGGGCTGGAGAGATGGCTTAGCGTTTAAGGCACTTGCCTGTGAAGCCTAAGGACCCAGGTTTAATTCTCCCGGTCCCACGTAAGCCAGATGCACATGGTGTCACATGTGTCTGGAGTTCATTTGCAGTGGATAGATGCCCTGGTGTGCCCAATTCTCTCCCTCACTTTCTCTCCTTCTGTCTGTCTCTAGTAAATAAAGAAGAAAGAAGATAATAAATTTAAAAGAAGAGAATAAACTCTCAGCTATGTAATCACATATTCTATGATATATTCATCTGTAGAATTTAAATAGGCTTTTATATAGCCTTTAAAATAGTTTGGCCATTCTAGCTGGGAGTGGTGGTGCATGTCTCAGGAGGCAGAAGTAGGAGGATTTCTATGAGTTCAAGGCCACCCTGAAACTACATAATGAATTCCAAGTCAGCCTGTACTAGAGCAAGGTCCTACCTCGAAAAACCAAAAAAGAAAAATAAAACAAAATAGTTTTGCCATTCTAAAATCGTGTGTAGCATCAAGTGTTGAAATTTCTTGCTGGAGACTTTCTACTCAAATGAAATATTTCCATTGTAATCTTACCTTGTGGGAAAAGCTTTATTCCTAGCTTGAAAATGCTGTCATGGTTTATTGAAAACTGACATGAGGGGCATGTCAGAACACTGATAGGTTCATGATTTGGAATCAAAAGAACTAGCCTTTCCGTAATTAGAGTAAGCTATATTTCAAGTCTATGTTGCAGGCTATATTCTGGTTGATATAATCAGTATATAGTCAGAACTACTCAGAATGATAGGAGATAGAGGAAAAGTAATATACCTCGTCTCCTCTACCATAACATCCATGATAGATGACATTCATATAAATGACACACTGCTAGGGGCCACAGCATTGATAATATCATGTGATTAAGGGATCATTGGAATTGAAATGAGTGACACAAACATTAGCAAAATGGGTTCCTTATCCATATATTTTGTTTATTCCCAGATTTTGGCACTTTATTTCTAACAAATTACCTGCTATATACATGACTTTCCAAGGCCGTCTAGTTTTTTGTGAAGTGACAGTTCAGAGCTGCTGTTTTGGAGCCTTTGACAGTAGGAGAGACAGGATTTATTGCCATAAAATCACTTTGATTTGCATTTCCCTAAGGGGTAATGATGTTAAAATTTTGGTTTTCCGAGGTAGGGTCTCACTCTAGCCCAGGGCGACCTGGAATTCACTATGTAGTCTCAGGGTGGCCTTTAACTCATGGTGATCCTCCTACCTCTGCCTCCCAAGTGCTGGGATTAAAGGTGTGTGCCACCATGTCCAGCTTTTTCCCCTTGTTTTTATTGGCCATTTGTGTTTCTTCATTTGAGAAATCTGTTTAGTTCATTTACCCATGTAATAAAAAAAAGATGTTGGGAAAATTAAGAAAATCCAAATAATTCAAGGTAGTATAAAATATACGGAAATGTGTGGAGAGAGATGCAGTATGTCTTCTCTGTGGAGAAAATGGCTGCTGAAAAATACATAGCATACTAAGCCAGGTTCTCTTCTTTGAGACAGAGTTCACTAGCCCAGGTTGGCCTTAAACTTGTGATCTTTCTGTCTCAGCCCCCCAAGTGCTAGGATTATAGGCATGTATCACCGTGCCTAGCTTCAGTCCACATTCTCAATTGCAAGCAAGAGAAATAAAATAAAATCGGATGGATTTTTAAAAGTTTTATTTATTTATTTGTTTGTAAGCAGAGAGAGAGAGAGAGAGACAGGCAGGCAGGCAGACAGACAGACAGACAGACAGACAGACGGACAGACAGACAGAATGGGCAAACCATTGCCTCTAGCCACTGCAAACAAACTCCAGATTCATGCTCCACTTAGTGCATCTGGATTTATGTGGGTACTGGGGAATTGAACTCTAGTTAGGTTTTGCAGGCAAAACCATTGAGCCATCTCTTCAGCCCCAAATCAGATGGATTTTAAACATACAAGGAATTTATTGAAAACATGGTGGGGGTGGGTTTTATACCTTTCTGCCTTCTTATTGGCAGGAGCTGTCTGTATTTTTGTTTTGTTTTGTTTTGGTTTGGTTTGGTTTTTCGAGGTACAGTCTCGCTCTGGTCCAGGGTGACATGGAATTTACTATGTGGAGTCTCAGGCTAGCCCCCAACTCAGCAATCCTCCTACCATGGCCTCCTTAGTGCTGGGATCAAAGGCATGTACCACCACACCCAGCCTTTTTCCTTCTCTTAATTGAATAAAGTCTCTTTAAACCTTAAAAAACAGGAAACATAATGGGGCCATATGTGGTGTGAGGCATGCCTTTAATCCCAGGTAGTGTAATCATGAGTTCCAGGCCAACCTGGGATACATAGTGAGTTCAAGGCCATTCTGGGATACATACCAAGACACTGTCCAAGCAAAACAAAACCCAAGAAAAACCATCAAAAACATACCAAAAAATAACGCCCCTCCCCAGCAACAAGAAGACCAAATCAAACTATAGTGGATCATATTGCATATCCTTCGAACCCCAAACTCATTCCTAGATAAAAACTCAATATTCTGTGCTGGAGAGATGGAGCAGCAGTTAAAGGTGCTTGTTTGCAAAGCTTTCTGACACAGGTTTGATTCCACAATTCTCAACATAAAGCCAGATACACAAATTGGCACATACATTTGGAGTTTGTTTGCAGTGGCAAGAGGCCCAAGTGCTCCCCCTTCTTTCACTCTCAAATAAATAAATAAACATTTTTGTTTATTTTTTTTGAAGGTAGGGTCTCACTCTAGCCCAGGCTGACCTGTAACTCACTCTGTAGTTCCAGGGTGGCCTCAAACTCATGGTGATTCTTCTACCTCTGTCTCCTGAATGCTGGGACTGGCAAAATATTTTTTAAAATGCCCAATATTCACAAGCTTACCAGTACATGAAAGAATGTTTACAACAACATTTATTTTTTATTTTTTTTTCGAGGTAGGGTCTCACTGTGGTCCAGGCTGACCTGGAATTAACTATGTAGTCTTAGGGTGGCCTTAAACTCTTGGTGATCCTCCCACCTCTGCCTCCTGGGATTAAAGGCGTGCCATCACGTCCAGCTACAACAACATTTATAATAGAGCCCAAGTGGGAACTATCCAGATGTTTATCAGTACTATCATAGATAAGTAGTGTAGTATTCACTCAATAATGAAAAGCTGTACAATAGTAGAATTAATAAACTGCAGTTACAAAGCTCATGGGTGATTCTCACAGGCCATACTATTGAGTGAAGGATGCCACACATAAAAGAGTGCGTAGTAAATATTTCAATTTATATCAAGTTGAAAAACAGATAAACCCTCCAGACATAAAATGGCCTGGATATCCATGACCTCATAGTGCCTGACACTACCTACACAATCATAAGAGGAGGGAAAGATCATGACATCAAAATAAAAGAGAGACTGATTGAGATGGGGAGGTAATATGATGGAGAATGGAATTTCAAAGGCGGAAAGGGGGGGAGGGAGGGTGTTACTAGGGAATATTTTTATAATCATGGAAAATGTTTTTAAAAAATTGAGAAAAAATAAAATAAAATAAAACAAAAAAGAAAAAAACAGATAAAATTGATCTATATTGTTAGAAAACAGGATGTGGGCTGGATATATGGCTCAGTGGTTAAAGGTACTTGCTTGCAAAGCCTTCCAGCCACGGTTCAGTCCCCTAATACCCAAGTAAAGCCAACTGCATAAAGTGGCACATGCATTTGGTGTTTGCAGTGGCAAGAGGCCCAGCTGTGGCCATTATCTCTTTCTCTGCTTGCAAATAAATGAATAAACTATTGAAGAGGGCTGGAGAGATGGCTTAGTGGTTAAGGCACTTGCCTGCAAAGCCTAAGGATACAGGTTCAATTCCCAAGTACCCACATAAGTCAGATGCGCAAGGTGGCACATGTGTCTGGAGTTTGTTTACCATGGCTAGAGGCCCTAGGGTGGCCATTCTCTCTCCCCTCTTCTCTTTCTCTCCAATAAATGAATTAATAAATAAAATATTAAAAATATTAAGGAGGGGCTAGAAAGATGGAAAACAAGAAGTATTTTACTTATCTTTTAAAAAATAATTTTATTGCTGGGCATGGTGGCGCACGCCTTTAATCCCAGCACTTGGGAGGCAGAGGTAGGAGGATCACCGTGAGTTCGAGGCCACCCTGAGCTGAGACTACATAGTGAATTTCAGGTCAGCCTGGGCTAGAGTGGTGAGACCCTACCTCAAAAAAATTATTTATTTATTTGCAAGGGGGGAAAGAGAGTGAGAGCAATCACATGCACATGAGCAAGACAGTGCCAGGGCCTCTTGCCACTGTAAATAAACTCAAGACACATGCATCACTTCGTGCATCTGGCTTTATGTGGACCCTAAGGAATTGAACCCAGGCCATAAGTCTTTGCAAGCAAGTGCCTTAACTGCTGAGTCATCTCTTTGGCCCCTTTATTTTATTTTTAAAGTACATAAAACAAAAATTTTATATAATGATGGTATCATGTTTATTTAAAAAAAGTACACATTTTTTAATTTTTAAAAATTAGGTAGCCAGGTATGGTGGCATACAGATTTAAGCCCAGCAGTTGGGATACAGAAGTAGGAGGGATTGCTGAGTTCGAGGCCACCCTGAGACTACATAGTGAATTCCACGTCAGCCTGGGCTAGAGTAAGACCCTACCTTGAAAAACAGAGCAAAACAAAAAGAATTGGGCTAAATAAGCTGGGAATGTAGTCTAGCACTCAGGAGATGAAGTTAAGCAGACTAGAAATTCAAGGCTATCTCAATACACAGCAAATTCAGGGCCAGCCTGGGATACATGAGACCCTGCCTCGGAAAAAAAAAATCAAAGCCAGGTGTGGTGGCCCACAACTTTAATTCCAGCACTTGGGAGGCAGAGGTAGGAGGATCGCTGTGATTTCAAAGCCACCCTGAGACTACAGAGTGAATTCCAGGTCAGACTGGGCTAGAGAAAGACCCTACCTCAACCCCCACCCCCCCAAAAAATATCAAGGTGTATATTGATTTCAGTACTCATTGTTCAACATTTCCCCGTCCCTCCTTCCCCCCCAATCTCTCCAGCTTCTGGTAATTATGAGTCTAATTTTAACGTCTAAGGACAACAGGACAACAACAAAAGAAAACTGTAGACCAATATAAACATAGAGGAAAAAATTCTCAATAAATATTAGCAAATTTCCTGGGTGTGAAGCTGCGTATGGTAGCACACGCCTTTAATCCCAGCACTTGGGAGTCAGAGGTAGGAGGATTGCTGTGAGTTAAAGCCCACCCTGAGACTATAGACCGAGTGAATTCCAGGTCAGCCTGGACTAGAGCAAGACCCTACCTCACACAAAAAATTCCCTGGTGTGGTGGCACACAGCTTTAATCCCAGCATTTGGGAGGCTGAGGTAGAAGGATTACCATGAGTTCCAGGCCAGCCTGGGGCTATAGAGTTCCTGGTTAGCCTGAGCTACAGTGAGACCCTGCCTTGAAAAACAACCACCACCACCACAGAATACTAGCAAATTGAGCCCAGTAGTATATCAAAATATCATTTATCATGACGAAGTAGGATTTATCTCAGGGATACAAGAATGGCTCAGAAATGGACTTTAGTGGGGCGTATTGGCGCACACCTTTAATCCCAGCACTCAGGAGGCAGAGGTAGGAGGATTGCCATGAGTTCAAGTCCACCCTGAGACTACATAGTGAATTCCAGGTCAGCCTGAGTTAGAGTGAGACCCTACCTCGACAAACTGTGTGTGTGTGTGTGTATGTACATACACACACATATACATATATGGTAAACCCTTCCTAGGTCTCAAAAGCTTTTAGTTATTGCCAGAAACTGTAAGTTATAGCATGGTGTTTGGGCTTGCGAAGGCAGCCAGGCCTTTGAGGCATGATGGTAGGTAAGCTTTTGTGTATAGCTGGAAAGCTGTTGCTGAGGCATGCCTGCCTTCGTATTTCTCTTAGGATTTTTTTTCTACAGTCTGTAGCTTGTTCTGACCTGTAGATGACACTGGATTGCTCAGATATCATTGAAGGGTGTGCAGCCATCTTGACCAGAAACAGCTTATGTCTTAGGTAATGTGTGAGATAGTGAAGATAATTCTGAAATGGTTGCTCATTTATTAAATACAGATGTATTTAATGGTATATTTTCTCCATCTGCACTGGAATATTGCAGCCTTGGGCTTTTGAGTTTAGTAGGCAGTGTTTAGGTAAAGCTTAAATGTAGATTAGCTTTAAGTTAGATGAAAAGTAAAAAAAGTCAGTCTGAAAGTTTCCTCCACTAAAGGGCTTGAGTGTTTAGAAGACAATTTGGGGCCCATGTAAAATATTTATCAGCTTTATTATTATTCAGTTCACATTTCAAGTCTTTTACTTTCTTTTTTTATTTTTGGTTTTTCGAGGTAGGGTCTCACTCTAGCCCAGGCTGACCTGGAATTCACTATGTAGTCTCAGGATGGCCTTGAACTCACGGAGATCCTCCTACCTCTGCCTCTCGAGTGTTAGAATTAAAGGCATGCACCACCACACCAGCCTTCGAGGATTTTACTTTCTTCATAAGCAGTGAACTTTGCATTTTTAAAGATCAATCAAGCCAGGCGTGGTGACATACACCTTTTATCCCAGCACTGAGGTATAAGATCACTATGAGTTCAAGGCCAACCTGAAACTATGGCGTGAGTTCCAGGTTAGTCTGAGCTAGAGTGGGACCTTGCCTAGAAAAATCCAATAAATAAGTGAATAAATAAATAAATAAATAAATAAAATTAATAAATATAAACCTATTTCTTATGGATCTAGTAGCCCTTTGTGATGCTACTTCTTTGGACATGTGATATACATGCTTAGAAAATCACTTGGCTCTAAGACCTCCACATACCCTAGGTCATATAGCTCGCAACAGAGTTTTAAACCATAGACTTATCTGATTTATCATTATTTTTACAGAGAAAATTGCTTTTTTAAATATTTTATTTTTTAAAAAATATTTATTTATTTGACAGAGAAAGAGAGAGAATGGGTGTGCCAGGACCTCCAGCCACTGCAAGCGAACTCCAGATACGTGCGCCCCCTTGTGCATCTGGCTAATGTGGGTTCTGAGGAATTGAACCTGGGTCCTTTGGCTTTGCAGGCAAGCACTGTAACTACTAAGCCATCTCTCTAGTCATTGAAAGGAATTTTAAACTCCTGTTTCTATCTATTTGTTGAAATTTTGGGCTGGAGGGATGGCTTAGTGGTTAAAAAAAAAAAAAAGGGTCATTTAAAGTTTTCCCCCTTTTTGGGGTTTTTGGGAAGAAATTTCCCTTAAAATTTTTAAATATTTAATTTTTATTCAGTTAAATTTTTAAAAAAAAGTTTTTTTTTTTTTTTTTTTTGGGTTTTTTCGAGGTGGGGGTCCCATTCTAGCCGGCTGACCGGGAAAATTCACTATTAGTCTAAAGGGGGCCCTTTTTGAAACTAAAGGGGGATCCCCTACCTCTGCCTCCCAAGTGGGGGGAATTAAAGGGATGCCCACCCCTCCCGGGTAATTTTATATTCTTTTTAATCCAGGATCTTTCCGGTCTTATGCCTTGGAAGTTAATTTAACAAACTCAGAAAATGCCACCTGCCTTTATGCAAATTGGCATATGAATTTCACAATATCATATGAAACTACAAACAAAACTCAGGTAAGTGAATATATTTTAGTTTTACAGTATGGATTTTAATTCTGATTTTTTATCATTTAGCTACATGAATACAAATAAAATTTACATTCATTTTGTTATTTACAGCCTAGCTTAAAAAATGAACTTATTGGTCTGGAGAGATGGCTCAGCAGTTAAGTTGCTTGCCTGCAAAGCCCAACAACCTGGGTTCAACTCCCCAGTACCTATGTAAAGCCAAGTGCACAGAGTGGCAAATGCATTTGGAGTTCGTTTTCAGTGGTTGGAGGCCCTGGTGCATCTATTCTGTGTGTCTCTTTTCTATCTGTCTCTGTTGATAAAGAAATATGTTTTTGGAAACCAACTTAGGGCCAGGCATGGTGGTCCATGCCTTCAATCTCAGCACTTGGGAGGCAGAGGTAGGAGGATCACTGTGAGTTCTAGGCCAGCCTGGAACACAGTGAGTTCCAGTTCAGCGTGGGCTACAGTGAGACTTTGCTTTCAAACTCACCCCCCTGAAAAAAAATCAATTTAGGAGCTGGGAATTTTGTGGTAGAGCACTTGCCCAGCATGCGTGAGGCCCTGGATTCCATCTCCAGCACCACACAAACACAGACAGCTAAAGAGCAGCAGTTCAGGAAGCCAGGCATAGTGGCTCACACCTTCAGCCCAGCATTCAGGAGGCTGAGTTAAGAGGATTGTCATGAGTTTAAGGCCAACCTGGATATAGAGTGAATTCCAGGTCAGCCCAGGCTAGCTTAAGACCCTGCCTCAAAAAAAAAAAAAATAGTAGTTCAGGGTATCTCTCTCCCCTCTCTCTCTTTCTTTCAGCATAATGAAATTTTCCAGACAACTGGTATATAGCTGAGATGGTTCATAGTGTGTCAGGCAGAGGACCACCGGGCTATTGGGAGTATGTGATTTAGACTGAAGTGGCATGCCAAACTTCCCAGGGTTGGAGCTCACTGCTGCTTGTTTGTTTCTCACCCCAAACTTCTTTTCTTTTAGAAAACTGTACCCATTCCAGACCCTGACAGTGCAACATATGATGGAAGCAGTTGTGGGGATGACAAGGATGGTGCCAAAATAGTGTTACACTTTGGACCCGCTTTAACCTGGACTGTGAATTTTACCAAGAAGGCACCTAATTATATAATTGACAGCATCCTGTTTTCCTATGATCTTAGAAATAGCACATTATTTCCTGATGCCAAAGAAAAAGGTAACCTTAAAGACTGGCTTTGTGTTATGAACATGTTCTCTTGCTTTTCATTAGTTCTAAAAATATAGACAATGAAGAAAAACAAGATAATGCATTTATTCTCCTAACTGGAATGGAAAATCAAATCTTCGTGGTATCCCACTGCAGCCTTGACCCCATGCATAGAGGTGTTGGACACAGTAGTGACATTACTGTCATCACATGAGTATTTTACTCTGTACTGTTTATTACTCTGAGGTTGGTGCCCGCACCATCTCACATAGTCCTTAATTTGCAGCAGCCCTGGGAAGTAGGTATTATCTCAGCTTTACAGATAAAAGGGAGAAATTATGTAATTTTCCCAAAGGTTATCAATTTACGAAGTGGGTGAGAAGCTGGTGTTTGAACAAAAGTTTCCTGTAGAATTCATACACTTAACTGCTATTATTTATTCAATAGTGAATGTTCGTTGGACATGGCTGCACACACCTTTAATCTCAGCACTCGGTAGGCCAAGGTAGGATTCCTGTGAGTTAGAGGCCACCCTGAGACGACATAGTGAATGTTCAGTGATTGAGAAAATCATTTACTAATAACTTTTTTTCTTTCTTTTTTCCAAGGTAAAGTCTTGTTCTAGCCCGGGCTCACCTGGAATTAGTCTCAGGCTGGCCTTGAACTCACAGTGATCCTCCTACCTCAATCTTCCAAGTGGTGCTTGGATTAAAGGCATTATGCCATCACACCTGGCAGAGGGGGGATGAGAATGGGCACACCAAGGCCTCCAACCACTGCAAACAAACTCCATATGCATGTACCACTGTGTATTTGGCTTTATGTGGGTACTAGGGAATAGAACTCAGGTAATTAGGCTTTCCAGGCAAGCATCTTAATCGCTGAGCCATCTCTCCACCCTACATATATATATATTTAAATTTATTTATTTATTTGAGAGAGACAAGGAGGTAGACAGAGAGGGAGAGAGAGGAGTGAGTATGAGTATGCCAGGGCCTCTTGCCACTGCAAAAAAAAACTCCAGATCTATACACTACTTTGCATCTGGCTTTACGTGGGTATGGGGGAATGGAATCCAGGCTATCCAGCTTTGCAAGCAATCACCTTTAACTTCTGATCCATCTCTCCAGCCTACTAATAACTTTTAAAATATCTTATATTTATTTATTTATTTGACACAGAGAGACAGAGAGAGGAAGGGAGGGAGGGAGAGAGAGAGAGAGAGAGAGAATGAATATGGGATGGGCGTGCCAGGGCCTCCAGCCACTGCGAATGAACTCCAGACACATGTGGCACCTGGTGCATCTGGCTAACATGGGTCCTGAGGAATGAAACTTGGGTCCTTTGGCTTTTCCGGCAAATGTCTTGATGGCCCCCACTAATAACTTTTAAATGTGTACAAGCTCAGTAACTTTTTTGTTTTGTTTTGTTTTTTGAGAGGTAGGGCCTCACTCTGGCCCAGCCTGACCTGGAATTCACTATGTAGTCTCGGTGTGGCCTCAAACTCACAGTGATCCTCCTACCTCTGCCTCCCCAGTGCTGGGATTAAAGGCATGCACCACCATGCCCGGCTCAGTAATTTGATATTAGAAAGAATGTTCATCTTCAGATCTTCATACCATGTAGAAGGAATTTTGCCTGGAAAGTAAGTAACAGAGTTAAAAATTACTAAAGTTGAGCGCTCGTTTGCCATACCTCCTGGCCCAGGTTCAATTCTACAGTACCCACTTAAAGTCAGATGCACAAAAGTGGCACATGTGTCTAGAGTTACTGGCAGTGGCAAGAGGTTCTGGCATACCCGTTCTTTTTCCCTATCTCACTCTGCTTGCAAATAAATGAATAAAAAAGATGACTAAAGCTGAGTGTAGTGGTGTACACCTTTAATCCCAACAGAGGTAAAAGAACTGCTGTGAGTTCAAGGCCAGCCCGAGGTTATATACTGAATTACAGGTCAGCCTGGGTTAGAGAGAGACCCTACCTTGGAAACCATCAATCTTGGGAGCTAGCCCAGACTGAGGTGTGAACATCAAATACTAGTTTTATATTTTTCCTAATCTCTTAGTTTGAGAAAATAAATGAAGCCAGAGGTCATTGGACATCATAGATATTGATCCTTATGTCCTGCATGCAGCATTGTCTTTGAGAAGGAGGGTAAGATTTCACTTTCAAGGAGCTTAGAAATTATTCAGGGAGACAAAGATAAATTGTGTTCCAGAGTAATATGGAAAAATTGGAGAATGTTGATCTCAGTCTGATTTTTTTAAAATTTATTTATTTATTTTATTAACAACTTCTATGATTGTAAACAATATCCCATGATAATGGCCTGCCTTCCCCCACTTCCCCCTTTGAAACTCCATTCTCCATCATATCCCCTCCCCCTCTCAATCAGTGTCTCTTTGATTTTGATGTCATGGTCTTTTCCTCCTATTGTGATGGTGTTGGGTAGGTAGTGTCAGGCACTATGAGGTCATGGATATCCAGGGCATTTTGTGTCTGGGGGGAGCACGCTGTAAGGAGTCCTACCCTTCCTTTGTCTCTTACATTCTTTCCGCCACCTCTTCCGCAATGGACTCTGAGCCTTGGAAATTGTGATAGAGATATTGCAGTGCTGAGCCCTCCTGTCACTTTCCAGCACCATGATGCCTTCTGAGTCATCCCAAGGTCACTGCCATCTGAAAAGAGAAGGTTCTCTACCAAAAGTGAGAGTAGCATTAATATATGGGTATGAACATTAAGAGAAGTGCTTACTGGGCAGTTTGATAAGCATAGTATATATATTTAGCCATCAGTCTGATTTATTTTGAGGTAAAGTCTCACTTTATCTCAGGCTGACCTGGAATTTACTAAGTACTCTTAGGCTGGCCTTGAACTCACAAAAATCGTCCTACCTCTGCCTCCCAAGTGCTGGGATTTAAGGAGTATGCCACCATGCCCAGCTCAGTCTGATACTTCTAAAAATATTTTTATTTATTTGCAAGGAGAGAGACAGAAACAGAGGCTGATAGGAGACAGAGAAAGTATGGGTGTGCCAGGGCCTCTTGCCACTGCAAACAAACCCCAGACACAAGTGCCACGTTGTGCACTTGGTTATACATGGGTCCTGGGGAATTGCACCCAGGCCGTCAGGCTTTGTAAGCAAGTCCCCTTAACTGCTGAACCATCTCTCCAGCTCCCAAGTCTGATATTATTTGAGGGGGGTAAAAGATTCATAAATCTTCTGACAGTGTGAGGAAAGCTCTACTAGACCCGCTTTCTCAGAAAAGAAAAAGTACTAGGTTGGCATGTAGTATGTATTTTCTGATCCCACCTGTGGACCCCCAGAGTCTCAGAGTTGTGTTCTCCCAGTGGTCCTCATTAGGAACTGAAAAGGAGCCGTCACTATGCCAAGGAGGAGTGAAAAGGTCTGGCTGGCAAGTGGGACCTGAGTTGAACCTGGCCTAATAGAATTGGAGTCAGCTGAGGATCTAGCAGTAAGCTTCCACCAGGGGGAGCACGGTATGAGCAGCAGTCATTGGAGAGCTGCTGGATTCAAATCAGTCTGTATAGCGGAAGGCAAAGAAAGTTGGCTGAGTGCAGTGGATCTAAATTATAGGGGGGGTTAGAAGCCAAGAAAAGGCATTTAACTTGATGGGGAAGGCACTGGGGAACGGTCTTAGGTTTTTGAAGCCAGAGAATTCTACAAGAAAATCAGAGGGAGTATATACAGAATAATAATAATTTGGAAGTGAGGCAATTACAAGCAGAGATGCCAGTTGTAGAGACTGGTACATTAACCAAGGGATGAGGCAATAAGTGCCCAGACCACGTGGGCCATAGTTAAAACAGGAATGCTTTAATCTGATATATTTTAAATATTTTATAAGGGAATGAAGGGCCAAGGAGATCACTCAGTGGTTAAAGGTTCTTGATTGCAAATGCAAAGCCTGCTGTTCCAGGCTCAGCCATGTACAGGCAGATGCACAGAGTGGCACATGCATCTGGAGTTCATTTGTAGTGACAGGAGGCCCTGGTGATCCCATACTCCCTCTCTCCTTCACTCTCTCTGCTTGCTAATAAATAAAAATATTTAAAAAATAAGGGAATGATTACTTTTTCTATTACTGTTTTCTATATAATATTTGTTGAAACTGTTTGAAATTTAAAATGACTTCTTTACATGCACATTTTTAGCCAACAAATATTTTTATTTTTCATATTTTTATTTATTTATTTATTTATTTGAGAGAGAGAGAGAGACTGGCTGACCTGGAATTCACTATGTAGTTTCAGGTTAGCCTTGAACTCATGGCAATTCTCCTACCTCTGTCTCCCAAGTGTTGGAATTAAAGACGTGTGCCACCATGCCTGGTCTTTTTTTAAAAATTTTTTTGTTGTTCATTTTTATTTATTTATTTGAGATTGACAGAGAGAGAAAGAGGCAGAGAGAGAGAGAGAGAGAGAGAGAGAGAATGGCGTGCCAGGGCTTCCAGCCCCTGCAAATGAACTCCAGACGCATGCACCCCCTTGTGCATCTGGCTAACGTGGGTCCTGGAGAATCGAGCCTCGAACCGGGGTCCTTAGGCTTCACAGGCAAGCACTTAACCACTAAGCCATCTCTCCAGCCTGGTCTTTCTTTCTTTCTTTCTTTCTTTCTTTCTTTCTTTCTTTCTTTCTTTTTCTTTCTTGTTTATGAGGTAGGGTCTCACTCTAGCTCAGGCTGACCTGGAATTCACTCTAGTCTGAGGGTGGCCTGGAACTCAATGTGATCCTCCTACCTCTGCCTCATGAGTGCTGGGATTAAAGGTGTGCGCCACCACGCCTGGCCCTTCTTTCTTTCTTTCTTTTTCTTTTTTTAAGTTATTTATTTATTTATTTGAGAGAGAGAGAGAGAGAGAGGCAGATAGAGATAGAAAGAATGAGAGAATGGGCATGCCAGGGCCTCCAGCCACTGGAAATGAACTCCAGATACATGTGCCACCTTGTGCATCTGGCTTACGTGGGTCATGGGGAATCGAACCATGGTCCTTTGACGGCAAGTGCCTTAACTGCTACACCATTTCTCCAGCCCTCTTTTTTTTTTTTTTTTTTTTGGTTTTTCGAGGTAGGGTTTCACTCTAGCCCAGGCTGACCTGGAATTTACGCTGTAGTCTCAGGGTGGCCTCGAACTCACGGCGATCCTCCTACCTATGCCTCCCAGTGCTGGGATTAAAGGCATGTGCCACCACACCTGGCCCTCTTTTTTTTTTTTTTTTGAGGTAGAGTCTTGCTTTAGCCCAGGCACACCTGGAATTCACTATGTAGTCTCAGGTTGGCTGCAAACTCACAGTTATCCTCCTAGGTTGGTCTCACAAGTGCTGGTATTAAAGGTGTGCACCACCATTCCCAGCTCTTTTTCTTTTCTTTCTTTTTATCTTATTTTATTTTGTTTTTTCGAGGTAGGGTCTCACTTTAGCCAAGGCTGACCTGGAATTCACTATGTAGTGTCAGGGTGGCCTCAAACTCACAGCAATCCTCCTACCTTTGCCTCCCGAGTTCTGGGATTAGAGATGTGTGCCACCACGCCTGGCTTTTTTCTTTTTCTCTTTTTGGCTTTTCAAGGTAGGGTTTTGTTCTAGCCCAGGCTAATTTGGAATTTACTATGTAGTCTCAGGGTGGCCTCGAACTCACGTTGATTCTCCTATGTCTGCCTCCCGGGTGCTGGGACTAAAGGCGTGCACTACCACACCCAGCTCTACTTTTTCTTTTTTAAAATTAATTAACTAATTTTTGTTTTTTTGAGGTAGGGTCTTAACACTAGCCCAGGTTGTGCTGGAACTTATTCTGTAGTCTCAGTTTGGCCTCGAACTCAGTCACAGTGATCCTCCTACCTCTGTCTCCCAAGTGCTGGGATTAAAGGCTTGCACCACCATGCCTGGCTCACTTCACCTCAATGTATGCAACCTCCTTACTTGTTACCATAATGAGACCATTGGCCTTCTCACTTGCTTCTTCCTTAAACATTTCTCCTCTGCATATTGTATTGCCTACATATTTCTAGCAAAACTGCTTCAAAGTAACACCACCTACAACTCCTTTCCTTCTTAACTTTCTTTACTTCCTCTTCCCTGCCTGCTGTGTTGCAGTCACAGTGAATTTGTCATCCCTTCAACATGCCATATTCTTTGTCACATGGGCTGGGATGGGGCAGGGTGAGAGGATAAGAAACGCTTTACAATTATATTCACATTTTTTCCTGCCTTCTTGGAAACAACCATTTTTAATCTTGTCTTATAGGAATTATTACTGTTAATGACTCTGTGGCACTTGAAGTTCCACTGGATAACATGTTTAGGTGCAAGAGTTTAACAACTGACAAAAGGGATTCTGTTGTCCAGAAATACTGGGATGTTTTTGTACAAGCTTTTGTCCAAAACGGCACAGTGAGCAAAAAAGGTAAGTTGTTGAAGTATGTATTTGTATATGTGGGTCCTAATTTAAGGGCGGAGTCTATCAAGTGACTTTCATTGAGGTGATTATCTGAAAGCATTTATTAAGGCTTATTTGTAGCCTCTACTAGCTATTTTTTTGAGGTAGGATCTCACGCTAGCCCAGACTGACCTGGAATCCACTATGTAGTCTGAGGGTGGCCTTGAACTCACAGTGATCCACTTACCTCTGCCTCTTGAGTGCTGGGATTAAAGGTGTGTGCCACCATGCCCAGCTTCTAGCTATTTTTTTAAAAAAAATATTTTATTTTTATGTATTTATTTCACACACACACACACACACACACACACACACACAGAGAGAGAGAGAGAGAGAGAGAGAGAGAGAATATGAGAATGGGTGCCCCAGGGCCTCCAGCCACTGCAAATGAACTCCAGACATATGGGTCACCTTGTGCATCTGGCTAACATGGGTCCTGGGGAATTGAACCTGGGTCCTTTGGCTTTGTACGCAAACGCTTTAACCTCTTAGCCATCTGTCCAGCCCTTCTAGCTATGGTTTTTAAAGTGATAGCAATTTTTGGGCCAGAGAGGTAGCTTAGCAGTTAAGGCACTTGCCTGTGAATCCTAAAGATACAGGTTCCATTCTCCAGCTCCCACATAAGCCAGATGCACATGGTGGAGCATGTGTCTAGAGTTCGTTTGCAGTGGCTAGAGGCCCTGGAGCACCCATTCTTTCTCTATTTCTCTCTCTCTTGTACATAAATAAAATAAAATATTTAAAGTAGTAGCAATTGTTACTGCTAATTGCAAAGAGAACCTGTAGTATTGATGATATACACATGGGATGGTCTTTTAGAAGACTTCCTATGTTATTTTCAGGTGATAGAAACCTAACTGCCAAACAGATCCTCAAAGAGTAGTTCTTTACACTTAGTAATTGCAGTACCAAAGTTTAGAACTTAATCTCTGTTATTGGGCATTGTGGTGGATGCCTTTAAACCCAGCACTTGGGAGACAGAGGTAGGAGGATCACTGTGAATTTGGGACCATCGTGGGACTAAAGAGTGAGTTTCAGGTCAGCCTGGGCTAGAGTGAGATCCTGCCTTGAAAATACAAACAACAACAACAAAGAAATTAGGCTGGCTGTGGTGGCGCATGCCTTTAATCCCAGCACTTGGGAGGCAGAGGTAGGAGGATCGCCGTGAGTTCCAGGCCACCCTGAGACTACATAGTTAATTCCAGGTCAGCCTGGGCCAGAGTGAGACCCTACCTTGAAAAAACAAACAAACAAAAAAAAAAAAGAGATTAGATTTCTGTGTTCTAATTTTGACTTTTATGAGTTGAGTTATTCTTATAACTTTTGTGGATGCCTTTGTGGGAATGTAGTAACTTCTCGTTCATCAGTTTCAGAAAGCTACTAACACTTCCTAAGATGTTGAAATGCCTCTGATTTGCTGTAGGGGGATGGAAATAAAAGGTTCCTCTGTTTTTAAATCCTTTAATGATTTCAAACTTATTTTTAGCAAGCAGTATAATTCCTTATAGTAGTTGCATGTGGGAAGCAAGAGAGCATGCTAGCTGGGGAGGGTGTTTTCAGACTTATCTCTGACTTTTACATCAGAGGCAGTGAAGTTATTTGAAATGAGGGCATTTGAAGGCCTGGAAAAGAACATGTGGCCACATGTGAGTAACTCAAAACTTTGGATGTTGTTGAGTTTGTTTGCTGTGTTATAACTTGCAGACAATATCTGTACAAGAAGCAGTAGTTTAAGAACCTCTTGCTCACCAGGTGTGTTGGCTCACTCCTGTAATCCTAGCACTTTAGAGGTTGAGCTGTGTGGATTGCTGTAAGTGAGTTCCAGGTTAGCCTGAGCTAGAATAAGACCTTGCCTTAACCACCCACCCCCCCAAAAAAACAACCAACCAACCAAACATACAAAAAAACCTCTTACCTGATTTAAAATATGCAAAACATGGTAGCATGATCTTGTTTTCTTCTAATTCACTCTCAAAGGCTTTTATACATGAAAAATATTTGCTTTTCCATTGCATAATAAGGTAGGATGAACACTGCTCTGATTTATTTTGTCCTTTGCCTTAGAATATTTGTGCCAGAATGATCGACCTGCCACAACGGTAGCACCCATCATTCACACCACCGAGCCATCTCCTACTACAACACCCACCCCAAAGGGAAAACCAGAGGTTGGAAACTACACGGTTAGTCATGGCAATGACACCTGTCTGCTGGCTACCATGGGGCTGCAGCTGAACATCACTCAGGAGAAGGTAGGGTTGTCTGTTTTTACCAGTACGTCCTTTTATTGTATTTCCTCCCCAATATTGTATCCTACTCCTCACCAAGAATAGTGCTGTTATAATGATTTAGCTTCTTAAAATATTGATTTACTATATATCGAGAGAGAGAGAATATATGAATGGGCACACCAGGGCCTCTAGCCACTGCAAACAAACTCTGGATGCACGTACCACCTTGTACCTCTGGCTTTATGTGGGTATTGGGGAATTGAACCTGGGTTCTTAAGGCTTCACAGGCAAGCGTCTTAACTGCTAAGTTATCTTTCCAGCCCTGGGATGATTTAAGTTTAAATGGAGATTTGATATTGATTTAAGTGGTTTTTTTAAAAATTTCTTTTCTAGCCGGGCGTGGTGGCGCACGCCTTTAATCCCAGCACTCGGGAGGCAGAGGTAGGAGGATCACCAAGAGTTTGAGGCTACCCTGAGACCACATAGTGAATTCCAGGTCAGCCTGAACCAAAGTGAGACCCTACCTCGAAAAACTAAAAAAAAAAAAATTAAAAATTTCTTTTCTATTATTATTGACAACATATTTAGTATGGATACATCATGTGTTGGTAATCTCTTTTTCCTCATCCTTGTCCCCATTCCTCTGGGGACACTCCTTAGTGGGATTGCAGGTGCTCCCTTTGGGGTCGTGGGTTATGCGTTGTGGGAGCAGCAGTCAGTTATTTTTGGGGGAAGGGAATGCCTCTGGGCATGATGTCTCAACCTGGGGCTCTTAGAATCTTTCCTCCCCTTTTCCACAAAATTCCCTGAGTCGTGGTGGGTGAGTTTTAAGTTTACTTCAGTGTTGAGCTCTTAGGAACCTCTGGATCTCTGCTTTGGTAAGTGTTCAGTGTCTGCAGAGTCTACTTCAGCATGGAAGCAGCATTCTTGCTAATCTCCCCTGAAAAAGAAGATAGATTCTCCAATGGAGAGTGACATCAGCATAATTTAAAAGGGATAAGCATTATTAATGTAAGGAGAATTTGATGTATGTGACCCCTCTTTTATCCAAAGACTAGTGGGAGAGTGACACTGGAGAGCATAATCTTGTCTCCATAGGCTTCTGATCTGGTTCCCAATTCTAGATATGGGTTCCTTTACACTGAGCAGATCTCTCTCTTTGTCTCTCTCTCTTTTTACTTTTTTCCCCTTTTTATTGACAGCTTCCATACTTACAGACAACAAACTGATAATTTCTACCCTGCTTTATACCCTTCTCAGATCCACTCTCCATCATATCCCCTCACTCTCTCCATTTGTCTCTCTTTTATTTTGATGTTATATTTTCTTCCTGTTATGAGGGTCTTGTGAAGATAGTGCTAGGCTCTGCGAAGTCATGGATATCAAGGCCAATTTCTGTCTGGTCGATTGCATTGTTAGTAGTCCTACCTTCCTTTTGGCTCTTACAGTCTTTCCACCACCTCTTCCTCAATGGACCCTGAGCCTTGGAAGGTGTGATAAAAATGTTTCAGTGCTGAACATTTCCTCTGTCACTTCTTCTCAGCACTGTGGTGCCTTTTTAGTCATCTCAGTCGTCAGCACCATCTGAAAAGAAAAGCTTCTCTAACCAAAAGTGAGAGTAGCATTAATATATGGGCATGAACATTAATTAAAGTGTTTTCAGGGCAGTTTGGTGAGCATAATATATATAATAATAATATATATATTTAGCCAGATGAGAGCAGGCATTTTACTCCTAATGCTCATGACCTCCCCCACCATAGGCTTTTGATTAGGTTTCAGTGCCACACATGTATTCCCTCCCATAGAGTGGGTCTCCAGTCCAGTTAGAGAGTAGTTGGTTTCCCCCATAACAGACATGCCACTATTCTACCCATTGGCTCATTTGACCTGGCTGGCCAAACTTGAGCCTTGTAATGTGTACTGTTTTCACCACTGATGGCTTCTGTCTCCCATAAGGCTGCATGCAGTGCAGCTTTTTCCAGCTTTCTGTCAGCTTATATAGATGGGAAAAATTTTCAGCTCAGCCCCAGTTTGATTTCTCTATGACCTTGCAGCCCAGGCATGTGGAGTCTTCAGCAATATGGTTTTATCATCTATTCCTGGTGTGAAACCAAGAGCCTTGGTAATAGTCTATAATGTTTTAAGGGTATCAGTGACCTCCTTGGCCAACAACTCACTGGAAGGTATTCCATCCCTTGCACTGAAATTTTTCTAGTAACAGCCTGTGGTTTCTGGGTGTGCCATTATCCAAAAAAGTAGGTTATCATGTGGCTTATTCACAATAACCTGAATTTTGATGACCCCTCCCCCACACTCCTTTTACTCATTCTTCCCTTGACCTCACTTAGCCCATTCCACCCACAGTAATCTGTCCATCTACTTACATACGTAGAGTGCCATCTCCTTAAATCCACCCCTCTCCTCGCTCCCTTATAGCCCTTTTCTAGCTTACTGGCCTCTGTTACATCTTTTTTTTTAATTAGCTGTGGGCATATTTTGTATGTGAACAAGAAATGTTGGTACCATCCTTTCCCTCCTCCCTGCCCCTTTTCTGAGGAGACCTTCTTCACTGGGGATGTAGGTCAACCCCATGGGGATGGTGGGTCATGTATTATGGGGGCGGCAGTCAGTTATGGGGGAGAGGCAATGTCTTTGTGCATAATGTCCCAACTTGTGGCTCTAACAATCTTTCCACCCCCTCTTCTGCAAAATTCCCTGAGCCATGCTGGAAGCATTTTAAGTCTACTTCAGTGATGGGCACTTAGGTAGGAGCCTTTGGATCTCTGGTCTGATAGGTGTTTGGTAGGTGTCCTCAGTATCCTTCTCTATCACCCTTGTGCTGATATCAGATTCACTAAGAAAGCAGCACTCTTGCTCATTTCCCCAATTCCTCTGGGGTGTCAGCTGGGGCTGGGATGGAGTTCACTGGGTCGTTTATCTCCTCAGGTCCAGCTCTTGTCTGAAAAAGAGAAGCAGATTCTCCAACGGAGAATGAAGTCAGCACTGGTTAAATGGGATAGCCATTATTACTTTAGAGAGAATTAAAAGGATTTAGACCCTATTATAGCCCAAGGTTAGTGGGAGCTTGGCAATGGAAAGCAGAATCGTTATCTGGATATGATTCTGACTGGTTTCCCACTTCCAGATATGGTTTCCTTTCCACTGAATGGATCTGTTAACCAATCCAAGAACAGTTGGTTACCCACCATGGCTGTGTGCCAACATTGCACTTGTGTGAGCATCAGGTCAGGTTGTTTGCTTGAGTCGCTTAGACTTTGAGTTGCTTGGACAGATGTTGGCCACTTTCCCCCAGTAGCTCACGTAGTGCCTTCCAGCACTAGACGGGCTAGTTGTCTGGGGACTGGCTCTCCTCTGGATTCAAACCAGGTCTCTCCATGGTCTGTGCCGACAGCATTTGGTGTCTTCAGCAGTAGGGTCTTACCATTATCCTCTGGTGAGTAATCAAGTGCTCTGACAGAAGTCTGTCTTGCTTGTTTTGGGAGATCTAGTAGGTCTCTCTGATCAACAGCTCATTGTGGGTGTAGACCAACATCCTGGTACAGGGAATTACAGGTCAGCACCAATGGAAAAGGAAAAAGAAAAAGCCAGAGAAGAAAGAGAAACAGGAGAAATTTGAGGGCCCTTCGATTCAGGTCTGAGCAGATCTCTTAGCCAGTCAGAAAGCTATTGGTTACCCACCAAGGCTGTGTGCCACTATTACTGTGGCATGTAGATCCCATCAGGGTGTTTGCTTCTGAGTAGCTTAGACCTCTGGATGCTCAGACCGTTGTTGGACACTTTCCCCCATTAGCTCATATAGCGCTTTCTAGCACTAGATGGGCTAACTGTCTGGGGACTAGCTCACTTCCAGATTCCAGCCAGGTCTTTCCATGCTCTGTGTTGGCAGCATATGGTGTCTTCAGTAATAGGGTCTTAGATTTTGCCTCTTGTGGGTAATCAAGTGTTTTGACAGAAACCTGTCTTGATTTGGGAACCTTGTAGGTCTCTCTGATCTACAGTTCAATGTCCATAGCAACCGATCTCTGGTACTGAGAGATATAGGCCAGAGACAGAATTTTTTTTTAAGCTTAGGCTTCATCCCACCCTCTCCAGCCCCCCCCCCCTTTTTGGGTTTTTCGAAGTAGGGTCTCACTCTAGCCCAGGCTGACCTGGAATTCAATATGGAGTCTCAGGGTGGCCTTGAACTCATGGCGATCCTCCTACCTCTGCCTCCCGAGTGCTGGGATTAAAGGTGTGCGCCACCATGCCCGGCTCTTTTTTTGTTTTTTTTTTGAGGTAGGGTCTCACTGTAGCTCAGGCTGACCTGGAATTCCCTATGTAGTCTCAGGGTGGCCTCGAACTCATGGCGATTCTCACACCTCTGCCTCCCAAGTGCTGGGATTGGGATTAAAGGTGTGCGCCACCATGCCTGGCCTCCAGGGCCCTTCTTTTCAGGTGCTCTCCCCTTATTCATTTTGAGGGTTATATCTTTTAGTCTATCTCCAAGGATAAAGGTTTCTATGGTATCAGTTCATTTTGGATTTAGTGTTTATTTTAATTTTGAGAGAGAGATAAAGGGGGGGGGAGAGAGAGAGAGAGGGAGAACACCTAGGTTTCCACCACTGCAATCAAACTCCAGATGCATGTGCCACCCTGTGCATCTGGATTATGTGGGTCCTTTGGCTTTGCAGCAAGCACCTTAAGCACTAAGCCATCTTTCAAGCCCTAAGTGTTGTTTTTAAAATATTTCTTTATGTGTGTATGGATGGGTGGGTGTGCCAGGGATTTTTTTGTTGACAATGTCAGACACACACTCCGCTTTGCATCTGGCTTTATTTGGGTACTGGAGAATCAACCCCTGCATGCAAGCTTTGCAAGCAAGTACCTTTAACCACTGAGCCAAATCTCCTTAGTCCCTGACTTAGATTATTTTTGTTTTCTTTTCTAAAATAAGATCACTCTAGCTCAGGCTGACCTGAAATTCACTCTGTGGCTCCAGGCTGGCATCAAACTCATGGTCATCCTACTACCTCATTCTCAAGTGCTTGGCTAAAAGACCTACATGTGGGCCTACATGTGATTTAGGCTTTGATTAGTTTGGAGTGACTATAAACATAGAGTTAATGCCATCTGCTAGATATTCTTTGTTATTTTATCCAGGTAGAAACTGTAATCCAGGCTGACCTGGAATTCACTATGTAGTCCCAGGTTCATGCCTATAATCCCAACATTCTGGAGGCTAAAGTAGGAGGATTTCTGTGAGTTTGAGGCCAGCCTGTGTTATAGGGAGTTCAAGGTAGCCATCCTGGGCTAGAATGATACCCTTCTTAAAAAGAGCAAAAAAGAAAAAAAATCTATCTTCGTTTACATTCTAGTAGCCCTCAGTAGCTCAGAGTATGCATACTTGGGCTGGAGAGATGGCTTAGTGGTTAAGGAAGGCACTTACCAGCAAAGCCAAAAGATCCAGGTTTGATTCCCTAGTACCCAGGTAAACCCAGATGCACAAGGTGGCACATGTGTCTGGAGTTCATTTGCAGTGGCTAGAGGCCCTGGCATACCCATTATCTCTCAATTCAAGTAAATAAACAAATAAATAAATAGACAAAATATTAAAAAAAGAAGCTGGATGTGGTAGCCTTAAATCCCAGCTTGGGAGGCAGAGGTAGGAGGATCACTGTAAGTTCGAGGCCAGCCTGAGAATACACAGTGAATTCCAGGTCATCCTGGGCTAGAGTGAGACCCTACCTTGAAAAAAAAATAAATGAAAGAATATACATAGTTGAGCAGCCAGTTTAAAATATGGGTCTTTAAAAGAAAGAAACAAGCCGGGCATGGTGGCGCACTCCTTTAATTCCAGCACTTGGGAGGCAGATGTAAGAGGATCGCTGTGAGTTCAGGCCACCCTGAGTCTACATAGTTAATTCCAGGACAGCCTGGGCTACAGTGAGACCCTAACTTGAAAAACCAAAAATAAATAAATAAATAAATAAATAAATAAATAAAATAAATACAAATCTTGGGCTGAGGATGTAGTTCAGAGTAGAGTACTTTCCAAGCATAGGTGGGGCCCTAGTTTCCATCACCAGCATCCTCACAAATTAAAAAAAAAAAGGAAAAGAAAACTCACCCTTTGATGTGAAACATCAATGGTGTGTGGGAGAGCTCAGTGATGTGTTACCTCTACTATTTGATGACTCAGATCAGGAACATGCTCAAGTACTCTGTTAGTTGCTTTGTTCCACTGAGGCACTAGAGGGAGTGCGAGGGAAGAAATCCCATTTCCAGGATCCTGTGACTGAAACAAATTCGACAGATGTCTTCTTGTGCTTCCTACAAGTAATATGTTTTCTCTTGGCTCATTACTGAGGAAGCTTCCCGCTTGTCATTGTTGTTGTTGAAGTCATCTGAGTCATACCTCGAGGGCCCAGGCCAAGTTTGTTTGAAAGTGAGACACCATCAATTCAAGTAGCCAAACAGAGGAATTTTTGTTCCAACACTGAAGTTGATTTTATTGGAGGGTAAGGCATTGCTGTCGACGTTCATAGTTAATGTGTTCTTTCCTCTTGCTTCTTTCCCTAAAGGTTTCCTCAGTTTTTAACATCAACCCCAAAACAACTAGCTTCACTGGCAGCTGCCAGCCTCAAACTGCTCAACTTCGACTGAACAACAGCAGGATTCAGTATCTTGACTTTGTCTTCGCTGTGGTAAGTAACAGATCTTTCTAAAGTTAGGGTCATTCTTTGAAAAATACATATGAAAGTCTAAATAGAGTATGCATACATATGAGACACAATTATAAAATACAGTCTACTGAACCCTGTTCATGTCTCACAGTTGACTGTGGTCTGGACTATTGTATCAAAGATTACCAAAAGTGGCATTCTGCCATTATATAGACTATGTGGTAGCAGCAAGAATGAACTTGCATCAAAAAACTCTCTATAGGGCTGGGGATATAGCTCAGTGGTGAAACTCCCTAGTACCCATGCAAAGACAGATACCCAAAGTGCTGCATGCGTCTGAAGTTTGGGTGCAGTGGTAAGAGGCCCTGGCATGCCCATATCTCACTCAGTCTTTTTCTTGCTCTCGTTTTTCTTTTCTTGCTCACTCCAGCTCTTTTTTTTTCATTTGCCTCCTGCTTGCAAATAAATATTTTTGTTTTTGTTTTTGTTTTTCAAGGTAGGGTCTTGCTCTAGGCTAGGCTGACCTAGAATTCACTATGTAGTTTCAGGATGGCCACTCCTACCTTTGCCTCCTGAGTGCTAGGATCAAAGGCATGTGCCACCACGCCCAGCCTCATTTTTCTTTATAGCTGAATAAAACTCCACTGTTAATGTACTGCATCTTCCTTATCCACTCATCAGTTGATGGGGATCTAGGCTGATTCCATGTCACAGCTGTTGTGAATAGAACATCAATAAATATACATGAGCAAGTATCTCTGCCGTAAAGTATAGAGTGCTTAGGATATATGCCCAGGATTCTATAGCTGGATCATATGATAAATCTATTTTTAGCTGTTTGACAAACCTCCATACTGATTTCCACAATGGCTGCCCTAGTTTATACTCCCACCAACAAGTGAATAAGGGTTTCTCTTTCACCATACCCTTACCAGCATTTTTTGTCATTGGATTGCTTGATAATAGCCAATCTGACCAGAGTGAAATGGAATTTCAAAGTAGGGGGGAGAGATAAAGAAAGATAAAGAGAAAGGGCATGCCAGGGCCTCTAGGTACTGCAAATGAACTCCAGATGCATGTGCCATGTCTGGCTTTATGTGGGAATTGAACTCTGGCCATTAGGCCTTATGGGCAAGTGCCTTAATGGCTGAGCCTTCTCTCCAGCTCTAAAACATTTTTGTTTACTTATACATTAAAGATCAGGGAGAGACAGGGCATGTCAGAGTCTGCAGCCACAGCAAACAAACTCTAGATGCACATAAATGCCACTTTGTGCATTTATGGATATTGAAGAATCAAACCCAGGCGAACAGATTTTGTAAGCAAGAGCTGTAACCACATAGCAATCTCCCCAGCCCCTACTTTCTTTAAAAAATCATTTATTTGAGAAGCGGAGAGTGAAAGCAAACGAATATGGGCTCTCCGAGCCTCCTGCCTCTGAAAATAAACTCTAGACATATGTGATCTTATGTGGGTGGTGAAGAATTGAACTCAGGCCATCAGGGTTTGCAGGCAAGCACCCTTAACCCCTGAAACATCTCTCTATCCACTCCCCCCACTTTATTTTTCCCCACTTTTTTGTGAGGTAGGGTCTTACTCTAGTCCAGGCTAACCTGGAATTCACTATTTTAAAAAATATTTTATTTTTATTTATTTATTTATTTGACAGAGAAAGAGGGCGAGAGAGTGAGAGAATGGGTGCATCAGGGCCTCCAGCCACTGCAAACAAACCCCAGGTGTGTGAGCCTGGGGAACCGAACTTAGGTCCTTTTACAGGCAAACGCCTTAACCACTAAGCCGTCCCTCCAGCCCTGGAACTCACTATTTAATCTCAGGCTGGCCTCGAATTCACAGTGTTGCTTTTAACTCTGCCTCCTCAGTGATTAAGGTGTGTGACACCACACCCAGCCCCATTTTATTTTTGTAGCAGGATAATTTGTTTTCCCCCCATGTGGGGATCAAACTGTGGGTCTCATGTATGCTAGGCAAGGACTGTACCACTGAGCCACACTCTTAGTCACTTATGTATTTATCCTCTCTTCCCTAGTCGCTTATGTATTATCTTATCTTCCCTGGCAGATTGAAAGCACTGTGAGGGCAAGGCCAAAATCTGGTTCATTTTGCTAGTTCCCTGAAGCATTTAGACTTACTACTTTATACTTACTATGCACTCAGAAATTAAAGAATTAAATTGAAAAGGTAATAGCAATTAAAAATCAAGTAAGTAGGCCAGGCATGGTGGCTCACACCTTTAATCTCAGCACTTGGGAAGCTGAGGTAGAAGGATTTCTGTGAGTTGGAGGCCAGCCCAAGACTAATTCCAAGTCAGTCTGGGCTAAAGTGAGATCCTACCTCAGAAACAAAGCAAAACAAAAATCAATAAATAAGCTGGGTATGGTGTCCCAAGCCTTTAATCTCAGTATTAGGGAAATTGAGGTAGGATTATCACCATGTAGCCTGGGCTACATAGTCAGCTGGAGCTAGAGTGAGACCCTGGTCAAAAAGAACTAAACAAAAACAAGAATGAAAAAGGGGCTGGGGAAATGGCCCAGCAGTTAAAGGTGCTTGCTTGCAAAGCCTAATGGCAGTGGTTCAATTCCCCTGCATACACATAAGCCCAGATACGAAGTGGTACATGCATTTGGAGTTTTTGCAGTGGCAGGAGGCCTGGTGTATCCATTTACTCTCACACACACTCTATTTCTCATAAATAAATAAATATATATATTTTGAATATTTTTAAATATTTTATTCATTTATTTATTTGTAAGAGAGAGAGAGAGAGAAAGAGAGAAAGAGAAAAGGTAGATACAGAGAGAGAGAGAGAATGGGCACACCAGGGCCCCTAGCCAGTGCAAATGAACTCCAAACACATGCGCCACCTAGTGCATCTGGCTTTACATGGGTCCTGGGTCTTTTTGCTTTACTAGTAACCGCCTGAATCATTAAGCCATCTCTTCAGCCCATAAATAAATACATATTAAAATATTTTATTTATTTATTTATCTTAGAGAGGGAGGGGGTCAGATAGAGAGAGAGGGAGAGAGAATGGGTGTGCCAGGGCCTCTAGCCACTGTAAACAAACTCCAGGTGTATGCACCACCTTGTGCATCTGGCTTACTGGGGAATTGAACCTGGGTCCTTAGGCTTTGCAGGCAAGCACCTTAACTGCTAATATAAATCAATAATGAGTACATGCTAGAGCTCATAGCGGAGAAAAAGAGAGGGTAAACTTGGAGGAGCTGAAAGGCAGAGAGAGCCTGGTTAAGAGGACATTGTGATCCACGCTAGGTAGTGTGGACTCCTCACATAACAAGAGGAATAAAATAGAGGGCATGAGTCATTAGGTGTTCAGGAACACAGGGCTAGTATGATCCAATCATTCGGAAATGAAATTCAGAGGAAAAGGGTTTTGTGACAGTGACAAAACTTGTAGTTTATTCAGCTGGTTCAGGTCGCATCTGTGGTTTCCTCTTCTGCATAGTGGCACTATTTTGCTCCTGTTCTGTAGGTATAAACTGTACCTTTAAGACAGTTGTGATAATGTTTTTAATTTAAAGCTCTTTTTCAAACAGAAAAATGAAAACCGGTTCTATCTGAAAGAAGTGAATGTCAGCATGTATTTGGATAATGGTTCTGGTAAGCAAAGCCTTTGGCCTCAGGGAGAAGAATGTGGGCGATTCCAAAGGAAGAGAAGCTATAATTATTACATAATAATGTCTTATGTACTGGAACAGAAGATGCTAGGTCCCTTGGCCACAAGTTAAATCTGTAATGTGCCAAGGTGTTGTCTTTGCTGTATCTTATCTTTCAAAAGTATGGTGGATAATAGTTAAGGATATGACCAATTGTTAGACTATAGAAACATCTGTAGAAAGACAGAAAAAACTGGCTATGGTGGTGCGGGAGGCAGAGGCAGGAGGAATATAAGTCTGATATGAGCTTGGGCTGCATAGTGATTTCCAGGTCATCTTGAGCTACATACACAGTGAGGCTTAGTCTACAAAACAAATAAGCAAGATATGGGAATGTAGTCATGGAAAAAATTGCTTTTCTTTTTGTAAGACTTTCAAAGAGCAAAGGTGATTTTAAAGCAAAGGTGAAGGAAGCAGAGAGAACAGAGGCTTCTCATGGAGGAGGGGACTCTAGAGGCGGGGATCCCAAGAATTGCTTCCTGTGGGGAGACCCTGACCCTTAAAGCCTCATCCTTCACTGAATCCCAAGGGTTGTCTCTCTTTTGTCTTTGATGCTACTAGAATAAGATGTTACTAACCTGTCTTTTTTTCTGTAAAGTTTTTAGTGTTGCAAATAACAACCTTAGCTCCTGGGATGCCCCTCTGGGGAGTTCATATATGTGCAACAAAGAGCAGGTTGTTGCAGTGTCTGGAACATTTCGCATAAACACCTTCAATCTAAGGGTTCAACCTTTCAATGTGACAGGAGGAAAGTATTCTACAGGTAAGAATCAAGCATACTTAGTTATGTTCTTCTCTTGGTGTGGGTTGCTTTTTTAAAAAAATTCTTCAAGGTAGGGTCTCATCTCTGGCCCAGGCTAACCTGGAATACACTATGTAGTCTCCAGGTGGCCTCTCTCAGTGATCCTCCTACCTCTGCCCAGTGCTGGGATTAAAGGCGTGCCCCACCACGCCTGATTTGGGCAGCTTTTTCCTGGGAGTCATGCACATGGACACCAAAAGAGAGAACTGGGAAGTCACCTCTGGATTCTGATAGAAAGTTCTCACAGCCTGGAGCAAATTATGTAACTTTGTCTTTGGCTCATCATTTTAGGCAAGCTAGATTTTTTTTTTAAATCTGAAAACCAGATTGTTAGAGCCACAAGTTGGGACATTATGCATAGAGACATTGCCTCTTCCCCGTAAGTGATGGCTACCCTCACAATGCATGATCCATATTCCCCAACGAGGAGGGTCCCTTTGGAGGGGGACAGGGATAAGGGTAAGGATGATACCAACATGTGCTGTTTTACACACTGAATATTTCCATAACTAATAAAAAATCTGAAAACCACTTGTAACATTGAGGTAAGGAATAGGTGTTCCCCCCACCCAGGTTTGAGTTTGAGAGTATGATGGCACTTGGAACAACAGCTTTGAGCACTTTGCATCTGCCTTCATGGGGCCAGCTTCTGCTGGAAACATTTTCATACCTGAATGAATGCAGTCAGTAGCAGAATCTCCCCTCTTATGAACTCTGGTTTTACCCAAATGATGTGGAGTCCTCAAAGCATGTAAGTGCGAGTGAGACTTTTTGAAGTTCTCCTTTGGACTAATGATGACATTTACCAGATTTTTTTTAAATGAAACCCCTATGAAGGGCTCATTATAATGTGTTCCTTTGAATATGAAAGATAGTTAACATTACAAGATTAAAATGTGCACAAAAAAAAAACAAATGCATAGAATTCCTTAAGTGACTTATCTTTTTTTAAACCAATTACTTAAAATTGGGGATTTGTGGATCGCAGCTTTGCTGAGCAGAGCTATTCTAAGTCATTGTCATTTTCTTAAACAATCAGTTCAGTGGTTTAGAAGGAAATGTAGAAGTTGTGATTAAAGTGAATATGCTGTGAGCCATTTGGCTACCTCTGTAGTGGTGTTGAATGCCTAGTCTGCCTTGCTTACGCCAAAAATAAATCAGGTTTTGTACTCCACCATTCTTCTGAGTGGAGAGTTTAATCACAACTTGTCAGGTGTGATGCTCTCAAAACTTAGGAGAGGTGTAGGCAGGAGGATCAGCAATTCAGGGTGATCCTCAGTTACATAGTAAGTTTGAGGCCAGCCTGAGCTACAAGACCCTGTCTTAAAAACAAATCACAACCCCCAAATCAACTCTCCCTTTTGTTGATTTTGCTTATGTACTTTGTCTTGCTCTTTTGGTTGATGTATTTGGGAATTTTTGTTTCGTTTTGTTTTGTTTTTCAAGGTAGGGTCTTGCTCTATTCCAGGCTGACCTGGAATTTACTATGTAGTCTCAGGGTGGCCTCAGATTCATGTGATCCTCCTACCTTGGCCTCCCGAGTGCTGGGATTAAAGGCATGCACCATCATACCTGGCTTATTTTGATAATCTTTATGTACCACCCCTATATCATCATTACCCTAACTAGAGTTTTAAATTTGTGTTTAGAATTTAAAATCATTTGCAGTGCTATTGTCAGCATAGACCTATTTATGTAGTCATCTATAGTAGAAATGAGCTGCTGTTGTCTAATTTGAAACTTTGGGTGACAAAGAATTTTCACATTTAATACCGATACTGAATACATAACCTATTTGTGGAACTAGGTTCTTGGCTGTGGGTGCCTATAAATATAACACACAGGTAATATTTGAGTGTATCCAGGGAGGAAATAGAATTGCAGTAATGTTGAATAGTGTTGATGGGATTTTATTGCATCAGACTACTCCCTATAAATAGAAGAAATAACTCCAGAAATAGCCCCTCTGGGCTGCTATTCTGGATCAGATAAGAAATGTAGTAAACGCGCTCAAATTAGCAAGAAGTCTTAGTTTATTTTTAACACTTGAAGCTACTAAAATGAATATTCTAAGTCAAGGATATTCAGGTTTTTTTTTTTTTTTTTTTGGACAAGGTCTTAGCCTTTAAGGTCATAGTATGTGTTACAACTGTTCAACTCTGTCATTGTAGTAAGAAAAATTTATTGGCAACATATATAGCTAAGTGTTGCCATATTTCAATAAAACTTTATTTTTGACTGGGTGTGGGTGGCACATACCTTTAATCCCACCAGGCTGAGGTAGGAGGATCACTGTGAGTTCCAGGCCAGCCTGGGCTACAGAGTAAGTTCCAGGTCAGCCCTGGCTAGTGTGATACCCTGCTCAAAAACACACACACACATCCAAATTTTATCAGCCTTGGCTAGTGTGATACTCTGCTCAAAACACACACACACACACATATCCAAATTTTATTAGCCTTGGCTAGTGAGATACCCTGCTCAAAAAACACATACACACAACCAAACTTTAGTTTTAGGTATTAAAATGTTAATTTCATGCTTCACAAAATACTAGTCTTCTTGCTTTGTTGATCCCACTGCAAAGGAATTCCTAAGCCCCCCCCCCTCCCCGATTATTATAGCCTAGTGACATTCTCATGTTCCCACTTTTTCCAAAGACATTTACTCTCCCACTGAGGGGTTAAATTAATTTTGTACAAATGGACTAGATTAGGTCTGTTTACTTCTGATAAAGCAATAATCCTATCATCTTGGGAAGGACTTAGAATATAAACAAACATATATACATGTATGTATATATACTATGTAATTTGTATTTAGCATTATAAATGAATATATATTATTCACATATATTAATATCTCTTCATATATTCACAAATGAAAGGGCAAATGTAGTGTAGTGTTTTTTTTTCAAGATAGTTCCAGGCTGGCCTCAAACTCATAGTGATCCTACTACCTCTGCCTCCTGAATGTTGGGATTAAAGACGTGTGCCAGTGCACCCGGATGTATTTTAGTTTTTTTTTTAACTTTAGTAATCCGTAATTTTCTATACCTTTGTCATAAAAATATGCCTATCTTAGTTAATGTTGATTTTATAAGAGCAGTTCTGACTTTAAAATCAGCATCTTTTATTTTGGGCCATTCTTTTGATTATACTCATTATTTGTTACACACTTTTTCTCACCTACAGCCCAGGAGTGTTCGCTGGATGATGACAACATTCTAATACCAATTATAGTTGGTGCTGGTCTTTCAGGCTTGATTATTGTTATAGTCATTGCTTACCTAATTGGCAGAAGAAAAAGTTATGCTGGATATCAGACTCTGTAACACTAATCCACATGTGATCTCTGTTACAAAACAATAAAGCAAGTACAAGTCCCAACCTGCAAAGCTGTCCAATTTATGGTACTTTAGTTGCAGTCCTGTTCTTAGACTGGGTGGTATGGTAGATTTCAAATGTAAATAGAAAAATTCAAAAGAAAAAAATACCTAAACTATCAATTAGCTATGTGATTTTGGTTTCCCCAACCAAAAAAGTTAAAACTTACTTGCATAGGAAAAGGCACATACAAAATTGTATGGATGATAGAGTCTGTGTTACTGCCTTGAACTAGTATTTCAATATGTCACTTATATATCCTGACTAGAAATGTGCAGTTTAGGAAAAACAAAACAAAACAATGATTTTTCTTTGCCTGTGTGAGGTTGAGTTGGGACAACGTACTTGCCAGTGGATTTGTACTTGCTTCTTATGTGTTTTGAGACTTTGTTTGCAGGTAGTTTAGGTTCTTTAGCATTGCTACATGGTTGATGTATGCAAGAGGGATGAGTGGATTTGAACAGATCCCAGTGATACCATATTCTTATCAGTAAATTCTTTACTCATGCTATTTGAATGCATTTGTATTTAATGTGGCTGGAATGACAAAAAAAAATCAAAGCTTTAAATTTTAAAATGCATGTTAATCTTTAGTTTAATCTTTGAAAAAATGAATATTTCAGGCAGAAATTGCAAGATACAAGGTTATTCCAACTGGCATTTCAATCTGTTTCTTTTCTTTATTTCTTTTTTTGGTGCTTTAGAGATAATTACTAAGCAGTGCCAAATGAGGGTATTAGTCCTTTGTACCCAGAAATTGGCCTCTACATGCAGCACTAAAATTAATGCAAATTTGTCTTTAACCTTCCAGTCTTCCTTGTTGGTGGTAACATATTTTGTTCTTTTCTTTTTCTTTAAGAAGAAATGTCAGTATGTCCTAGAACTTAGACAAAGAAGTGCACTTACACATAGGGAAAAAAAAAAAACTTGCACTAATCCAAAGTCTTGGTCTTCCATTAAATCATTATTCATTTTCAGTTTGCATTGATTGCTACAGCATTTACTAATTTGGCTTTCACATTTAAATGGTTCTGCAATAATCAAAACTTACATTGTTATTGTTCATTATGGTAGGATCATCATTAATTCATGTACTTTGTGCTCAGTTTTGTGCTCAGAGAGATGCACCAGTCATCCATTTACTGTGTACTACCTAATGCTTATTTGCAAAAGCAAAATATTTCAGCATGATAGTTAACACATCAAGTATTCCTTGCCGCTTCTAGGAGATCTTTATACACATGCACACACACATATAATATATGGCTGAGAAAATATTTTTTAAATAATTAATATGCATCTATATTGTGGTTATTTGAGGATGGCAGCTTATATGTCTTCCATGTTGATATTGAATGCATATGCATAATGCACACACACACATAGGTGATTGCATGTTAGCATATGTGTCTATAACTGTTTCTTTGTATTGTAATGGAATGACAAATACTTTCTCAATATAATTTGTCTGTCAGCCTGAAGGCCTTGGTGCCTCAGCATCTTATTCCTGACTAATCCTTCTCCTAGCACTAATTGAGCTGCACTGTTCAACATTTCCTAGAGATGCAATACAAGTATGAGTTTTGAAACTATTTTTCATTTAAACTGTGTTTTAGTATAAAATTGTTAATCTTATAAGAATGCATTTTTGCTTCCAAGAACACAGGCTTTAATGATATTTCTAATGAACCAATACAAAGAAGCCTTTTTTAAAAAAGACTGAAACTACAAGTGGGTGGCACTGGCTTAATGCTGTTAATGTTTCTAGAATTTTTTTACATTTAGGTTATATATCTGATTCATATTAAAATACTTCCAAAAGTACTGTTTTATAGAAAAATATGACTTCAATGAATATTTTAATATTTTACGTGGACCAGTTTTTGTACTGCTATTTACATCATTGCCTATAGACACATAATCTTTGTACTTTTTTGTTTTGTTTTGTTTTATTGGGTTTGCGCCTTGATCATGTTTGGGGTATTTTCAAGTCTTTCCCTTTGTATAAAGAAACTGGTCCATGTAAATGCATTCCATGTTTTTTCTTCTGATGTATGGTATCTCTTTTTAGATATTTGCCTGTCTGTTGCTCACCATTGCTTCTAAAACAATAAAGATTCTTTTATTTCTTAAGGAAATTTGCTCATATTTTTTCCTACTGGTTAAAGTCAAGATTTTATACCTTACACATTAGCAATTTCTATAAACATGAAAAACTGAAATGCTTAGTAGCAGAACTAAACTTTTCCCAAAAAGTTCTGTCTGTGTATTACCCATATGTAGACCTCCACTGATAAAAGGAGGCTGCCTATAGAATAAGAATTACTTGGGAAGTCTATCTTTTCCTAGGTTCCATTCCCAAAGGATTTTACTTAGCAGGTCTGTGATGCGTGGTTTTGCATGGGGGGTGGGGTAGAAGGGGTAGGTGCTCCCCTGCAGAATCAGATACACAGCCAGTAAAGGAAGTGATCTAGAAAGTTTGAGTCTCTTTGGAACTTTTCTTAATCCCTAAACCCAAACTGATATTTAATAGATCCAGAACATTGTAGCTTTGCATTGCAGCCATAATCGTTGGCAGCCAAAGGAGGATCATGAGCCATCTGTCACCCTAAAATACTTGAAGTGTAGTTTACAGTTTCCCAATCACCATAGTACAGCACACAAGAAAACGTAGCAACCCAACTGGCAACTTTCTTCTGGGTTACTGGGTTGAGCGATGTAATTGCAGTTGCTTGTCACGGCTCCCAGCATGGCTGTTAGCTGCCGTGTGACTGGCTAGGTTGCTGAGCATCTGCTGTCTCAGTTTTCTTCATCAAGGGGCTAGAAATTTTAAAAATCATACTCTTTTTTTTTTATTCCTTTAAGTGACACTTTCCAATTCAGAGGAGATAAGTGTACATTTGAATACTTTACAAGGAATCTGGTAAGAAACCACTTTTTATGTGGCAAAAACATACTTACATTCAGTGTGCAGTGCACCATTTAAGTTTCCTATAGTCCTGTAAGAGATACATGTAAAATTATAGCATTTCAGTCTGGCATGGTGGCACATGCCTTTAGTCCCAGCACTCGAGAGGCAGAGATAGGAGGATCGCTGTGAGTTCGAGGCCACCCTGAGACTCCATAGTGAATTCCAGGTCAGCCTGGGCTAGAGTGAAACCCTACCTTGAAAAACCAAAAAACAAAGCAAACAAGCAAACAAAAAATATATATAGCATTTCACTTATGTAGGTAGATAATGTTAAGTTGTCTTCATTTCTCTCTCCCCCCTATCTCCTTTTCTTCTACTTGTCTAATTTCCTCTCTCAAATGATCATATCTTATCTTTGAAATTATGAATACATGCATAAATGATAATAGCTTCAGGTATGTTTCAGATTCATGTGGTTCAAATACATATCCAAAAGTTATATAATAAGATGTCACATAAGATAATGATTTGTAAAGCTGTCTTTCCAAAGTGAAATCTTACTTGTTTTTAACATGAATTTTATATTTTGGTATAAATATATATCTTGACATTCTGATTATTAAGCTAAAAATCACCTCAGAATAGAAAACTGATGATTAACAGTGTTTTAATCTGTATGAAAGTTTTACTATGCAATTTCAATGGCCATGAAACTTTTTTGTTGTTGTTTTTCAAGGTAGGGTCTCACTCTAGGCCCAGGCTGACCTGGAATTTACTGTGTGGTCTCAGGGTGGCAATCCTCCTACTTCTGCCTCCGGAGTGCTGGGATTAAAGGCGTGCACCACCGCGCCCAGCTCCTCAGTGAAACTTTTAAATCTTCACAAAATTGTTACTACTTCTGTGGCTGTGAAGTGTTTACACAGGGCTGGGTGTATCTCAGTGATACTGCAGTTCCCTAGCATGTGTGAGAACCTTAGTTCAGTTCTCAGTACCACAAAAAAATTCACACATACACATTTCTTTTTCTCAAAATCCTTTTCACTGTGGTATTAAGTGTACATTGGACCCATAGATCAGGTCAAAATGACTTACAGAATGAGCATTTTTTTTCAGAATACAATCCTATTGAAATTGCTATTTTATCCAGATGTAGTGCATGTCTGTACTCCCAGCACTAGGAGTTAGAAGCAGAAAGATCAGAATTTTAAGGTCATCTTTGGTTACCATAGCAAGTTCAAGGCCAGACTAGGGTTTTTGAGACCCTGTCTCAAAAGCAACAATGACAAAAATAAAATTGTGTGTCATAATTTCTTCCCATTTCATAAAGAATTTTAAAGGTTGAATTCATAAAATCAATAGTTATTATATATTAATATTTCACATACTAATTGAGAGCATTTTAAGTAAGTGACAGCATCTAGAAAGATCTTTGTATTAGTGGAATTGCCTTTTTGATCTACTCTGGGAATATTTGTCGTACATGAAAGCCTTATTGGCAGTATTTATAAAAGTCATTTCAGTACTAGGTCAAGTGCCCAATTTGGGAAAGAGAGGCCTGTTGAGTCTCTTGCCAGAATAAGAAATTAATCTACTAATGAATTTTTAAAAGTCCAAGAGATATTAAATCCAAGGCATAATTCTTTATGGTCCATGTCACCTAATAGTAATAGGCTGGGTGGTAATTTGGGAAATTGAATGGGAGGAGCTAAGTGGAGACTTTTTTTTTAAGTGGAGACTTTTAACACCATCTGTTCACAGGTCATATCTGCCAGCCTCAACTATCTGTATCCTTAATAGAACCAGGTTTTAAAAAGATCATTGACTTGGCAGCCAAAGTCAATGTCAGAATGTCTATAAACTTCAGAGCTTCATCTTGTTCCCAGCTATTACCCCAGAGGGTAGCAGGCCGGCACATGTATTGATTGCAAGTGCAATCAGAATTGCCTTGCAGCCTATTCATTCTCATTTTTGACAAAATTCTAATAAGCTTAATTACCTGATTTTTTTTCAGCCCCTGCTAGATTCCAAGCTAGCAAGAAAACTGGAGCAACAAGAGGCAAGGAAATGGGAAATAATGAGAAGTGGCACTTCAATATTCTTGTCTTCTTCCTCCTTTGCAGTGTCATAGTAGCTTTTCTTTTCCTGGTCAGAGGTTCTGGAATCATTCTTCCCACCTCCTAGGGGACCTTGTACTAGTCAACATCTTCAACCTGTTGTTAGCCTTGCTAATGGTGCTTTCCTCATTCGATAGGCATTTAAGTACCATAAAAAATATTAGTCTCTACCAGATGCTATCTTTTCTTTATGTCCTTCTAAGTACCTTTGTATTGTCCTTTTCTTAATTTTAAGCTTGTGAAAGTTCTTGATATCCTAACTAATCATTTGCCATTCACTGACCATACAGCAGTTGACTCATACTTTCTCAATACTGCTATATTTCAGGCTTCTATATTACATGATTCCCCATGCTAATTGAAACACTTCCCTTCAAGAGCTTCAGTGACACCATTTTGTTCCTGATTTTCCAACACCATTATCTGTTTCTCAGGTATTGATGTTCCCAAGAGTTTTGACCCTGTTGGTTTTTCGAGGTAGGATCTTGCTGACCTGATATAGTTTCAGGGTTACAATCCTCCTATCTCTGTCTCCTGAGTGCTGGTTCTAAAGTTGTGTGCCTCCATGCCCATTGACTCTGATTTTATTTATTTATTTATTTAAGAACGAGAGAGCATATAGGCATGCTAGGGGCTCTAGCCACTGCAAATGAACTACAAATGCATGCCACCGTGAATCTGGCTTATGTGGGTTCTGGGGAATTGAACCTAGGTCTTCAGGCTTTGTAGGCAAGTGCCTTAAAGTGCTAAGCTCTCTCTCCAGCCTGACTCTGGTTATTTTTATTGTACAGAAATACTTTGGTCCATGGTTTTAACTACCCCTACATCTTTGTTTAGATTATTATTTTTAGTATGCTGAGGAATGGGTTTCATTATGACGTTTTCATAAGTACATTGTTGTTGTTGACCATCTTGCCTCCCCTTCTCTTCCATCAGTAATTCCTCTTCTGCTCTGTCACATGTATTCTGTTATACTTTCCTCATTAAGATCCCATTTCCCTGCTCATGATCTAGTTTCATGAGGTATACCCCCACATATACACAAACTAAAATATAGCATTCATATATGAGAGAAAATATACTAACTATATTTGTCTATCTGAGTCTGGTTTAGTTTGCTTAACATAATGATGTCCAGTTCCATCCATTTGGCTGCATGATTTCATGTCATGATTTCATTTTTCTGTATGGATGAAAAAAATTTCATTGTGTATGTGTGCCGCATTTCTTTATCCATTCACCTGTTGGGTTGATGGATATCTAAGATGGTTCCATTTCTTTGCTATTCCGAATAGTACAGTAATAAACATGGTTGTGCAAGTATCTCTGTGATAGGACTTGGAGTTCTTTGGGTGTGATTCATGTCCAGGAACTGAGCCACCTCAAATTCAATCTAAAACTGAAGACTGCAGAGATGGCTTAGTGGTTAAGACACTTGCCTACAAAGCCCAAGGACCCACGTTCGATCTATCTTCAGATCCCACATGAACCAGACACAGACAGGTGATGCAAGCACAAGGTCACACAGGCACACTGGGTGGCATAAGCATCTGGAGTTCAATTGGAGTGGCTGAGGCCCTGGCATGCTAATTCTCTCTGTGTGTCACTCTCACTAAAAACAAACAAACAAACAAAAAAACCGTGCGTATTTCCCTCTTCCACATATCCTTGTTTACTTTCTCTCCCATGTATCCCTGACAATTACAAATATAACAAGAAAGAGATGCACATTTCTTCCTTTTGGATTACTGTCATGTTGAACAACACCAGCATCTACATAATCACTTAAGTGTGGAGTTGGAGACAATCACGTTGCTGAAGCACTTTATATGTATTTGGTCAATTCTGCCTTCCATGTAGATCTACAGTCTCTCCCTTCACATCTCCACTGCATTGACCTACTTCAGGAGCATATTATATAGGTGGTTTCTAGCTTAATTCCTCCAGTCTTCTATCCACCATACTTAAAAAAAAATTATTTATTTGCAAGCAGAGAGTGATACAGACAGAGAATGGGCACGCCAGGCTCCCAGCCACTGCAAACAAACTCCAGGTGCATGCAACCTTTTGTGCATCTGAATTTACATGGGTACCAGGGAATCGAACCTGGATTTTTAGACTTTGCAAGCAAGCACTTTAACCGCTGAGCCATCTCTCCAGCCCCCCACCATACTTCTTAAACAAATATCCTCTTTGAACTTGTGCTGATTTTTTTCCCCAAATCATGATAAGGTAAAACAACCTAATAGCATACAATACTTTTGGGAACTGATCCTACTATAGTTTTTATTTCTATTTATTTTTGGGTTTTTTGAGGTAGGGTCTCAACTCTAGCTGGAATTCACTCTGTAGTATGGTGGCCTTGAATTCTTGGTGATCTTCCTACCTCTGCCTCCCAAGTATTGGGATTAAAGGTGTGTGCCACCATGCCTGGCTCCTACTATACTTTTTTTTTTTTTTGGTTGTTTTGTTCTGAGGCAGGGCCTCACTCTCTAGCCAAGGCTGATCTGGAACTCACTCTATTCCCAAGCTGTCCTTGAACTCAGTGAGCCTTCTACCCCTGCCTCCTGAGTGCTGGTATTAAAGGCATGCACCACCACACCTGGCTACTGTACTTTTAATGGCTCCTGTCCAGTCCATACACTGTTTTAGTTATGCCACCCTGCTTGCCTTGCCCCTGGACTGTCAGGTTTTCTTACTCTCCATAGTTTTGTCTGCAGTTTCTTTAGAGCTAGGTGTGGTGGTGTACACCTTTTGATTTTTCTTTGAGCTAGGGTTTCATTCTAGCTCAGGCTGACCTGGAATTTACTATGTAGTCTCAGGGTAGCCTTAAACTCATGGTGATCCTCCTACCTCTGTCTCCCAAGTACTAGGATTAAAGGTGTGTGCCACCACGCCTGGCAGTCTGCAGTTTCTTATACTTGCAATGTCTTCCCACTACCTACATGGTTAATTTTTTCTCTCCCTTAAAAAACCAAGCTCAAATATCACCATTTCAAAGTGTGTTATGTAATAACTGAGTTGACTGTGCCTGAAACACTTCCATGATTCTCTGTGTATTGCTTGTCCCTATCATAACACATTTTGAAATTATAATCACTTAATTTTTTGTTTGACTCATACTAGACCACATATTTCTTTCTTTTTTCTTTTCTTTTCTTTTTTTTTGAGGTATGGTCTTGTTCTAACCCAGGCTGGCTTAGTATTCACTTTGTAGTCTCAGGCTGGTCTTGAACTCATGGTGATCCTCCCAAGTGCTGGGATTAATAGGTATGCACCACCACACCCAGATACATCTTTTTATTACTATTTTGTTTAAGTTAGCATACAGTATGAAGGGTTTCATTATGGACTTTTTCATACATATATGTAATTGTACTTAGTTTTTCCTTGTCCCCTTCTCTCAATGTCTTCCCCTTCTTTCCTGTTCCCGTCTTGTTGGTTCCCTGTCTTTATCCAGTTAGTCTCCCCATCTGCTTGCATGCCCCATTACTCTGTACTCTTCCTGTCTTAGCATCTTTTCCTACCTTCTGATGTCTTTACTTTCATGACTACACACACACACACACACAAATTTAGAGTCTGCATATAAATATAATGGTATTTGTCTTTCTTATTCCAGCTATATCTATTTTCCCACAAATGTCATGATTTCCTTCTTAGAGCTGAATAAAAATTCCATTATGTCCATTCATATGTTGATGGGCATCTAAGTTGGTTCTATATTTTGGCTTTTGTGAATAGTGCAGCATGGATGTGCAAGTATCTCTGTGATATGATTTTTTTTTGAGGAACCTTCACACTGATTTCCATAGTGGCCATACCAACAGTGAAGAAGGGTTTCTCTTTCAATAGCTCTGGAGCCAACAAGGCCAATTTAAAACTTTCCAGATTACCAAATAAACCCTCATTGCTTATGCATTGTATCATTGTGCCTGCTTTATATATGCTCTTTTATTGAGTTGATATTCCATAATATGTAGTATTCCAGGCACTATACTTCTTCAGTATCATCTTTTGTCTCCAAAAGCTGAGACTGATCATCAAGGAAAAGCTCATTGTATTTCTCCATTGTTTTCTGTTTAAGAAGTCTGTGACTAAGTGATGAGTTTATATATCTTTCTTCTAAAATGACCACCTATTTTTGGTGGGGGGAGAGCATTGCATGAAAGTATAGGATGTCGTTATTTAAGAAGTCACTTTTGTGGAACCTCTCATTTACTGATAGTGATTGTTCATGACTTGTTACTTCAATACAAAAAAGTGTGTGTTGTGAAATACTGTCATTTTAACTGAAAATGGAGGGATGAAATTTTATCATTGTTTCTGTTCTCAATTGTCCTTTCTCCACATCTAGCTCAAGACTGCAGTGCAGATGACGACAACTTCCTTGTGCCCATAGCGGTGGGAGCAGCCTTGGCAGGAGTACTTATTCTAGTGTTGCTGGCTTATTTTATTGGTCTCAAGCGCCATCATGCTGGATATGAGCAGTTTTAGAACCTGCAACCTGATTGATATAACACATGCAAATAACAAGGTTTTCTTGCTTGTCAGTGTACTAAACACTTTGCTCCTTAAAATAGATATGTTGAATGAACTCTTCATTATTAAATCAGTCTTAGCATTCTGAGATCAGTTGTTACTAATAAAAATGGCTCTCCTTTGATCCCTTTAAAATAGAAAGTATTGGGTTTACTGGTCCTGAAGACACGTGTGTTAAAAAAGCCATTTGTGTTTAATGTTTCAAGGTTTGTCTTAAGCTTTGGCCAAATTTTAATCCTAGCCTAAGATGCCTTAAACTTACTAACATGACCATTATAAGAATAAAATATGTAGTTGTTTCTTACTGGAATTAATAAATACTATTTCACTACTGGTGTTCCATTTTTAACAACTATTCTGATGTTAAATCATCACTATGACTTTGCATACATTTCATGGCATGAATACCACCTAGATGTACTCAAACTTGGTTTTCAGTAGAATGAATAGACTGTTTCCAGAGCCATCCACTTTTTTTTGTTTTGTTTTTTCCAAGGTAGGGTCTCACTCTAGCCCAGGCTGACCTGGAATTCACTATGTAGTCTCAGGGTGGCCTCAACCTCACGGCGATCCTCTTACCTCTGCCTCCCGAGTGCTGGGATTAAAGGCGCATGCCACTATGCCTGGCTGCCAACCATATTTTTATTATTTTTTGTTTTTTTGAGGTACGGTCTCATTCTAGCCCAGGCTGACCTGGATCTCATTCTTTAGTCTCAGTTTGGCCTTGAACTCACTGTGATCCTTCTAGCTCTGCCTCTGGAGTGCTGGGATTAAAGGTGTGCACCACCATGCCTGGCCCGCATTTTTTAAGGTTGTGACTTTTGTTGATTCCTTTGAGTCCAAGTTAAGGATGAGATAGGTATCTCAAGCTTGTGACTTTCTCCCATAGGTACAAAGCTGACTGAAGAGGCTACTGTAGAATTTAAACTGCCTTCATAATTAGAGGGTTTTTTAAAACTTTTTTGAGACAAGGAGAATGTTGCTGTGTAGTATAAGCTGGCTGCAAATTTACAACAATCCTCTTGCCTCAGCCTGACGAGTGCTGACGTTACAGTTATGTACTACCATGCTCAGCCTGGGCTTTTTGTTGTTGTTATTAATGTTCATTATTCAGCAATAAAGTCTTAAAAGATTCAAGCATATTTAGCCACTTGCCTTGTTTTCCTCTTCTTTGGATGCCTGATTAGCATTGAAAGACAGAAAGATTCTGTGAACTAATTAGGACAGATTGTGTTGTTTCTCTACCTCATCTTGTTGATCTCTGGAGCATTAAAATCTATTTAGTGTTGTCATCAGACTGGTACTTATGAAACATAAGCTAACAGCAGTCTCTGAAGGGATGCAGTGAAGCATGACAACTAGGCTATTTTCTCTTCCAGACAGTCACTGGGACAGATCATGGATAGGGTGTCAAAAGAGATTCTTGGCATTAAAATGAGCTAGATAGTCCAGCCTGAAACAGTGTTCATGGTATACGTGAATTATAGATACTAATGTATACATAAATAAGAAGGAACCTTAACAGATGGGAACACTTTCACATTGGAGTAATGAATTTATTTTAATATTTATGTTGGCTTGTTCAGACTTTCTGTAACTTACAGATGAACAGTACAATGGGTTTGGATAGGTTTGTTTGTTTTGAGATGGGGTCTTACCCTGCAAACTAGGCTAACCTCAAATTTATGGTGATCTTCGGGCCTCTGCCTTCCCAGTGCTGTTATAGGCGTGTGCCACCAGACATGGCTATCTTGAGGCATGTAAAGTGTCCCTCACCCCATACAAGGTCTCACTGTAGCCCAGGATAACCTGAAACTCATAATCCAGGACTGTGATCTAACCCCGCCTCCTGACCTTTTGAGTTCTGTGATTAAAGGTATTTGTACCATGCCCAGCGACAATTTTTTTTTTGTTTTGTTTTTCATTTTTCAAGGTAGGGTCTCACTCTAGCTCAGGCTGACCTAAGATTCACAATGTAGTCTCAGGGTGGCCTTGAACTCATGGCAATCCTCCTACCTCTGCCTCCCAAGTAAATGCTGGGATTAAGCTACAATGTATTTTGATTCCCAGCTCTCAGTGTCTGTTGGAGGCTTTCAGTAAATAATATCCCTCTAGAAAGGCAATATATTTACTAAAATTCATATTTGGTTTTCAGAACCATGGCAATGTTTCTGTGAAAGACAAAAGTATAAGAGGAGGAAATCTTTCAGGAAATGAGCAAGTTATTTATGGATCACAAATCACACATCATCACATTTTGTTAATTTCTAAAGCTTATACTGGGAAGGATCTTAGAGATTTTTTTTACTCAAGCTCCATAATTTTATAAATATGGGAGTGACTTTATTGAAATTGTATGTTTAGTAGCAATGAAATTAGCACTTTGATAAGAATTTCTAAAATGTAGTCACCCAATAGTAAACAATTACTGATTCAAACTTGAAATTATGAGGTCAAAGTTGTGTACTTTGAGTTGCTGTATTATACTTTTTCTTATGTATTTTTTGAACTCTGAATATTGCTCTTACTAGTAATGGTATGTTCTCTTTTACTTTAAAACCTCATTGTTGATATATATCATATGCATCCATACATATGATCCTCAAGTACTTTTTTATTTTGGTTTTTCGATGTAGGGTCTTGCTACCCAGGCAAGCCCAGGGTAACCTATAATTCACTATGTTGTCTCAGGCTGGCCTTGAGCCTTTCACAAAGTGATCTGCCTACCTCTGCGTCCCAAGTGCTGGGATTAAAGGCCTGTATCACTATGCCTGGCTAAGTACCTTTTTTTCTTTTTCTTTGCCTGCCTGCCTGCCTGCCTGCCTGCCTTCCTTCCTTCCTTCCTTCCTTCCTTCCTTCCTTCCTTCCTTCCTTTCTTTTTTTTTTTTTCTGAGGTAGGATCTTGCTGTAGCCCAGGCTGACCTGGAATTCACTATGTAGCTAAGTATTTTTTTATTTTTTGTTTATTTTTATTTATTTATTTGAGAGCGACAGACAGACAGACAAAGAGGCAGATAGAGAAAGAGAATGGGTGTGCCAGGGCCTCCAGCCACTGCAAACGAACTCCAGACGCATTCGCCCCCTTGTGAATCTGGCTATCGTGGGTCCTGGGGAACAGAGCCTCGAACCGGGCTCCTTAGGCTTCACAGGCAAGCGCTTAACCACTAAGCCATCTATCCAGACCCCTAAGTACTTTTTAATATAGATATTATCCCCCTTTAGTAGGTGAGCAAAGACAGATCTCTTAAAAATATTTTTATTCATTTATTTTCAAGCGGAGAGAATCAGAAACAGGATAGACATGCCAGGGCCTCCAGCTGCTTCAAATGAATTCTAGAAGCATGTGCTATGTTGTTCATCTGGCTTTACGTGGGTACTGGGGAATTGAACTCAGGCTGATATGGCCAATTCTAATTTATTCATTAAGGATAGATGTGGCAAGAGAGAGAGGGAGTGAGGAAATCCACATGCAGTTGTTTCCCCAGGAGCATTAGACAAAACTAAAATCATTCTATATTATGCAATCATTTCTGTGTATTTGATTATGCAATCGTATTTCTGTATTTGAAGCCTTTCCCATTCTTCCCTTTACTTTTTGTTCTGAGGAATTTGGTGATTTTAGATGAAGTGATAGATAGGAGATCTGGAATGATCAGTTGCTTGAAGTGTGTGGGTGCTTACTGAGAAAATAAGATTAATGAACATGTGTACACTTTCACAATGCAGAATGTTTGCTTGTTTCTACTTAGTTGCATTCTTTACTAATTCCCTGTCCTTGCTCTTTCTTCTTTTCTAACAGCTGAAGAATGTGCTGCTGACTCTGACCTCAACTTTCTTATTCCTGTTGCAGTGGGTGTGGCCTTGGGCTTCCTTCTAATTGTTGTGTTTATATCTTATATGATTGGAAGAAGGAAAAGTCGTACTGGGTATCAGTCTGTGTAATCAACTAAATCTAGTGCTTCTTTTGCAACCAGAAGTTATGTTTCTATTGGCTAACTTCCAGGAATTGCTGTGCAATAGACTGTTGAACATTAACATGCTAAAGTGAGTTGCGAGCTAACTTGGGCATGAGTAGTTCTTATTTAAGGGAAAAAAAAAAAAAAGATGTATCAGGTCCATTTTTTCCCGTTTTCTTTTTTCCCTTTTGTTAATGTTTAATTGAAAGAAGAATTAGGGTTTCGAATATGTCTTTTTTAAAGTAAATAATGCTTTTTATGCCTTTGGATCCAATGATAAAGCATTTTTACTGAAGTATAATTTTCTATGTTGCAGTTAGTTGTATTTTGTTATTGTTATTTGCAAAATCAAAGCTATTAGAGAATTTAATGTGCTTCCAGAAATACATTTAAAATTGTAGTGAATTTTCATTGATGACAAATCTAAAATCTGGCCCATAATAAGAGTTCCAGCTGGGCCTGGTGGCGCACACCTTTAATTCCAGCACTTGGGAGGCAGAGGTAGGAGGATCACTGTGAATTTAAGGTCAGCCTGGGACTACAGAGTGAATTCCAGGCCGGCTTGGGCTAGAAGGAGACCCTACCCCCCAAACACAAACAATAACAAAATACCCCCACAAATGCAAATTAAAAAGATTTTCTTTCCCCACTTCCTAATGGGGATTGCTTAACTCTATGTGTTTCTCTTAGTTAAAAAGGTCTAGGGTGTAGCCCAGTGATAGTTTTCTTGCTTATCATGTGTGAGGCCCCAGCACTGCATAAAGGATTTTACAATAATGTACTTAATAGAAAAGTCTGGAAGTTTTCTCTATTAATGTGGGCTACTATATTTTAACAAGGATTTTTTTCTTTGCCTTTTGGAGTTTGGAATATATTGATTATCTCAGACTTGACATTTATGCTGAATGTTGAAGAGAGACTGTTAGCTTTTTTAAGGCACTGATTAAGAATGAGTTATGTTTTTTATTATAATTTAGAATCTTTCCTCCTTAGAGCTTTAACTTGATCAGAAAGTTAATTCATCTTGCACTAAAAAATACCCTTCTGTATACTTGGTGTGCCTCCTATTCCTTGTATGAATGAGTTCAGATTGATATTTCTAATGCATTGATTTCTTCTCACAGTAGCAAGTACTAACTCTAGAAGCTAGCAGGCCCCCCTGATGTGTAATCAGTCAGATGGCTGCCTAACCAAAGCTTGACTGGGGATATTCTGTAAATTTATTGATCTTGACAGAGGCTTATATCTCTGTAGGGACCAGGAATGGCTCTGGCTTCTAGAGTAGGGTAGGAAAGATTACTCATCCTGTGTCTGTGTGATTCCTCAACTGTTGAGTTTCTTTGGAAGTCCAGTGTTGTGCATATCTAGGACCCAAATGGCAGCTTTGCACACCTGCTATTAGCATGAGGCAGATATATATTTTATAATGCTACTTTATCTCTACTAAAAACAGATGTTCCCAAAGATATGCTTTCACTTCAGACATTTTCTTTGGATTAAAATACGAAGTTTAACCTTAAAAAAATTATCTTAAACCTTAAATGATGTTAGTTTGTTATTAAATCCCAGGATTAAATCCCAATCTACCTCTCAGCACAGTGCAGGTGATCACCACTGTACTGCTGACATGAAATGATGCCCGAACTTTGTCAATAACCAGATACAAAATTTTGTTAAAAAGAAAGTAAGTCCCTCAGCATACTTCTTACGATCTCATCTACATGTGCATCTTGAAATCATATATCCTAGACTGGGGTAGAACATTAGAGTACTCAGTCACATCTCTAGAATTTCCTAACTGCTTTGCAGATTCAAGTTCTCTATTTGCTCTAATATAAAAAGATTATGTTCCTATTTATTTGGTGAAAGTCATTGGTCAAAAAGAACAGTGGCTTCATTTCCATGCATAGTTTTCATGATTGTCTAACAGCCAGATTATTTATTTCAGCAATTAACTTGCTAGGTATATGGATCAAATAAATATTCAGATATGTTCAAAATTATGGGTCCATTTAAAATTTTTCTACTTTTTGGGTAGAAGACAAATATAACTAGTTCTTCATTAGATATCATATGGCTTTATCTTAGATGATTACCAAATATGCATTTTTATTCTTTGAGAATTAAAATACAGACTATTTATGGAAGGTTAAAACAAAAGCTGCTTCAACTGCAGTCATATATAGGGAGCTCAAAGTCTGCGTTAAGCGTTAAATGAGTTCATTTTGTTAGTTGAACAGTAGATCAGAGTAGGACTTTGAACTCATGAATAGAATTGAATTGTTTTCCACCTAAGCTTCTTTGGGGAGATTTGCTGCTTGTTGCTATTTAAAGTTTTGGATTTATCCATGTAGAGAACTAATTAATACAGGAAAAATAAAACATACTGTGGTATTCCTGGTTGATCTGATATGTATGATTTTAGATTGATATATTAAGACTAATAAAGATGATACATTCCATGCAACCATGGATAATTTCTTTTTTTTTTAAAAGAGAGGAATGGGGGGAGGGAGAAAACGAGAATAAATGAGAATGGAATGCCAGAGCCTGTTACCTCTGCAAACAAACTCCAGACACATGCACCACTTTGTGTATCTTGGCTTTATGTGGGAACTGGGGAATCGAACCTGGGCCACCAGGCTTTGCAAGCAAGTTTTTTAAACTGCTGAACCATCTCCCCAGTCTGATAATTTCATTTCTGTTCTACATACACTGCCTAAAGACCTTAGGTTTATTTGTATAATATAAGTTCTTGAAAATCTGTTCTGTTGTGTCAGTAGGAATCATGATGAGCTCATAGGTCTACAACTTAACCAAGTCTCATTATTAGGAAAGCATTTAAACCTTTTTAAGTATGTGTTGGGGGTGGGGGCTTCAAATATGTAACCTACATGGCCATGAAAATTCCAGGATCAAAAACAAAAATTGGACTTCTAACAAAAGTAAGTACTTCTTGATAAATGTACTTCTAGCATGTGTTAATGTATACTAGTGAGCTGCACTCTTGAAGTTCATTCTGATCCATATGTAACTCATGCCTGGAGTGGGAGGGGAGCTATTTTCTGAAAAGCCCTTTAAATTCCTTATAACCCTCTCTTAATGTTCAATTGTTAACTAATTAGATTAAATATCACATGAATACATAACTGTTTACATAAATTAGGATATTTTTGGAGGGAGAATGATTTTAACATTGTCTCTCAATTATTCTCAAATCACAGCATTTCATTTTCTGGTTGTTAGATTGTTCGTGGCTTATTTGTTTTGAGCCAGGGTCTCATGTACTCTGTGCTGGCCTCAAACTCGTTATATAGTTCAGGTTAGCTTTGAACTCCTGAGGCTCCTGCTGACATTTCCCAAGTACTGAGATTACAGGCAGCACCATACAATATCGTTATTCTTCCCCGAGGTAGAATCTCACTCTAGCCTAGGCTGATATGGAACTTGTTCCAAAATCCCAGGCTGGCTTCAAACTCAACAGTGACCCCGAGGGCTGGGATTAAAGGCATGCACAACTGCGCCCAGCAGTTTTTTTTTTTTTTAATTGAATCTATTTTTAAACTTTTTTTTGACACATGTGTACTGTATTAATCAGAGTTCTCTAGAGGAACATAAGTAATAGGAAGAATCTGTATTATAAAGAGGATTTACTGGATTAGTTTACAGGATATGAGCCAGGCAATAGAACAATAGCCGTCTATAGGCTTGTCCTTTGAGGAACTGGGGAATCCTGTAGCTGCTCAGTCCACAAGACTGGATGCCTCAGAGTGCTAATCTGGCACTGAAGGCCTGGAGGATTCCTGGAGATGCATGTACTAATGAATAGCAAGGGTAGTCAACTAGAAAGTACTCACCTGCAAGTAGAAAGGGCAGTCAGGCAAAAAGGGACATGGAGCTGCTGCTTTTTTTCTCCTCCCCCCCTTCTTCCCTCCCTTTTCTCCTTCCTCTTCCTCTCCTGCTTCTCCTTCTCTTCCTCCTCCTTCTCCTCCTCCCCTCCCCTCTCCTCCTCTATCTGTCGTTCTGCCACCTTCTTTCTTTCCAAGGAGAGAGAGAGATTAATTGAGAGCTAGCACCAGGGCCTCTAGCCGCTGCAACTGAACTTCAGATGCATGCACCACCTTGTTCATCTAGCTTTACATGGGAACTGGGGAATTGGATCTGGGTCATTAGGCTTTTTAGGCAAGCACTTTAAGTACTAAGCTATTTCTCCACCTGACCCCTGAGCTTTTTTTAAAAAAAAATTCATTTATTTTTATTTATTAATTTGAGAGTGACAGACAGAGAGACAAAGAGGGAGAGAGAGAGAGAGAGAGAGAGAGAGAAAGAGAGAAAGAGAGAATGGTCACCAGGGCCTCCAGCCACTGCAAACGAACTCCAGATGCATGCACCCCCTTGTGCATCTGGCTTATGTGGGTCCTGGAGAATTGAGCCTTGAACCAGGGTCCTTAGGCTTCACAGGCAATCACTTAACCACTAAGCCATTTCCCCAGCCCCTCCCCCTGAGCTTTTAAAAAATATATATTTTATTTATTTATTTGAGAGAGAGAAGGAGGGGGAGAGAAAGAGAGAGGGCGCACCAGGGCATCCAGCCACTGCAAACTAACTCCAGACGCATGTGCCACCATGTGCATCTGGCTTTATGTGGATCCTGGGGAATTGATCCGGGGTCCTTTGGCTTTGCAGGCAAATGACTTGACTACTAAGCCATCCCTACAGCCTCTGTGTGTGTGTGTATATATATATATATATATATATATATATGGTCCACCACTGGGAAGAACCCCCACTCTGGAGGAAGGACTCCTCGGAAACAATCTCATAGCCCCACAGAAGAGGCATAACTCTGGATTCCTAATCTAAGCAAGCTGACAACAGAATTTAACCATCACATATGGAATGCATTTTCATCTGATTGCCCTCCAATTACCCTCTCTCATCCCCCTTTCCCACTAAAATCCTGCTTCCTATTTAATCCCATCCTACTTTCATGCCTTTGTGTTATCTTTCTTTTTTTTCTGTGAAGTTACAACCTTCATACATATATACAATATATCATAATCTTAACCCGTCCCATCCTCCTCCTCTTTCCCTTTATCCCCACTCAACTGAATCCCTTTTAAAAATCCTGTCTTTCCAACTACTTTCTCTTTTAGTTTGATGTCATCATTTTCCCCCTCATAATATGCAGGTCTTGTATCAGTAGCATCAGCCACTGAGGTCATCAGTGTTATGGCCACTTTGTATCTGGGGGGATAAAAAGCACTCCTCACCTTCCTTTGGTTCTTACATTATCCTTTTTTGGGGGGGGCTGTTGGGTTTTTCAAGGTAGGGTCTCACTCTAGTCCAGGCTGACCTGGAATTCACTATGTATTCTCAGGTTGGCCTCGAACTCAGTGATCCTCCTACCTCTGCCCCCTGAGTGCTGGGATTAAAGGTGGGTGCTACCATGCCTGGCGTCTTACATTCTGTTTTTAAATTTATTTTTATTTTTATTTATTTATTTATTTTTGTTTTTTCAAGGTAGGGTTTCACTCTAGTCCAGGCTGACCTGGAATTCACTATGTAGTCTCAGGGTGGCCTTGAACTCATGGTGATTCTCTTACCTCTGCCTCCCAAGTGCTCGGATTAAAGGTGTGTGCCACCATGTCCGGCTTTTAATTTATTTTTTATGTCCTCCCTCCCCCCCACTTTCCCCTTTGAAACTCCATTCTCCATCATATCCCCTTCCCCCCTCAATCAGTCTCTTATTTTGATGTCACGATCTTTTTTTTTTTTTTTTTTTTTTTGGTTTTTTCAAGGTAGGGTCTCACTCTAGCTCAGGCTGACCTGGAATTCACTCTGTAGTCTCAGGGTGGCCTCGAACTCTCGGCGATCCTCCTACCTCTGCCTCCCGAGTGCTGGGATTAAAGGCGTGCGCCAGATGTCACGATCTTTTACCTCCTATTATGATGGTCTTGTGTAGGTAGTGTCAGGCAATGTGAGGTAATGGATATCCAGGCCATTTTGTGTCTGGAGGAGCATGTTGTAAGGAGTCCTACCCTTTCTTTGGCTCTTACATTCTTTCTGCCACCTCTTCCGCAATAGACCCTGAGCCTTGGAAGGTGTGATAGAGATATTGCAGTGCTGAGCACTCCTCTGTCATTTACATTCTTTAAATTTTTATTTATTTGAGAAAGAGATAGAGAATGGGTGTGCCAGGGCTTCTGACCACTACAAATGAAGTTCAAATGCCTGTGCCCCCTTGTGCATCTGGATTTATGTGGGTACTGGGGAATTGGGCCTGGGTCCTTTAGCTTTGCTGGTGAGTGCCTTAACCACTAAGCCATCTCTCCAGTCCCCTTACATTTAAAAAAAATATTTACTTACTTGTTCGGAAGAGAAGAGAGAGAGAGAACAAACACAGCAGGACCTTTTGCGCAGATCTAAAGAACTCCAGATGCATGCAACACCTTATGTGTCTGACTTGATGTGGGTACTGGAGCATCAAGCCCCAATCCAGCAGGCATTGCAAGCAAGCACCTCTATCCACTTGGTCACCTCCTCAGCTCCATCTCTTATATTCTTTCCTCTTTGGCAATGGTCCCTGAGCCTTGGAGGGTGTGATACAGCTGTCTCATTCAGTGGTGAACACTGTCAATTTTCAGCACTATGAGTTTTGAATCTCCCCAGTGCTCACCCTCATTTGAGAAGAGAAGCTTCTTTAACTAAAATTGACAGTAACATTAATATATGGCCATAAACATAAGTATTTAGAGGGCAGTTTGGTAGACATATCCATTTATATCCATTTAGCTAGACAATAGTAGTTTTCCCACTAGGGATTATGACTTCCCAAGCCATAGGCTTTTAATTAGGTTTTCAGTACCTGGCATGAATTCTCTTCTGTAGAGCCGACCTCAAATCCAATTAAGAGTAGTTGGTTTCCCCCATAACAGACATGCTGCTATTGCACTAGTTGGCACATTTGGCCTGGCTGGCCAGCCATGAAGTTTGCAGGATTCACTGTTGGTTAGGACCACTGATGACTTTTCTCCCCCAGCAGAACGAATAGGTCTTTCCAGGGTCAGTCTACTAGTCAACAGGAAGGAGGCTTCTAGCTCAGATTCAGCTTATTTTTCAGTGTCCTGCAGACCAAGCATGTGGTATCTTCAGTAATCGGGTCTTACCATGTAGTTATGGAGGGCAAACATGAGCTTTGGTGTTGTAATTACTTTTGCTTTGCTGGAATGAGACACCGGACAAAAAGCAGCTTATAGGAGAAAAGTTGTTTATTTTGGCTTTCAGTCTCAAGAGAAAGCTCAATGATGGCAAGGACAAGGATGACATGAACAAACGCTAGACATCACCTCTGCCACAGTAGGTAGTTACAGCTGCAGGAGAGTGAGCCAGAGTCTAGTAAGTGAAAGCAGGCTAAAATACCCATAAGCCTGCCTGTAACTTCACATCTCCTTCAGTAAGATTCCACCTCCCAAATTGCCTTCAGCTGAGATCCAAGCATTCAAAACACATGAGTTTATAGGGGACACCTAATTCAAACCACCACATTCTGCCCCTGGCCCCCATAAACTGATTATCATCAATGTAGTTGGTCTAACTTTAAAAGTCCCCAGTTAAAAGCTTTTTTTGTTTGTTTTTTTGAGGTAAGGTTTCACTCTAGCCCAGGCTGACCTGGAATTCACTATGTAGTTTCAGGGTGGCCTCAAACTCAATGGCGATCCTCCTATCTCTGTCTCCCGAGTACTGGGATTAAAGGCTTGCACCACCATGCCCCAGCCAGTTAAAACCTTTTTATTGACAACCTCCATAAATTTAAGTAGTATACCATCATAATCCCCTCTCCCCCTCTCAATCCCCCCTCTACTGAATCCCTTCTCCAACTAGTTTCTATTTTGATGTCCTAATTTTTCCTCCTATTATGCAAGTCTTGTGTAGCATAAGCACCAGCCACTGGCCCATAGTTTTTAATCAAGTCCAACACTGTTGAAACATCTCCATAATCTGAGGTTTCTTAAATGTGATCTGTAAAACAACAACAACAACAACAACAAAAACCATCACAGAGTAAACACACTGCAAAAGATGACATTGAGCATAGCAAGGAAAATCTGAACCAATACACGATCTCAGACAAATTGGGCAAACATCAAACTTGTAGCTCCAACTCTGACATTTCTAACCAGAGACAAAGTCTTTATAGTTCCAATTGTGCCCCTCCAGCTGGGCTGCTCACAGCTTGGGGAATAATCCATCCTGTGCTAGCAGCTCTCCTTGGCAGCCATCCCATAGTTCTGGAGGGAGTCTCCACTGTAACCTGCAGTTCCATCTCCATGGCTCCATCAGGCTACCATTCAGGTAATTCAACAAGTTTGTCTCACATTGCTCATTTCCAAAAAACAAACTGTTGCAAATCAAATGACTCTCTTTTCCAGACATCTGTTATACTCCCATATTACCAGGTGGGCTACCCTCTTGTTAATCCAGGGGTGAAGAAAGCTGACTTTTTTTGTTTGTTTGTTTTTTGGAGGTAGGGTCTCGCTCTAGCACAGGCTGATCTGGAATTCACTATGTAGTTTCAGGGTGACCATGAACTTACAGTGATCTTCCTTACCTCTGTCTCCCAAGTGCTGTGATTAAAAGCTCGCACCACCATGCCCAATGCTGACTTTTAAGTGCCAGAAAACTTGGTTAGCATTCAGGCTCCCTAGTTTCAAGAGAGTATTCTTTCTGCTTTTCCAGTGCAGAACAGCTGACCTAATCTCAATGTTGGTAATTGCTCAAACAATTGCAGCTGAACTGGTGCTGTCTCCAGCCTGAGACATTACTTTCTGTGCCATATCCTGCTCACATCAGTCCATAGTTCTTTCTACATCTAAGTCTTTCTCTTCTGATGAGAATGGTCTATAAAGCTCTGCGTAGAGTACTTCAAGGTATCTTAGACCAAGATTTCAAATCCATATATATTTATCTCACAAAGCCACACATTCAAGTTCCTAGCAGTAACAACCCCACTCCTATGGTACCAATTTTCTGGGTTTTTTTTGTTGTTGTTGTTGTTGTTTTTTGGTTTTCCAAGGTAGGGTCTCACTGTAGCTCAGACTGACCTGGAATTCACTATGGAGTCTCAGGGTGGCCTCGAACTCACGGTGATCCTCCTACCTCTGCCTCCCGAGTGCTGGGATTAAAGGTGTGCGCCACCATGCCCGGCTCCAATTTTCTGTTCTTATTACCTTAGAGTTACTGGGACAAAACACCTGAGCAAAAGCAGCTGATTGGAGGAAGGGATATATTTTGGTTTATAGTCTCAAGTAGAAGCTTCATGATGGCAGGGAGAAGATGGTAGAGCAGAGGCTGGACATAATCTCTGTGACATTAAGTGAACAATAGCAGCAGGAGATTGAGCTGAATTCTACTAAGGGGAGCTGTCTATAATACCCCTAAACCCACCCCCAATAATACACCTCCTCCAGCAAGGCACTACCTCCCAAATTGTCATCAGCTGGGAACTAAGCATTCAAAATACATGAGTTTATGGGGGACACCTAAGTCAAACCACCACATTTGGCAATAGCCTATAGTGAGTGAGTGAGAGACATCAGGGGGCCTACCTGACCAAAAATTCACTGAAAGGTATCCCACCCCTAGCACTAAAATTTTCTTGTAACAATCTGTGGGTTCTTAGCATAGCGTTATCCACACCAGAGGGTACTTTTCTTGTGTTTTTTTTTTTTTTCCAAGTAAGGTCTTGCTCTAGCTGAGGCTGACCTGGAATTTACTATGTAGTCTCAGGGTGGCCCTCGTCTCTTGGTAATCCTCCTACCTCTGCCTCCCAAGTGCTGGGATTAAAGGCATGTGCCACCACACCCAGCTCCAGAGGGTACTTTTATGCAAACTTTTTCTTGTTTTATCGATGCAGGGTTTCACTCTAGCCCAGGCTGACCTGGAATTCACTATGTAGTCTCAGGGTGGCTCCTAATCACAGCAATTCGCCTACCTCTGCCTCCCAAGTGCTGGGATTAAAGGCATGCATCACCATGCCCAGCTCAAACTCCTTTTTAAAAGACAGTTTTATTGTATATTTTTTATTTATTAGAGAGAGAGAGAGAATGAGAATGAGGGTGCCAGAACCTCTAGCCACTGCAAACAAACTCCAGACGTGTGCACCCCCTTGTACACCTGGCTTATGTGGGTACTGAGGAATCAAACCTGGGTCCTTTGGCTTTGGAGGCAAGAGCTTTAAACATTAGGCTATCTCTCCAGCCCCTCATTTTTTTCATCCTTTAAAAAATTTTTTATTGACCACTTCCATAATTGTAAACAATATCCCATGATAATTCCCTCCCTTCCCCCACTTTTCCCTTTGAAACTCCACACTGATTTCTCTTTTTAAAATTAGTTTTGTACTCAGTGAATACAGTCAAGTTGGTACCATTGTTAGCCTCTTCCCTGTCCTGCCCCCCTCTGCAGGGACCCTCCTAGTTGGGGAATATGGGTCGTGCATTGTGGGGTTAGCCATCAGTTATGAGTAGGAGGCAATGTCTGTGTATTATGACCCAACATGTAGCTCTGACATTCTTTCTGCCCCTCTTCTGCAAATTTCCCTGAGCCATGTTGGGTTAATTTTAGGTCTGCTTCAGTGGTGAGGTCTTGGGAGCCTCTGTGTCTCTGGATGTCTGGTTTGGTAGGAGTTGATTGTTCTCTGTGTTTATCTCCTTCACCCTTGTGCTGGTACCTGGTTCACCAAGAACACAGCACTCTTGTTTGTTTCCCCACTTATTCTTAGTTTCAGCTGGGCCCTTTTAGGTATGATGGTGTAGTTCTCTCCTTAGGATCTGTGTCTATCTGAAAAAGAGAAGCAAATTCTCCAACGGAGAGTAAAGTTAGCACCAGATAAGTGGGATAACCATGTTTATTATGTTTTTAGAGAGAATTTAATAGGTGTAGGCCCTTTTGTAGCCCACAATTGGTGGGAGCTTGATAATGGAGAGCGGGCTTATTCTGACTTGTTTCCCAGCTCCAGTTATGGGTTCTGTTCCACTGAACAGATCAGTTAGCCAAATCAAGAGCAGCTGGTTTCCCACATGAGCCAGATGCACAAAGATGAAACAAGCACAAGGTTACACATGCCCAGTAGGCGGGGCAAGCATCTGGAGTTCAATTTTAGTGGTTGAGGCCCTGGCATGCCAATTTTCTCTCTGTTTCTCACTGTCCCTAAAAAGTAAAATAAACACCTATATTTTCAGTAAGCAGCTCCAGTGCTGTATACTTTATACATACTATTTCACTCAGTGTAGTACCTCTGAGGTTGGGTTGTGGTATTCCCAACTGAAAGTAGATGAGGCCTAGAAATGAGCAGACAAGATGACATCTGAACCCAGCTTTGTCTGCCTTCACTATAACCCTGCCCTTCTAAGAAATGGTAGACTTTTAGAACCACCTCCATGTGTTGTGCTCTGCTAGTTTATATGTAGTCAGTCTATAAATGTTCTTCAGTATTCTTAAAGTAACTTGACTTTTTCAGCCCACCCAAGAAGGCAGGGAAGACTATTGTGGCAGCCAGCCTACCTTTTAAAAGTTCAATGCTAAATTTTCATTGTACTTAATTAGTGGTGTTAAGCCCTGGATTGCCACTTTTTTTCAGGCTCTACATCTAGTTATTCTGATCACGTATCACTCTCATTCTGCCCTTAAATGCTTCTGCACCATGAATCATTTTGACTGTGCATTAGTGTGTTTTAGAGACTAAATGGAGCTGTCTCTGTCCTCACTTTCATTAAATTAATGTCACTTCTATCCCCTAGTCATTTCTCAGTTTTAAATGCACTGTAGTCATGACACTCAGCAGTCTGAGCTCTCATACACAGTTCCTACTCCAAAATCTAGAGTCTTTTTGAAAGGGTTCCAGGAAAGCCTTACTTTTGTATTTAAAGTTTCAATATCCAATCCTATCTACTATTTCCCTATACTCATGCCACTTCCGCCTAACTGGCTCTCCTGTTGTTCTTCAAAGACCCTAAGAGTGCTCTAATTTCAAGGTCCTTAATGTCTGTCTTTTTAAAAATTTTAATTTATTTATTGTAACAGGGAGAAAGAGACAGAGTAAGCATTGGGCTCACTAGAGCCTCCTGCCACTGCAAACTCCAGATGTATGTGCCACTTTGTGCATCTGGCTTTATGTGGGTACTGGTGTTTCAAATCTGGGCTGTCAGGGTTTGCAAGCAAGCACCTTTAACTGCTGAGTCATTTCTCTAGCCCTATCTCTACCTTTTTTCTTTCCAGTTTTCTTCATAACTTATCCTCTCACCCTAGTCAAGTCTCTCTATCTTACCCTGTCAGTGAAATATTATTTGACCATCCTGTTTAAAATAGCACTCCCATCACTTTCCATTTCCCTTAGCTTATTTCACTTAATGCCGTCTTATATGCTTGTCCTTTACTTATAATGTGTGTTTTTTTGAGAATTTTTATTTTAATTTTTTATCGACAACTTCCATAAATGTAGACAATAACCCATGGTAACTCTCTACCTCTCCCCACTTTCCCCTTTGCAACTTCATTCTCCATCATACCCCTTCTTCCTCTCACTCAGTCTCTCTTTTATGTTGATGTCATCATCTTTTCCTGCTGCTATGATGGTCTTGTATAGGTAGTGTCAGGCACTGTGAGGCCATTTTGTGTCTGGAAGAGTGCATTTTAAGGAGTCCTTCCCTTCCTTTGGCTCTTAACATTCTTTCTGCCAACTCTTCCGCAATGGTCCCTGAGCCTTGGAAGGTGTGGTAGACATATTGCAGTGCTGAGCACTCCTCTGTCACTTCTCAGCACCATTGTGCCTTCTAAGTCATCCCAAAGTCACTGCCATCTGAAAAGAGAAGCTTCTCTAACAAAAAGTGAGAGTAGCATTAATATATGGGTGCGAACATTAAGAGAAGTGCTGACTGGGCAATTTGGTGAGCATAGTATATACATTTAGCCAGACACCAGCAGATGTTACACCCCTAGGGCTCATGACTACCCCTGTTGTAGGTCTTTTCATTTTTCAAGGCAGGGCCTCACTCTAGCCCAGGCTGGCTTGGAATTCACTATGTTGTCTCAGGGTGACCTCGAACTCTCCATGATCCTCCATCATCTACCTCCTAAATGCTGGGATTAAAGGCATGCACCACCACACCTGGTGCATATGTGCTTTATGTATGTTTACCAGTAGAAGTTAAATCTAATGAGAGGAGTTGTTGATTCATCTACTATTCTGTCCTAGAGCAGCACCTGACTTATAATTTGCACAGAAAAAATAATGCTTGCTAAATGAATAAGCACCTAAACATTTATTAAGCACTTAATGCCTTGTTCCATCAAATCTAAGATGCCATCAATTGAAAGGTCAATACTGCCAATTAAAATGTGCTGTGAGAGGTATGCTGGTTTCAAAGATGTTAAAATTGAAAAGAAAAGAGCAGTTTGGAATTGATGTGTTCCAGGCATTGTGGAGAGTGCTGTGCATAGATTCTATCAGCTACCATTAGTCATTAATTACTGACCAATAACTAACCATACATCATCTAGTTATATTATTTAAGCAGTCCAAACCAGTGCTCCTTATTTTAAAGTCAATATACAAAGTAATGGGCTTCATTATGATTTTTTTTTTTTGTTTTTTCGAGGTAGGGTTTCACTCTAGCCCAGGCTGACTTGGAATTCACTATGTAGTCTCAGGGTGGCCTCAAACTCACAGTGATCCACCTACCTGTGCCTCCCGAGCATTATGGTGTTTTTATACATGCTTTGTTTTGGTTGATCCTCCTTTCCCACTCTTCCCTCATCCATTTGCTTCTCTGCTGCTGGTTACCCCTCTACTTTCATGTCACATGTATTATTTTACCCTATTATTTCCTCCTTTCCTCCTTGTGGCTTGAATGTCCCCCATAGCCTCCTGTATTTGTGATTAAGCCTCATATTTATTCCCTAGCTGGGAGCCTTGTGGGAGATGGTGTGTCACTGGGAAAGGAGTGGTAGCTCACTCTTGCTACTTCTTTTCTACTTGTGACAAGATGTGACTCCCTGGCTGCCTGTTTTGCCATGCCTCCTTTACCCATCATGGTGAAACTTCCCCTTGGAACTGTGAACCAAAATAAATGCTTTCCTTCCATAATTTGCTTCCTGTCAGGTGTTTTGTCCCAGAAACAAGAAGGTAACTGCTACCTCCCTCTTCCCTTAAGACCTCTTTCACCCACTCATGGTCCCCTTTCTTGTTTCAAAGCCTACAGCTTACACCCCCATGTATATGCAAAATTAAGATGTAGATATATAGGGCTGGGAAATGGCTCAGTGGATAAAGGGCTCACCACTAAAGCTGGAGTGCCCAAATTCATTCCCTAGATCCAAGTTGGACTTCTGTAATCCCAGCACATGAGATAAGAGGTGGAGAAAGAATTTCCTCAAAGCTTCTGGAGAGCACAGCAAAGAGTGGCAGAGCAAGAATCCAGAACAAGAAACCCTGCCTTCAATGAGATGGACCAACATGAAAGTTGTCCTCTGACTTCCACATGTGCTAACAGTCACACACATGAACACACACACATAAGCAATAACAAAAATATATTTAAAATGTACACATGCTGGACATGGTGGCACCCACCTTTAATGCCAGCACTTGGGAGGCAGAGGTAGGAAGACTGCCATGAATTCAAGGCCACCCTAAGACTACACAGTGAATTCCAGGTCAACCTGGACTGTGTGATGCCCTGCCTCTAATCTCACCCCCCAAAATTGTGTATATAGACATTAAAATCTAGTATCCCCATATGAGAAAAGAAAGCATTCACTTTGATTAACATAATAATTTCTCTTTTCCTTTTTAAAAATTTATTTACAACCTTTATACATACATGCAATGTACCCTGATCATAATAATTTCTATTTTCCTGAAAATTTAATGATTTTGTTTTTCCTTAAGGCATAAAATTCCATTGTGCATATGTACAACATTTTCTTATCCATTCTTCAGTCAATGGGCATTTAGGCTAGTTCCATTTCTTAGCTATTGTGAACAGAGCTGTAATATACTTGGATGCACAAATCACAAATGCCTCTGTTGGGTGGGACTTAGAGTCTTTTGATTATATAGTCTGGAGTGGTATAGCTGGGTCTTATGGTGGTTCTAGTTTTAGGTGGTTTTTTTTTTTTTTTTTTGAGAAACCTTCATACTGATTTCCATAGTAGCTACATCAGTTTATGTTCCCACCAGCAGTGAATAAGAATTCCTCTTTCCCCATATTTACCAGCATTTATTGTCCATTAAAATGCCACCAGACTAAAATTTAAAAAGAAATGTAAAAACAAGAGAAATTACTTGCTATTTTAAGAATAATAGGATTGGGATAATGTCCTTACTATCAAATATTGACAAAACAAAATACAATGAATATTCCCATGAGGAAACTGGAACAAAAACCCGAGCAGGTGAATCATAACAGAAAAAATACAAATGGATAAGCAGCTTGATAAACTATTCCATCTTCTTATTAAACAAATGAAAATTAAAACAATTTCTGGACGGGCTGTATTTTAATGATAATATTCACTTTTGTCCATAGTACAGAAAATCGAGCACTACCATAATTTTGAGAGTAAAAATAAATACTTGGAAATAATTAAAATTGCCAGTAAGAAATAGTTAATTTTAACATTAAGTTAAAAAGTGAATGTTTAGACTGGAGAGATGGCTCAGCAGTTAAGGCACTTGCTTGTAAAGCCTAAGGACCCAGGTTTGATTCCCCAGTTACCCATGTAAAGCCAGATGCACAGGGTGGCAAATATGTCAGGAGTTCATTTGCAATGGCTAGAGGCCTTGGTCACCCATTCATTCTCTCTCTCCTTGCAAATAAATAAATAAAATATTTTTAAAAAATGAATATTTTGGGGCTGGAGGGCTTAGCAGTTAAGGTGTTTGCATGTAAAGCCAAAGGACCCAGGTTCGATTCCCCAGGACCCACGTAAGCCAGATGCACAAGGTGGTACATGCATCTGGAGTTTGTTTGCAGTGGCTGGTAGCCCGGGTGGGCCCATTCTGTCTGTCTGTCTCTCTTAAATAAATAAATAAATAAATAAATAAATAAATAAAGTTAACATATGGGCTGGAGGTGTGGATCTGTGGGATCAGTTGGTAGAGTCCTTGTCTAGCATGCACAAAGTCCTGGATTTGGTCTTCAGTACTATATACATTGGATGTCATTGCATATACCTATAAACCCAGCACTCTGGGAGGTGGAAAGAGGAAGATCCGAAGTTCTGGTCATACTCAACTATATGGTGAATCTGAGACCAGTTCAGCCTGCATAGGACCCTGTCTCCAAACCAAAAAAAAAAAAAAGAGAGAGAGAGACAGAGAGAGAACATTGGAGAGAAATATGTCTCATTTGGTTTTGGTAAGTAAATCTACCCCTGCCTCACTGTCCTGTATCACATGAAAATTTCTCCCTGTCCCTGTATCTTCCCACATGCTGGGCACACAGTCCAGGACCGGAAGGTCACTGTCATTACATATATATATATATTGTATATATGTCATTACACACACACACACACACACACACACACACATATATATATATAGAGAGAGAGAGAGAGAGAAGTGCAAGAAGTTTATATGATTAAAGGAAATGAATCAGTCCTCTCCTTACACTACTTCTAGCACCTACACTAGAAAACATACATCTTTTGCCACCTCCCTCTCCACCAGGTGACCTGTATAACTCAAATTCTCTCCATTGTTATGATTTCTGTGGACCAAAGCATTGGCAGACTCTGTTACCTGCTACTACTAATTGGTAAATATAAAATATTAATGCATTGTACTATAGTAGAAACAGTATGAGTTTGGTGCCAGGAAAGTTGGGATTCAAATACAGTTTTAACCACCTTCCAACTGAATTACTGTAGTGATTGAGTCCAACATCTATAAAATTGTTTAAAATATGTTCCCTGGAGAATCGTTAATAAACATCTGTTATAGTGTACGTAGTTCTCATGGCCACTATATTGGTTCATTTTTGCTACTACAGTGAAATATCTGACACAGGATAACTTAATAAGAAAAGAGGCTTTAGTTCTCAGTTTTGGAGATTCAAGAGCATGGCACTGGCATCTAATCAACTCTACTAGGTTCCATTTGGCTGCATCACAGGGCAGGAGACATTAAGAAGAAATCACGTCTTGAAACAAGAAACCAAAAATTAACTCTTGGGTCAAGCTCATGCTTTTACAACAACCTAATTTTACAAGAATTCATCCCACGAGATCATGGTTTCCCTGTGGAGATATGTCATCAATGGCTTAAGGACCTTCCAGTAGACCCCAACTCCTAAACTTCCACCATCTTCCCAGCACTGTCTCTCTGGAGATCAAAACTTCAATATATGAGCCTTTGGGATGACAAACAGCATCCAAACCTTAGCAATCACTAGCAAGATAAGGGTCATAAAGTCTTATGTAGTAAGCACTCTGATGTGAGTAGTCCTTAGCTAAGAACCCAGAGGGTAGGGGAAGGAGCCAATGCTTTGGGGGCTGTGAAAAGTTAGAACTGTGTTAGTTCTCATATCTAATGCATAGCAGAGCAGGTTTTGAGCTCAGTTTTCTGGCTTTATAGCTCAGACTACTTCAGCAAAATACCCTATTTTTCTTCATGTGTTCAGCCCAGGACGAGGAGAATTGGGAGCCTGCTTAAATAAAGATTCAGGTGAGTTGCTGTGAGAAGAATGCCTAAAATGATAACATTAATTTATATGAAAGCTACCAAAAGGCCTGCAGGCATTTCAAGGAAGCTCTAAATGAACCAAACATATCACAAAATTTATGGTGTTTTGTTCGCATTACACTGGATTAAAACAAAGGTTTTCAAATTTCATCATGAACCTGATATACTTGCTGGGCCCCACTTCTGGAACTTCTGTCTAGATGTATGAGGTACAGCCTGAAAAATTTAGATGTGGAACAAGTTCCCAAGCGGTCCTCATGCTGCTGGTCTAGGAACTGCACTAAAATGTACCCCAACACTCCCAAGTCTCACCTCGTTCCCATCTTCTCCAGACTCTAAGACATAAGAACACACAAGCATATCACAAAACCTTCTCCAACCCAGAAAATGTAGCTTTGCGTTTGATGTCCCTTGTGGACCCCTTCCTTGCCAGTACCCCGTTCTTAAGTAACTCAGGCCTTACGAATAAACACAACTTCTAGGGATGTGAGAATACTGGTGAGGCAGGGTAACTTTTGTTATTTGTCCCCATTCCAGTCCATATGCCAAGCAGGAAGCCAGCCTCTACCCTCAGCCTCATGGAATATTCGTCTTCTGGATACTTTCTAGAATCTTCAACACCTTGATATAATTATGTACAAAGGGGTTCTGGTGATGAAGCTCAGTGGGCAGAATGCTTGCCTAGTATGCATGAGGCCCTGAGTTCCATCATCCCCACTGCCACATAAACCAAGTGTGGTTGACCACACCTGTAATCTCGGCACTCCAGAGGTGGAGGCAGGAGGACCAGAAGTTTAGGCTCATTCTAGACTACATAATGAGGTCAAGGACAGCCAGAAATACATGAAGCCCTGTCTCAACTGAAAACATGAGTTTCGTGGGTAGGAATTGGGAGACAATGCCTTGGACAGAAAGGCAACAGGTTGGACATCACCCCTTGGCCAACATCAGGTGGAAAACAGGAACAGGAGAGCGTGCCAAACACTGGCAAGGGGAAACAAACTATAACACCCAGTTCTATTTTTAACCTAGTTAATCCTCCCAAGAGAAACACCATCATCACAGAGCACCATGGCCTTGATGTTGAGTGGAGAGGAACTTGGGATGAGGACTGGAGTATATGCTCAACACTCCTCTAAGCACTACTGTTCTTCAAGACAACACAGTGATCTCTAGTTGGTGGTCAGCCAGGAAAATAGTTGTGACCTTCAAGAGAGGAAATGAACAGAAGATTGAAAAAGCCTTGACTTCAATTTCATGGGGGCACTTTTTTGGTCTTTGCCACTATTCTCATTTGGGAGCAAGAGGAGAGACAGTTTGTCACTCAAGTCCACTCATGAAAGTCTCTCTCATCTTGCCACAGAAATGCAAAAATGGATCTGGGTGTTAAATCTGTTGGTTTTTCCCAAGGCCATAGGCTAGGCAAATGTGACACTCCTGATCTAATTTGTTCCCCAATTTCTTAACTCCCCTGTCATTTAATCAAACTCACCCAAAAGGATTACGTTGTATGTGGCAGATAACATCCAACTCCTAGCAAACACTAAGCAATCAATAACTATTTGTTTCCAAATTGCGTGAAATTTATCAAATTTGCTAGCAACATGGCAGCTTTCCAAACTCTTTCAAATTAATCGCTTGCCCAAGGGAGAAATTAAATTCTAAGAAAACTAATTTGTTCTTCAGTGTCTCTCTAAAGAAAATCTCTTTGACATTGCCTCCAGAATTACAGAAATGGATCTTGATGTTATTTCGACTGAGTTTATCCAAAGGTTACAATTCATCCAAAGCTGAAACACTGTGTCTGAAATTATGCTCCCTGCTGTCATCTAACCATCCTCACCCAGTGGATTTATAGTATGTGCACCAGAAAACAGAATTTTAATTTCTATCATACACCAATGTATCATCAGTAACTCCAATCCATGAACTAATGAATGAAATTCAACAAACATGTTATAATCTCTAAAATTTAATGTTGGTCTTCAAACCCCTTTGACCTCTGTGATGTCACTGGATTGAGTTCTGACAGATTTTGTATGCTGTCCTTTGTTTTAAAGTATGTGTCCAAACATCTTGTCCCTGATACCTTCACATTCTAGTAAGATCATCCAGTTGAATTGAGGTCTTGTTGAGGTGAGGCCTATTGAGGGGCATTGCAGGAGGAGTCACACAGTGGACAGTGGATTTTCTTCAACTTCATACACAGTTTCTAGAGCTTAAAGAAAAGCATCTATGAATGTTACAGAATAAATCAAGAAGCAAATATGAACATTATACAATAAAACAATAGGATTTTCAAGGGGAAAACAGGCCACCTAAAAGAAGGCTGACTATTGTGTTCCAACTGCATAGCCGTGCCCAGTAGATCTGGTGTTATGAAAGGAGGTTAAGGATAATGTAGAAAGAAGAAAAAAAAAATTTTTTTTTTTTGGTTTTCAAGGTAGGGTCTCGCTCTAGCCTAGGCTGACCTGGAATTCACTATGTAGTCTCAGGGTGGATTCGAACTCATGGCAATCCTCCTACCTCTGCCTCCTGAGTGCTGGGATTAAAGGCATATACCACCACACCTGGCTAAAATAATGTTTTATAACATCACCTCCTTCAGCTGTTGACTGATGGCTAGCCAGAGTCCACCTGTAAACTTGACTGCAATTAGAAAAATTCCCCTTTTAAAGACTAATTGAGCCAGGTGTGGTGGCACACACCTTTAGTACCAGCACTCAGGAGGCAGAGGTAGGAGGATCACCGTGAGTTCAAAGCCATCCTGAGACTACATAGTGAATTCCAGGTCAGCCTGGGCTAGAATGAAACCCTACGTCAAAAACAAAACAAAAAGATTGACATTTTCAGTAAAATCTCATCTTTCTCAAAAACAATAAACTATATACACACATACACATGTACAGTATGAACTGGAGGAAGATATTCATATGTGGAAACTCTTACATTGTGCTAGATCCAGGTAGAGAGTGTAGAGTGCTTTCCTAACATGCATATGCAGCCATAGATTGGATCCCTAGCATGGCAAATAACCAAATAGTTATTTGTTTGATGGTGGAAATAATGAAAAGTTTTGTTAAATGAGTCTTCAAACATTCTATGATAAAAATAAAAGATGTTTTGGTTACATTGATGCCTCTGGAAATTGATTTCTCTTGGGAGCATATGTCCATTTACTTCTACCTTCCTTCCTGAATTCCATGAGGGGCTATTTTGGGGTCTAGGCTTCTCAGCTCACCTGGTGAGACCTAGATTTTTTTAAAAATATTTTATTTTTATTTATTTATTTGACAGAGAGAGAGAGAAAGAATGGGCGTGCCAGGGCCTCCAGCCACTGCAAACGAACTCCAGACACATGCTCCTCCTTGTGCACCTGGCTAATGTGGGTCCTGGGGAATCGAACCTGGGTCCTTTGGCTTTGCAGGCAAATGCCTTAACCACTAAGCCATCCCTCCAGCCCTAGATTTTTATTTTGTATTTACAACAGTCAAAATGTCAAGAATAATGAAACATGCTTTATACTTTGGACAATTAATCCCTTCTCCTGAAGCCTGGGGCAAGTTTCTCTTCGTGTTAGAAATCAATGTTTTTTTTTGTTTTTTTTTTAATCATTTGGTAGCTTAGCCATGTGTCCCTTAAGCTGTTTCCTTGGTTCCAGTGGGAACAACACAGGACTTTCTACCTGGCTTTGGCTAGTGCTGTAAGTCAGGGTGCCATCCTCTGAAACCTCATTAGACTTTGTTCCTGTCCTTGGGTCCCCAGGTCCCACCACAGGGTAATCTCTTAGCTCCCACCCCAGGACCCAACTACAGGCAGAGGAGTAAGTGCCTCCAGTAGGTATCTAGAGTGGGACTTCGAGGAGCTCCTGCTTCTTTAAAATTATTCTGGATGGGGAAGGAGATGACACTGGGGATGGCATGGAGCACAACATTGACAGTAGGGGTTGAATGACCTAGGCCTAGGGACTAAGGGGCTTTGCCACACCTGTTGTGAATGCCACCTGGGTCTTCTTTTTTAATACTGTATGTCGTTCACTCTGAAACCCTGTTTTGTTAGTCTCACTTTGCTCCTCTATAGCCAGGGGGCACTTCATAGCACTGGGCTGACCAGCATCTTGCCACTCAGCAAGGATTTTCCGAGACAGGTCGAACTCCATCAGCTTCTTTTGTAACATATCACGCTCAGTTAGCACTTGCTTCAGGTTGTGTCTCGCACTGTTCAACTTGGAGACGACTTCATTGCGTTCCTCCCTCAGCCTCTGCAGGTCCATGGCCAAGGTCCAGGTGGCCACCTCACGCTTCACTACCTGATCTTGCAGTTGCCGGATGCGACGAACCTGCTTCTCGCGCTGCCTCATAGCCACTCTCACTCCCAGGGCCAAAGCACTCCAGGCGCAGGCCTTCTTGAAGGCGTGTGGCACCTGCGTGTCGACCACCACAGACTTCAAGGCGTCTTCTATATTCTTCCAGGGTCGCGAATGGAAGGTCAGGTAGAAGGCAGGGCTACCGCCACACCGGATCACCTCCTCGTTGATGAAAACAACCACCTCATTGTGGCGGAAACCACTCTTGGAGTCCCTGATGTCTAAGGCCATGGCTGAGCCCACTTCGCTACGGCTGTAACTGGGCTGGAACTGGCTCACCTTCACCTCCTTGCTCAATCCTGTTTCCGGCCTTGACCAGGCCTGGGAAAGGAGCCTGTTGCTCCTCTCTCTCTTCTTTCCCCCTCATGAAAACTGAGGACGTGAAGCCAAAGTCCTTCACACTAACTCTTCCTATGTAACAGATAATTACGTCATAAACATGAGCTATGAATCTTGCTGCAAGGCTGGCAGGGACCAAAATGCCATGACAGAGCTACACTGGTTAGTCTGGTAAGTTGGATGGCTCCTCTACAAGGCAGAGCCTGGTTGGGAAACTGTCCGAGGGACTGAAGTGAGTCCAGAGAGGATGCTTTTTAAAATGTATTTATTACTTATGACAGAGAGAGAGAGAGAAAAGAAAGAAAGATCGAGAAAGAAGAGAGAGAAAGAGAAAGAGAAAGAATGAACGCAAGGCCCTGTTGCTCCTAACAAACTCACAGGCTTTGCAAGCAAGCACCTTTAACTACTGAGCCATCTTCCCAGCCCCAGAGAGGGCTCTTTTTAAAAAAACATATTTTATTTATTTGAGAGAGAGGGAAAGGGAGAGAGAGAGAGAGGTTGAGAGAGAATGGGTGTGCCAGGGCCTCTGGCCACTGCAAACAAACTCGAGATGCATGCACCATCTTGTGCATCTGGCTTACATGGGACCTGGGGAATCGAACCAGGGTCCTTTGGCTTTGCAGGCAAATGCCTTAACTGCTAAACCATCTTCTCTAGTCCAGGGCTCTTTTTTTTTTTTTTTTTCCTGAGGTGGTGTCTCGCTCTAGCCCAGGCTGACCTGGAATTCACTAGGTAATCTCAGGGTGGGCTCGAACTCACTGTGATCCTCCCACCTCTGCCTCCTGAGTGCTGGGATTGAAGGAATGCACACCATGTCCAGCTGTCTTTTCAAAAATATTTATTTATTTGCATGCAGAGAGAGAGATAGAAGAGACAGACAGAGAAAATGGGGACACCAGGGCTTCCAGCCACTGCAAATGGGCTCCATATGCTTATGCCACTTTGTACTTCTTCCTTTACATGGGGACTGGGGAATCGAACTCGGGTCATTAGGTTTTGCAGGGAAACACTTTAACTGCTAAGCCATCTCTCCAGTCCAGATCACACTCTTTTATAATTTTTTATTTTTATTTATTTTGTTTTTTAATGACAACTTCCATAATTGTAAACAATATCCCATGGTAATTCCCTCCCTCCCCCCCCACTTTTCCCTTTGAAACTCCACTCTCCATCATATCCCCTCCCCCTCTCAATCAGTCTCTCTTTTATTTTGATGTCATTCGGATCACACTCTTGATGTCAGGAAGAACACAAATCTCACTGTTTCTCTTCCCATTTATCCTCTCCCTCTCCTTCCTCCTTTCTTTCCCCTTTCCCCCTCCCTCAAATCACAACAATTAAAGATGTTAAATTTTTTAAAGCATTTCTGGGCCATTTGTGATTTTTTTCTTCTATTCAGTTCATTAGCCCCTTTACCGATTGGATGATTTAGGTTTTGATGTTTGATTTTTATGGACATTTACATATTCTATATATTAATCCCCTTACATCAAGAACTTTGGTCTGGTTTGAATTGATTATTCTGCAGGATGAGAGATATAGGTCTGGTTTCATTCTGCTACATATGGATATCTAGACCTGCCCATCCCATACACACCATTTATTAAACAGTCCATCTTTTCTCTAATGTATTTTTGACACATATGTCAAAAATTAGGTGGCTGAAACTGTGTAGGTTTATTTCTGGACCCTTTATCTAGTCAGCTGGTCTATAGATCTGTTTCTGTGCCAGTATCATGCTTTTTTGTTGCTATGGTTCTGTATCAGGCACTTTGGGGTCATGGATATCCAGGCCATTTTGTGTCTGGAGGGAGCATGTTGTAAAGGGTCCTACCCTTCCTTTGGCTCTTATATTCTTTCCACCACCTCTTCCACAATGGACCCTGAGCCTTGGAAGGTGTGACAGAGATATTTCAGTGCTGAGCACTCCTCTGTCACTTCTTCTCAGCCTCACTCTAGCCCAGGCTGACCCAGAACTCACCCTGTAGTCCCAAGCCAGCCTTGAGTCTTGAACTCATAGTGATCCTCTTACCTCTGCCTCTTGAGTGCTAGGATTAAAGGTGTGTGTCACCATGCCCAGCTAAGTTTGCAAGAACTTTTTTTTAAAAATAGCTAATTAATTAATTAATTTTACAGAGGGTGAGAGGTATATATATATATATATATATATATATATATAGAGAGAGAGAGAGAGAGAGAGAGAGAGAGAGAGAGAATGGGCACAGCAGGGTCTCCAACCACTGCAAAGGAACTCCAGACACATGTACCACGTTGTGCATCTGGCTTATGTGGGTACTGGGGAATTGAACCTGAGTCCTGCAGCTTTGCGGTCAAGCACTTTAACCACTAAGCAACCTCTCCAGCCCAGTTTGTAAGAATTTTATTGAGAATTTTGCATATATGTTCATCAGAGAAAATGGTTTAGTTTCTCTCTCTCTCTCTCTGTGTAAAATCTGTCCTTATCTGTTTTTGATATCAAAGTAATACTGTATTTGTAGAATGAGTTTTGTAGCATTCCTTCCATAGCTTCTACCCATCCTTCCTTCCCTTCCCTTCACTTCCCTTCCTTCCTTCCCTCTCTCTTTCCTTCCTCCTTTCTTCCTTCGTCCCTTCTTCCTTCCCTCCCTCCCTCCCTCCCCCTCCCTCCCTTCTTTCTTTCTTTTTTGGTTTTTCAAGGTAGGGTCTCACTCTAGTTCAGGATGACCTGAAATTCACTATGTAGTCTCAGGGTAGCCTTGAACTCACAGTGATCTTCCTACCTCTGCCTCCAGGGTGCTGGGATTAAAGGTGAGCACCACCATGCCAGAACTGTTTTTTTTTTTTTTCTTTTTCTTTTTGAGACCGTCTGAATCATTTTTTTTTTTTCAAGGCAGAGTCTCACTCTAGCCCAGGCTGACCTGGAACTCATTCTGTAGTCCCAGGCCTTGAACTCATGGTGATCCTCCTATTGTGTCTCTTGAGTGATGGGACTAAAGGCATGTGCCACGGTACAAGGCCTTTGAGTCTTAATCTTATAGTTCAGGTTGCCTTGGGATTCAGTGAGCTCAAGGTAGTTTACCCGCCTCAGCCTCCTAAATGGTGAGCTTATGGGCATAAGCACCTTGGCTAGCTTCCCTTTCTATTTTATGAAGAGTTTGAGGAGAATTGGCATTAATTTTTCTTTCAAAAGATAGATAGAGAGAGAGAGAGAGAGAAGAGAGACAGAGAGCATGAGCACACCAGGGCCTTCACCTGCTGCAAACAAGCATGCTCCCCTTTGTGCATCTGATTTACGTGGGTTCTGGGGAACTGAACTTGGTTCACTAGGCTTACTGAGCCATCTCTCCAGCCCTTAACTTTTCTTTAAAAACTTGGTAGAATTTGGTAGTAAATCTATCCTGTTCTGAGCTTCTCTTTGTTGGAAGAATTTTCATTACTGCTACAATTTTGTTGATTGTTATGAATTTGCTTAAGCTGTTGGTATTTTCTTGGTTTCATTTTGATAGATCATATGTATTTAGAAATTTATTCTTTTCTCCTAGATTTTCTAACCTTTTGAAAAATAAATTTTCAAAGTGTTTCAAAATGATCATCTAGATTTTTGGGGAGTCTGTTATATTAAGTCCTTTTCATCTGGAAAGTTATGAATTTGGTCCTCTCTGCCTTTTGTAAAATTTTGGTTAGTTTGTCTAAGTGTTTGAAAAATTTTTTTTTTATTTTTTTGAAGTAGAGTCTCACTTTAGCCCAAGCTGACCTGGAATTCACAATGTAGTCTCATGGTTGCCTCGAACTCATGGCAATCCTCCTACCTCTGCATCTTGAGTGCTGGGGTTAAAGGCATGCACCACCACACCTGGCAATCTTTTTTTTTTTTTCTTGGTTTGTTGAGGTAGGGTCTTACTCTGGTCCAGGATGACCTGGAATTCACTATGTAGTCTCAGGGTGGCCTTGTACTTATGGTGACCCCCCTACCTCTGCCTCCCGAGTGCTGGGATTAAAGGTGTGTGCCACCACACCCGGCAATCTTTTTGTTTTTTTAAAAACTAACTTTTTGTTTGATAAATCTGTGTATTATAATAATTAGCCTCTATTTCATTAAATTTTGCCTTGATCTTTATTATTTTTGCCTTCTACTACTTCTGGATTTGGATTGTTCTAGCTTTTCTAAGACTTCATGTTGATCAATAGATTATTATTTGAGGGCTCTCTCAATTTAAAAAAATATTTTATATTTTTCTTTATTTGAGAGAAATAGGGAGGGGGGAGGGAGAATGGGTGTGCCAGGGCCTCCAGCCACTGGAAACAAACTCCAGATGCATGCGTCCCCTTGTGCTTCTGGCTTATGTAGGTCCTGGGGAATCGAATCTAGGTACTTTGGCTTTGCAGGCAAGCACCTTAACCACTAAGCAATCTCTTCAGCCCTCAATTCTATTTACTTTTAAAAATTATTTACTTGGGACCTTGGGATGACTCAGAAGGCATCATGGTGCTGGAAAGAAGTGACAGGAGTGCTCAGCACTGCAATATCTCTATCACACCTTCCAAGGCTCAGGGTCCATTGCGGAAGAGGTGGCGGAAAGAATGTAAGAGCCAAAGGAAGGGTAGGACTCCTTACAACGTGCTCCCCCAGACACAAAATGGCCTGGATATCCATGACCTCACAGTGCCTGATGCTACCTACACAAGACCATCATAATAGGAGGAATAGATCATGACATCAAAATAAAAGAGAGACTGAGTGAGATGGGGAGAATGGGGTTTCAAAGGGGAAAGTGGGGGGAGGGAGGGCATTACCATGGGATATGGTTTACAGTCATGGAAGTTGTTAATAAAAAATAATAAATAAATTTAAAAATTAAAATAAAATAATTATTTACTTGGGCTGGAGAGATGGCTCAGTAGTTAAGGCGCTTGCCTATGAAGACTAAGGACCCATGTTCAATTCCCCAGTACTCACATAAATCACGTGCACAAAGTAGAGCATGTGTCTGGAGTTTGTTTGCAATGGCTGGAGGCCCTGGCACATCCATTCTCTCTATCTGCCTCTTCCTCTTTCTCAAATAAATAAATGTTAAAAATAAATAAAAGTTTTAAAAAATTATTTACTTGCATGTGTGTATATGTACAGGGTCTCTTGCTACTGAAAATACTTGTCTGGTTTAAAGCCAAACATAATGTGGGTGGATGACAAATTGAACCCTGGCCAGCAGACTTTGCAAGCAAGCACTTTTAATCATTGAGTAATCTCTTCTGTCCCTGAATATTTATTTTGCCTAAAACTTGTTTTGACAACTTCTATACATATATACAATGTCCCTTGATCATACATATTCCCTTCCACCAACCTTTCTTGTCTCTCATTTCCTATCCCCCTCCGCTGAACCACCTTTTCTTTCTCACCACTCTTCTATTTTGATGTAATTATTTAAGAATTATTTTTTATTCAAGTGAGGGGGAGGGCCAGGCATGGTGGCGCACGCCTTTAATCCCAGCACTTGGGAGGTAGAGGTAGGAGGATCACCATAATTTTGAGGCCATCCTGAGACTACATAGTGAATTCCAGGTCAGCCTGGACTAGAGTGAGACCCTACCTTGAAAAACCATCGCACCTTACCTGGGCACCAGCTGAAGCCATAGAGTTAGTGGGGTAATGAGCAAGAGATGCTTTCTCGGTGAACCTGGTACCAGCACAAGGGTGAAGGAGACAGACACAGAGAACACTCAACTCCTACCAAATCGGATATCCAGAGATATAGAGACTCCCAAGATCTCCCGTCACTGAAATAGACCTAAAATGAACGCAACATGGCTCAGGGAAATTCGTGGAAGAGAGGGAAGAAAGATTGTTAGAGCCATAAGTTGGGTCATTATGCACATTGACATTGCCTCTCCCCAATAACTGACAGACACCCCCACAATGCAAAACCCACAATCTGCGGGGGGGGGGGGAGGACGACAGGGAGAAGGCTAACGATGGTACCATCATGTCTGTATACATACAGCTAATAAAAAAACAAGAGGGGGGAGGGAGAGAATGGGCATGACAGGGCCTCTGGCAACTGAAAATGAGCTCCAGAAACACGTGCCATTACTGGGGATTCACATTTGGACTGTCCAGCTTTGCAAGCAGTGCCTTCAACCACTGAGCCATTTCTCCAGCCCTTAATGTCCCCCCCCCCCATGTTATGCAGGTCTTGGGCAGGTAGCATCAGCCACTGTGAGGTCATGAATATCAAGGCCACCGTGTGTCTGGAAGACAGCATTCTGAAGCATGGCTCCCCATCCTTTGGCTCTTATATTCTTTCTGCCACCTCTTCCACCATGATCCCTGAGCCTTAGAGAGTGTGACAGAGACGCTCATTTAGCACTGAATACTCAACTGTCATGTTTGCTCAGTACTTTGTTTGGTTTTGAGTCTTTCCCAGTAGTCTCCTGCATCTGAAAAGAAGCTTCTCTGACCAAAAGTGAGAGTAGCAGTATTATACTGGCATAAACACAGGGTTTTAGAGGGCAATTTGGTGGTAATAATATATCCATTAGCCAAATAACATTTGTAGCTTTTCCCCTAGAATTTACGACCTTCTAAGCCATATATTTTCAGTATTATGCATGAATTCTCCCAGGAAGTGGGCCTCAATCAGAGAGCGGTTATTAACATATTCCAATAACAGACATGCCACGATATAACTTGCCTGTTTGGTCAGTTGTGTAGCTTTCATGATCCAATGCTGATTCAGAGGCTTGATAACTTTTTTTTCCTCCAGCAGGCTGCATAGTACTTTTCAGCACTATGACTGTTAGTACTTAGGAGACTTCCAGCTCAGTTCTAGATTGATTTCTCAATGTCCTGAAACTGAAACATGTGGTACATTCAGCAAAAGGGTCGTACCATCTAGTTCTGGTGGGTAACCTAGGACCTTGGTAATATCCTGTATTGTTTGGGAGATCTCTTTGAATTTTAAATATTTATTTATTATCTCTTTTTTGAGGTAGGGTCTTGCTCCAGCCCAGGCTAAACTGGAATTCACTGTGTAATCTCAGGCTGGCCTCCAACTCATGGTGATCCTCCTACCTCTGCCACCTGAGTGCTGAAATTAAAGCCATGCACCACCACACCCAGCTATTTATTAACTTCTTAAAAAAATAATTAATTTTTATTGACAACTTACATAAATGTAAACAATATCCCATGGTAATTCCCTCCCTCTCCCCACTTTCCCCTTTCAACCTCCACTCTCCATCATATCCCCTCCCTCTAACAATAAGTCTCTTTTTTATTTTGATGTCATGATCTTTTCCTCCTATTATGATGGTCTTGTGTAGGCAGTGTCAGGCACTGTGAGGTCATGGATATCCAGGCCATTTTGTGTCTGGAGGAGCACGTTGTAAGGAGTCCTACCCTTCCTTTGGCCCTTACATTCTTTCCACCACCTCTTCCGTAATAGACCCTGAGCCTTGGAAGGTGTGATAGAGATATTTCAGTGCTGAGCACTCCTCTGTCACTTCTTCTCAGCACCATGGTGCCTTCTGAGTCATACCAAGGTCACTGCCATCTGAAAAGAGAAGCTTCTCTAACCAAAAATGAGAGTACTATTAATATATGGGTATGAACATTAAGAGAAGTGCTTACTGGGCAGTTTGGTGAGCATAATATATACATTTTGCCAGACACTAGCAGACATTACACCCCTAGGGTTCATGACTATCCCTGTTGTAGGTTTTCCGTATTAGGGATGTATTTCCTCCCATGGAGCAGGCCTCCAGTCCAATTAGAGAGTAGTTCGTTTTCCCCATAACAGACATGCCACTATTGTACCCGTTGGCTCATTTGGCCTGGCTGGCCAAATTTAAGGCTTTCCATGTCCACTGTTGAGTATCTTCACTGGTGATTTCTCTCTCTCCCAACTGAACTGCATGCAGCATAGCTTTTTCCAGCTTTCTGTCAGCTGGTCTACCTGAAGGAGGTTTTCAGCTCAGGTCCGGCAGGATTTCTCAGTGACCTTGCAGCCCAAGCATATGGAGTCTTCAGCAATAGGGTCTTACCATCTATTCCTGGTGGGAAACCAGGGCCTTGGCAATGGACTGTAATGTTTTGGGGGTATCAGGGACCTCCCTGGCCAACAACTCACTGGAAGGTATCTCATCCCTGGCACTAACATTTTCTAGTAACAATCTATGGCTTTTATTAACTTTATATTGACAACTGCCATACATATAAACAATAGCCATAATCATAATTCCCTCCCTTTTCCCCCTCCTGAATTCCTCATCCACTGAATTCCTTCTTCTTTACAACTAGTCTTTTATTTGATGTCATGATTTGTTTCTCCTATTAGGCAGGTGTAAGTAGCACCAGCCACTGTGAGTTCATGAATGTCAAGGCCACTGTGTGTCTGGAAGGCAGTATTGTAAGCGCTTCTCCCCTTCCTTTGGCTCTTACATTCTTTCTGCCACCTCTTCTGCAATGGATCTTGACCCTTGGAGAGTGTGATAGAAATGTCTCACTAAGTATTGAACACTCCACTGTCACTTCTTCTCAGTACTTTGGTGAGTTTTGAGGCACCCTAGTGACCACTGTCATCTGAAAAGAGAAGTTTCTCTAACCAAAAGTGAGAGTAGCACTAATATATGGGCATAAACATAGGTATCTAGAGGATAGTTTGGTGAGCATAATATATGCATTTAGCCAGACAACAGTAGTAATTTCCCCCCTAGTGCTTATGATCTCCTTAGCTATAGACTTTTGATTAGGTTTTCAGAACATGGCATCAATTATCTCCAGTGGAGTGGGCCTCAAATCCAATCAAAGAAAACATGGTTTCCCCTATAACGGACATGCCACCATTGCACCAGTTGGTATATTTGGTCTTCTTGGCCAGCTGTAAAACTCGCAGTGGCAATGGCTGGTTAAGACCACTAATGAGTCTTCTTCCCCCAACGGGCTGCATAGTTCTTCCCATCATCCTGATAGCTAGTCCATAGGGAGGAGCCTTCCAGCTCAGCTCCAGCTTGATTTCTCAGTGTCTTTTTGATTTTCAATGTAAGCACGCATAAATATAAATCTTCCTGTTTGAATTGCCTTAGCTGGTAAATTGATTTTTCATTTTTATTTGATCCTAGGATTTGAAATCAAATTTCTGATTCTTCATTGATCATTCAAAAGTGTAATTGTTGAGGCTCCATGTGTTTGTGCAGTTTCTGTCATTTTTCCTGCTATTTGTGCTGCTTTGACTCAGGTGTCCCCCATAAACTGAGGTGTTCTGAGTGCTACATTCCTAGCTGATGGAGATTTGGGAATTGGCACCTCCTGGAGGGAGTGTATTGTTGGGGGTGGGCTTATGGGTGTTATATCCAACTCCCCCTTGCCAGTGTTTGACACATTCTACTATTCCTGTTGTCCACCTTATGTTGGCCGGGGGGTGATGTCCACCCTCTGCTCATGCCATCATTTTCCCCTGCCATTGTGGAGCTTCCCCTCAAGCCTGTAAGCCAAAATAAACCTCTTTTATCAATAAGCTGCTCTTGGTTGGGTGATTTCTACCAGCAATGCGAACCTGACTGCAACAATAAAGTGGTACCGAGGAGTGGTGTTGCTGCTAGACACCTGACTGTGTGTCTTTGGCCTTTTGGAGCTGATTTTGAAGAGGAATGTGGAAGGATTTGAATACTTGGCCTAAGAGATGCCTTGCAGTGCTGGAAGTACAGCTTGATGGACTATTCTGGTCAGAGTTGAAAGACCTGAATGCAGTAAGAACTGTGGACTGTGAGGTTTGGCTTATGAAGGTTAGAAAGAGCTTTGCCTGGACTGGGCTACAGTTTGTGTGAGAGGCTTGCTGTTATTACAGGGTCCTGAGCAGTTGCACAGGGTTGTATTGTATAGAAATGGACTGGTGTGAGCAGAGGGATATGGCACAGAAAAAAAAAATGAAATTTTTGGGTGAAGCCTGTTCAGCTGCAATTGAGAGATTGCAACCTTTGAGATTGGGCCAGTTGACCTGCACTGGGGCAACAGGAAGAATGTAGACTCTTTTGAAGGGGCCTGAGTGCTCAAAGAGTGTCCTGTTCTTCAAAGTCTGCTTTATTCCCCCCTGGAGTAACAAATTGGCACCCTACCTGGAATTGTGGAGAATAAGAAATGCAGGAAAGAGAGGGTCATTGAGTTTGCAACATAGTCTTGTGTTTTGGAAATGGCCCTGGGCAGTGTGAAGCAGGTTTGCTGGATGCCTGCATGGAGACCCCATGGGGCCATGAGGATGAACCATGGTTTGCAGTGAAGACCCAGTGAAGATGCTGGTACCATGAGATGGCTGCTAAGGAAAGCTGCTGGCCCCAGATGAAGTTTTCCAGGACTGTGAGTAGCCTACCTGAAGGGGTGGAAGTGGAATGCCAGAGACTTATTGCTGGTTAGGATTATTGGAAGAGTTGTTGGATTTTGAGTTACAGAGCTTGATGTTTGCCCTGTTTAAATCTGTATTGGCTGAATGTTTCTTTGCTATGCCCAATGTCATCTTTTGCAGTTTTAGTGTTTATTATGTGCCATTATTGTTGGTTTTTTTTTTGTTGTTGTTGTTTTGTTTTTTTGAGGTAGGGTTTCACTCTGGCCCAGGCTGTTCTGGTATTCACTATGTAGTCTCAGGGTGGCCCTCGAACTCATGGTGATCCTCATATCTCTGCCTCCCAAGTGCTGGAATTAAAGACATGTGCCACCACGCCTGACCTCATTATGGGTTTTTTGAAGTTATTATTTGGTATTATGGTTCAGGTGAAAGACCTTGGATTATGGGGATGTATGAGCATCATTGGAATTGCTAAAAACTATGGGTACTTTTAAAGTTAGATGAATGTATTTCATTTTACATCATGTATGGTTATCAGTTTATGGGGGCCAGAGGTGGAATGTGGTAGTTTGATTCAGGTGTCCCCTATAAACATAGGTGTTCTGAACACTAGGTTCCCAGCTGATGGAGATTTGGAAATTGGTTCCACCTGGAGGCAGTGTATTGTTGGGGGCAGGCTAGTGTTTGGTATACTCCCCTGTTCCTATTGTCTACCTTATTTTGGCCAGGGGGTGATGTCCACCCTCTGCTCACGCCATCGTTTTCCCTGCCATCATAGAGCTTCCCCCTCAAGCCTGTAAGCTAAAATAAACCTATTATTTTCCCCACAAGCTGCTCTTGTTTTTTTTTTGGGGGGGGGAGGTTCGAGATATGGTCTCACTCTAGTACAGGCTCAACTGGAATTCACTGTGTATTCTCAGGGTGGCCTCGAACACATGGCGATCCTCCTACCTCTGCCTCCCAAGTGCTAGAATTAAAGGAATAAGCCACCATAACAAGCTAAATTTTTTTTATTATTTGTTTGCAAGGAGAGAGCGAGAGAAAGACAAAGAATGGGCACGGGCATGCCAGGGCCTCCTGCTACTGCAAACAGGCTCCAGACACATGTGGCATTTTGTGCATCCAGCTTTATGTGGGTACTGTGAAATTGAACCTGGGATGTCAGGCTTTGCAAGCAAATACCCTTAACCACTGAGCCACCTCTCCAGCTCCCTGTTCTATTTTTAAAATTGATTTATTTTTTATTTATTTATTTTTATTGACAACATTGATTATTATAGACAATAAACCATTATAACGCCCTCCCCCAACTCCCCCTTCACAAACCCACTCTCCATCATACCCCTTCCCTCTCTCAAACAGCCTCTCTGTTATTTTGATGTCATCATCTTTTCCTCCTATTATGATGGTCTTGTGTAGGTATTGTCAGGCACTGTGAGGTCATGGATATCCAGGCCATTTTGTGTGGAAGAGTGCATTGTAAGGAGTCCTACCCTTCTTTTGGCTCTTACATTCTTCCTGCCACCTCTTCCACAATGGACCCTGAGCCTTGGAAGGTGTGATATAGAAGTGCTAAGCATTCCTCTGTCACTTCTTCTCAGCACTATGGTACCTTCTGAGTCATTCCAAGGTCACTGTCATCTGAAAAGAGAAGCTTCTCTAGCCAAAAGTGAGAGTAGCATTAATATATGGGTATATTTGAATTCGCATGTAAAATGAATTATGAAACCAGATGTAAAGTCTCCTTCTTGAAAATGATGGCATGGTAACTAAAAATAAAATTCATAATTATAACAAAAATATATGGGTATGAACATTAAGAAAAATCCCTACTGGGCAGTTTGGTAAGCATAATATATACATTTAGCCAGACACCAGCAGGCATTACACCCCTAGGGCTCATGACTTTCCCTGTCATAGGTTTTCAGTATCAAGCATGTATTCTCTCCTGTGGAGTGGGCCTCTAGTCCAGTGAGAAAGCAGTCATTTTCCCCCATAACAGACATGCCACTATTGTACCCATTGGCCCATTTGGCCTGGTTGGCCAACCCTAAGGCTTGTAATGTCCACTGTTGTTTATCTACACTGATGACTTCGCTCTTTCCCAGGGAGCTACATGCAGTATAGCTTTTTCCAGCTTTCTGTCAGCTGATCTACATGGAGGAGGTTTTTAGCTCAGCTCCAGCAGGATTTCTCAGTGGCCTTGCAGCCCAAGTATGTGGAGTCTTCAGCAATAGGATCTTACCCTTTATTCCTGGCGGGAAACCAAGAGCCTCGGCAATGGCCTGTAATGTTTGGGGGCACCAGGGACCTCCTGTCCATCAACTCACTGGAATCCCATCTCTGGCACTGAAAACTTTCTAGGAACAATCTACAGCTTCTGGGTGTGTCATTATCCAAAAAAGTAGGGTTCCATATGACTTATTCATACCCTTTTAGAGTTTGATTAACCCTCCTCCCACCTTAACTTTACTCAGTCTCTTCCCTTGACCTCACTTAGGCCTTTCCACCCCCAAGTAATCTGTTGCTGTTGGATTTTTAAAATATTTATGTATTATTTATTTATTTAAGAGAGAGAGAGAGAGAGAGAGAGTGAGGCAGATAGATAGAGAGAGAGAATGGGTGTGCCAGGGCCTTTAGCCACTGCAAATGAACTCCAAACACATGCACCACCTTGTGCATCCAGCTTATGTGGGTTCTGGGGAGTCAAACCTTGGTCTTCAGGCTTTGCAGGCAAGTGCCTTAACCACTAAGCTATCTCTTTAGCCCTTTGTTCTATTTTCGATGTCCTCATTTCCCCGTATTGTGTAAGTCTTGTGTGAAGCCTGAAAAGTTTTACTCTGATACCATGTGTTGCAGTCAGGTTTACATTGCTGGCAAGAATCACCCGACCAAGAGCAGCTTTGGGAAAAAAGGGTTTATTTTGGCCTATAGACTTGAGGGGAAGCTCCATCACGGCAGGGGTAAATGATGGCATGAGAAGAGGGTGGACATCACAGGAGAGTATGCCAAACACTGGCAAGGGGATACTGGCTATAATACCCATAAGCCTGCCTCCAACAATATACTGCCTTCAGGAGACGTTAATTCCCAAATCTCCATCAGCTGGGAACCTAGCATTCAGAAAACGTAAGTTTATTGGTGGTGGTGGTGGGGGAGAACCTGAATCAAACCACCACACAATGGAATAGAGATCGTATGGGATCATATATATAAGTAAATATAATAGTTTTGAAGATATTATAGCTAATCAAGCAAAAAAACATCAATACAACTGGAGAGATGAGAAAATATATTATCCCAAAGAATGCTATTGGCACATTTCATTTACAAATAGATCACATCATCATTTCTATGTTGCTTTAGGTCAGTATGTAAGAACACTGTTGTAAGATTCTATTTTTTAATTTATTTTTTTATTGACAACTTCCGGAATTGTAGACAATAACCCATGGTAATTCCCTCCTTCTCCCCACTTTCCCCTTTAAAACTCCACTCTCCATAATAATATCCCCTTCCCTCTCAATCAGTGTCTCTTTTATTTTGATGTCATCATCTTTTCCTCCTGTATGATGGTCTTATGTAGGTAGTATCAGGCACTTTGTTGTCATGGATATCCAGGCCATTTTGTGTCTGGAGGGAGCACGTTGTAAAGGGTCCTACCCTTCCTTTGGCTCTTACATTCTTTCCACCACCTCTTCCACAATGGACCCTGAACCTTGGAAGCGGTGACAGAGATATTTCAGTGCTGAGCACTCCTCTGTCACTTCTTCTCAGCACCATGGTGCCTTCTGAGTCATTCCAAGGTCATTGCCATCTGAAAATGGAAGCTTCTCTAACCAAAAGTGAGAGTAGCATTAATATGTGGGTATGAACATTAAGAGAAGTGCTTACTGGGCAGTTTGGTGAGCATAGTATACACATTTAGCCAGACACCAGCAGACATTACACCCCTACGGCTCACGACTACCCCTGTTGTAGGTTTCCAGTATCAGGGATGTATTCCCTCCCATGGAGAGGGCCTCCAGTCCAATTAGAGAGCATTTGGTTTCCCCCATAACAGACGTGCCACTGTTGCACCTGTTGCCTCATTTAGCCTGGCCGGCCAAATTTAAGGCTTACAGTATCCACTGTTGAGTATCTCCATTAGTGATTTCTCTCTCTCCCATTTAACTGCATGCAGCATAGCTTTTTCCAGCTTTCTGTCAGCTGGTCTACATGGAGGAGGTTTTCTGCTCAGCTCCATCAGGATTTCTTAGTGACCTTGCAACCCAAGTATGTGGGGTCTTCTGCAATAGGAGATTCTTTTATTATACATGAAATTGTATAATGTTTGAAGATATAAATTAAAAAATGCATATTTCAAGCTGAAGGTATATGTTCCACACCATCGAGAAAGATGGACAGCTCATTAGTTAACTTTTGTGATGTCAAGAAAATGTTAATAGGCAGTCAGAAAAACAATGTGCAAAATAATGCTGTATAACGTACGTTTACACGTGTGCAAACAACCCTACATAAATATCTCAAAAGAGACTATGTTCACATTCCTTCTCTCTTCTTTGCTAACATAACCTCTACATTGTTCAGACAGTGATGTGGAAACCCTGGGTAATGTCTCATGATTAGTTTTAGCCAGTATTGTTCACTGTGATAGGAATTGTACATGCAACTGTGTTCAACTTCATAAGGTGCATCAGGAAATTTTCTGAGGGCTGTAGAGAAAGAGTTTCCGTTGTGATTAGGCAGAGGAACAATAAAGTGAAATTCTCTTACTTTTGACCCCATGTTTGGGGATGCTAGCATGAAGGATGCATTGTTTGGAGCTTTAGTAGTTATCTGGAGACAGTGACACAGAAGTCGTGTATTGTGACCCACATATAGAGTGAGCTCCTAACCAAAATTTGATTTGGAAGTCAAGAATGATGATATTGGCCTGGTGTGGTGTTGAACACCCTTAGTCCCAGAACTTGGGAGGCTGAGGTAAGAGGATCACTGGGAGTTTGAGGTTAGTCTGGAGCTACAAGAGTAAGTTCCAGGTCAGCCTGGGTTAAGTGAGACCCTACCTCAAAAAAACCAAAGAATAAAAATTTTTAAAAATTTAAAAGAGGAGCCATGCATGGTGGTGCATGGCTTTAATGCCAGAACTTGGGAGGCTGAGGTAGGAGAATCACTATGAGTTCAAGGGCAGCCTGAGACTACAAGGAATTACACAGCATCCTGGGCTAGAGCAAGACCCTACCTCAACCCCCCCCCCAAAAGAAAGAGAATGTTGATATTATATACAGACTAAATGAATATTAAAAGACTATTATTCATACATTGGAACTTTCTGAAGAGCACAGCTAGGCTTTACAACTTGGACCCCAAACTAGCTTGAGATCAAGGAAAGGAGATTGGTGTGGAATTTTAATTGTGGTAAGAGAGGGCCTTGGTATGTTTCTTGTATGGGTAGAAACTTGTATGGTTTGGAACTTCTGCAGGCACCAAAAGAGGTAGCACTCAGGCCTTTTTAACAGCTTGCTCAGATGTGGGCCATGGTGAGAGTGAGGGTGAAACATAAATGTTAGCAATCAAACAAAAATGTAGTCATGAGGCTGGGAGTATAATTAAGTAGTACAGTGTGTGCTCAGTATGTGCAAGGCCTTGGCTTCAATCTATGAGACACCCCCCCCCCAGAGGAAGGCTATTCATTATAATTCACTTCTGATGTCTGAGTGCTGACAAAATGTGCCATGCTTCATTTAATCAAATTAAAGTTCATTTAAATGAGCCATTCTGGCATTCTATGAGGCCTGAAGCCTATAGCCTGTAACCTGTAAGGAAGATGAAAATTCCATTACATGCCTTGTTCAAGGGCCCAGTATTGTGTATTCTGAGGAGTGAAAGAAGTGGCTTTGTCACTGTTATTAAGAATAGAATTCTAACAGGGATGAACAATGTTTTGGTGAGGATTTACATTTTAATTTCAATATATGTGTAGGTATATGTGACATTGAATTACATTTTATTCAGAATATAAGCTTATGAGGCAATAGATTACTGCAGTTCATTAAGTCAAAGTAGGAAACCTTGGAACAGTATGGCAAAGGAATGATTGTTGTTTCCCTTGGCCAGACCAGAGAGCCAGACCACTGCCAATGGCCCAAGAGCCTGTAAAATGCTGCAGACAATTTTGATATTTGGCCAGGAAAAACTGTACTAAGATGCCTGCATAAAGTTTGAACAATTCTATTGACCCTTGGGTCCTATTCTTTTCTTTATTCATGTGTATATGCACATATGTATCTTGATACAGTTTGTTGCTATGTAGCCCAGGCTGGCCCAAACTCATGATCTTCCTGCCTCAGCCTTCTGAGTGCTGGGATTACTTGTGTGCCCCACCATGTTTGACTTCCACTCTTTTCTTTTTTGTTTTTGTGGAGTAGAGTCTTGCTCTACCCCAGGCTAACCTGGAATTCACTATGTAGTCTCAGGCTGGCCCAGAACTCACAGAAACCCTCCTACCACTGCCTCCTGAGTGTTAGGATTAAAGGAATGCACCACCACGCCCAGCTATACCCCCCTCACCCCAGGTCTTTTCTTATTTTTACTTCGAAGCAGGCTATCACTCCAGGCAAGCCTGACCTGGTACTCACTGTGTATCCCAAGATGGCCTAAAACTCACAGTAATCCTCCTACCTCAGTCTTTCTGAGTGCTGTGAAATGTAGCACAAAGTAGTACAACCCAAAGTGCAAGCTGGTCAGCAGGGAGGACCTCAAATTGCTCATCTCAGGCAGCAGAGTCAGCAAGTCAAAGCAGGAGGAGAAAGACACCTAGATGTAAGGATCATTGTCTTAGCATCCTTCTCCCAGTAGTAAATGCAGATACCCTACAGAAGTAGAATGGCTGTCCACCCAAAATGTGGTTTTGATGTCAAGACTGATGTCATACACATGTCAGGAAGGTGTGAAAGGTTTATAACTTACACAGTTAATTTGCTGGGGCAACAGGTGGCAGCCAGGCCTCCCAAGATGAAGCAAAAATGCTTGAGAGGGCAAGGAAGGGAGACTGGGTTGGGATTTTGAAGATGATTATGAGGAATGCCTAGATGAAGGTTTGTGAGGAGGATAGGAGGTTCATGGTTTGAATTCATGATTACAACCAAAGGAAGTAGAAAGATAACAAGGCTTTATTTATTTATTTGAGGGAGAGAGAAAGAGGCAGAGAAAGGGAGAGAGAGAGGGAGAAAATGGGCATGCCAGAGCCTCTAGCCACTGTAACCAAACTCCAGATGCATGTGCCCTCTTGTACATCTGGCTTATATGGGTACTGAGGAATTGAATCTGGGTCCTTAGGCATTGTAGGCAAGCACCTTAACCACTAAACCATGTCTCTAGCCCCAAACAAGGCTTTTTGACCCACAGGCCAAGATGTGAGGCACAAGGAGATGAGAGTGGGCTGAGGTTTAAAAGCTCTCAGAAGTCAAACACTGAAAAATGAAATCAAATTCTCTATTACTACATAGTTGTAATGACAGTGTGGAAATGTGAGCAAGCTTAGGCCCTTGCTGATGTGGTTCAATCTCTAGCATGATATTGGAACCACCTGTGTCTAGTGGCACTAAATAATTTAGTCATTCTATAGTGAGAATGTTTTTAGCTAGGTAACCTGTTACTTGCAGCCACAAAAATTCTAAAATGATACAAAGTTAAAGATATAATTGCTCGGTGTGTTAACACATGTCTTTAATCCCAGCACTCAGGAAGCAGAGGTAGGAGGATTGCCATGAGTTTGAGGCCACCCTGAGAATGAATACCAGGTCAGCCTGGGGTAGAGTGAGACCCTAATTCGAAAATCCAAAAAAAAAAAAAAAAAAGGATATAATCAATTAGTATGGTGTGGGATATATTCAGGGACTACAAGAGTGGTTAAATATAAGTAAATCTATTGTGGCTCAATATAAAAAGACCTATTGTTGCAGTCACGTTCACATTGCTGGTAGAAATCACCTGACCAAGAGCAGTTTGTGGGAAAAAGGTTTATTTTGGCTTACAAGCTCAAGGGGAAGCTCAACAATGGCAGGGGAAAATGATGGCATGAGCAGAGGGTGGACATCACCCTCTGGCCAACATAAGGTGGACAACAGGAACAGGAGAGTGTACCAAACACTGGCAAGGGGAAACTGGCTATAACACCCATAAGCCCGCCCCCAACAATACACTGCCTACAGGAGGTGTTAATCCCCAAATCTCCATCAGTTGGGAACCTAGCATTCAGAACACCTAATTTTATGGGGGATACCTTAATCAAACCACCATATTCCAGCGCTGGCCCCCATAAACTAATATCCATACATGATATAAAATTCAGTTCAACTTTAAAAGACCCCATATTTTTTATCAATCCCAATGATGTTCAAACATCCTCATAATCCAAGGTCTTTTAACTGAGTTATAATACCAAAAAGTCTCCCACAAACCCATAATGGCACAGAATAAACATTCACACTGCAAAAGAATGGCATTGGGCATAGCAAAGGAATATTCAGCCAATACAAGATTTAAAATAACCAGGGCAAACATCAAACTCTGTAGCTTCAAGTCCAATAATTCTAACCAGCAATAAATCTCTGGCATTCCAATTCTGCCCCTCTAGCTAGGCTACTCACAGTCCTGGTAAATTTCATCAGGGCTGGCAGCTTTCCATAGCAGCCATCTCGTGGTCCTGGTATCTCCACTGGGTCTCCACTGCAACCCATAGTTCATCCTCATGGCCTCATGGGGTCTCCATGCAGGCATACAGCAAACCTGCTTCACACTGCCCATGGCTATGTCCAAAACTCAAGACCATGTTGCAAACTCAATGACCCTCTCTTTCCTGCATTTCTTATTCTCCACAATTCCAGGTAGGGGGCCCATTTGTTACTCCAGGAGGGAATAAAGCAGACTTTGAAGAACAGGACACTCCTTGAGCACTCAGGCCCCTTCAAAAGAGTCTACATTCTTCCTGTTGCCCCAGTGCAGGTCAGTTGGCCCAATCTCAATAGTTGTTATCTCTCAATTTGCAAGTGAACAGACAGCAGTTTAGGCTCAAAGATTTCATTTTTTTCTGTGCCATATCCCTCTGCTCACACCAGTTCATTTCTACACAAAGTAACCCTGCACAAAGTTTCTCAGGACATGGGCATAACAGCAAGCTTCTCACACAAACTGCTAGCCCAGTCCAAGCAAAGCTCTTTCTCATCCTCATAAGCCAAACCTCCACAGTCCACAGTTCTTACCGCATTCAGGTCTTTCAACTCTGACCAGAATAGTCCATCAAGCTGTACTTACAACATTGTAAGGAGTTTCTTAGGCCAAGGTTTCAAATCCTTCCACATTCCTCTTGAAAATCAGCTCCAAAAGGCCAAAGCCACACAGTCAGGTGTCTAGCAGCAACCCCACTCCTGTTACCACTTTACTGTTGCAGTCAGGCTCACATTGCTGGCATAAATCACCCAACCAAGAGCAGCTTGTGGGAAAAAGAGGTTTATTTTGGCTTACAGGCTCGAGGGGAAAGTTCCATGATGTCAGGAAAATGATGGCATGAGCATAGGGTGGGCATCACCCCCTGGCCCACATAAGGTAGACAATAGCAACAGGAGAGTGTACCAAACACTGGCAAGGGGAAACTGGCTATAACACCCATAAGTCTGCCTCCAACAATACACTGCCTCCCGGAGGCGTTAATCTCCAAATCTCCATCAGCCTGGGAACCTAGCATTCAGAACACCTATGTTTATGGGGGACACTTGAATCAAACCACCACACCTATTAATGTAATTCATCACAAAATGAATTGCAGGAGACTACATTATGATAATACTGGCAATATACTTTAAAAGCTTTCATGGGAAGATGGCTCAGTGGATTAAGTGCTTGCCACACAACTCTGAATACCTGAGTTTGGATTCCAAAACCCCATGTAAAATCAACAAGTTGTGGTGGGCTTCTGTAACTACAGAGTGCCAACGAGAAGAAGAGGGATAGAGTCAGGATAATTTCATAGAAGTTTGTGAATGGTGTAGAGCAGTGAACAATGAGAAAGCCTATTCCAAAACAAGGTGGAAGGTGAGAACCCACCTGAAAATTGTCCTCATAGCTCCACATGTATACCAAGTCATGAGTGTACACCCCCACATATGAACATGGTCACACACATACAAACACTAAATAAATAAATTTAAAAAACCTTTCATAAAGTCCACCAGGTACTCCTAATGAAACACAAGGCAGGCCAGATGTGGTGGCACACGCCTTTAATCCCAGCCCTTGGGAGGCAGAGGTAGGAGGATCACTGTGAGTTCGAGGCCAACCTGAGACTACAGATTGAGTTCCAGGTCAGCCTGGACTAGAGTGAGACCCTACCTCAAAAAAAAAAAAAAAAAAAAACACAGAAGGCAAATGAGTTGGAAGCACCTCCCTAAGATGATGGATATGCTAATTACCATGATTAAAAAAAGACACACAGATGTGATCATTGTATAATGTACACATGAACCAAAATATCACATTGTACCTAATAAATATGTACAACTATGATGTTGTAACAAAAGATATTTAAAAAAATAAGCCCACCCCCAACAATACACTGCCTCCAGGAGTTGTTAATTCCCAAATCTCCATCAGCTAGGAACCTAGCATTCAGAACACCTAAGTTTATGGGGGACACCTGAATCATACCATGACAAGAATAGTCTATATTCTAAATTGTGAAACATTAAAATATTTTTAAGATAATAAAAATGCTATTTCAATGATTTTCCCACATATTTTTGACATTCTAATAACTGCCATTAAGGTAGGCAATGATAGAGCATAATAAGCACTGAAAAAAGAGTTATCATTTTTCTGGTATAAGTATATACTTAGAAAATACAAGACACTAGTAAATAATAATGCAATTAATAGTATTGTCATGGTAGAAAACAAGATAAACACATGAGATTTTCCCTATGGTAGAAATAAATGGGGACAAGTAGGAATTGGTAAAACACTTCATTCACCAAATTGACTTAAATTATAAAGTTCTTTGTGTCATACGTTATAGTGGTATAGCTCTTTAGATTCTGCTTCACTTCCCAGAATTCTCTTTCCTTGCTGCTTCCAGTTTAAGGTGGAACATAAGAAACTATGGTGGGGGAATTGAAAGATAGAAAGATAGAAGTGAAGCCTTTTATTTATTTATTTTTCAAGGCAGGGTCTCACTCTAGCTCAGGCTTATCTGGAACTCATTCTGTAGTCTCAGGGTGGCCTCGAACTCACTGCCATCCTCCTACCTTTGCCTCCCGAGTGCTGGGATTAAAGGCACGTGGCACCACACCTGGCAGAAGTGAAACTTTAAAGCTTGAACATATGGATTATTTTCTGCCTCTGTCTGATCAGCAGCTGGTCTGGAAATACTCTATATTTTCATTATATAATTTCCTTTTTTTGTTTTTTCAAATTTATTTATTTAAGAGTGACAGAGAGAGGAAGAGGCAGATAGAGACAGAGAGAGAGAATGGGCGCCCCAGGGCTTCCAGCCACTGCAAACGAACTCCAGACGCGTGCGCCCCCTTGTGCATCTGGCTAATGTGGGTCCTGGGGAATCGAGCCTCGAACCGGGGTCCTTAGGCTTCACAGGCAAGCGCTTAACTGCTAAGCCATCTCTCCAGCCCAGTTTGGATGTAAAATGTCCCCCACTGGTGCATGTGTTTGAAAAGTTGATTCCTAGCTGGTGGCACTGTTTTAGGAGGTGGTGGAACCTTTGGGAAATGAAGCTAAACAGGAGGAAATGAACCTGGGCTGGGCAGGATGAGGCTTTTGTTTTATAGCCAGGCTGTTTCCCACCCTGTCCTCTGTTTCCTGCTATGCTGAGGTGTGAGCAAATAGCTGGAGCATGCTCCTGTCACTAGAGTTGCCCACTGACATGCCTCCCCTGTCCTGTTAGACTGAATCTCTCAACCTGTGAGTTCATGTCTTCCTCCTTTAGGTTGCTTTTTGTCAGGTGTTGGTTCACAGCCACAAGAAAAATGACAAATACAATGTTCTCCTGTGTCCTCACTTCTGAGCCAGGGCTGTGAGTTTAGCTCTAAGACAAAGTGTCTCGATGTGTGTAGAATACCCATGCCATCAAGGTCAGAGGAAACAAGAAGTGACATAAGAGCTCAGTCCATCCTTGGAGGTACCAGCTTGTGCTTGTGGGTTCCAGTGATATTGTCCTCTTCAACTTCATGTCTAATTTCATCTTGTCATCCTGACAGCACTTTGGACCCTGAGATTTCAACATCAGATGTGAAAGCAGCAGCTTTAGAGAGATAGCCTATCCAGCTGGGCATGGCAGCACATGCCTTCAATCCCAGCACTCGGGAGGCAGAGGTGGGAGGATTGCCATGAGTTTAAGGCCACCCTGAGAATACAGTGAATTCCAGGTCAGCCTGGACTAGAGTGAAACCCTACCTCAAAAGCCAAAAGGAAAAAAGAGAGATAGCTTTTCCAGCTGTACTCCTAGCACTCTCAAGGTTGAGGTAGAAAGATTATGAGTTCAAGATAAGTTTGGGCAAGACCCGGGCTCAAAAAAATTATATACAGGGGTTAAAGAAATGGCTCAGTGGATAAAGTGTTTGCCACCCAAGTGTGAGTACCTGAGTTTGGGTCTCTAGGGCTCACATAAAGCCAGATGCTGTAGTATAAGCAACTGTACTCCCGAGATGCCTATAGCAAGAAGGGAGGTAGACACAGTACAACTCTGACAAGCTTGTGGGCCAGCTAGCCTGGTGAATGGAGCAGTGAACAATGAGAGACCCTGCCCCAAACAACAGTGCAAGGCTAGAACTAATCCACAAATTGTCCTCTGATCTCCATGTGCATGCCTGCACTCACACACATGAGCATATACACACATCATATCTACATACATGCATACACACCAAAAATTGTACACACACAGAATAGTTTTGCTACTCAAATTGATGTCTGATTGACACACATGAAAATATTTTTTAACTTTTAAAGTATTTCATCTATTTACTTATTTGAGAGATAGATAGATAGATAGGGAGAGGCAGAGAGAATGGATGTACCTGGGCCTCTAGCCACTGCAAACTCTAGACACATGCACCACCTTAGGCATCTGGCTTTACATGGGGTACTAGGGAATTGAACTGGGGTCCTTCGGCTTTGCAGGCAAGTACCTTAACTGCCTAGCTATCTCTCCAGCCCAAAAATATTTTTAAAAAGAGATTAAGAGTAAAGAAGGAGGACAGTTAGGGAGAGGATTAATAAGAACAAATAAAAATGACATATATGTATGAAAACGCCATAATGAAACTATTACTTTGTATGCTAACAACAACAACAAAAACCTCACAAAAGCAAAAAAGGAAGTAGATTACCAGAATTGGCCAAGAGAGTATATTATAAACTGGATTTTCTCTCCCATCAGGGAAAGTATATATTATTTAAAAATATTTATTTATTTACTTACTTACTTACTTACTTACAAGCACACAGACATAGAAAGGGAGAGAGACACACAGAGAGAATGGGTGTGCCAGGGACTTTAGACACTGCATATGAACTCCAGACATATGTGCCATTTTGTGCATCTGGCTTTACATGGGTACTGGGGAATCAAACCTGGGCCTTCAGGCATTACAAGCAAGCACCTTAACCTCTGAGCCATCTCTCCAGCTCAGGAGAAAAATATCTTTTTTTTTAATGTGGACATAAGATACAATGTTTGTTTGTTTGGGTATTTATTTATTTATTTATTTTATTGACAACTTCCATAATTGTAAACAATATCCAATGGTAATTTCCTCCCTCTCCCCACTTTCCCCTTTGAAACTCCACTCTCCATCATATCCCCTCCTCCTCTCAATCAGTCTCTCTTTTATTTTAATGTCATCATCTTTTCCTCCTATTATGATGGTCTTGTGTAGGTAGTATCAGGCACTGTGAGGTCATGGATATCCAGGCCATTTTGTGTCTGGATATCCATGACCTCTTGGCTCTTACATTTTTTCTGCCACCTCTTCTGCAATGGACCCTGAGACTTGGAAGGTGTGATAGAGATATTTCAGTGCTGAGCACTCTGTCATTTCTTCTCAGCACCATATATATATATATATATATATATATATATATATATATATATATATGTATATATATATGTATGTATGTATATATATATTTAGTTTTTGTGAGGTAGGGTTTCACTGTAGTCCAGGCTAACCTGGAATTCACTATGTAGTCTCAGGGTGGCCTCGAACTCATGGTGATCCTCCTACCTCTGCCTCCCAAGTGCTGGGATTAAAGGCGTGCACCAAGCCTGGTGGGGAAACTCTATGAATTAAGGAAGTAAGTGGAGATCCTGGGGCAACCAAAGTGGCTAAGCTTTACTAGATATAGTAGAGAGAATGTAGGCACAGAAACAGCTCCAGAGACCTATTGGTGATCCTTTTGAGTACTGATATGTTGCCTACTGAGGAGGCACCTCTCAAGTACTTATGGATCCATACACTGAGGAAACTATCCAAGGTTAAGGAATATGCCACATAAAATGATTACCATATTCAGGTCTGGAATTAGTGTCTTTTCCCATTTAACCAGACTAATAAACCTCATAGATCATGGAAGATTAAGACCGCTACAAAGACCCTTGCCAAGTAGTAATAGACTATATAGTGCTTTGCAGTTATAAGAATCAAACTTGTGATCTCATATGTTAGGTAAGCACTCAATCACTTAGTTAACATCCCCAGCCTTTTGAAACTATTTTGAAATGGTTTGCCATTTTGCCCTACCTGTCCTCAAATTTACAATTCTCCTGCTTCAGCCTCCTGCATGTGTGGGATTACAGATGTATACAGTCATGCTGGTTGCAGCGTGCTCTTTACCACCCTCAAAAGACCATGAAAGCAATGCCCCTGAAGGATCAGATTGTCTCCATGAACTTAACTGTGTCTGAAAACAAGGCTCACAGATCTTTGTAAGAACATAAAAATAGGGCTGGAGAGATGGCTTAGTGGTTAAGGCACTTGCCTGCAAAGCTGAAGGACCCAGGTTCAATTCCTCAGGACCCACGTAAGCCAGATTCACAAGGTGGTGCATGTGTTTGGAGTTTGATGCAGCAGCTGGAGGCCCTGGCACACCCATTCGCTCTCTCTATCTGCCTCTTCTCTCTCAAATAAATAATAAAATAAAATTTAAGCTGAGTACAAATATAATTAATGCCTAATGGTTAAAATTCAACATGATTTGATATCCAGTCAAAATGTCTGGGACATAAGGCAACATGTTCACCAATCAAAATAAACCCAAAAGCCATGCATGGTGATACATTCCTATAACCCCACAACTTGGGAGGCTGAGACAAAATAATCTTGAACTAGATAGTGAGAACCTGTCCAAAAAAAAAAAAAAAAATGAAACCGTGGTGCTGTATGCCTATAATCCTACACTTGGGTAGCATAGGCAGGAGGATCTGGAGTTCAAGGCCAGCCAGAGATCCATGAGGTATCTCGAAACCGAGCAAACAAAATGTCAAAGCACCCTTTTGAGATGACAAATAGCAAAGATGTTGGAATTAGTAGATAAGAAAACTAAAATGGGGCTGGAGATATTGCTTAGTGGTTAAGGTACTTGCCTGTAAAGCCAAAGGACCTCGGTTTGATTCCCCAGGACCCACGTAAGCCAGATGCACAAGGTGGCACATGCATCTGAAGTTCGTTTGCAGTGGCTGGAAGCCGTAGAGCACCCATTCTCTCTCTCTCTCTCTATCTCTCTGACCCTCTTTCAAATAAATAAATAATAAAAGATTATTTGTGGTTATTCCAACTATATTGAATATATCCAAAAAAGTTAAGTAAGGCTTTGAATAATAGAAAAGGGAGGAGATGGAATAGACATGAGAGCGACATAATTTGAATACAAATAAACTGGATGAATATATTTGTAACATGTCTGCAAATAAGACATTGCAGAGCAAAATGTGAAAATTTAATAATAGAAAATATCCAAAATGATATATCCAGAAGATGAAGCCTCCAAAGAAATGAACAAAAAGTATCAGTGAGCTGTGATGAGACTATATTTGTGCAATTAGAATTCCCATTAGAGGGGAGTGCAGAATATATCTGAAGAACTAAAGATGAAAATCTTAGGAGAGAATTCCTGTCTGGTATTGAGAACTGAATCAGAAGTTTATGGCTGGGGAGGTCATAAACCCTGGGGGTGGGGAACTACTACTGTTGTCTGGCTAAATGGATATATTATGCCCACCAAATTGTCCTGTAAATACTTATGTTTATGCCCATATATTAATGTTACTCTCACTTTTGGCTAGAGAAGCTACTCTTTTCAGATGGTAGAGATCACTGGTGTGCTTCAAAACTCACCAAAGTGAGTAATAACTGGGTGCGGTGGCGCAGCACCACGGAGGCAGATAAAGGATGATCCTCTGGGTTGCTGGCCAGCTTACCTAGCCAAGTCACTTAGCCCAAGTTTAGTGAAAAATTTTCTTTAAAAAAATAATGCGAAGTGCAATTGAGGAAGACATGCCATGTTGATCTAGACTCCACATGTATGTGCACACATGTGCATGTGCACCTACATACACTCATATGCCCACACATATGTGAACATTGTTTTTGAGGTAGGGTCGCACTCTTGCCCAGGCTGAACTGGAACTCACTCTGTAGTTCCAGGATGGCCTTGAACTCATAGCAATTCTCCTACCTCTACAACTTCCAGGTGTGGTGGTGCACACCTTTAATCCCAGCACTTGGGAGGCAGAGGTAGGAGGATCACCATGAATTCAAGGCCAGCCTAAGACTACGTAGTGAATTCCAGGTCAGCCTGGGCTAGAGCGAGACCCTACCTTGAAAACACAAGAATAAAAACAACCCCCCACAACTGTATAATAGAAAAAGCACCCCAATTCAAAATGGGAAGATGGCACCATGATGGACCTGTAGTCTGTGCACTTGGATGGCTGAGGGAATCAGTAGTTCATGGCTAGCCTGAGCAACAGCGTGATACCCTGTCCAAAAATGATACAAAGCTAGGTGTGGTGGTACATGCCTGTAATCTGAGAACTCAGAAGGCTAAGACATGTTGATAAGATTGGTATTAGATTGAGGTCATCCTGGGCTCTATTCTGAGTTTCAGAACAGCCTAAAATACATAGTGACACAACAACAACAAAAGTCAAAAGTTAAAAAGAAAAACAAAAAGGACAAAGGATTAAAAAGATATTTCTTCAAAAAATGATATATAATTGTCCAATACACATAGGCAAAGTATTTGACATCACTAATCAATCATCAGAGAAATGAAAATGAATGCCAAAGTGTCATAGTACATCTCAGTAGAAAGTAACAAGTTGATGAGGATGCAAGAAGAAAAAACTTAGAACCCTTGTGCACTGTTGATGTAACTCTAAGTTAGTACAGTGACTATGGAAAATAATAAGACATCCCTGAAAACATTAAAAAACAACTGCTATATGAACCTTTAGGAGAAATTTGCATACTTGTGGTCATAGAAGTACTTTCTACCATAGTCAGGATGTGTAAGCAACCCAATGTATATTGACAGATGTATTATATATAGATAAAATGTGGTATAAATATACAGTGCAGACTAGTTAGAAATAAGAGATTCAGGGGGCTGCAGAGATGGCTCAGCATTTAAAGGAACTTGTGTGCAAAGCCCGATGACCCAGGTTTGGATCCTCAATACCCATGAAAAGCCAGATGCAGAAAGTGGCACATGTGTCTCGAGTTTGTTTGCAGCGGCAGAAGGCCCTGGCGTGTTTGCTCGCTCTCTCTCTCTCTCTCAAATGAATAAATCAACCTTTTTTTGTTTGTTTAAAGAAGAGATTCAATGGAGGGGGGATTCGGGAGGGAGAAAAAGGAGGGTGGTGGGAAGGGATTATGATCATGGTCTATATGTACAGAAGATGTCAATAAAAATATAAAAATTTGCCAGGCATGGTGACACCTTTAATCCCAGAATTGAGATGTAAGGCTGAGATATGAGGATTTCCATGAGGCTGAAGCCAGCCTGGGACTACAGAGTGAGTTCCAGGTCAGCCTGGGCTAGAATGAGACCTTACCTCATGAGCCTTAGGGGTATAAAGCCTGCTGTTGTCTCTATAAATGCATATATTACTCTCCCCAAATTGCCCTGACAGCACTACACTTAATGTTCATACTCATATATTAATGCTACTCTCACTTCTGGTTAGAGAAGCTTCTCTTTTCAGGTGGCAATGACCACTGGGATGACCCAAAAGGCAACATAGTGCTGAGAAGAAGGGATGGAGGAGTGTCCAGCACTGAAACATCTCAAACCCTCCAAGGCTCAGGGTCCATTGCGCAAGAGGTGGTGGAAAGAATGTAAGAGCCAAAGGAAGGGTACCACTCCTTACATACAACTGTCTGGACAGAATTTGGCCTAGATATCCAAGACCTTGCAGTGCGTAACAATACCCACACAAGACCCTCATAATAGGAGAAAAAGATGATGACATCAAATTAAAAGAGAGACTAATGGAGAGAGGGAGGGGATATGACATAGAGCAGAGTTATGAAGGAGAACGTGGGGGAGGGGTGGGGAGGAGAAGGAAATACCATGGTTTATTGTCTGTAAGTATAGAAGTTTTCAATAATATATATGTTAAAAAAGAAAACATACAGTAAAAAATTTTCAGCCTTAAGAGGAAAAAGCTATACTTTGGCTGAAAGAAGAGGTTATACCTGTCAAAAAATTTTCTAAATGTCTATGTATCCCCTTTGATCCATGCTGCTTTCTCTTGGTTAGAGAGTGTGCTTTTTTGTTGTTTTGTCTTGTTTTGTTTTTAAGTTTTTTGTTCATATTTATTTATTTGTTTATTTTTAAATTTTTGTTTATTTATTTGAGAGTGACAGACAGAGACAGAGAGAGAAAGAGGCAGATAGAGAGAGAGAGATTGGGTGCGCCAGGGCCTCTAGCCACTGCAAACGAACTCCAGATGGGTGCACCCCCTTGTGCATCTGGCTAACGTGGGTCCTGGGGAATCGAGCCTCGAACCGGGGTTCTCAGGCTTCACAGGCAAGCACTTAACCACTAAGCCATCTCTCCAGCCCCGACATATTTATTTATTTATTTGAGAGTGACAGAGAGAGAAAGAGGAAGATAGAGAGAGAGAGAGAGAGAGAGAGAGAGAGAGAGAATGGGTGTTCCAGGGCCTTCAGCTACTGCAAATGAATTCCAGATGTGTGTGCCCCCTTGTGCATCTGGCTAATGTGGATCCTGGGGAATTGAGCCTCGAACCGGGGTCCTTAGGCTTACAGGCATGCGCTTAACCACTAAGCCATCTCTCCAGCCCTTGTTTTGTTTTTTCAGGTAGGGTTTCACTCTAGCTCAGGCTGATTCACTATGTAGTCTCACGGTCGCCTTGAACTCACGGCAATCCTCCTAGCTCTGCCTCCCAAGTGCTGGGATTAAAGGCATGTGCCACCACACCCAACTGAGAACCTACTTTTTATAGATGGTAGCAAATACCAGAGAGATTCAAGACTTATCAAAATGACAGCAAGAAGAGAAAGCCAACTTTCTAACACAAAACAAGTCATCTCTTTCACACCTGCCAGGGCCCAGGAGCCATCACAGAGGCAGTCGCGGATTAAACATGAGTGCTCCTCTCACTGCTAACCAGAGAACCTACTCCAAGGAGATGGTGGTAGACATTGAGGAGACTCAAATTCATCAAAGCGGAAAATCAGAGGCCACTGAGAGCTCAACAGTAACACACTCTACAAGGTTCAGAGAACATTGCAGAAGAGGGAGCAGAAAGAATGTAAGAACCACAGGGTGGGAATGTGTATGGGGAGATATTGTCCTTCCCTCACAGAGTGTCCCTATTGTGATTATTATTATTATTATTTTTTTTGGTTTTTCAAGGTAGGGTCTCACTCTAGCCCAGGCTGACCTGGAATTCACAATGGAGTCTCAGGGTGGCCTCGAACTCACGGCGATCCTCCTACCTCTGCCTCCCGAGTGCTGGGATTAAAGGCGTGCGCCACCACGCCCAGCTCCTATTGTGATTATTGATAACCCCTGGGTGTGCCAGGACCTCCAGCCACTGAACATGAACTCCAGATGCATGTGACAGCTTGTGCACTTGGCTTTACATGGATACTGGGGAATCAAACTCGGGTCCTTAGGCTTTGCAGACAAGTGTCTTAACTGCTGAACCATCTTTCCAGACCAGGTATTAACATTTTAAAAATAATTTATTTATTTTAGAGAGATAAAGAAAGAGGGAGAGATTATGGGTGGGCCAATGCCTCTTGCCACTGCAAACTAACTCTAGACACATGTATCACCAAGGCTGATAGGGTTTACAAGCAAGCATCTTTAACCACTGAGCAATCTTTTCAGCCCACATATTTTTCTTTTGTACACATGTGCACACTCGTGTGTGTGGTGACTGTGGTATGTGTGTGAGATGCATGGTGTATGCATGTGTGTGTGCACACATATTTGTGCACACCATTCATATGCATTTGGAGGCCAGAGAACTTGGGTGCACTTTTTGGAGGCCAGAGAACTTTGCTGTCCTTTTCTTTTCTTTCTTTTTTTTTTTATATTTTTCAAGGTAGAGTCTGTCTCTAGCTAGGCTGACATGGAACACCTCTGTAGTCCCAGGCTGTCTTTGAACTCAGAATGATTCTCCTACCTCTGCCTCCCAAGTGCTGGGATTAAGGGCACACACCACCATGCCCAGCTTGGGTGTCTTTTCTTATTGCTAATGCATGAATTTACTTGAGTTGGGGTCTCTCTCTCTCAATATGGGGCTACTGCCCATCAGCAAACCCCAGAGATTATCCAGTCTCTGCCCCCCAAGACTGGGATTACAGATATGCATGGCCAAACCCAGAATTTAATTTTTTGAGGTAGGCTCTCATTCTATCCAAGACTGACCTGAAACTCACTATGTAGTCTTAGAGTGGCCTTGAACTACAGTGATCCTCCTACCTCTGCCTCCCAAGTGCTGGAATTAAAGGCACATGCCACCCTGCCTGGTAATTTTTAATTTTTATTGGGAATTTTAACATATGAACATATTGTGAATTAATCATATACCCATCAGGTTATTCTCTTATGTCCCCTTTTCCCTGATCCTTTTCCTCTGAGGATCCTCTACAGTGGGGTATCAGTAGTCACTGTGGTCATGATTGCACCAGTCAGGTCCAGCGGGGAGGACAATGCCTCATAGAACACTTTCCCACCCTGTGGCCCTTACATTCATTATACTCCCATTCCTATAATGTGCCCTGAGTTAGAAGTCTACATTAGTGTTGAACTCTTGACAGACACTTTATTTTTCTGCTTTGATGAGTTTTGGGTCTCCTCTGTATCTTCTGCCATCTCCATGGAGAAGATTCTCTGGCTGACCATAAGAGTAGTCCACATATTTAATCCACCTTTTCCTCTGTAATGTTGTCTGGCCCCTGGCAGGTGTGAGATGACATTTCTCTTGCTAGACCCTGGGCTTTCTGTTTTTGTCATTCTGAAAGGTCTTGGGTCTACCTGGTATTCACCACCATCTGTAAACAGTAGGTTCTCTAACCAAGAGTGAGGGAAGCATGGATCAAAAGGGATAAACAAATGCAATTAGATGGCTTTCTGGTGGACATAGCTTCTCCATTTAGCCACAGAGCAGTGGAAGCTTCCCTCTATGGTCCTTCCACACCATAGTTTTTTGACTTGATTCTTAGTACTAGGCATAATTCCCTCACAGTGACTGGGCCTCATATCCAATCAGAGAGCAATTGATTAGTCCCATAACTGATGTTCCATTATTGTACTGGTGGGTGCATCTAGTCTGCCTGATTAATTTTGTTGCTTGCAGGATTCACTGCTTGTTCATGCTATTAGTGATGTTTATTCCTCAGCAGCTTGCATAGCACTTCCCAGAACTGTGACAGCTAGCTGGCAGGGAGCTGGCTTCTCTCTCAGTTCCAGCTTGATTTCTCAATGTCCTGCAAATGCAGCCTGTCATACGCAGCATTTTATGGGTGTTCTGGGGAGTTGAACTTGGCAGTCTCTGGCCAGAGAGGTCCTTACACTTAAATGACAAGAGATTTTAAATGCTGACCCATTTCCGCAGCCCCCTAGATTCTAAATTATATTCCTTAGATCTCTATGTGTTTCCTATAAAAGTGTCACTGTATTGTAATTTCTCTCGCTTCATAGTAAGTTTTTTTTATTGACAACTTACATGATTGTAAACAATATCCCATCGTAATTTCCTCCCTCCCCCCCCACTTTCCTCTTTGAAGCTCCACTCTGCTTCATATCCTCTCCCCCTCTCAATCAGTCTGTCTTTTATTTTGATGTCCTCATCTTTTCTTCCTGTTATGATGGTCTTGTGTAGTTAGTGTCAGGCACTGTGAGGTCATGGATATCCAGGCCATTTTGTGTCTGGAGGAGCACTTTGTGAGTGTAAGGAGTCCTACCCTTCCTTTGGCTCTTACGTTCTTTCTACCACCTCTTCCGCAATGAATCCTGAGCCTTGGAAGGTGTGATAGAGATATTTCAGTGCTGAGTACTCCTCTGTCACTTCTTAGCATCATGGTGCCTTCTGAGTCATCCCAAGGTCACTGCCATCTGAGAAGAGAAGGTACTTTAACCAAAGGTGAGAGTAGCATTAATATGTGGGTATGAACATTAAGCAAAGTGCTTACTGGGCAGTTTGATGAGCATAGTATATATGTTTAGCCAGACACCAGCAGATGTTACACCCCTAGGGCTCATGACTACTCCTATTGTAGGTTTTCAGTGTCAGGGATGTATTCCCTCCCATAGAATGGGCCCTCCAGTCAACTTAGATGGTGGTTGGTTTCCCCCATAACATATGTGCTACTATTGCACCCGTTCACTTGTTTGGCCTGGCTGGCCAAATATAAAGCTTGCAGTGTCAACTGTTGATTATTTTCACTGGTGATTTCTCTCTCTCCCATTTGCTTCATAGTAAGTTTTGAAACTGGAGGTTGCGAATCTTCTAGCTTTAAAAAAATATTTATTTACACACAGACATGGAGAGAGAGAAAGAGAGAGAGAGAGAGAGAGAGAGAGAGGGAAAATGGGTGCACTAGAGCATCTAGCCACTGCAAACAGATGCCAGATAAATGTGACATTTTGTGCATCTGGCTTTATGTGTACACTGGGGAATTGAACTTGGGTAATTAGGCTTTGTGGGAAAGTGCCTTATCAGCTGGGCCAGCTCTCTAGCCCCCCTTTTAAACTTTGTTTAATTGACAACTTCTATAACTATAGACAATAAACCATGATAATTCTCTCCCCTCTCCCACTTTCTCCTTCACAAATCCACTCTCCATCATATCTCCTCCCCCTTTCAATTAGTCTCTATTTTATTTTGATGTCATCATCCTTTCCTCCTAGTATGAGGGTCTTGTGTTGGTAGTACCAGGAACTATGAGGTCATAGATATACAGGCCATTTTGTGTCTGGAAGATTGCATTGTAAGCAGCCCTACCCTTCCTTTGGTTCTTACATTCTTTCTTCCACCTCTTCTGCAATGGACCCTGAGCCTTTGAAGGTCTGATAAAGATGTGCTGGACACTCCTCTGTTAATTCTTCTCAGCACTATGGTGCGTTTTGAGTCATCCCAGAGGTCAACAACATCTGAAAAGAGAAGCTTCTCTAACAAAAAGTGAGAGTAGCATTAATAGATGGGTATGAAGGTTAAGAAAAGTGCTTACAGGGCACTTTGGTGAGCATAATTGTTGCAGTCAGGTTCGCATTTCTGGTAGAAATCACCCAACCAAGAGCAGCTTGTGGGAAAAAAGAGGTTTATTTTGGCATACAGACTCGAGGGGGAAGCTACATGATGGCAGGGAAAACAATGGCATGAGCAGAGGGTGGACATCACCCCCTGGCCAACATCAGGTGGACCATATCAACAGGAGAGTGTGCCAAACACTAGCATGGGGAAACTGGCTATAACACCCATAAGCCCGACCCCAAAAATACACTGCCTCCAGAAGGCATTAATTCCCAAAACTCTATCAGCTGGGAACCTAGCATTCAGAATACCCAAGTTTATGGGGGACACCTGAATCAAACCACCACAATAATATATGCATTTAGCCAGAAAATAGCAGGTGTTACATGCCTAGGGTTCATGCCCTCCCCCTTCATAGGCATTTGACTAGGTTTTCAGTTCCAGGTATGTATTCCCTCCCATAGTGGGCCTCCATAACAGCCATGCCACTATTGCACCTGTTGGCTCATTTGGTCTGGCTGGCCAAACTTAAGGCTTGTGGTGAAAACTGTTTCTTATCTCCACTGATGACTTCTCTTTCCCATAAGGCTGCATGCAGCATAGCTTTTTCCAGCTTTCTGTCATCTGGTCTACAGGGAGGTGGTTTTCATCTCAGCTCTGGCTTGATTTCTCAGTGACCTTGCAGCCCAAGCATGTATAATCTTCCACAATAGGGTCATACCATCTATTCCTGATAGGAAACAAAGAGATTTGGCAATAGCCTGCATTTTGGGGGGGACCTCCCTTGCCAACAACTCACTGGAAGGTATCCCATCGCTAGCACTAAAATTTTCCTGGTAACAATCTGTGGCTTCTGGGAGTTCCATTGTCTGAAAAAGTAGGTTTCCATATGGCTTATTCACAATATCTTAAATTTTGATTAATGCTCCACCCACCCTTCTTTACACAATCTCTTCCCCTGACCTCACTTAGGCCATTGCACCTCCAGTAATCTGCTCATCTACTCACATATATACAATATAATTGCCTTAAGTCCTCCTCTCTCCTCCATCCATTATAGCCCCTTTCTAGCTTACTGGCCTCTGCTACTGATTTTCACTCCAACTCACATACAAGTCTAAACATTTGTAGTTAGAATCCACATATGAAAGTGAACATGTGGTGTTTGGCTTTCTGGGCCTGGATTACCTCACTTAGTATAATCCTTTTCAGATTTATCCATTCCCCTGAAATTTTTATAATTTCATTTGTCTTTTGCTGCTGAATAGAACTCCACTGTATAAATGTACCACATTTTCATTATCCATTCATTAGTTGAGGGACATGTAGGCTGGTTCCATTTCTTAGCTATTGTGAATAGAGTGGCAATAAACATGGATATGCTAGTATGTCTAAGGTAGTGAGATGAGTCCTTAGAATATATGCCTAGGAGTGGTATAGCTGGGTCATATGGTAAATCCCTAAGCCATTCCTCCAGCCTGTGAATGATTTTTTTTTTTTTTGATATGTTCTTGTATTCTGTTTGCCAGTATTTTGTTGAGAGTTTTTTTTTGTTTCTTCGAGGTAGGGTCTCACTCTCTAGCCCAGGCTGACCTGGAATTCACTATGTAGTCTCAAGGTGGCCTCGAACTCATAGCAATCCACCTACCTCTGCCTCCTAACTGCTGGGATTAAAGGTATGTGCCACAATGCCTGGCCCTTTAAGTATCTTCTTTCTTTTAAAAGAAGATTTATTTTTATTTATTTATTAGAGAGAGAGAGAGTGAAAATGGGCACGCTAGGGCCTCTAGCCACTGAAAACGAACTTCAGATGCATGCGCCACCATGTGCATCTGGCTTACATGGGACCTGGAGAATTGAACCTGGGTCCTTAGGCTTCCAAGGCATGTGCCTTAACCACTAAGCCATCTCTCCAGCCCCCTTTAAACATTTTCTATAGTGCTTGTTTAGTGGTCATATATCCCTTTAGCCTGTTTTTGTTGTGGAATGTCCTTATTTCTCTGTCAATGTGGATGGATAGCTTTGCTGGATAAAGTAATCTTGGTTGGCAGGTTTTATTTTCAGAACTTGGAATACATCATTGAAAGCCCTTCTGGCCTTTAAAGTTTGTGTTGAGTAATCTGCCATTATTCTGAGGGGCTTTCCTTTATATGTGACTTGATTTTTCTCTCTGTTTTCAATATATTTTCTTTGGTTGTATGTTTAGTAGTTTAATTATAATATGTCAGTGAGAAGTTCTTTCCTGATTTTGTATGTTTGGCATTCTAAAGGTTTCCTTCATCTGTATTGGCATCACTTTATCTATTTGGGGGGAAATTTTCTATGATGTTGTTGAAAATACCCACAATGTCTTTGGAGTAAAATTCTTCTCCTTATACTATACCCTGAATTCTTGTGTTTGATCTCTTCATAGTGGTCCTGAATGTCTTGAAATTCCCATTCATACCTTCTATTAGTTTGTCTTTTTTTGTTGGACTGTATTATATCTGCCACCATATCTTCTACTTTAGGTATTCTGTTCTCTTCTTTATCCATTCTACTGGTGAGACTATCTATAGTTTGCTATTTGACTTACTCTATCTTGCATAACTAGTATTTCTTATTGCTATTTTTTCATTTCCATACTTTTTTACATACATATTTCCATACTTATGTCTTTTATTGACCTCCTTATTTCATTAAGTTGTTTTCCTGTGTTCTCTTGGAATTCCTTCAGGAGTTTGTTTTCTTCTTTGATTCCTTTGATTTCTTTGAACATAATTGTAATCATTTTTTAAAAATTATTTGTCAGGCATTTCATCTAAATCAGTCTTACTAGAGGTCATTTCTGATGGACTTATAATTTTTGGTGGGATTGCCTTATTTTTTGTGTTTCTTGTCTTATAATGTAGAAATTTTTGCATCTTGAGTTAATTTGATGCTTGGGTTTTCTAATTATCTGCAGTATTCTTAGACATGAAAATATGATTTTATATATCTTTTTTTTTTTTGGTTTTTCGAGGTAGGGTCTCATTCTGTCTCAGGCTGACCTGGAATTAACTATGTAGTCTCAGGGTGGCCTTGAACTCACAGTGATCCTCCTATCTCTGCCTCCCAAGTGATAGGATTAAAGGCGTGCACCACCCAGCCTGGATAATTTTATATATCTTTAGGATAGGAGCTTAAGGTGCCAGGTGTGACTCTTATATTACTCCTAGTGTAACAGCAGAAGTGACCCCAGGTGTTGAGTTTGCCTGCTACAAAAGTATTCTAGTAGGCTGGGTGGAGTAAATTACTGAAAAATTCTGAAATTCAACTGAGCAATATACACATTCAATCAAAATCAGCACAGAGTATTCATGCAAGAGTAGGGATTAAAACAAACAGATAATCTAATAAAATCAAAGTCCCTAAAGATGTGTATTGCTGCACGTCTTTAATCCTGTCAACAGGGAGGCTGATATTTCTGGTCTGTAAAGAGTTCCAGGTCAGCCTGGGGTGGAGTGAGACCCTGCCGCCAATAATGTCAGAAGAAAAAGATAAAGGCCCTATAAATCAGGAAACACCAAAGGCAACAATAGTCAATGCCAAAATACAGCTTATTTGAAAATGGTAAAGCCAACCAAGAATACATAAATCAAATCTAACACATAACCTGCCCTGACATGGAACATGAGATTTAGCACTTCCAGTGCAGGCCTATATACCTGGCTTTGTGTAAGTAGGCCCTGTTACCTACTGGTTTGGCTTCCAATCTCACCTATGCTGAGTGCCTACCTTGTTCCATCTCTGTTGTGCTGTGGACTAGGTTAGGCTGCTTGTGTTGCTGCATATGGTGTTCTGATTGGCTGTGCTGGATGCTATGTGGCTGGGGGTCTTTTTCTGGTGCTTTGTGACACTGGGGGATAGGGGAAGGCAGGCTGTTCAGGGTGCCTGGAGTTGTACTGGAGCTGCTCAGCTGGTTCAGTTTGTATTCTCATTCAGCAGCTTTTCAGCTGGTCCCTGCTCACTTCTCCTTCAGATTTCTTGACTTTGCAAGGAGGCTTGTGTGAGTGCAAAATCCTTTTTCCTGGCTTCTGCTCTTGTGGCTCAGGCAGTGCCAGGCAGGCAAAGACAAGGGCCAATGGCACCACAGCAGGAGCCTATTGTGGCTGGTTGCCTGCTTGCTAGAAGCTCTGGGTCTCTCCTGCTTCTCTGACGAGGCTGATAATTTCTTATACAACTTCACTTTGTGATAGAAGAATGCATTTTGCTATTTTCCTGCTTATTCCCCCCTCCAGGCTGCTTTGGCATGGTTACTACATTGCCGTCTTACTGGGAAGTTGAATCTTCTAGTTTTGTTTTCCAGGCTCTACTATTGAGATACATCCTAAGTCTGAGTATTGTCAATTTTTTTTGTTTTGGTTTCTGAGGTAGGGTCTCACTCTAGCTCAGGCTGCCCTGGAATTAACAATATAGTCTCAGGGTGGCCGCGAACTCGTGGCAATCCTCCTACCTCTGCCTCCCAAGCGCTAGGATTAAAGGTGTGCGCCACCATGCCCAGATTCTGAGTATTGTCATGTTTTCACTTGTGTGTGTATGATGTATGCACATATATGTGCCCTTGTAGTGCCCCATGTGCACCTGCTGTGTGGCATGCTTTGCTATGGTGGCTGGAGCTGAATGTCCATGTCACTTCTACTCTGCCCATTCTTGTTTTTTGTTTCTTTTCTTTCTTTTTTTTTTTTTTTTTCGAGGTAGGGTCTTGCTCTAGCCCAGGCTGACCTGGAATTCACTATGTAGTCTCAGGGTGGCCTTGAACTCATGGTGATCCTACTACCTCTGCCTCCTGAGTGCTGGAATTAAAGGCATGTGCCATCATGTCTGGCTGCCCATTTTTTTTTTGACCCAGGGTCTCTTATTAATCCCAGAATTTTCCACCCCTCGCCTTTGCAAGCTCTAGCAATTCCCTGGTCTATTTCCCCCGTGGAACTGGGGTTACCAGGGCAGAGGGCCACATCCAACTATTAAGCTGTATTCTGGAGGTTCAAACTCTTAGAATGCCTCAGGTCCCCTCAGGCCCTCATGCTTGCATAGGAATCACACAGAACCACTGAGCCATTTTTCCAGCCTGAGTATTATCACTTTAACATTATTAAAATAATCCATGAACTTAAATGTGTTTCCATTTATTTTATTTTATTTATTTATTTACTTAGCTCTTCTTTAACAATAGTATATACTTTTCAGTGTATGCACACATTTATTTGGTTAACATTTCCTTAGTATTTGTTTCTTTTTAATGCAATTTTAGATGGAATTGTTTCATTAATTTTCAAGAATTTTTTATCGCTAGTATAAAAGAGACAACTTTTTTTAAAAATATAGTCCTGTGGTAGTTTGAATGGGATATCCCGCATAGCCTCATGTGTTTTGAATACTTGGTCCCTGTCTGGTGGCAATTTGGGAGATGAGACCTTGCTGGATGAGGTGTGTTGCTGGGGCTGGTTCAAGAGTGTATATCCCAATTTCTGTTGTCAGTAGAAGCTGTGATGCTCAGCCTCTGCTCTGCCATCTTTTCCCTGCCATGATGAAATTTTCTCTTGAGAATATAAGCTGAAATAAGCCCCTTTCTTCCATAAACTGCCTTTGGTCAGGTGTTTTGTTTCAGCAAAGAGAAGTCAGCTACAAGTGCTTTAATTTTTTTTTTTCAAGGCAGGGTCTCACTCTGGCCCAGGCTGACCTGGAATATGTAGTCTCCGGCTGGCCTCAAATTCATGGCAATCCTTCTACCTCTGCCTCCTGAGTGCTGGGATTAAAGGTGTGCGCCACTACGCCAGGCTCAGTTATTTTTATTTTTAACAAAGCATGAGTTTATAATCTACCTACCTCTCTCTCTGTCTCTCTCTCTCTCTCTCTCTCTCTCTCTCTCTCTCTATATATATATATATATATACACACACACACACACATATATATATATACATATATATTGCAATTCTGTTTTTCCTTCCCTTTTTTTACCCAAAACAAATACACACACACGTGTACTCATTTCCGTTTCTTCTTGTACAAAATTTTTTTAAAAAAAGAAAGAAAAACCTACCTTTTGTTTTTCCAAAACCCCATTACCATGCCAAAGACTCTGCCAATCTCTATTGAAACAAGTCTATATATATATATATATATATAATTTACAATAATCACTTTTTAAAATAAAATAAAATTAAAATAAAATAAAATAAAATAATGTTTAAAAAAATAAAATAAGAAAATATATTTTAAATAAAATAAAAGAAAATTTGGCTTGGTCACAAGGACTGTTTTATTTCTCTCTCTTTTCTTTCTTCCCAACTTTATTTTTGTGAGCAAATATTGCATATTTTGGAATTCTGACTGTGTTTTCTCCTTCTCCTCCTCCTCCTCCTTCTTCTTCTGCTTCTCCTTCTTCTTTTGTTGGTGGTTCGGGGGTGGGATGTCAAAGGATATTTTTTCAAATTATTTTCTTATTTTTTACAGATCTTCGATTTCCAATAATAATAATGATGGGGACTTTGATAATTGACTCACAGTGATGAAGTACTTTCAAGAAGTGTTTTGAGGGCTGGAGAAATGGCTTAGCAGTTAAGGCGTTTGCCTGCGAAGCCAAAGAACCCAGGTTCGATACCCCAGGACCCACGCAAGCCAGATGCACAAGGGGGCGCATGCATCTGGAGTTCCTTTGCAGTGGCTGGAGGCCTTGGCGAGCCCATTCTCTCTCTTCTCTCTCTGCTTGCAAATAAATAAAAAAAATTAAAAAAGAAGTGTTTTGACGTGATGTAAGTATTATTTTTTTCCCTCTCAGAACTATTTAAAATAAAAAGCAAGGGAAAATAAATAAATTCATGAAATGATCCAAAACGTGACATTTTTCTTTCTAAAGTAGGGCTGGAGAGATGGCTTAGCGGTTAAGTGCTTGGCTGTCAAGCCTAAGGACCCGGTTTGAGGCTTGTTTCCCCAGGACCCACATAAACCAGATGCACAAGTTGGCGCATGTGTCTGGAGTTCGTTTGAGGAAGCTGGAGGCCATGGCACACCCATTCTCTCTCTCTCTATCTGTCTGTCACTCTCAAATAAATAAATAAAAATAAACAAAAAATTTTTTAAAGTAAAGAAAAAGAGTGAAAAGTCAGGCTGGAGAAACGGGATCAGCAGGGTTAGGGTTAAGCCTGAGGACCCAAGTGTGAATCCCACGTAAAAATCAGCACCAGGGGCCTGTAGGGAAGGGATTGCTGAGCAGTTAGCAACGCTTTTGCCTGTGAGGCCGGACGACTCGGGTTCGATTCCACAGGACCCATGTAAAGCCACACGCACAGGGCAGTGTGTGCACCTGGAGTCTGTCTGCAGCAGTTAGAGACACTGCCGTGTGCCCATTCTCTCTCTCTGTAATAAATAAAAATAAAATATTCCCTCCTCCCTCCCTCCATTCCTTTCTTCCATCTTCACTTCCTTCCCTGCCCCCTTAACTTCCTTTTCATTCCTTCCTTCCTTTCTCCCTCCCTCTGCCCTTCCTTCCATTCCTTCCTTCTGTTTTCCCTTCCTTCCCTGTCTCCTCCACTTCCTCTCCATTCCTTCCCTTCTTCCTTCCATTCCTCTTTCCTCCCATTTTCCCTTCTTTCTCTGTCTCCTCCACTTCCTTTCCATTCCTTCCTTTCTTCCTTCATTCCATTCCTTCTTCCTCTCATTTTCCCTTCCTTCCCTGTCTCCTCCACTTCCTCTCCATTCCTTCCTTTCTTTCCTCCTTCCTTCCTTCTTACTCCTATTTTTCCTTCCTTCACTGTCTCCTCCACTTCCTCTCCATTACTTCCCTTGTTTCTTCCATTCCTCTTTCCTTTCCTTACCTGTCTCTTCCACTTCCTCCCCATTCCTTCCCTCCTTCCTTCCTTCTTCCTCCCGTTTTCCCTTCCTTCCCTGTCTCCTCCACTTCCTCTCCATTTCTGCCTTTCTTTCCTCCTTCCTTCCTTCTTCCTCCCATTTTTCCTTCCTTCCTTCACTGTCTCCTCCACTTCCTCTCCATTCCTTCCCTTCTTTGTTTCTTCCATTCCTTCGTCTTTCTGTTTCCCCTCCCTTCCCTGTCTCCACTTCCTCTCCATTCCCTCCCTCCTTCCTTCCATTTCCCCCACCCATTCTGTGTTTCCTCTAGTTCCTCTGCCTTCCGTTCTTCCTTCCTCCTTCCTTTCTTCCTTCCTTCCTCCCTTCCTTCCTTCCTTCCATTCAAATTCTTCCTTCCATTTTCCGTTCCTTCCCTGTCTCCTCCACTTCCTCTCCATTCCTTCCTTTCATCCCTCCCTCCTTACCTCCTTCCTTTCTTCCATTTCCCTCCCTTGTCCGGCTCACTCCATCCTCAGGCTCTGCTATGCCTTCGATCGCCCTAACCACTGGGATACCCTTCCATCCCTGGGGGGTGTCAGTGGCTCACTCCTCCCCTTGATCCCGGTGGGGGTGGGATGCTGTGGGTGCTTGTGCATGTGTTTGAACCCGTGTCTGTCTCCCGCTCCCCCGCAGACATCCACCAGCAGAGCAGCAGGAAGACGGTGATGGTGTACATGCACAGCGGCTCCTGCCTGGAGGGCACCGGCGATCTGGCCAGCTACGGAAACGTCATCGTTGTCACCCTCAACCAGCGCCTCGGCGTCCTCAGTAGGACAACACCAATGAGGACACGCGAGAAAAACCCATTATTTATTTTCTTTATGACAGGGCTTCTGACTGAGTTAAGATGGCATCTCAAAGCATATTTAATTTGTGTTTCTATGATAGTTGGGCTGGGAAGGTGTCTCAGTGGATAAAACACTTGCCATGCAAGTCTGAGTATCTAAGTTCAGATCCCCAATCCCATGTAAAAGCTGGAAGCTGTGATGGGTTTCAATTCTCTTAATGTGCTTACAACAAGAAGAGAGATGGCAACAGGAGAATTTCGCTGAAGCTTGCAGACCAGTTGCTCTGGTGAACAGAGTGGTGAACAACAACTGGAGTTCCTGCCTCTAATGGAGGGGAAAGCAAGGAACAACGCCTGAAGTCATCCTCTGACCTCCACCTGTGTGCTGTGACACATGCATACTGCACTCACACTCTTGGATATGCACACGAAAGATTAATTAATTCATTAAAAAGGCTGCTGAACACATTTTCAAGTAGTTATGGACCATTAGTAATTGTTTTTTTTTATTTTTAGAGATGTCTATTGAGTTCATTGGCCCATTTACGTATTGGATGATTTTTTTAAAATATGTATTTAGGAAGCTGGGGAAATGGCTTAGTGGCTAAGGCGCTTGCCTGCAAAGCCAAAGGAACTAGGTTTGATTCCCCAGGACCCACAGAAGCCAGATGCACTAGGCGGAACATGTGTCTGGAGTTCATTTGTAGAGACTGGAGGCCCTGGAACACCCATTCTCTCTCTCTCTCTCTGATAAATAAAAAAAATTAAAATATTTAATTTTTCCAAAGAGAGAGAGAGAAATAGAGAGAAGAGAGACAGATAGAATGGGTGCACCAGGACCTCCAGCCACTGCAAACAAACTCCAGAATGCATTTGCCATTTTGTGCATCTGGCTTTATGTGGGTATTTGGGAATAGAACCTGGGTTCTTAGGTTTTGCAGGTAAGTGCCTTAACCACTGAACCATCTCTCTAGACCTGATTTGGTTTTTGATATTTGATTTTGTGATTTCTTTTTTTTTTTTTTATTAGTCAGTTCTGTATTCAGCAAATACAGTCAGTTTGGTACCATTATTAGGCTCATCCGTGACCTACCCCCTCCCCTTGGCCCCTCCTTGTTGAGGTATACGGGTCATGCATTGTGGAGTTAGCTCACAGTTATGGGTAAGCTAAATGTCTCTGCATATCATGACCCAACATGTGACTCTGACATTCTTTCCGCCCCCTCTTCCGCAAAATTTCCCTGAGCCATGTTGGGTTCATTTTTGGTCTGCTTCAGTGATGAGGTGTTGGGGGCCTCTGAGGCTCTGGCTCTCTGATTTGGTAGGAGTTGATTTTTCTCTGTGCTGATCTCCTTCCCCCTTGTGCTGGTGTCCGGTTCATCAGGAAAACAGCCCCCTTGCTTGTTTCTCCAATTTTTCTTAGTTTCAGCCGGGGCCCTTTTGAGGTATGATGGGGTGGCTCTCTCCTTAGGATCTACATCTATCTGAAAAAGAGAAGCAGATTCTCCAACAGAGAGTAAGTTAGCACCAGGACAAATGAGATAACCCTTACTTTTTTTTTTATAGAGAATTTAATAGGTGTAGGCCCTCTTGTAGCCCACAATTGATAGTAGCTTGATACTGGAGAGTGGGCTTATGTTTGGATATGGTTCTGACTTGTTTCCCAGCTCTAGCTATGGGTCCCATACCAGTGAGGGGATCAGTTTGCCAAACTGAGAGCAGTTGGTTCCCCACCATGGCTGTGTGCCACCACTGCACTTGTGTGGGCATCACAACAAGTTATTTGCTGCTAAGTAGGTTAGACCATGCGTTGCTTCGATAGATATTGGTCAATTTCCCCCAGTCGCCCATGTAGCACCTTCTGGCACTAGACGCGCTGACTGTCTGGGGACTGACTCTCATCCAACTTCCAGCCATGCCATTCTAATTTGCATGTCAATCACATAAGGTATCTTCAGCAGTAGGGTCTTACCACTAACCTTTGGTGGGTCATCAAGTACTCTGACAGAAATCTGTCTGTCTTTTAGGAAACCTTGTAGGTCTCTCTGATCAAAAGCTCATTGTGGATGATAGCCCCATGCTGGTTCTGGGAGTTACAGGTCAGTGCCCACTAAGAAAATGAGGAAAAAGATAACTAATATACAAGAGTTAGAGATAAGAGAGAGAGAGACAGGGAGAGGGGAAGTGAGGGAGGGAAGATGTAGGAGATTAAGGTTAGTCTTAATCTTACCCTCTCCAGTGTCTTGTGGTTCAGGTGTTCCCTGTAAGGGCCTTATATATTCTAGATGTCATTCCCATCTTATGTGTATTTGGCAAATATGTTTTTCCATTCTGTAGGCTGTCTCTTCACTCAGTGATCGTTTCCTTTACTCCACAGAAGCTTCTTAATTTTGTATAACCCCATTAGTCAATGCTTGGACTGTTTTCCTCTGCTATTGGAGCTATGTTAAAAAAGTACTCTCTATGGGCTGGGGAGATGCCTTAGTGGTTAAGGTACTTGCCTGCGAAGCTGAAGAACCCATGTTTGACTCTCCAGGTCCCACATAACTCAGACAAACAAGGTGACACAAGTGCACAAAGTTGCACATGTGCACAAGGTGGCACATGCGTCTAGAGTTTGATTACAGTGGCTGGAAGCCCTGATGCACCAGTTCTCTCTCTCTCTCTCCCTTTTGCTCTTGCTTTCTCACATAAAAAAGGCCAGTCTGTTGGGCTTGTCTCAAAAAAATCCTATCTATGCCTACAACTTGAAGTGTTCCCCCTATGTTTCTTCTTTCAGCGTTAAAAGTTTGGGTCTTACTGATTTTGATGGAGATTACATTGAATATGTAGTTTGCCTTCAGCCATGAAGCCATTTTCGCAATATTAATTTTGCTTATCCATGATTATAAGTAGTCTTTTCATCTTCTAATATATTCTTCAGTTTTTTCTTCAACGTTTTAAAATTTTCATTTTAGTGGTATTTGATTTCTTTGCTTAGGCTTATTCCTAGGCATTTTTTATATTTTTATATTTACTTATTCATTTGAGAGAGAGTGAGAGAAAGAGAGTGGGCACACCAGGGCCTCTAGCCACTGCAAACAAACTCCAGACACATGTGCCACTATGTGCATCTGGCTTACTTGGGTACTAGGGAATTGAACCTGGGTCCTTAGGCTTCGCAGGCAAGCACCTTAACCACTAAGCCATCTCTCCAGCACTTTCCTTGACATTTAAAAGCTATAATGAATAGGGTTTTTCCTGATTTCTTTCTTGGTGAGCTCATTATGGTTGTAATGAAAAGCTATTCAGTTTTGTATGTTGTTTTATATCCTTGTACTTTGCTTAAAGTGTTTGTCAGGTCTCAGAGTTTTCTGGTGAAGTCTTTAAGGTTCTTAATGTATAGGATCATACCATCTGCAAATGGAGATAATTTGGCTTCTTTCCTGTTTGTATCCCTTTTGTTTCTTTCTCTTGTCTTAATGCTCTAGCTAAGACTTCAAGCACTATACTGGGTAAGGGTGGAGAGAGCGGATGTGCTTGAGTTGTTCCAGGTTTCAGAGGACATGCTCACATTTTTCACCACTTAGTATAATGTGATTATAAGTTTATCACCTATATCCTTAGTATGTTCCTTCTATGCCTAGTTTATTCAGTGTTTTATCATAAAAATCATAAAGGGATATTGAGCTTTATGGAAGGCCTTTCCTTTTTTCTTTTTCTTTTCTTTTTTTTTTGTTTTTTAGAGGCAGGTTTTCATTCTAGCCCAGGCTGACCTGGAATTCACTATGTGATCTCAGGGTGGCCTTGAACTCATGGCAATCCTATCTCTGCCTACTGAATTCTGGGATTAAAGGCATGCGCCACCACACCTGGCCTTGGAAGGCCTTTCTTACATTGAGATAATCATACGGGTTCTATCCTTCAGTCTATTAACATGCTGAATTATACTTATGGTTTTTCATACTGTAAACCAACCTTAAATCTCTAGACTGAAAGCAACTTAGCCATAAGGTGTGATCTTTTTTTTTGTTGTTGTTGTTGTTTGTTTGTTTTTTTTTTGTTTTTTTGTATGTTTTTTTTTTTTTATTAGTCAGCTCTGTATTCAGCAAATACAGTCAGTTTGGTACCATTATTAGGCTCATCCGTGACCTACCCCCTCCCCTTGGCCCCTCCTTGTTGAGGTATACGGGTCTTGCATTGTGGAGTTAGCCCACAGTTATGGGTAAGCTAAATGTCTCTGCATATCATGACCCAACATGTGACTCTGACATTCTTTCCGCCCCCTCTTCCGCAAAATTTCCCTGAGCCATGTTGGGTTCATTTTTGGTCTGCTTCAGTGATGAGGTGTTGGGGGCCTCTGAGGCTCTGGCTCTCTGATTTGGTGGGAGTTGATTTTTCTCTGTGCTGATCTCCTTCCCCCTTGTGCTGGTGTCTGGTTCATCAGGAAAACAGCCCCCTTGCTTGTTTCTCCAATTTTTCTTAGTTTCAGAGGGGGCCCTTTTGAGGTATGATGGGGTGGCTCTCTCTTTAAGATCTACATCTAGGTGTGATCTTAATCTGGTCTTTATCTATTTATTTATTTGCAAGTAGAGAGAGAAAGAAGAGAGGCAGCGAGAAAGAGTACTGGGGAATTGAACTCATGTCATTAGGCTTTTCAGGCAAGCGCCTTAATTGCTGAGCCATCTCTCTAGCCCTTTATCTGTTCTTGAATTTGAGAAAAGAAAATTTAAAAAGAGACCCAACTACTCTCTATTTGGGTTTGAGCTCACTCTACCAGAGGGATTTGCAATACTTTTATTGAGAATTTTTACATCTATGTTCATGGAGAAACTTGGTCTATAGCTTTTTTCTTTATGTCCTTATCTAGATATGGTATCAGGGTAATGCTGGCTTTGTAGAATGAGTTTGGTAGTGTTTCTTTGCATTCTATTTTATGGAACAGATTGAGGGTACTCAGAATTTTTATTTATTTTTATTTTACTTATTATTCATTTATTTTAGATGTTTACTATTTATTTGCAAAGATAGAGGAGGGGTGGGAGAAGGGTTAGTAAAAATTAAAGATGTTATGAAAATGCCATAGGCAGACTTCAAACTTCTCTCTCTCTCTCTCTGTCTCGCCTTCTCTCTCTCTCTCTCTCTCTCTCTCTCTCTCTCTCTCTGTATGTATAAAAAGAATTTTGGCAGAAGTACTCTATAGGGATGTAAAATGCTATGTCCAGAAGACATAGATTGTTATAAGAAAATTTCAGTGCCAGGGATGGTCTACCTTCCAGTGAGAGTGAGATGTTGGTCAGGAATGTCTCTGGTTCCCCTAAAACATTAGATTCTATTACCAAGACTCTTGGTTGTCTATTAGAACTAGATGGTAAGAGTCTATTGCTGAAGGCATCACATGCTTGGGCTTCAGGACACTGAGAAATCAAGCTAGAGCTGATCTGGAAATCTCCTTCCTGTAGGCTAGCTGTCATGATGCTGCAAAAATCTATGTGGCCTATTTGGAGAGAAGTTATCAATATCTTAACCAGCAGTGGATCCTGCAAGCATCTCAGCTGACCAGCTAGGCCAAATGTGCCAACTAGTGCAATGGTGGCATGTCTGCTATGGATGGAACCAACTGCTTTCAGCTTGGACTTGAGCTCACCCTATCAGAGGGTATTTCTGCCTGGTAGTGCAAACCTAATCCAAAGCTTATGACTAGGGAGGTCATAAGTCCTAAGGGGAAACTAATGCTGTTGTTCTGTCTAAATGGCTATGTTATGCCCACCAAAAAGTTCTCTAAATACTTGGGTTTATGCCCATATATTAATACTACTGTCACTTTTGGTTTGAGAAGCTTCTCTTTTCAGATGGTGGTGACCATTGGGGAGATTCAAAAGTGATGAGAAGAAGTGACAGTGGGGTGCTCAGCACTAAGTGAGACATTTCTATCATACCTTCCAAAGCTCAGAGACCATTGCTGAAAAGGTGTGGGAAAGAATATTAGGCAAAGGAAGGTGACAAATGCTTTTGCAATACCATCTTCCAGATACAGATTGGCTATGGTATCTATGACCCCACAGTGATTGATGTTACCTACACAAGACCTGCATAATAGGAGGGAAATATGATGAAATAAAATATGGACTAGTTGGAAAGAAGAAGGGATTCAGTAGAGGTGGTAGAGGAAAAGGAAAAAGGGAGGGTGGTGGGAGAGGATTATGTTCATGGTATATTGTGTATATGTATGGAAGCTGTCAATACAAAGTTAATAAAAAGGACTGTAGTAGACAGCTTCCAGGTTGGTGAGATAAATTTCCAAACCAGGCACAATTATGGAGGAAGGGATATTTCTTGAAGCTTACAGATCCAGGGGAAGTTCCATAGTGGCAGAAGAAGGTGACCCTCTCTCACAGTACCAAGCAGAGAGAAACCCCAAGCCAAAAAACTCTGAAGCACCACCATACATAAGCACACTTAGGAATTCCAGGTGGAGCTCAGGCATTTTGCATATCTTTAGACTGGAATTTCAAATCCACCACCACAATTTAGGGCTGGACACTAAGATCTACCCAGTGACATCTCCTCTAGCCAGGTAGCTGGAAATCTAAGAAGCTTTGATAAAACTTCTGAATGTATTGGGGGACATTTATTCATACTAACACAAATATGAAGAGAAAATTTAGAAAGAGAATAACTACTAAAGGACAGAGAAAGAAATACATATAATGGTGAAATTATGCTTTTGATCTGTAGGCACAGAGTAGAGATTGTGTGAAAATAAAATTAACCTGGTGCTGATAGTTGGTTCAGGAATGGGTTACATTCTATACCAGATATCAAATAATCTTTTTTTTTTTTCTTTGAGGTAGGGTCTTGCTCTAGTCCAGGCTTACCTGGAATTCACTATGTAGTCTCAGGCTGGCCTCAAACTCATAGCTATCCTCCTATCTCTGCCTCCCGAGTGCTGGGATTAAAGGTGCTTGCCACCATGATCAGCCAAATAATCTCCACACAGAACTTTCACTTGATGGCTGTCCTAGATGTCTACTCTTTACCTCTCTACATATACTTTCCACCCTTCTCCATGCTGTATTCATCTTTGCAAGATCGACCTACATAAAGTACATAAATAAGTGTTGTTTTTTTTTGTCCCTTAGGTCTGACCGTGGATAATTATTACCAGGGAATATAAGAAGGAAATTTAAGTATTTATTCTCATGTTTCTCTTCCCATATGATCACCGGGGATACTTCAACATAGTCGTAACTCCTCTCAAGATAGACAACTCCACATGTCTCACTGTTAGGGAGCATTAGGGCTTAGAGATGGTAAGAGTTTAGCTCCTACTATACTAGGTTGTTGTGCTATTTACGACTAGTAATCTCTTTGAAAATAAACCTTATTCTAATTATTGTCAAGTTTGCTATCTATATTTTTTAATTCTACTTTTTTTTTGCAGTTTTTCAAGGTGGGGTCTCATTCTATCCCAGGCTGACCTGGAATTCACTATGTAGTCTCAGGGTGGCCTCAAACTCACAGTGATCCTCCTACCTCTGTCTCCCAAGTGCTGGGATTAAAGGTGTGCACCACCATGCCTGGCCCTATTTTTAAAATATTTTAATTTATCTTTCTTTAAAATTTTGGATACATTTATCAACCCCCTTTCCCTTTCAGCCTGCAACTAATGAACTTTGTGAACTTGCATTCCTCGTTTCATTCATCTAACCTGTTCACTATCACTCTACTTTGTGGTGGTTTGAATATAAAATTTCTCCCATAGGCCAGGTGTGGTGTTGCATTCCTTTAAACCCAGCACGCACTTGCAAGGCAGAGGTAGAAGGATCACTGTGAGTTGGAGACCAGCCTGGGCTAGAATGAGACCCTACCTCAAAAAATCAAAAGAAAATGACCCCCATAGTCTCAAGGGTTCATGATTAAACTTCCTACTTAGTTCACAGATGGTGGATCTTTGGGGAAGTGGCAACTTGGTGGAGGAGGTGTGTCACTGGGGGTGGGCCTTGAGGTCTCTTAGTCTAGTCCACTGGGCATTTAGAGCTGGCTCACTCAAATGATTCCTTTCCTGTTGCTGTGACAAGATGTGCCTGCTCCACCATGTTTATGTCAGCCATGATGAGAGTTCCCTAACAGAGACCCTTACAGAGAGACTGTAAACTGAAGTAAGCTTTTTTCTCCCATAAGCTGCTTATGGTTGGGTAATTTGTCCCAACAATGAGAAGGTCCCTGTTACAGCCTCAACACACACACATATATGCACACTTAAAATTCTACCTTCTGCTCAGAGAAAAGCAGTATAAATCATATTTCTGTGTGATTTCCTTAAATTACCTTACTACATATGAATATTTGAAGGGGAACCAGTGATTCTTAGGGCAAGGAAGCTTCCAAGGAAACAAAATATTCCTGCTACAGCCTACACTCTAAATGGAAGAAGGGGCTGGAAACACTTGTCTTTAATCGCAATTACCCTAAGAGGATTTTCTCTGAGAAACAGTTTGTGGTCAGATATGGCCAGAAGTCACTTAGACAGGCTTTCATCACACTTTTGCAGAGTTTTTCTTTGAATCTTGTTTCCATTCCTCTATCCCATTCTCTCTTACTGTCAATCTTCTACATGAATAACAAGAACTGATAGCAGGGCTCCGCCCTGATAAAGAAAGGGCTCTCACATGGAATCACAACACCAGTGGGAGAGCCTAGTGAGACACTGTGCAAAGGAGACTGAAAGAAGAAGGGGGAAAGGATGGCCTCTTAGACAAAACAATCTTCTGAGAGACTAGAGCATGAAGACCCTGAAAGGAAAATGCTCAGGAATTAAAGACTCGGCTTCACTCCCCTATGGGTGAAATCCTGAGGCAAAAATTTAATTTTTAAAAAGGCATGTGTGTGAAAAAGGGAGAAAACCAGTTCTCAACTAACAGGTTGCCATCTGTCAAGTTTTCCACCTACATGGCTATCCAACATTCCTGTGGAAAGAAATCAATATTATGAATCTAGAAAGAGGAAATGATACGTTGCTTTTTTATTTCAATTTATTGTTGTCACCAACTCCCCAAGACAATACATTTTCTACATGAAGATCCTCCAGGAAATGGATGCCTAAGAAAGGTTACTTTAGAGTAATGATTTTGGAGGAGTGGATTGTGAAAAGTCATAACCAAAGTGAAGCAAAAACAGACCAAAAAGCTACATGGAAGTAGTATTTCTCATTGACAATCAAAATCAAGGGCATTGCAATAGATGGTATACAAATCAAATCCTGCTACAGCACAGTATAGGAACCTGTTTAAATTAATCAACTAGAAGTTTATTGAACAGTTAGGATCTCACACTAATGAACATACTTATTAATCCAGTTCTGTATAATGTCCAGTTCTATATAATGAAGCTGTTTTATCACGTCCTAGTTGACAGCCCAAACTGTCTTGGTACTTTTCCATAGCTCTTTGAAATTGTAGACATAATATATTCCATTGAATGAGAAATACTTATGACAAAAGGCTCATAATCCCTTATCTAATAGTCAATGCATTTAACAGAATCATGTATTATGTATAAAATATAGCACCATTAGTTGAATTCCTGTGGAATGTCAACTATTTTAACTCAAATTTGACATATATTTCAAAATGTTTGGGATAGCATTCATTAGTTTTTAAAAAGATGGTACTTCCTGATTAGCAGCAGCTCAGTGGAGAAAGAGCACTGGACCTGGAGTCAGATGCAATGCAGGTTGCTTTCTCTAAATGCCCCCCTAAGATCCTTTCCAGATCTAATGTTCTATTATCTTTTGTTATGGAATCCTGAGATTTTGAATGAGCTCATTTTTAAATGGCCTTTATTTATTTATTTTTTCCATTTGATTCTTTTTCTGTTTCAAGGTTCAGAAAATTGAACTTGTCAATGGCCTTGGAGGAGACAGTTGTATTGTGCTTTTTTCCCCCATAGACCTGTTGTTATGTTTATCTTCTCTCACTTGTTAAAAGCTGTCAGCCCCTCCTCTACTCTATGGCTAAGATTTAGATGGTATCTGTTAAGGAGATTTCAAAGAGCATTAATAGTCCATTTTGCCACTAAACCAAGAAAAACACTAAATTGGTAACTACACAGGTGAGTTTACATAATTGGCACAATTTCTCAAGATTAAATAGTTTAGGGCTTAAGTGAGTTCATTTAACCAAATGTTGCTTTCCTTCTTCTCCAACACCAACTTACATGCTTATTTCAGTGTCAGACCAGTAGAATCCACAGAGTCAAGAGTATCCAAACTGATCTCAATAGCTTCCTTTTTCTTTTAAGCCCAATATTGATCAACACCATCACTGTATCACTGGTTTTAGCCAAACTCAAAAGCTTGGGGTCATGTTTCACCCTTTTTTTTCATTCCTGTCTAGGTCTTGTATTGTCCAACCATGGCAAAATGCTCTTTCTAAGATACAAATGTGGTCACAGAGATTTCCTGATGAAGGTGCCTTGATGATTCCTTTTCATCTATTCAATGCCCCTCCCTGCCATTCCTCTGCACTCTTTACACTCCAATGTATGTGAACTTTTCAGTTACCAGAACCCATGATCTCTTCAGGATTGTGACCTTGCATGTGTGATTTCCTCTGCTACTTTTTCAGTTGGAGATAGTTATTTTCCCTTATGTTCCTCATAGCACTTCCACATATTTTTGTATCTTTTATCTATATATTATACTTTCTCACTTGGTAGCCTTTCCCACTAGATGGCTAGTTCTCTGGTTTTGGAAGAAGTAAACATCATAGAGGAGATGCAGACTCTGCATGCTTTTCAAGTGGAGTTTAAGCTCACTTTGGACCCTGAGACACTATGCTAGTCTCTAATGCTTGTGGTCTCTGTTTGTCCCAGCCCTCCCTCTGGTGGAGGTGTTAAGAAGCAATTGGAATGGTTGCATGGCTGAAGATATGACAAAGCAACTTGGCTGATCCACAACCTGGATAAACATCTGCCTCATGTGATTTCTTTTAAGTAAACGTGAAACTGGCTAATGAGCTTTGGCTTCAGGAGGCCTGGCAGAAGCTTTTTGTTTTGCCATTTGTTAACTGGAAAACCCTAAGTTTAATCTTTAAGGCTGTAGGTGGGGATCAATGCACCCATCTCTGATAGTCTCAAAGGAAATCACATTACTATCAAGCAAATAGCCCAAAAAGAATTGTTCAAAGGAGATCTTTCATGTTTTCTCCTCTGTTGGAAGCACAGACAAACCTGTTTTCAGGAATGTTTGGTTTTGGATGATTGTACCTAATATAGAGCAAACAATCAACCACCAATCACAACCATAGGTTAGGTGTTCTCTCCAGTTGCACTGGGACCCATGTCAGCATGACATGCTGTCCTGGTTGAAGGTAATGCAGACTTTGAATCTGTGTTGCCTGTGAGAAGCAGTCAATTTTTCAACCCTCCGTGGATATAAAATTCTATAAGGAGAGTGGTCCTAAGTATACAGTCTGGGTTGGTCTGAGAGATGGTTTTCAAGGAAAGACCTTGAAAGGCAGTTTTTAAAAAGGGGGTTAGATTATCAGCCCGATTAGGAGTGATCTCACCTCTAAAACCAACAGAATTTTAGAAAACATGATGAATTTGTAAGCATCACTGGCATTCTCCTGACCTTGGCTAGGGTAAATTATGTCAGAAGCTATGCTTACACTATAGTGAGATTTTTAGCAGCAAAAACCGGTCTGAATTTGAAGTGAAAGAAAGGAAATTAGTCTATCATCAGGTGAGACTATCTTTAAAAACTCAAGCAGGTCCCACTCTATCACTTCATACACATGTCAAAGGCAAGGAAAGATGATCTATTGTCTTAGGCGTCCATTTGGCTTAACTGAAGAAGAACTGAGGTGCTACCAGGTATAACACGAAATAAAACAGAATTAGAACTGGTGGGAGTGGCCCCTGGTGCTCTTAGGTTTCTATGTTCAGGGTGAAGATGACCTTCCCCACAAAACGATCATTGATGACATCATTTATGATGCCTTTGCCTTTCAGTTGACACTGTACAGGCACTGCTTGGTTCTTCACCACGTCTGTAAAATGCATTGCCACCAGGGGGGAGGTGTAGTTAACCTGTAGGTGAAAGAACAATGAATTCTACTCAAGGCAGGATGGGATAACCTCCATAAAAAGAACTGAGCAAACCTTATGATGTCAATCACAAATGACAACAGCCACTGACATGCTTCCCTTGCTTTCGGAAAGCGTGAAGGGATTATATATTTCTCATAAAACATTGTCAGATGTCTGATTGTCTTCTGGGATAAACCAATTCTGACCCAGAATGATTTGATTTTCTGGATATCAGACCACACATTCAACCAGAACTAGTGTCTATAAAGACCCTGGTGGCCTGGACATGATGTCTTCACTGCCTCAATGGGATTATTATGAAATGGGAGGAATAAGAAATAGATTATTTGGGCCTGATTCAACCCAATGGTAGTAATTTGTCTTTTCTTGGCTTTGTAATTAATTAGCTATGTGATTTCGGGTAAGTCCCTTCCCTATTCTGAATCCCAAATTCCCCATCTGAAAACTGAAGGGATTTGATTAGACTGTGGTATTTGTTTAGATATGGAAAGGTGTGTAGTTGTGTTAGGAATTGTAGAGGCTGGCGTTGTTATGGTCAGCAGCTATTCATCTGTCTGTTATTATTTGCTGTTCCATAATTTTTATAAATCCTTTCTGTATGAGCCCTTTATCATAGCAAAGAAGGAAGGAGATACAGCTTACGTGAGTCAGTTTGCCATAGTAAGGGTAGTAGCGGAGGTCAAAAGAAGCCGACTCTGGGTAGTAACTGATGGAGCGAATGTCGTTTTCATCACCTTTCTGCAAGCAAAAGGAGGTATATATGGGATGCTGGATCATACAGTGAATTGGAGTCTAAGCTAAAGGGAATTGTTCCCAGTGAAATCATTGTGTAACCCACAACCCACTTTCCCAGGAAGACTACATAATCAGAATGAGACAGAGCTTAGTCCTGACCTATCCTCAGAGGAGTATGTCCAGGGAGTGATGGTAGCTTGGTTTTTCATTTCAAAAACTGCTGATAGAAGGGCAGGGATTATGAGGTCTAAGGTATTTGTATGGTTCTGTTTTGGTTATTGCGTTCCTAGGCCAAACCCCCAAAGGGCTTTCAATATTTGGTGTTGTTCTAGAAATAGGGCCTACCATTGTAGCCCATCTCCAAGAATCACACTGGGCCTGGAACCCAGTCTTAGGAAGGCATAAATCAGACCACATTTACTAAATCTCATTCTACAACTTGCCTGTGGAAGGTTCAGTTCTATTGGAAGTCACATCAGATATATACAGGCACACAGCCTACAGTTAGCTCACTTGAACTCCTGTCTCTGCCCAGTATGTGGAGTTGGGAGAGTAAGCAAGAGGAATCCAAATGATAAAAATGATTTAACAGGGCTACCCTCATCACATCATCTTAGGTAAGGAAATGACCATGTACTAGGCTTGCCCTAAATAGTAGGGGTCTGAGAGCTAGTAAGGAGAAAAAGTACATCACTACTAGCCAACTACTTAGTAAGGTCATGCAATTACTTTTGTCATTATACTATGATGATTTTTGCTACAAACTGAGCTCCCTATAACTCATTCTAGCTATTACTCCATCCTGTTTGAATGCTAAAAGGGAGTGTGGATATGACCCGTATTGGTTATTACAAATGTATAGAGACTTAATAGTTCTTTTTTTCAGAGGATAGTTCTCAGCAAGGTTCAGTGTAAGTTGGAAAATAGTTTAAATGAGATAAATACAAGTAGAACTTGGTCCAATTAATATGTCAGTTTGTAAGCCGTGGATATAGCTCAGTGGTAGAGCTCTTTCCTAGCATGTGCAAAGCACTGGTTTCCATCCTCATCACTGAAAAAAAAATGCTAATACTGCATTTGTCTCTATCATTTATTTGCATATTTAAAAAACAATAAAAGTTATCTTTTATGAATGACCTGTGAAATCAATTCCATCATTTTAATTTGCAGCCATATTTCACATGAGTGTTTATGCATGCACACCTACGTGTGAATAGAATGAATGTCCTTTGCTCACCTGGCAAATCCTTCTTGACCTTTTTTTTTTTTTCTTCAAGGTAGGGTCTTACTCTAGCCCAGGCTGACAACAACAGCTAGTACAGTACCTACTATATAATGAGTGCTTGATAAATTTAAATGTGGGAGAATGACTGAACAAATGTTGCCTTTTGCTGTTTTCTGAACTACCAGGAAGAGTGGGGTTTTGTGCTTTATTTCTTTTCCCTTTTTATTTATTTGTTTGTTTATTTTTAATTTTTTTTTTTTTTTGGTTTTTTGAGGTAGGGTCTCACTCAAGCTCAGGCTGACCTGGAATTCACTATGTAGTCTCAGGGTGGCCTTGAACTCATGGCGATCCTCCTACCTCTGCCTCCCAAGTGCTGGGATTAAAGGCATGCGCCACCACACCCGGCACTCTTTTCCCTTTTTAAAAAAATATTATTCATTTATTTATGAGGCAGGGTGAGAAAGGGAGAGAGAGGAAGAGAGACTGACTATGTGTGTTCTAGGACCTCCAGCCGCTGCAATTGAACTCCAGATGCATGTACCACTTTGTGCATCTGGCTTTACATGGGTGCTGGGAAATTGAACCTGACTCAGCAGGCTTTGCAAGCAAGCGCCTTGAACAACTGAGCCATCTCCCTAGCCCTTGTGTTTTATTTCCAATACTGACAATGGAAGTACCTGGCTTTGCACATTTGCAGGACAATAGGCCAGGGCCAGGGGTGCACTTGATGCCACTGAGTAGGACTACAGCCTATTTAAAAAGCAAAGCCAAGATCTAGGGCTTTTTTTCTACAAAGGAGCTAATTGGTGCAGATGAGATAGGAGTTAATGGTCCCTTGAAGGACAATTAATTAGCATATTAATGGAGTACTGTTTACACTTTCCTTGTAGTCATTTGTTATTGCAGCACCCAATGTCACTGGTCATTGCTGCAAGATGTGAAATTCAGTTTTAAAATCAGGGACTAATGACTCTAATGAAAGCTGTTTGTTTAGTTCAAAGAAACAAGTAATTAGAGCTAAAAGCAAAGTGTAACCGGAATCCCAATTAATGACTTGGCACATTGTTGTTCCCTGCTGTGGCCCCTAGGTTCAGTGTTTTTGGATTTCACAGGTATAAATCATCTCTCTCTCTCTCTCACCGCCCCCCCCCCACACACACACAGAATGCTTTTCTGGATAAAGGAAATTCTGGATGCATTAAAAGGAGGTATAGTTATGGAAAAGATTGATGCAATACCTACCCACCATCCATGTGTAAGATCTTGGATCCACTTCCATTTAGGTTGAAACACAAATGCTAACAATGCTTACTGAACAGGACAGTTTACCTGAACTTTGCAGGAAACTTTCACAGGATCTCCAAGCTCAGGACGAAAGCCTACAATCTAGCAAAAGAAAACCAGTGCTTAAAAAACAATTAAGACTCACTTCACAGTATAAATGTGGTCTTCTACACTACCCTTGTGTCATCATGCCTTGGGCATAAAGTTCATTGATTTTTGCCCTTTCAAGCATGTTATAAACAGCAGACAATGCAAACCAATTTTAGAGTTGTGCAGCCCAGCTCACTCCCTGTTGTGTTTGTGTCTGAGATAAACACACAAGGGGAATGGCAGCAAGACATCCCCAAAGATGTAAAAACTGGTTTCAGTAGAATGTAAAAGGCTTTGCTGCACCTCAGTAAGGCATAACAGGAGAGAAGGAAATACACTTTTTTTGCTTATTTTTTTGAGGAAGGGGCTCACTCTAGCCCAGGCTGACCTAGAATTTACTCTGTAGCCCCATGTTGGCCTTGAACTTACAATGATCCTCCTACCTCAACCTCCCACTAAAGACGTGCTCCATCACACCCTGCAAAATATGCATTTTAAAATAAGATAAGAACTGTTCTCCATCATATTCTCATGTCAACTTATTCCAAACACCTCAGTCTTTTTTTTTATTTATTTTTGAGCCAGGGTCTTACTATATAGTCCAAGCTGGCCTAGAACTCATGATCCTCCTTCCTCATCCTAACCTGAGTGCTAAGATTATAGTCATGTTCTACCATATTCATCTAGAGGACTTTAAGAAGGTGGCTTTGAATGAAGGATGACAATAGAAAATATTCAGGGAGATAAAAATGAGACAACTTGTCTGGTTATTTGCAATTCTGATGCTGTTGGTAAACATGGCCAAACTTGCAGTGTAAAGACCACGGTACAAATGAAATGAGGTGCTCACAGCCCTCCTACCCAGCTCATCCACTTATCTCTGTCAGATATCAAGGGCTAATATACCCGGTTCATCTTTAGAAGGATGCAAGGTTGTCCAGTGGAATATCCAAAAGTCGGGTCCTCCAGACCAGAGCAATTCTTCAGGAAGGAACGCTTAAATTGGCAGGCCTTCTTGTCCTCATCTTCATCTCCATCTTGGATGAAATACTGCCCCGGGGGACAATCTACATTCATTTCCTCTTGAACACTGTCATTGTAGCCTAAAGCATGTGTGGTGGCAAAGGGTCATGTTAGACATGTGCTACAGAGAAAGGCCATGTATTAATAGTTTTCCTTCTCTAAGTTCTTTTCTCCCAGTGTGCTAGTACCTGTCCCTTGTAAATCCATTAACCCTACTCTAAGCCCTGTGGCCTGGCAGCAGGTGCCTAAGGACTTTCACTGGCAGTATTCCTCTAGGAAGCTTTCCTGGCTAGTCACTTTATTGCCTGCTCCCTTGCTTCTTATACCCCCAGATGTCCATCGCTGGGTCAAATGTTGGTCACCTTATAACTTGTCTTTATTTCCCATTATTTTCTTATAGCTATAGTAAACTGCAAGAGTTGATTTGACTTAGATGTCCCCCATAAACTCATGTGTTTTGAGTGCCTGGCTCCCAGCTGATGGTAATTTGGGAGGTGGAACTTTGCTGGAGGAGAAGTGTTGTTGGGGGTGGGCTTAGGGGTATTATAATCAGCTTCTCCTTGTTAAGAGTTGGGCTCACACTCCTGCTGCTATTTGCCACCTACTGTGGCAAGGAGGTTAAGTGTAGCCTCTACCCCACCATCTTTCCCCTGCCATCATGGAGACTGTAAGCCAAAATCAATGACTTTCCTCTTTCAGCTACTTTTGGGCAGGCCCTTTGTGTCAGCAATAAGAAGGTAACTGCAACAGTTGGACTGGCTGTCCCTTCTACTTCTTGGAGAAGAATAGGCATATACTGGTAAATTTTAGAAGGACTGAATAATGCTAAGGCATGGCATATATAATGAGGTGATCTGATACAAGAGAGTGAGAAGTATGTGCTAGGGAAAACAAGGCATATGAAAGAAGAACAAGGAGGAGGAGAAACAGGAGGAGAAGAAAAAAGCCTGCTCCTCAGGCTTTAAACAGGCTACTTACCATTGCAAAATAGGAACTTAAGTTGAAAGATAGAAAGCAATGAAAAATATGGGCCTTCCATTGAGAGGGTGAGGGGCTGAGATCTCATTATCTACTCAGACTTGAGATACTTGAGTTTCATATTCCTTTACATTAATTAGATGGGAGGTAACAGTTGTCCAAGGTACACACATCAAAGTTGACTTTGGAAATTTTTGTATTCTTTCTTTTCTTTTTCTTTTTTTTAAGGTAGGATCTCACTGTAGCCCAGGTTGACCTGGAATTCACTATGGAGTCTTAGGCTGGCCTTGAACTCACTGTAATCATTCTACCCCTGCCTCTTGAGTGCTGGATTAAAGGTGTGCGCCACCATGGCTTGCTATTGTATTATTTCTAGTTTCATATTAAATGATGTAGCCTCGTCAATCATCTTGGACCTAGCCATGTATTCATTTTTTAAGTAGCTTGCTTTCTCAGAGAAAATTGTGAACTTATGAACCACGAGAGGTAAAGCTCAAAATGTACTTCAGGACCCAAACAAGTTGTGACATGGACTTAATGTTATTAAGAGGCAACTAATAATTTTTTTCAGAGATTTCTTTCACTTCTTAATTTTAAATATATTTAAATTTAAATATACTTAAAATTATTATGGAAATCAATGGCTTTCATTATAGCATTTCATATATATATATATATATATATATATATATATATAAATTTTACTTTTTCTTATTCCTCTTCATCCTTCATTGAGAATTTTTATTTTATTATTATTAATTTATTTATTTGACAGAGAAAGAGGGAGGGGGGAGGGAGAGAGAGAGAGAAAGAGAATGGGCACACCACAGCCTCCAGCCACTGCAAATGAACTCCAAACATGTGCGCCCCCTTGTGCATCTGGCTAACATGGGTCCTGGGGAATTGAACCTGGGTCCTTTGGCTTTGCAGGCAAATGCCTTAACTGCTAAGCCATCCCTCTAGCCCCCTCACTGGGAATTTTATTTGTAGTGCTTGGGTTCAAACTCAGCATGCTAGGCAAACCCCTGTGCTACTAAGCTATAGCCTCAGTCCATGGAATTTGAAACTTGTACCAATTATGACTATGCCTTTATTTTTCTTTTGACAAAAACTACATTCAATTTAAGACTTCATTTTAATCCTTTTAAAAATTATTTTATTTTATTTTTTATATGACAGAGAGAGAGAGAGAGAGAGAGAAAGAGACAGACACAGAGAGAAAATGGTTGCTCCAGGGACTTCAGCTGCTGCAAACAAACTCCAGAAGCATGTGCTACCATGTGCATCTGTCTTACATGGATCCTGTGGAATTGAACCTGGGTCTGTTGGCTTTGCAGGCTAGTACCTTAACTGCTAAGCCATTCCTCCAGTCCTGTTTTAATCCTTTTTTTTTTTTCGTGGTAGGGTCTCACTCTAATCCGGGCTGACCTGGAATTCACTACGTAGTCTCAGGGTAGTCTCGAACTCACGGAGATCCTATTACATTTGCCTTCGAAGTACTGGGATTAAAGGCATGCACCACCATGCCCAGCTGTTTTAATCCTTTTTAAGGAACAAGAAATATGCTCCAATAATAATTTTCTAAACAGAAGCTACACTCATATGATTATTGTTTCTCTTGAAGCAGTTTCTTAAAAATAATGTGACATGGGCTGCTGGTGGTGGTAAACACTGGTAGTTAATTGCTGAAAAGGTGGAGGCAGGAGTATTAGTAATTTGGTGCCAACCTGGGATATACCTTTTCTGACACTGACACACATACACACACACACACACACACACACACACACATGAAAAGAAAAGACATCAGGGCTAGAAAGATGGATTAGCAATTAAGGTGCTTGCCTGTGAAGCCTAAGGACCCAGGTTGGATTCTCCAGTACCCACATAAGCTGGATGCACATGGTGATGCATGTGTCTAGAGTTTATTTGCAGTGGCTAGAGGCCCTAGTGTGCCCACTGTCTGTCTCTATCTGCCTTTCTCTCTCTCTCTCAAGTAAATAAAAATAAAATAAAGAAAAAAGTAGAAGAGGTACTAGTTGGAAAGAAAAAGGAATTCAGTGGAAGGAGAATACAGAGGAGAGACAAAAGAAGGAATGAGAGGGGATTATGTTTAAGATACATTATATAAGTATATAAAATTGTCAAAAAATAAAATAATATGACATGGGCCTGACCTTTAGTGCAATATCCCTATCTTCATGGGAATGAAATTAATGCCCTTGGATGTCTATTTCAGATATGAGTTCCTTTTTTAAGAAATATTTTTATTTATTTGTTTGCAAGCAGAGAGAGAGCTAGAGAGAAGAGAGGCAGACAGAATGGATGTGCTAGGGCTTTCAGCAGCTGCAAGCAAACTCCAGATGCATGTGCCACTTTGTGTATCTGGCTTTATGTGGGTGCTAGGGAATCAAACTCAGGTCAGTAGGTTTTGCAGGCAGGTATCTGAACCACTAAGTCATCTCCCCGGCTCTGAGTTTCTTTTTAAAAATATTTTTATTTATTTATAAGGAGAGAGAATAAGAGAAAAAAATGGGGATGTCATGGCCTCTTGCCACTGCAAACAAACTCCAGATGCATGCACCACTTTGTGCATCTGGCTTTACATGGGTACTGGGGATTTGCAACTGGACCACCAGGCTTTACAAGTATGTGCCTTTAACCACTGGGCAATCTCTCCAGCACCCATGGGCTCCTTTTGAGCAAGACATAGTATCTGCACTCTGGAATTAAAACCCTAGCTTTCCAATTGTTCCCTCCCTCCATCATCAGTTCAGAATTGGTATTTCTCCATCTACTATATTCTCTCAGGGATTCCCTCAGAAGAGTTTCTGGCAATACATATACTTGAAATAGCTCAGAAACATTTTGAAAGAAAGGAAGATACTATGCTGACTAGGGTTCCCAAAAATACCTTTGTGGCCCAAAATAGAACTATGTGGATCAGAAAGAACCCAGCTCCCTTATTCTACAAATAAGGACTCTGCAGCTTCATTTTTCCCCAAATAGCACTGAGTACTTCTGATACCAAGGTGAGTTTCCTACTCCTGCTTAGATGGCAGCAGCGAATGTTGAAACAGCATTTTCCAAACTTTTTAATGTCAATCTACACTGTGAGTACATTTTTGAGTTTTTAATTTAATTTATTTACTTATTACTATTATTATTTTGTTTGGTTTTTCCAGGTAGGATCTCGTTGTAGCCCAGGCTGACCTGGAATTCACTATGTAGTCTCAGGGTGGCCTCGAACTCACGGTGATCCTCCTACCTCTGCCTCCCGAGTGCGTCACCACAACCTGTTACATTTTTCAAATTTTGAAGTTCATACAAATCACCTGTAAAATTTGTTGAAGTACACATTCTGGGATAGGGCCTAAGATTGTGCCTTCTTAACCAACTCCCTTCTGATGTCTATGCTGCAGTCTCCTGGGCAATAATTTTGAGTAGCAAAGGTGTCAAAATATATAGATTCACAAACTGGGTTTGCCACTCAGAAATTTTCATCAAGTTACTTCCCCTCTTGGAGCCCCAATTCCTTCATGTAAAACGAGGACAATGGGTTACGTTATGCCTGGTTAAAGTTGAATGGAAAAAAAAAGTATGTATTTAAGCATTATTTCCAGGCTCATTATAAGAGATTGTTCTCCTAATTCAGTGTACATTTTATTAGCTACCCCCATGCCCCCTCACTTCAGCCAGATCAGGCCATCCCAACTTCAGTCCTCCCATCTACAAAAATTAGGTGCAGCAATGCAAACCTCATGTGGGATCCTATTTGTTTGTTTGTTTAATTATGAGATATAGTCTCATTATGTAGTTTAGGCTAGTCTTGAGCTTCTGATTCCAAGTAATCCCCACCTCAACCACCTGAATGCTGGTTTTAAAATCATGTACCACCTAGGTCCTGCTTGGTGCTCAATTTTGATAACTAGAAAAATATGTAATCTATATACTCTGGATTTAACCCTACACAAACTATTACTATCTTTTCTTTTTTTTTTTGTTTATTTATTTATTTGAAAGCAACAGAGAGAAGGAGAGAGAGAGAGAGAGAGAGAGAGAGAGAGGGAGAATGGGCGTGCCAGAGCTTCCAGCCTCTGTAAACGAACTCCAGATGCGTGCGCCCCCTTGTGCATCTGGCTAACGTGGGTCCTGGGGAATTGAGCCTCGAACCGGTGTCCTTTGGTTTCACAGGCAAGCGCTTAACCGCTAAGCCATCTCTCCAGCCCCTATCTTTTCTTTTACCATGGTGACAAAGGCCTCTCACAAACCATTCATTTATCCCTAGAAGTGTACCTGATAACACTACTGGAATAGGCATACTCACAATATTTTGGATAAACACATTGAAGTGATGTCACTCAGAGATTATTTTTTACTCCCTTCTTGAATATTATTTTAAAAAGGGACTTGATTCTTTTTCCCCTTTCAAGACAGCCCAATCTTCAAGAAATTCATTCTCTTACCTTGAGAAAGTGTAGGAGGCAGAAATCATCCAGCTCTGAAGAACAGTCTCCTTTCCTCACCATTATTTCCCTTCAGAATTATCTTTTTACAAGTGACCTATTATAAATATGATCACCTGGAGGTGCTCAGGATTTAACTAGGGCTGTAGGGTGTTCGTGAAGAAAAAACAAGATCTGCCCCTTTAAGAGCTTGCTGTAAAGCTGACTTGTATGCTTTCAAGGCAACACAGAATCAGATTTTATGAAGGGTTGTGAGAGGTATGCAAAGTCACAAAAAAACATGTTGGGTAGGAGTGACTAAAACTGGGATTTCTATGAGAAGTGAATTCTGAATTTTGGCTCCCTATCCATTACCTTTCTAAAGAGCTGTCCACTGTTACAAAAACTTACCTTGGAGAAAGCCATTTAGACTGATCACATAATGCTGCCAAGTGTCAGGTTCAGAAACGTTGAAGTTGAAGTTAAGGCTGTGAGCGAAGGGTCTGATCATAACTCCTGGCAATGAAAACAGTCTTGGCTATATTAACCCATTCTTGGATATTTTTTTAAATATCGATTCCCCTGAAACCATTTCCCCCTAGGCAATCAAAATAAAAGGAATCATAATTTGCCAAGTGGCATGTCACATTTACTCTTAATAATTGAATCTCTAGGTCACTACTGGGAAGAAACAAAGTTAATTGTGGTGGAATATGCTATGCAAGCAGATTTCTGTCCAGCAAGTTCTAGCAAAACAGGGCATTTGGGCACACTCACCAGGAGGCTTCACCCGCTCAGTGAAGGTCGGCATGTAAGGCTGGATGGTCAGAAATAGCATGTACATGAATAGGGTGATCACAGCAGCCAGAGAAGCATAGAAGAAGAAGTAAATGACTAAAATAAGTCCTGTAGAGTAATCAAAGATGACAGTGGTCAGTGAGTGTCAACAAGCCCCGCCTCCCCACTGAACTCGTGAACCAGAACCGATTCAGGCATAATGGAGCTTTTTCAAAACTCTGGATTCAGTGTATCTTTGCTTATTCAGATTTTGCCAGTCTGGAATCGGTGAGGATTGTTTCAGAAGTCTGACTGCAGTTTACCTTTCCAGCATTTCCAATGGAAGGGCTTGCTGAGTACATGATAACCATGAACAAAGATAGAGGGGAGTGGATTTAACATGCAGCAGAAGGAAAGTTGCTTGGGAATCATCTGGGCAATGCTTGATGTCCTATGTACAAACCACTCTTCTCTATTCATTAAGGCAGGTACTGTGAAGGGTCTTGGCAGCATGAGTCCAGTGATTATATATATTTGGAAGTGATTCAAACATCATTTCTTTTCACATGGCCTATAATTCAAACTTTTGCTTAATTTCCATGGACTTGCTTCTAATCAAGGCAGAATGAGGTTTTATTCTCCTTATTTCAAACCTTATTCATCGTTATCAAAGTTGAAGTGGCTCTGCTTTCCAAAGAGAACACTAGCTAAGAGCAAGGAAGGGAGAAGGAGAATTGGTACTTAGTCACAGATTCTTGCTATCTGTGAACTTGGGCAAGTTGCAGGACCTTGTATCCTGATTCCTCACAAGTAGAATAAGATTTTTTTTTTTTTTTACAAGTAGAATAAGTTTAGCACCTGCCTTATATCCTTATTCATATATCTAATAATATCTGAAATTCAGCCTTTTCATACATCTTATTCTGATTATACCACTTCCTGGATGCTTAATCTTGGACAAGATGTTCACCACACTGGGCCTCAATGTCCTCATTTGGAAAATACAGACAATATAGTACTTCTTAGCATTAAATAATGCATATCAACTCCATGGCACCGAGCCTGGGCGATACTAAATGCTCTAAAACTGACATTCATCATTATTATTATTAATGTTACTATGTTACGATTGCTATAGCGGCAGAAACACAGTTGTATGAATTGTCCGTCTGTGCTCTGTACTGGGACTATGTTTGTCCCAGGTCTAGAGTAGGGTGAATGAGCACGAGATAGCTGCTGGGAAGCTTTTTCAAGCCCTTCTTGGGAACCTCTTAGGCAAAAGCAATTGGCTTCACTCATAGCAGTGACATGATGTTGGAACTACAGATTTGAACTGAATTGCAAACCAGAAACTGGAACCAACCACATAACTTTGCTGTACCCAAAACTGAATTGAACCATGAACCAAATAAAATTGAGATGGGGGACACTATAGTAAACCAACTGGAAGTAGAAATGATCCTATATGCTTTCTAAAATGAGCTAAAGCAGAACTGGAACATGACACGTTGATTCATTTGTAGTCCCTGGAGTGTGCCTGTGGTTCGTGGCTATCGCCCACCAGCTATCCTAATGGGTTGTGTTTCCTCCTCCATTCCCTTCCTCCTCTCCTGTCCACATCCTAGAGGACCAAAAGACTCGGTTTCACACATGAAGGGGCATCAATGTTCACTTGGCAATATCACCTTGCTCAAGATGTGTGTCCAGAAAGCTGTAGATGGGAAAATGGCACTAGCAATAAGTTCCCCCAACCCCATCCAGGAAGGAGTGCCCTAGAGTCTGTGATATCCTATCTATCTCACCTCCCCCAGGCCTAACCCTTTCTGTTCCAGGTGTTCAAGTACTACCTTGGGCCTTCCACTAGGTAACCTAGGGTTCTTTCCTGAATAACCCACCTGGGTTTGGGTAGGCTGCTAAGTACTTGTGCTCCCAAGTCATCACCCACCCGAATAGCTCATCTGGTCCTGAGGCCCTATAAAAAGGGCCTTGTTCATTGTTGGAATTCATGAAAACGGTGAGGCATTCTGGCAAGAGAATGAACTCGGTTGTTGAATCCAGCACTGCCACTTAGTTACTGTGTGACTTTAGACAAGTTACTTACCCTCTCTAAGCCTCACTTTCTGTATCTGTAAAATGGGGATAATAATATTACTACCTCATATGGTTCTTGTCAGTATCCAATAAAATAACATATAGTTCCTAAAATAGGGGCTGCCGAGCTACTAAAGGAATATATATTAATAATCTGGGCAAATAGGTTGGACATGCTTGATGTCCAGGATGGCACAGGTTTAGTAAGTGCTCAAGTGGTCACCTAGTTGTCAGGACAGAAGGCAGAAAAAGGCATGTACTTCATGGCCTAGGCATTCATATTGACATTGCCCTTTCCCAGGGGTAGTTTGACAGAATCCTAAATTGCTGGCCTTTCCTTAGACTTGCTAACCATGGGTCTTGCTATGACCTGCACATGCCATGTCCCCAGTGCTATATCTTTCCCAGATACTAGAACAATCCTGCTGCATCCTCACTTATTGGCCTACTGTTTATCACATATACCAGAGCAACTTAAATGAGCTCATCTGATGAAGAACCAATAGCTGGCTGTTTGGAGGTTCAAGTATGACTCCTCCTTCTAGAATCAAGCTTGCATTTCAAAAGGCCTGTTTTCCCAGTCCTCTTTAGGCAAGAGAGAAACAGCTGTGCCCACTCTGGAGCCCCCCAGTGAGTATCTGACATTTGCCTACAGCTTCCAGAACACAGGAATTTCCCTTAAACGGTACATTTGTTCCAGTTGAGAGGTGGAGGGATTGGCAGGGGTGGGGCTGGGAACTGAGGAAGAGTGATAGGGAGATGGGTGCTGTTTAGATCCCCACACCTGCTCTTCCTAATTCCAGGAAACAGGGCTGACTGCTTCATTCTAACTGAGCTGGATTAGCAGTATTAACTACGAAGAGAGAGAATTCTTAGCCAAAGGGGCCTTTGGAAGTCACAGCCATCAACTTCAACAGCCTAGACCCTTTGGCAATGGGGAATTCATTTTGTCCACGGTGTCTTTCCTCTGTTTATTGTTTTTTCTCCTGTGGATTAGTTGAGTTAGCCATCAACAGCTGCTCCTTTTCTTTTATACTTTTCTTCTGGGTTTTGCAGAGTGTGGCAAGTGGGAATTTTACTAAAGGAAAAATCTACTAAGAAGGCCCGTTAGTAATAGTTTAAGAAGTGGGTAGGACCCTGGGAAGAGAGCGCTGGGGAGTGTGAAGTAAAGATGGTAGTAGCATGTGGTACAAAGAGAAAGGGTTAAGATGTGAAATTTTGCCATTACACTTAAGCAATAAGGAATCTTAGCCTTAGCATCTAGTGTTGATCCTCTTGAATCCAATTCTTCTATGTTTACCATGGGGGAGTAAAGCACCCACAAGCTGGGGCCAGGACAGGTTTCTTGGTTGTCTTTCTTTAACATCAGTAGGCTTATAAACTCTTGGTCAGATTAGAAGGGCTTCATCTCGTATACTAGAAATAGTCTTTTGCATAGTAACTTCAACCTGACTTTTTGAGTACATTAATGGACCTTAACACTGATCCGGTGAACTATGCAAGGCAAGGACTTTTCCCACATTTGGCAGTGGGGAAACAGGCTATGAGAGGTTAAATGATGGGCCCATAGTCACGTGGATAGAAAGTGGCAAGTGTAGGCCTTTAAAAGAAACCCTGTGTTCAGGCTGAAGAGATGGCTTAATGATTAAGACACTTGCCTACAAAGCCAAAGGACCCAGGTTTGATTCTCTAGGACCTACATAAGCCAGATGTACAAGGTGGTGCATGCATCTAGTTCGTTTGCCGTGCCTGGATGCTCTAGTGCACCCATTCTCTCTCTCTCCCTCTCTCAAATAAATAAATAAAAATAAATTTATTTTAAAAGCCCCTGTGTTCTTCCGACTCAATCCCCCTGTTATTCTCTATTCTTTGTTGAACTCATTTGATTTTATGTATACATTCAAGTCTGTTCATTGGTTTGGGGTTTGTTCTGATGATGCTGTCCACGGTCTGGGCATTTCCCCTGGCATTGGTGCCTTTGTGCGAAACGTTAAAGAGAAGTTTGCAACAAACCGATCCAGTGTATGGTAAAGGAGCTGTGGGCACCACAGCAGAAGCCAAGGACACCAGACTGGGACATTGGGATGAATGGGGCTTACTCCGACTCTGACCTGTTCGGGCCAGAGACATCCTTTTCTCCGGGTCCCACAGGTATTCATTCATGATTTGCAACATCTGCCACCAGGCATTGCCTGATGGCTGAACCTGACCCTCTTCTTTATCCTTTTCTTCTTCTTCCTCCTCATCTTTTTTCTCCTCCTCTTCTTCCTCTTCCTCCAAATCAGACGCCATCATCACCCGAGCCTCTTCTTCTGCTTCCTCCTCTTCATCTGCTAAGTAGTTCTGATTCACTTCATCTTGATCGTCCTGGAACATTGACAAAACACAATCCTCTTTTGGAAAAAAAAAGTCCAATGACATATCCCACCAGCCAAAAATAAATGGAAATAACTCAATATTTGGAGATGCTTCAAATTTCCACTTCCCCATAAAAATACCAATGGCTGCAAGAGGTGGATTTTCTTTCTCTGTTCTTTTGGAGAAAATATCCTTCCTTCCTTTTTTTTCTTTCCTTTCCTTTTTTTTTTTTTTTTTGAGGTAGGGTTTCACTCTAGCTCAGGCTGACCTGGAATTCACTATGTAGTCTCAGAGTGGCCTTGAACTCGTGGTGATTCTCCTATCTCTGCCTCCCAAGTGCTGGGATTAAAGGTGTGAGCCACCACGCCCGGCTTAAGCAAATATCCTTTCTATGGCCCATATTGAATCAGTATTCTTTCCACAGAAGTGAACGTTTTATTTTCAGGTTCAAGCATTTGGGTTCTTCCCTGAGGACAGCTCATGTCACTACTCTGTCCTAGGGTCTTGGCCTCTCACTTAACTTGGCCTTGTCAGGACATAGCTGATCTCACACTGAAGGATGGAATAGTCTTAGACATTTAAATCTATGATGGCAAATTCCCAGTTCATGCCAGCTTTGTCCTAGCACTCTGTACACTCTCAGCTGCTCAACCTCACCATCCTAAGTTGTGCTTAAAAATAGCTTGTGATAGACATCAAGAGGAGAAGCCAATTTCTGTACCTCTCCTCAAAACTTACACTGCATCACAACAGAACCAAGATATAGGGGTTCATTTCCTGTTTCTTTTGCTTTGAGCTGGATGGACAGACCTCCTGAGAGCTAAGACCCTAATTTATACTCCCGTAGACTTCTATGTAAAAAGCTGGTCACATAGTAAGCGCTCAGCACATATTTGTTGATGATTGCTTATAGCCAGTACTTGAGATTTGAAGTAGTAACCTTCTTTGCATGGTTTTAAGAAGATTTTATAAAGGAAAGGAAGAAAGAAAAAAAAAAAAAACCTACTCAGACCTCACCAAGTGTTATTTCAAATGCTGACAGCCACAGGCTAAAGGGTTGTAACATTGCCCTTTGGGAGTTTGCCAAGGCTCACTGCAGCAGCAGAAAACGAGGCCACCCTCCCTTCTCTCTGCTGTCCAAGTCTGAAGAGTGCTGGGGCTGGTGCACCTGTTGGGGTTGGATGTGTCAAATGCTAGAGGCCATGGGTTCTGTGCTGCCCCCTTCCTGCCTGATTCCTCAAAGGCCACTTAGAGGGCATTCAGCTACAAATGCTGTCTTTGGTGGGCTGTTGAGCAAATTGGATTGTTCAGAATCAGTGAAAGTGGTACAGAATGACAAGTTCTACTCTGCTTTTAGTCTGCCTAGCACTCCCTTGATTACAAGTACACTTGAATTGCTCTCAGATTTGTTCAAATGTACAGCTCTATAGCAAAGACCATATCAGAGCTGACAGAAACCTTCAAAATTTGATTGCCCAACTGAGCTGCTCCAAGGAGGGGATAGGATCTGGCCAAAGCCACATAGTAAACCTATGACCATTTTGACAGTTTCAGAACCTGTGTCTCTTGATACTGCAGACAATGTCTCTCTTCCATCACATTGAACATGACCATCTAGATGTGGCTTAGCAGATTTATGAGCATGATAATGTCTTAGAGTTTGTGTTCCCTAGAGATTATAGGTATGTTTAATTAATTACTCCTGACTTTCATATGGTTTCAAGATATAAGGCATAGAAAAATAAACCTTGTCTGTCACTCAATGTTGGATGGATTAATGCATGTTCTTATTTCACTTGTACGTGAACTCATGGACACGTCTGATCTCTCCAACTAGGTTTTATGCATCTGGGGCGGGGGTCCAAGATTTTCTAACCTTTTATTGTCATTTATTGCTGACCACAAAACTAAGTACCCAATAGGTATTGACCAAATATCAGTGATGCCACCTAGACTCTGGCTAACTATTCTCATAAAGCTTGTCACCTTTGACCTCAGAAGTCATGTGTACTAGATTGGCTAAGTCATTTTCCTAGAAAATCTATGCACAAAATCTCAGAGAATTTGACATGTAACATTTCATCATGACAGGCTTTAAATCTCTTTTATTTTTTTATATTTTGTTTTTATTTATTTATTTGAGAGAGGGAAAGAGGCAGAGCAAGAGCGAGAGCAAGAGAGACAGAATGGGTGTGCCAGGGCTTCCAGCCACTGTAAACGAACTCCAGATGCATGCGCAATCTTGTGCATCTGGATTACGTGGGTCCTGGGGAATTGAAATGAGGTTCTTTAGCTTTGCAGGCAAGTGCCTTAAACACTAAGCCATTTCTCCAGCCCCCCTTTTATTTTTGAGACTTTTTTTTTCTCTCCTTGTTGCTTAGGCTTGCCTCCACCTCTGCTTTACAAAGAAAGTAGCTGGCCATGGCCTCAGCCTTATCTTATTTGTAGATATGTGCTCTCACAATAATCCTATTAAATGGGTTGCCATTAAAGCCTTATTCTTTGAGGAAGAATTAATCTTCTTGGGACTAATCCCCCCACAGGTCTTCCATGACCTGAGAGTTTTACTTCAGGAACCTTAAATATCTTCTTTCCTCTTCCCTGCTTCCAAGGATAGAGGAAATGTGGAAGACAGTTCTTCCCCAAAAGGATTAATGAAATCCTGTGTAAAATGCACTTTCCTGTACTTGACAGACTACATTAGGAAATGCTTTGGTGATGTGAATGTTTTATCTCTAAGGCTCTGTTTTTGTCTGTTTCCTAAAGTGGCACTACCCTCATGTGATAGTGTGCATATGGTCGGATATGGTAGTGGGTGTGTGCTGGGGCCCTCATGTTTCCCTAAAAGGGAAGCCTGAAGGACAGAGGGTGGCTCCATTTTGAGCAATCTAAATATATAAACATATAAACAAATATATAACCAAACAGTCTAAGCCAAAAGATAAATTTGTGTCTTGCAATGAGTAATACCTCATAGACATTTGAATGGTTTGCTATTTTAAAAGAAAATTCAACTGCATCAAATAATTTATTTTTAACTTGATAAATATTATAATAAAGAGCAAGATCCTCTGGAGCAGTTACAGTCCAAACTTCTTGACAAATAATTGAAATTACACACAATTTTAGCAACATTACAGTGAAAAGAATCCAAGTAAAGAATAGTAGCATATGCCCCACACATTGTGACTGCTCTAAAAGCTAGAAGTCAATGCAGATAACGAAAGAAAGATTCTGCAATTTGTCACAAGAATGGTAAAAAAATCCCTCAGTCATTGACATGGGGATAGAAGAATTTGTGTTTACTTCTGCTGGCTCTTGGAAAATTTCACTTCATTTTTTTTTTGGTCACATAGGTGGCCATATCAAAGAGAAGTAGATTATGCTTTGTTCCCTTCTGGTGTTCAGATTATAATCTCTGGGGCAGATTTCAGAATTTCCAAAAGTATTGTATATGGCATACATTAATGATTTGTAGTAAAGTAAATGTAAATAAACCTTGGACCAAATAAATTTGTAATGAGACCAGGAGATAAATGGTAACACTAAAGGTGGGTGTGGGTATATGTCTGTGTCTGTGCATGTGTACATGTGTGTTAGTTAGGCAGTGTGAGGTGAGAAGCAATGCGGTAAAATGGATGGTAATGGATTGGAGGCTTGAGGAGTTGCCTAGGGAAAATACAGTGGAAAGAACACGAGTTAGAAGTGAGATGATGTGAATTCTCAGGTTGACACCTTCACTAACTTGCAAGTCACCCCAGTGCTCTGACACTTACAACCTCCTTTTACATAATGAGGGGTTCTGGATAAGATAATGTCTAGGTTTCCTTCTTATCAAGGATTTTATGATTTTTAGCTATAGTTTGAAATATGTGCTTTAGAAAAAGGGCAGCTCTAAAAAAAAAAAAAAAAACTACCATCCAATGGGATGGGGAGTTAGAGTAGGCAGCACCTTTCATTTCCTCTTCCCCTTCTACTCTCATGACTAAATTTCTTGTAAAGAAACCTCTATTCCCAGACTCCAAAAGGTCTGTTCAAACTTTAGACTCCCAAGGGAAATAAAAGCTTCAGAAGGCCCCTTATTCATTAGTATCTTCCCTTTCCCTTATCTTTGTTCCAAAGGAGGAGAGAATTCCTCATTTTTCATCCAGCAAGTTAGGGTGCTCTGGGGTGCTGGGAGTCATTGCTCCTACTTGAAATCCTGGCCTTTCTTAAACTTCCCTGTTTCTGTCGATCCCAAGGAGAGATCTCCATAAACCAAGGCCTACACAGCCCCCAAGCCAACCCATTCAAAAGGGACAGCAATATATTCTGCTCCCTGGGACTCACAAGTCTGTAGCGATAACCATAGGGAAAAGCTGGAGCCCTTCTGGACCGGAGTTGCCTTCTCATGGCTGTTCAGTAGGCTGCGACGCCGCTGGGGCAGGCAAGTGGTTGAGAGTTCTGAAGCTTCTGCTGGTACAGGAGACACTGGTTGCTGGGGACACTTGGCGCCTAGTAAAAGTGAACCCTGCTGGCATGAGCCCTTCCCCAAAATAATCTAACATGCTCTTCTCTCATTGGTTGGCCCATTCCCGGAATCAAAGGAAAGCCCTTTTGGAAAAGCAAGCTCATCATTACAGGGAGGGGGAGATATTCTGGGTCACGAGGATGAGCGACTCACCACCCCCTTCATGTGTCTTTTCACCTCTTGCCCTTCTCCAGCGCCTGAGATGTGATGGACTCAATGGAAATCTTAAGTCATATTCTTCTCAATTGAGAGTTGGATATCAGTGTGTTCAGGGGGTGGGGCGTGGGTGGGAGTTGGGGTGAGGGGAGATGGCCAAGAATAACTTGCTTTTTTCATAAGGCTGATCTCATGCAAAAGGATCTAGGGTGTCAGGGAAGATTCCCTTTGCTCTCCCTATCCCCTTCCCCCCACACATTCTAAGCCACCTACAATATTCCTTATTGTGTCAATCCATGAACTCATTTAAATGTGTATTATGCCTTCTGATTTTAGATGCAAAGCTCTTGCTTTAACCCTCCCTGTCCCAAAGAGGTTCTTGGATATAAAGAAACCTTTTCCTAGCCCACATGTCAGAGTGGCCCCATCAGGCACTGCCCCTCATACACACACCCTTGGAATCCTGGCCAAATTTCTGTAGTGGTTGAGATCTATATTTATCCCTTAACATCAGGGCAGGGAACACGCCAGAACTTTGCAGTGTCAGTTTCCCAGACATATATAACTCCTGAAGCCCAAATGGGATCCAGAAAAAGAAAAAAATAATAAAATTAGCTAAGAACATTTTATAGCATTTTTAATCTCTTTGATCAATTCCACTAGACGGGTTAAAAAAGGCAGGATAGAGTTGGTGATTCTTTCTTCACAAATCACCACTCCCCTTTTCACCCATGTGGCTGAGAATGTTTCAGAAGCCAAGATACTGACCATATTCACAACCAATAAAACAGCACAATTGCTTAGATTTAGTCATAACTTGAAGTCTAAGTTATTTGATGAAAATGACTTCCGCCAGGCGTGGTGGCACATGCCTTTAATCTCAGCACTTGGGGGGCAGAGGTAGAAGGATCACTGTGAGTTCAAGGCCACCCTGAGATTACATAGTGAATTCCAGGTCAGCCTGGAAAAATGGAAGAAAAAAAAGTTTGTGAAAATGACTTCAGTTATGGTTAATTTTAAATCAGTACCCCAGTAGTTTAATTCAATTAGTCAAGACTCTTTCTTTTCTTAATTTAATATGGATTTATTTGTCATGAAAATAAATGAACTGCTGATATATGCTAAATGAATTAACATTAGAGATCATACAGAGTAAAGGGAGTCTGGAACAAAATAATGTATTGGCACATAGTTTATTTTATTAATATGGTATGTCCAAAACAGGCAAACTTAGAAACTGAAAGTAGATGGAAATAAGTGGTGGTCTGGAGGTCGGAGTGTAAAGTATATTAAAATGATCATTAAGGAATTTTAGGAGAGGTGGAAATGTTATAAAACTGGATCGTGTCCACTTTTTGGTAAATACCCCAAATAATTGAAAGCAGGAGCTTAAAAATATAGCAATGCTGTCTGTCCACAATAGCCAAAAGAAAGATGCAACCCAGGCATCCATCCACCAATAAAATGTGACTTATCAATACAAGAGATTATTACTTAGCCTTAAAATGGAATGAAATTCTGACACATGCTACAGAATGGATGAAAGTTAAGGGCATTATACTAAGTGAAATAAATCATTCATGAAAGGTCAAATACGCGTGATTCCAAGCAGATATCTAAGGTAGTCAAATTCATAGAAACAGAAAGTAAATGGTGGTTGACAAAGGCTAGAAGGGAATTTTTTCTTTCATTTTTTTGTATGTGTATGTGTGTGGTGTGTGCATATATATTTGCTCGTGTGTGGGCACACATGTATACAGATGCATGTGTACATGTGTGTGAATGTTCACTTGTGTATGCATGTGTGTGGAGTAGCAGATTGATGTTGGATGTCTTCCTCTATCACTTGCCATTTTACCCTTTGAGATAGGGTCTTTTGTTCAACCTAAGGCTAACAGATTCAGCTAGACTAGCTACCCAGTGAGCCCTAGTGATTCCCTGTATATTTCTCCTGCACTGGGATCACAGGCACCTACCACTATGCCTAGTATTTTTGTGTGGATGCTGGTGATCAGAAAGTAGGTCCTGTGGTAAGTACTTTGCTCACTGAACTGTCTCCTTAACCCCTGATTTATATATTTATTTTTAGTTAGCTTACATAGTGTTAGGCTTCAATGTGACATTTTCAAACAAAATTGGTTAGCCAGGCCTGGTGGCTCATGCCTTTAATCTCAGCATTCAAGAGGCAAAGATTGGTAAGACTACTATGAGTTCAAGGCCAGCCTGGGCTACATAGTGATTACCAGGTCAGCCTAGGCTAGAGGGAGGCTCTGTCACAAAAAAATGATTTTTGTTATTAACCTTTCTCTTCTTCCCCATCCTCATGTCTCCCTTGTACTTTCTATCCCCAGAAGCCTCCTTTCCATTTTCCTTTCACCTGTGTTCTATTGCTCTTCGCCTTCCCAACATCTCTTTTTTCCCCTCTTATGATCCCCTTTATAGTTTCATAATCTATACTAATGCACATGTGCGCACACATGCGTGCGCGCGCGCACACACACACACACACACACACACACACACACATTAAAATCTAAAACCCACACATGAGAAAGAAAACACAGTAATTTCCAGATCCCTCTATGCTACTACAAATTTCATAATTAATAAAACTCCATTGTGTATACATACTGCATTTTCATTATCCAATCATCAATTGATAGACATTTAGGCTGATTCCATTTCCTAACTATTGTGAATAGAGAAGTGATGAACATGGATGTGCAAGACTCTGTTCAGGGATGTAAAGTCCTTTGATCATATGTCCAAAGAGTGATGTAGATGGGTCATATGGTAGATATATATGTATGAATAATTTTATTATTTGCAAGGAGAGAGAGAGAGAGAAAGAGAGACAGAGAGTGCTGCACTAGAGCCTCCTGCTGGTGCAAATTCAGATGCATGCACCATTCTGTGTATCTGGCTTTATGTGGGTACTGGGGATTTGAACATGGGTTATCAGGCTTTGCAAGCAAGTGCTCTTAACCACTGAGTCGTATCCCCATCCTATTTTTAATTTTTTGATAAAGAGCCACAGTTATTTTCATAATGGCTATAACAGTTTATACTCTCACCAGCAGAGAGTTCGCTCCTCCCCACATCCTCACCAGCATTTGTTGTCATTTGTTTTCTTGATAAATGACATTCTAGCTAGGGTAAGATAGAATCTCAACGTGGTTTTGATTTACATTTCTCTGTTGGCCAAGAATGTTGGACACTTTTTTCAAATATTTTATTGGTCATTTGTGTTTCTTCTTTTGAGATCTGTTCATTTCATTAGTCCATTTATTGATTGGTAGTTTTGTTTGTTAGTATTTAATTTTTGCAGTTTGGGACTCTTTCTTAACAGAATCTCTTCTCCAACCCTGTTTTGGAGAGAAAGAAGCCACTTACAAATAAGACAAATGTTTCTTTCTTTAGATGTTAATAAAATCAAGATATATCCCAGGGGATATATACTAATCTGGACTCTGTAGATGTTGAATTATGTCTAATACCTACCTTCTACTCCAGTATTTTGTGAAATTACTGATGTTGAATATGAGAATTCTGAGGCCTGTAAAAGCTTCAAAACAAACTAAACAAGGATAGATTAGCTGGTCTTATAAGTCAGAAAAGAGAATAGGACCATTTTAGTGATATTTCAGTACCATGAATTTGAAAAGGTAGCTATGGTGGGAGAAAGAACTGGGATGGAAGAAGAGAGAGGAAGGGAGATAAAAAGAGCCAAATTTTGTTTGCAAAACAGCATAATGAAATCTAATCCTTTGTATGCTAATAAAAATAAATAAGTGGATAAATATATATATATATTTTTAAAAAAGAGTAGAGAAACAAAAGATGTGTAGTGACAAAACCTCAGGTAACAAAATATTCCATTCTCTAGAATTTCCTTTTTTAATTAATTAATTAATTAATTAATTTATTGGTTTTTCCAGGTAGGGTCTCACTTTAGCCCAGGCTGACCTGGAATTCACTATGGAGTCTCAGGGTAGCCTCGAACTCACGGCAATCCTCCTACCTCTGCCTCCCGAGTGCTGGGATTAAAGGCGTGAGCCACCATGCTTGGCTTTATTTATTTTTTGTTGTTTCTTCAAGGTAGGGTCTCACTATAGCCCAGACTGACCTAGCACTCACTCTGTAGTCCCAGGATGGTCTTGAACTCACAGTGATCCTCCTACGTCTGCCTCTCAAGTGCTGGGATTAAAGGTGTATGCCACCATGCTCGGGTAGAATTTCCTTATTCCCTAGAATTTTGACTAATTGATGGTTTGATATATGCTTAACATATTGGAAATGTATTTCCACTCTTGTTCAGGCTGTCTTCTGTAATATCACCGGTTGGGCAGGATAAAATAATTAAATCCTATAGGATGTAAACAAAAGACAAAAACTATGAGTTCCCGCTCAACTCTAGTTAGAGGAAAAACCATTCCTGACAGTTTTGAAATGATCCATATGCATTGCAGCACAGTAGAATGGAGCCAGAATTTGCTAAACATGAGATGAAAGGGAAAGAGAGGCCTTTAATGTGACATCAAAATTAATTCCTTTAACTTTTTATTATTTTAGTTTTGAGAGAGAGAATGAGGCAGAGAGGGGGAATGGGTGTGACCGGGCCTTTCAGCTGCTGTGAATGAACTCCAGATGTGTGTGCCCCCTTGTGTGCATGTGCAACACTGCATGCTTGAGTCACTATATGCCTGGCTATGTGGGACCTGGAGATTTGAACATGCATTCTTAGGCTTCACAGGCAAGTGCCTTAATTGCTAAGCCATTTTTCCAGCCCGACAAGAAGTTTAAAGGCTCTAAAATCCAAATTCCAAGTCTCTAAAACAGCATGCCCATATCTTGGACACAGTTTTGGCAGCTGCTTTTGTATGATGTTTGTTTTGGTTATCTGCTCTGGTAAAACCATATGGTTGTTGACAATGGCAACTGAGAAAAGAATTTTTTTGCACTGTTCCTGTCTTTCTGTCCCTAATGATGAGATGGTAGCACCCATTGAAAAATCTTTGACATTACTAATACATGGTTAACTCCTTGCACCTTGCATCTATAGGCCATTCCCACATGTATGCATGGGTGGGTGCATGTGTGTGTGTGTGTGTGTTGGGGGGAAGTATGTCCAGAGCCATCAAAGACCAGATGCAAACTTTCCCTACTCAGGATTGTCTAGATCCTTAGGGGTACTCAGCAGAGGGGGTGTGTGAGTTCAGTGGAGCTTAAGAGTTGCTTGGTATTAGAGTCACTAGATGTCATCAAGTACTCTCCAGAACCTCAGCTCCTTCCAGCATTAGTAACCTATGGACTCACTGGGTTAGAAAGCAGTAGGCCACACTAGGGCCTCAGGCTGCCCATAAATGCTACCTAGAAAAGGGTGTCTTCTTTGAAGTGCATAGAAGAAGGATAACTCTCTTGGAGCTACAGTGACCAGGGAAGTGTTCCCAGAATAGGCGGAGTCTGGGCTAGTCCTTGAAGGGCAGTTCTTCAAGCTGGAATAGTACTGCCTGAATTTGACGATGCCAGTCTGGTCCCCAGCGTCTAAGGTTCCCCCTCCGGAATGGCTAGCCTCTGAGCCATGGCCAGCAGACATAGCCAGCAGACTCACTGGCTAAGTCCAGAAGGTTTCCTTGACCTAAATGGTCCAGATAATGGCCCCAGATACCTATTTCACTGGGCTCCAGGAAGATCCCTTAGCACATCACATTCCTGAGTAGAGTTTCCGCCTGTCAAGTACAGTTGTACAGTGAAAGATGCTTTCATTTCGAGGGACTGATGGCCGTGGGTTTGTGACTATATAAGCCTAGACCCCCAGATTTAAAAAAAAATGAAGGCTTGGGAAGTTGTGAGGTCCTTGTGGAAATTCAAGCCTATTTCTAGTGGCTAAAAGGCACTAATGAGTATAATGCAGGCAAGAGATGTTGTTTCAAACAAACACGTAATTGGAATTAAGAGAAAAAGTGTGCAGAGGCTCATAATGAATGGATATGCTAATTGGACTTCTTTGCTAGCCCCTTGGGCTTTGGCTGTGACATAGACTAGCCTATTAGATGCCTGCTCTGTAATAGCTGCTGAACGCTGGAGCCCTTTATTGCCATGGTAACATTGATGTCTAGAGTCTAGCTGAGCCCTGGATCTCTTAATTTACTACTCAGGCGGCCACAATTCTTTGGGTTTTATTATTCTTCGTGCCCTGGGTGCCAGAGTGGCAGTGAATCATGCTTATTCATCCTCTGCACCACCCACGGTGTCTTTGAATAAGTCAGGGTGTCTCTCACTGTGTGTGATGAGCAGATTATTAAGTTAAAGCCCATTTCTGCCTTAGCTAGCCTGGGGCCTCTCAGAAACCCAATGCACCTCTCTAACTGCTTACTTATCTGCTACCTCAAATGGCCTTTGGCAAGCAGAGTGATGGCACTGCAGTGGACCCACAGGGACTCAGTCTCCCAGGAACCTTTACTTGCTTGGTAGGCAGGGTGGAATGGTGCAATATAGGTGGGGCAGTACCGACTGGGAGAATGAAATTTGGAAATACGTAGGAAAAAGGAGAGCCATTACAGAGTCCAAGCAGGGAACTGTGGAGCTAGATGTGAAAAAGAACATCCTTGCTCTGAGTGACTCTCAAAGAAAGTAGCTGCCTCTTAAAGGCAAGGAGCTGCAGGGTAGATGGATTTTACTAATTTTGTAAGATTTTTATTAGGCAAAACTGGTCAGAGAGATCAGCTGCCTCTAAAAGCTACTATGCAACTCGTCGCCAGAGCTTCTCAAACCTTGGTGTCACAGTACAGAGGTGTTCTAAGGGGAGTAGGAATGAGAGCTTCACTACATGACCTTAGTACCTCTTAGTACTGTTGTATCCTTGAAATCTGGTGTGTCTGCCTATGATGCTATTTGCTTTATCAGGACATATGCTAAACTTGGATGATACTTTATATGTACATGTACTTGATTCAACAGCACGTATGCTAAAATTGGGATGATACTCTATATGTGTGTGTCTGTGTCTATCTTCAGCCATAAATGAGACTGCAACAGGTGCAGAGATGCTTTCCTGACACCTCAGTCACTAAGAAATGAGCAACTAGAAACTAAGTATTCAATAACGTCCCAAATTACTCTTTTGAGAATAGGAGTGTTAGAGGGTTGCTGGTATTTGTGTGTGTGTGTGTGTGTGTGTGTGTGTGTGTGTTTGCATTTGTTTGTATGTGTTTCACTGTAGCATCCTCAAGGGAGAATCATCAGACTATGGGGGAAACTGTGTTACACATATGTGGAGCACATTTCAAAGACTTCATTCTTATCTGTTGAGAATAGAGTATAGAGTTAGGATGAGAGGAGAAATTCCCCTGTAATGGGCTGCATAGAGAACTGTGAGCGTATGGTTCGTCAATCAAGTATGCCAAGAACAGAAGGGTCAGTCAGGCAACATAGGGCTTTTCCACCAAACCCTGCAAACCTGTGGATGATCAAGCAGCTGCATTTCGCCACACTGAGGACAGTTATATTCATCTAACCCGAAGTCACTCTCAATTCAGCAAGTACTAGTCAGAAATCACAGTGATTCTCAGCTGCCTCTTAAATCAAAGTCAAATTCATAAGCAAGAGCTAAAGGTCTCTCCGTCAACAGCCCTGTTCAGTTACACAGTTGCTGTAAGACCAGAGGAATGCCAGTTGATTTCTCAGTGACATCAACTACCATCCTCCCTTTGAGACGTCCAGTGTCTCAGCTTTCTCAATGTCAAGAATGTAAAATGGGAAGAGTAGATTGAAGTCAGGTGGAATTATTACTTATTAAGGAGAATGCCATAGTGTTTAAAACATGGATTCTATAATTGGAACTGGGTTTTATTCGAGTATCCATTAAGAACATTAACACTTCAAGCTTAACTTTTCTCTTATGCTGTGCTGGGATTCAAACCTAAGGCACTGTGCCTGTTCTACAGTGCTCTAATTCTATGTGACATCCCCATTCCACCCCCTTTTTAAAAAATATATTTTATTTATTTATTTATTTATTTGAGAGAGAGAGAAAGAGGGGGAGGGAGGGAGAGAGAGAGAGAGAGAGAGAATGGGCGGGCCAGGGCCACCAGCCACTGCCAATGAACACCAGATGCATGTACCCCCTTGTGCATCTGGCTTACATGGGTCCTGGAGGGTTGAACAGGGATTCTTTGGCTTTGCAGGCAAATTCCTTAACTGGTAAGCCATCTATCCAGTCCCCCTTTGGTTTTTTTTTTTTAATATTTTTTATTGACAACTTCTATACTTACAAACAACAAACCATGGTATTTCTCTCCCCTCCCCCACTTTCCCCTTCATAACTCTGCTCTCTGTCATATCCCCTTCCCCTCTCAATTAGTCTCTCTTTTAATTTGATGTCATAATCTTTTTCTCCTATTATGAGGGTCTTGTGTAGGTATTGCTAGACACTGTGAGGTCTTGGATATAGAGGCCAATTTCTGTCCAGACAGTTGTATGTCAGGAGTGGTACCCTTCCTTTGGCTCTTACATTCTTTCTGCCACCTCTTCCGCAAAGGACCCTGAGCCTTGGAGGGTGTGAGAAGTTTCAGTGCTTCTTCTAAACACTATGTTGCCTTTGGATCATCCCAGTAGTCATTGCTATCTGAAAAGAGAAGCTTCTCTAACCAGAAGTGAGATTAGTATTAATATATGAATATGAACATTAAGTGGTTTTTAAATTGCATTTTATTTCTTAAGAGCATACAAAGCCTTAGGTATCATTATAGTGTTTTAAAATATAATTTTAGCTGATTCTCCTAGCCTCTTTCTCTTTCCACCCTCCTGCTCCCCCTTACATCTTCCCCTCTTCTATTTACATATCACATGTGTCCTTTCACCTGTCCCCTACCCATGTCCTTGCTGTCTCTTACTTGCTCTTGGTCACCATTCTAGCTTTTAAAGACTTACCCACATTTGATCCCTTTATATTCATACATATAGATATTACAAGCTAGGATCTGCATATGAGAGGGAACAAGTGGTTTTGGACTTTCTGAGTTTGGATCACTTTGCTTAATAGAATTCTTTCTAGATCCATACATTTTCTTGAAATCTTTATAATTTAATTTTTCTTTACTGCTGAGTATACATCCATTGTGTTTATGCAGTACATTGTCATTCTCCATTCACCAGTTGATGGCCATGTAGGCTGATTCCATGTCTTAGCTATTGTGAATAGAACATCTGTAAACATGGATGTGCATACTCTTTAGTAGAGTATAAAGTCCTTATGGGTATATATCCAAGAACAGTATAGCTGGATCATATGGCAGTTCTATTTCTATTTTATAAACCTCCATACTTATTTCCATAATGGCTTTATTAGTTTGTCTTCCCATCAGCAGTGAATCAGAGCTTCTCTTTCCCCATACCCTCACCAACATTTGTTGTCAGTTTTCTTGATGATAACTACTATAAGTGGGGTGAGATAGTATCTCAAAGGGATTTTATTTATTTATTTATTTATTTATTTATTTTGGTTTTTAAAGGTAGGGTCTCACTCTAGCTCAGGCTGGCCTGGAATTCACTATGGAGTCTCAGGGTGGCCTCGAACTCATGGTGATCCTCTTACCTCTGCCTTCTGAGTGCTGGGATTAAAGGCGTGCGCCACCACATCCTGCCTTCAAAGGGATTTTAATTTGCATTTACCTGATAACTAGGTATATTAAACACTTTAAAAATATTTACTGGCCATTTGTGTTTCTTCCTCTGTAAATTGTCTGTTTATTTCATTAGCCCATTTGGTGATTAGCTATCCTATTTTTGGTGTTTAATTTTTGCAGTTTCTCATAAATTCTGACTATTATCCCCTGTTTGAAGAAGAGCTGGCAAAGATCTTCCCCCACTCTGCAGGCTATCTGTTCACTTTTCTAATCGTTTCATTTTTTTTCTTCTTTGAGGTAGGGCCTTGCTCTTGCCCAGGCTGACTTGGAATTCACTATGTAGTCTCAGGGTGGCCTTGAATCACAGAGATCCTCCTACCTCTTCCTCTCAATTGCTGGGATTAAAGGTGTGTGCCACCATGCCTTGCTATAATGTGTTCTGATCAAAATACCCTCTTATTAGTTTCTTTTGCCTCCTCCCATCCATACCCCTCATACCCCACATTCTTTTCAATCAGACCATGTTCTATTTTGATATCTTTTAAAATTTGCTTTGTTTTCCTGTCTTCAAGTATATTCCTTATTATTTCTTATAGCAGTTTCAGTGTTTCAGGTTTTAGATTAATATATTTGATCCACATTGATATTTATACAGGGTGAAAGATACAGATCTAATTTCATTCTTCTGCAGGTGGATGTCCAATTTTGCCAGCACTATTTGTTGAATAGATATTTTTCCCCATCAAATGGTTTTGGATCATTTGTCAAAATTTTAGTGGCCAAAGCTGTGGGGGTTTATCTGTGGGTCTTCTATTCTCTTCCATTAGTCTATGTGTCTGTTTTGGGGCCATTACCATGTGGTCTTTGTCACTATTGCACTGTAGTATAATGTCAGGTCAGGGATATTACCACCACCTGCAATATTCTATTTTGTTTGTTTTTGAGGTGGGGTCTCAGTCTAGTCCAGGGTGAACTGGAACTCACTCTGGAGTCCCAGGCTGACCTCAAGCCCACAGCAGTCCTCCTATCTCTGCCTCCCAAGTGCTGGGATTAAAAGCATGCACCACAACACATGGCTTCTTCTGCAATATTCTTTGCTTCTTAGGACTGCTTTGGTTGTTCTTGGTCTTTTGTGCTTTCATATGAATTCTTGGATTGTTTTCTCCACTTCAGTGAAGAACATCACAGAAATTTTGATGGAGATTATATTGAATCTGTACATTACTTTAAGTAATATAGACATTTCACAATATAATTTTTGCTAATGTAGAAACATGTAACTTAATTCTGTTGTTTACTATCTTCTTTTGTTTCTTTTTCCTTTATTTTTTCTTTCCTTTTTTTGGAGGGGGGCGATACGGTCTTGCTCTACCCCAGGCTGACGTAAAATTTACTATGCAGTCTTGGGTTGACCCTGAACTCACAGAGACCACCCTACCTCTGCCTCCCAAGTGCTGGGATTAAAGGCATGCACAACCACACCCGGCTTCTGTCTTGAAGTTTACATTGTAGAAGTGTTTCACATTTTTTGTTAAGAGTTTTTTTTTGTAATAAACTGGACAATTTGATGCTGGATAATGTATACTAACACAAACACACAAAATAATTCTACCCAATAGGATGGATACTAACAAACTAAGAGAATCATACTAGCACCTTGTGGAAACATTGTTATCACTGCTAAAGAGAATTTTCCAGTTAGTGATGAGAATAGAAAAAAAAATCAGAATAGAGGGAAGCAGGGACATTAAGTGTAAGGAGGAGATGAAGAAGTTGCCTAGAGTTGGTTTGGAATCTAATAGTTTCCCAGACCATGTGTATATACCCTACCCATACAAACTTTCTTTTCTTGAGTAATCCTAAGAAAACCTCTGTTATCTATGACACAAGAATTAAATTAATGCACTCTCTTTGAGGTTTCCTATTATCAAAGAATTTATAATTCTCAGCTGGGTGTGCTGGTGCACACCTTTAATCCTAGCACTTGGGAGGCAGAGGTAGGAGGATGGCAGAGAGTTTGAGCCACTCTGAGACTACATAGTGAATTCCAGGTCAGGCTGGACTAGAGTGAGACCCTACCTCGAAAAACCAAAAAAAAAAAAATGTTTATAATTCTCACACTACATAAAAACTATCTCTAGGGAATATTGTTACCCACTGGAGTAGTTGGCAGGCCAGAAATAGGCTATTTACTTTTCTCTTGGCTCTTCAAACAGACACAAGTCAAGAAAAGGTACTCTGAGCTCATTTTCTCAAGACACTTCTTACCTTATAGATGGCTCAGTGTCAGGTACCTCCCTTTCTTATCTCAAGCTCTCCTTGCTTGATGAAGACCGGTGGAAACTCAACTTGTATAGTCCTTTCCTTAACTATTTTCTGTCCACCACTTCTGACTCTAACCCAAGCAGAGCCTAGTTTAGTGAATCTATGCCCAGAAATGAAAAGGTTAAACAATCATCCTCGTACAGATAATAGCAATAGCTGCTGGAAGGGCTCAAGGAGGGAATAGTAGAAGCTTTGGATAGTTCCTCAAACCCCAGGTCTCTGTACTACACTGGTCCTTAACCAATCCAAATGAGCATTCTATTCTGCCTTTCTGGAAGGAAGAATGGCATGGCTCAGAATTAACTTTACCTTGCTCTTTGTCCCTGGAGTTCCTGTCTTCTGGACAGCATAGCAAAATTGGTCATAATAAAAGAATCTTTGCCCTAATGTTCCTTCTCTTTTGCTTCCTTGAAACCATCCTGTGAACTTGCCAACTATACAGAATAGGGAATGGAGTTCTAGTACAGAGCTGCTATAAATGCAGTGTGATACTGGAGTAGTCACTTAATCTCATTGGATCTTGGTGTCCTCAGAGGGCTGTTGTGAGGGTGGCATGCAATCATTTTGATGATGAAAGTCCTAAACAAACCATCAGACCTTCTGGTAGAGCAGTCCTCTGGAGACATGATAAGTGAAAATGGCCTCACTCTCCACAGTCTCCTGTTTCTCCTCTCTCCAGCCCCAGGACAGCAGCTGTTTTCTCTAGCTCCAGTGAACAGAGAGAATGACTATCCTTAACATTGCAGAAGATAGAAAAAGAGTTTTGTGAGCAATGAGAACAAAAGACCTAAATGAACAATAGTAATACTTGGGATTCCCGAGACTAGAAATCCTTTCTGAAACTGCTTTACACAATTAATCTGGAAATTAGAAATACATCAAACATATGATTTGGGGATCTTTCCACTTAAGTGGCACAGAAAATATATAGGAAACAGTATGTTTTTGATGTAGAGTTTGGCAAGTATTTCCAAAAGAAGTAAAACTATCTGGTTATTTATGAAGTGTACAAGGTGTTCCAGTTGTATCCTGTGAGATATGTTTTTGGCTATTACTATGTCTGTCTGGCAAAATGATGAGTGTTTCAAGAACCATAGCCCTGGGAAACATCAAGACTAAAAAAGTAGGATGACAAAATAAGTACTTCCATTAACCTCTTTTCTTTGTTGTTAAATGGGGCACATTCTCTACAAACTTAAAAACTGAGGACAGATCTAGTGGTACATAGGTGTGGGAGAAACACAGGGAATAATGATATCATTGATGCAACAGCAACTCTTGAAGAAATATCATCCTGGCAAAAGAAGCAACAACATCTTAGGGAAATACACATAAGTATAATTCATATACATTCAACCTGTGTGATTGAGAAGACTTGTGAAGATTCTCAGATACTTGTGGTGCTTGAAATCTATTTCAGCTTTCCACATTTTCCCGAACATTGGCAGAATACACTAGTGTCCTGGGTCAGAGATAAGGAACGTCATTTCTCACAGCAATAGTGGGAGAAAGAATATAAGCATGTTCTTAAATGAGGATCTCTTGCCCATAAGCCCTGTAACAGCTACTCAAAGAGGACTAGGAAATAACTGAACACTCTTGGTGCTATGTTAGAGGAGAACAACACGGAGTTTAATAAATCTGAACTGAACTTTTTTTTGTATGCATGTGGTGTGTGTGTGTATGCATACATGTGCAGATACACATGCTTCATGAGCACATGCGTAGAAAAGGCCAGAGAATATGAGGTGGCTGGGTGCCCTCCTCTATCACTGTTGTGTGGTTTTTTTTCCCCTTTGAGACCAAGTCTCTCAATGAACCTGGAGCTGGTTGAACTGGCTGACAAGTAAGCCCCAGTGATTCTCCTGTCTCCACTTGCCACAGGACTGGGGTTATGGATGTGCATGGCTGCACCCTGAGTACTGGAGATTGAACTCAGGTAGTCTCAGGCCCTCATGCTTGTTCTGCAAGTGCCCTTACTTGCCGAACCACTTCCCCAGTCCAAATATGAACCTTATATGATGGGTTATAAGTGTGCTTGACTTTTGCTCCAGAGGGAGACCCTTTACCTAAAGTTGTTACATAGCCTTGAAAGAGTAGTTTGGAACAATGTCAGCTTGTGTCTCTGCTCATAAGATGTTCAGAAGCATGAGAGACCCGTGAGAGATTTTCATACAATAGTGATTATGAGGAACTTATCTAACCTCTTGAGTGACAGTTTTTCATCTCTAAAATGTGTGTCATACTAGTACTCGCCTCTGGAATTGTGAAGAATAAATGAGTTCATATCTAGTAAAGCACTAGGCATGCAGAAGATATGAAACAAATGTTAGCCTAATTTTCACCCTCTTTTTCACCATAACTACTAGAATGCCCTGTTATTATACTTTCCTATTATGTTCCTTAAGTCATTCTCTGGCTTGAATCAAAGATCTCAGTTTATTTTTACCACCTTTACTCATTTATTTGCCAGTTTTTACCCATATTCAATCAGGATGTAAGCCCAATTAAATTATCTTACTAATTAACCCATTCAGTCATTTAACTGAAGACTTGATAGGACACATGTGATAGCATGGTGCTAGATGCTGAGTATATGGCAAAAGTAAAAAAGACATGGTCACTGATCTCATGGATTTTGCCCTTTAGTTTGGGAGGAAAACAAATAAATCACATAAAATTATTATCCATCAGGAAAGCAAAGCATAGAGAAAAGAAGACTAACTTCATTTTTTTTTTTTTTAGTTTGATCTATCCTACCCATTAAGAGTAAGATACTGTCCATATAGGATTGCATCCCTCACTTTTCCTTGATGGAGTCATGCTTCACTCCTGGCTCTTAAGTAGGTGAGAGGTCAATCTAAACTTGTAGAGCAGCTAGGATGTAGCACACTGTCCAAAGAGTGGAGTCTTATTTCTTCCTTAAGACGGGCAGCAACACTGGTGGTAGAAAGGAAGGTCAGGCCTGGGTTAGAGTGAAACTTTATCTTGAACCCCCTCTCCCCCCAAAAGAACAGAAACTCAGGGAAATGGGCTTCTATAATCTGCTAAAGATTTTAAAGTACAGATCCCAGTTGGCATTAACAGAGTTATTTTTTGGACAGGATCTCACTGTGCAGCTCAGTCCTCGCTTCAAACTTGCAATTCTGCTGCCTTAATTTCCCAAGTGCTAGGATGTCAAGCATGTGCCACCATACCTGCTTTAACAGAGCCATCCTGTAAGAGAAGACACAACCTGCCAAAGAAGCATTTGAAAGGAAATCTGTGGTCTTTACTCTTTTCTTTCTTTCTTTCTTTCTTTTTTTTCTTTCTTTCTTTCTTTTTTTTTTTTTCGAGGTAGGATCTTACTCTAGCTCAGGCTGACCTGGAATTCACTATGTAGTCTCAGGGTGGCCTTGAACTCAAGGCGATCCTCCTACCTCTGCCTCCCAAGTGCTGCCATTAAGGGGGTGCACCACCATGCCCAGCTTGCTGGTCTTTACTCTTAAGGAACTTGTACACTTTCCTCATTTTTCTTCTTCAATAGGTCTTCTTGAGTTGCACAGGCTGGCCTTAAACTCACAATCTTTCTACTTCAGAATTCCATTTGCTTGTTTATAGGCATTTACTATTTCACCTGTCTAGTGTCCTCACTTTTTATTTTTAATAATTAACTATGTAAGACTTCCTTCTGTAAAAGGTCAGACTCACCTATGAACGTCTAGGAGATTCACTAGTCTGCTACTATCCTTCTTTCTCCTAGGTTAATTTTTTTTCTCCCTAGTAATATTATAAGAATCATGAAAATAAGTACTATAGCTTGTAAATCTCTTATAACTTACTTCTACTTCCATTCCCAGCCAAGTCTGCATCTGTCCAATGATAAAAACAATCTGTTCTTTAAAAAAGCTATCTAAAAAAAGAAATGATGCTGTGGAATGGCATGGTGTTTACAAGCAGCAGTTTCATGGTGATTTTATTTGTAAAAATTCCCAGATTTATTTGGTCAGTCATCCTTACTGTATCAATAGAAACATTTTCCCCAAGTAATTTGTCAGCCCAGACAGATTGGTTTCACCGTTTTCACAGATAGAAAGTCAAATATTAATTTGGACCAATCACATGCTAGTACAGTACTGCTAGGAATAGTAGCAAAGAAACATTATCCCTAATGCTGACTTTAATCATTACCTTGTCATCTTTCTTAGTCTAATCCCCTTGATCCTGACTAAGGAATCTTTCCAAGAATAATGTCAAAACTTCTGCCACTCTGCCTCCTGCCAGTCTGCCTCCCTGTGATAAAGGACAGAGAGTGATGAACTTCTAGTGAGGAGTGGGAAAGAGGTAGTTACCACTTAGTTATTATAACTCTTGGGGTTAAGAGAAACACACTTTTGGGGCATGCGAGATAGCTCAATGGTTAAAGACACTTGCTTACAAAGCCTGGTCGTCCAGGTTCAATTCCCCAGTACCCAAATAATGCCAGATGCACAAAGTGGTATGTGCATGCACCTGGAGTTCCTTTGTAGTGGCAAGAGGCTCTGGTGCACCCATGCATTCTCTCTCTCACATACACGCACAAATGAATATTTTAATTTTTAATTTAATTTTATTTTATGTTTTGAGACAGAGATAGAAAGGAGCAGATGAGAGAGAGAGAGAGAGAGAGAGAGAGAGGAGAGAGAGAATGGTGCACCAGGGCCTTCAGCCACTGTGATTGAACTCCAGATGCATGAGCCACCTTGTGCATCTGACTTACGTGGGTCCTGGGGACTTGAACCTGGCTCCTTTGGCTTAGCAGGCAACCACTTTAACCACTAAGCCATCTCTACAGCCCAAATAATTTTTTAAAAAATATTTTATTTTATTTTATTTTATTTTGGTTTTTCAAGGTAGGGTCTCTCTAGCTCAGGCTGACCTGGAATTCACTATGTAGTTTTAGGGTGGCCTCAAACTCATGGCGATCCTCCTACCTCTGTTTCCCAAGTGCTGGGATTAAAGGTGTACAACACCACACCCAGCTAAAAATATTTTATTTTTATTTATTTACTTGAGAGTGATAAAGAGGGAGAGAGAGAGAGAGAGAGAGAGAGAGAGAGAGAGAGAGAGAGAATGGGTGCACCATCAGGGCTTCCAGCTACTGTGAACAAACCCCAAATGCATGTGCCATCTTGTGCAAACTGGCTTACGTGGATCCTGGGGACTCAAACCAAGGTCCTTTGGTTTTGCAGGCAAGCACCTTAACTGTCACAACATCTCTCCAGCCTCCAAATAATTTTTTCTAAATGAGAGAAACACACTTTTTAGTGAAATAAGGATTGAAAGGAGCCTTCAAATATGAGATCAGAGACTTTCAGAGGTAGGGAAAAGTGAAAAGCTGTGTCAACTGTAAAAAATAGTGTACTCACTTGTTGTGACTAGACTTAGGAGTTGTTGGGAAGTCAAAAGTTCATAATATGATTCTGGAGAAAAGTGATAGTATAATGGGAAAAATATAGAATTTGGACATTGTCAGTCCTAAATTTAACATCTCAACATCCTACTAAAAATGAAAGACCCTTAGAGTACTATAACTATAATCACTTCTCCTCAGACATTTTTCCATTTAAAAATTCATGAAACTGGGTATGGTCACTCATGCCTTTAATCCCAGCACTTGGGATGCTAAGATAAGAGAATTGCTGTGAATTTAAGGACAGCCTGGGATACAGAGTAAGTTTTGGGTCAGCCATAGCTAGTGTAAGACCATGCCTCAAAATAACAAGAAGACTTCATGAAATGTATGTAACAAATTTATTTTTAGTGCTAGAGATGGAATCAGAACCATGCTAAGCAATGGTTCTGCTTCTAAGCCATGCTCCCAGGCCTGATCACAATAAAAATTAACCAATTTTATTTAGAGGAATTTTTGATTCATAGAAAAATAGAGCACAAAGTATAGATAGTTCCAATGTACTCCTTCCCCTCTGAATATACTCCCCAACTATCAACATCTTCTACCAGATTTGTGCCTTTCTTACAATTGGTGAACCTATGTTAAAACATAATTATCATCCAAAGACTGCAGTTCACATTAGCGTTCACTTTGTGTTATATAATCTACGGCTTTGAACAAATATATGACACATATCCACTGTCACAGTACTGTACAGAATAATTTCATAGCACTCAAAGTCCTCTGCACTCCCCTGTTCGTCTTCTCCTCTAATACTTAGCAGTCATTCACTTTTCATTATCACTGTAGGTTGTGTGTGTGTGTGTGAAGTAGGTTCTTACTCTAGCTCAGGCTGACCTGGCACTTACTCTGTAGTCCCAGGCTGGCCTCAAACTCACAGTGATCCTCCTATCTCTGCCTCCTGTGTGCTGTGATTAAAGGCATGCGCCACCATGCCTGCCTGACTCTAGTTTTTTTTTTTTGTTTTTTTTTTTTGTTTTTTTTTTTTGAGGTAGGGTCTCAGTCTAGCCCAGGCTGACCTGGAATTCACTATGTAGTCTCGGGGAAGCCTGGAACTCATGCAATCCTCCTACCTCTGCCTCCCGAGTGCTGGGATTAAAGGCATGCGCCACCACGCCTGGTTTATTCTAGTTTTATCTTTTCCACAGTGTTATAGAGTTAAAAAACAAACCATATGTAGCCTTTTCAAATGGGCCCAAAAGATAAACGCTTGTTAATATAACAGGATAATAGTATAATAATATAATATAACAGGATTTCTCATTTATATCCATAGAAAAATATTAGTAGAATAGAACTATAATATATATAATATATAATATAAATAGAACTATAATCTATATTTCACTGGAAATAAGTTAATGGATGCCTAAGAGTGATTTTCATAAATTATATGTGATAAGCCCTAGGATCAGCACTAAAAAATAGAAGTATAAAGATATTTAAAAAATTAAAATGCAAGCCAGGTGTTGTGGTGCATGCCTTTAATGGCAACATTCTGGAGGCAGACATAGGAGGGTCACTGTAAGTTCGAGACCACCCTGACAGTGAATTCCAGGTCAACCTTGGCAAGAACAAGACCCTACCTCAAAAAAAAAAAAAATTAAAATGCTATGGAGCTGGAACAAGGGTTCAGTGGTTAAGGTGCTTGTCTGCACATCCTAAGGACCCAAGTTTGATTCCTCAGTACTCATGTTACGCCAGATGCAAAAAGTAGCACATGCAACTGGAGATTGTTTGTAGTGGTGAGAGGCCCTGACATACCCCCCCTTCTGCTTATTAGTAAATAAAAATATTTTTTAAAACTTAGGACTTACCCATAAGTTGGAGCCAAACAAAGCAGCCTGAGAAAGGGGAAGAATAAGCAGAAAAACCACAAAAGTACACTCTCCTAGTGAAAAGTGAAAGTGTATAAGGAATTATCAACCTCAGCAGAGAAGCTGGCGACTCAGAGTGTCTAGCAAGCAGGCAATCCGCCTGAATTGGCTCCCACTGCAGGGCTGGTCCATGTGGCTGCCTGGCTCTGCCTGAGCCACAGAAACAGAAGCCAAGTGAAGGGATTTTTCACTCACACTAGCCTCTTTGCAAAGTCAAGAAACCTGATGGGGAAGACAGCAGGGACCAGCTGCTGAAGGAGAGTACAAACAGGACCAGCTGAGCAGCTCCAGTACAATTCCAGGAACCCTGCACAGTCACCATTTGCTCAGGCCCCAGTATCACGAATCACCATAGAACCACCCCCAACCACACAGCAACCAGCACAGCTGATCAGGACACAAGATCCAGTGACCTAAGGAGCCTGAGTCCAGAGCACAACAGAGAGGGACTGAGATAGGCGCTCAGCATAGGTGAGATTGGAAGGCATTCCAAAAGGTGACGGGGCCTATTCATACAAAGCCAGGTACATAGGCCTGCACTAGAAGTGCTAATCTCACCTTCCATGTCAGGGCAGGTTATATGTTAGATTTGATCGGTGTAGGTGTATTCTTTGTTGGCTTTACCATTCCCAAATAAGCATATTTTGGTGTTGACTATTGTTGCTTTTGACATTTCCTCATTTAAAGGGTGGCTGTCTTTATTTTGTTTAAAGAATTATTTTTATTTATTTATTAGAGACAGAGAGAATGAGAAAGAAAGTGAGAGAAAGGGAGAGTGAGAATGGGTGTACCAGGGCCTCTATGCACTGCAAATGAACTGCAGATGCATATGCCACCATGAGCATCTGGCTTACATGGGACCTGGAGAAGTGAACCTGGGTCCTTAGGCTTTGCAGGCAAGCACCTTAACTGCTATGCCATCTTTTCAGTCCTGCCTTTGTCTTTTTCTTCTATCATTATTGGGGACAGAGTCTTACTTTACTACAGCTGACCTGGAACCCATTTCAGACCAGAAACCTCAGCCTCCTGATGGACAGGATTAAGGGTATGGGATAACACACACCCTTAGGGACTTTGTCTTTATTAGATTATCAGTTTGTTTTAATCCCCACTTTTACATAAATACCCAGTGCTATTTTTTAAATTTTTTTGTTCATTTTTATTTATTTATTTGAAAGTGACAGACAGATAGAGAAAGAGGCAGAGAGAGAGAGAGAGAGAGAGAGAGAGAATGGGCACACCAGGGCCTCCAGCTAAGGCAAATGAACTCCAGACGTGTGTGCCCCCTTGTGTATCTGGCTAACATGGATCCTGGGGAATTGAGCCTCGAACTGGGGTCCCTAGGCTTCACAGGCAAGTGCTTAACTGCTAAGCCATCTTTCCAGCCCCCAGTCCTGGTTTTTTAAAAATATTTTATTTTTACTTATTTATTTGATAGAGAGAAAGGGGGGGAGAGAGAGAGAGAGATGCCAAGGCTTCCAGAAACTGCAAACAAACTCCAGATGCATGTGCCACCTTGTTCATCTGGCTAATGTGGTAATGTAGTTCCTGGGGAATCAAACCTGGCTCCTTTGGCTTTTCAGGCAAACACCTTAACCACTAAGCAATCCCTCCAGCCACTCAGTGCTGGTTTTAATTAAATGTGTATGTTGCTCAGTTGAATTTTAGAATGTGCCAGTACTTTACTCCACCCAGCCTACTAAAATACCTGCATAGCAGGCAAACTGAACACATAAGGTTACTTCTGGTGTTACTCTGGGACGAATATAAGAATCACACCTGGTACCTTAAGCTCCTGTCCTAAAGATAAAAAGTCATATATAAATGTCTAAGAATTTTGCAGATAATTAGAAAACCCAAGCCTCAAATTAGCTCAAGATGCAAAAATTTCTATTTTATAACAAGAAAGACAAAAAAATCAAGATAATACAATTCTACAAAAACTTATTAAACCCATTAGAAATGACCCCCAGTGAGACTGATTTAAATGAAATGCCTGACAAAGAATTCAGAAAAATGATTATATCTGTGTTCAAAGAAATCAAGGAAGAAATCAAAGGAATCAAAGAAGAAAACAAACTCCTGAAGAAATTATAAGAGAACACAGGAAACTAGCTTAATGAAATAAGGAGATCAATAATTACATGAGTAAGGAAATAAAAATAATGAAAAAATACCAATCAGAAATACTAGAAATGCAAGTAGGTCAAATCGAAAATTCTATAGAAATTCTCACCAGTAGAATGGATCAAGGAGAAGACAGAATATTTAAACTAGAAGACATGGTGGCAGATCTAATACAGTCCAACAAAGAGAAAGATGAACTAATAGAAAGATATGAATGGGAATTTCAAGACATTCAGGACACTAATAAGGGATCAAACATAAGAATTCATAGTATAGTATAAGAAAATTTTCACTCCAAAGGCATAGTAGGTATTTTCAAAAACATAATAGGATGAACTTTCCCCAAATAGAGAAAAAGATGCCAATACAGATGCAGGAAGTCTTTATAGTGCCAAATATACAAAATCAGGAGAGAACCTCTCATGCCATATTGAAATTAAACTATTAAACCCACAAACAAAAGAAAATATATTGAAAGCAGTTGGAGAGAAAAATCAAGACACATATAAAGGCAAGCCCATCAGGATAATAGCAGATTACTCAACACAAATATTAAAAGCCAGAAGGGGAGTTTGAGAGATGGCTTAGTAGTTAAGGCACATGCTTACAAAGCCTGAGGATCCAGGTTGAATTCTCCAGGTCCCACATAAACCAGATGCACATGGAGGCACCTGTGTCTAGAGTTCTTTTGCAGTGGCTGGGAGCTCTGGCACACCCATTCTCACTCTCTCTCTCTCTCTGTCTCTAATGAGTAAATAAATAAAGATAATAATAAAAAAGCCAGAAGGGCTTGGAATGATGTGTTCCAAGTTCTTAAAGATAACAACTGTCAACTAAGATTACTTTACCAGGCAAAGGTATCCATCCAAATTGATGGACAAATAAGGCCATTCCACAACAAAAAACAGGCTAAAGGACTATGTGACTACTAAACCAGCTCTACAGAAAATACTTGAGGTGATCCCTCTGAAGAGAAAGAGAAGCACACACATAAGGAATCAGGAAAAAATAAAACATACTCAAATAATTGTTAATGCAAGAGAGTAAAGGAAAAACAGGAGGAACTACAAAACAAATAGAATGGCAAGAATAAATACATACATTTCCATAATAACTCTTAATATTAATTGCCTCAATGTCCCAACCAAAAGGCACAGGCTTGTGGAATGAGTTAAAAGGCAGGATACTTCTATTTGTTGCCTCTAAGAAACTCACTTTTCCAAAAAAAATATTGACACTATCTTAGGGTGAAAGGATGGTATTTCAAGCAAATGGGCCTAGAAAACAAGCATATGTTGCTATTCTAATATCTCACATGATAGACTTCAAAACAACATTAGTTAGGAAGGATAAACAAGGTCACTTTATGTTGATTAAAGGCAATCCAATAGGAGGACATCAGAATTGTAAACATATATGCACCTACTGGGGCTCCCAAATTTATCAAACACTATTAGACTTAATGTCATAGATAACACCAAACACCCTTGTAGTGGGTGACTTCAATACCCTACTTTCATCAATTGACAGGTCATCCCGGAAAAATAAACAAAGAAGCATCAGGATTAAATGATGTCATGGAACAAATGGACCTAACAGATATATACAGAACATTGTATCCAAATACTGCAGAACATACATTCTTTTCAGCAGCACATGGAACATTGTGTAAAATAGACCATTTATTAGGACACAAAGCAAACCTTAATAAATACAGGAAAATTGAAATAATTCCTTGTACTCTACCTGATCACAATGGGATTAAACTATAAATCAGCAACAAGAAAAACTACAGAGCATACAAAAAATCATGTAACCTGAACAGTACACTGCTGAATGATAAATGCATCAATGAAGAAATCAAGAAGGAAATAAAAGAAAGCTCAAAGAATCAAATGATAATGAGAACACAACATATCAAAACCTTTAGGGGCTGGAGAGATGCCTTAGTGGTTAAGGCGTTTGCCTACAAAGCCAAAAGGACTCAGGTTCAATTCCCCAGGACCCACATAAACCAGATACACAAGGTGGTGCATGCATTTGGATTTTGTTTGCAGTGGCAGGAGGCCCTGGAGCACCCATTTTTTGTCTCTCTATCTGCTTCTCTGTGTCTCTCAAAGAAATAATAAATAAATTAACTTAAATTAAAATTTGTCATTAAAAAAATCAAATGAAAACAAATGCTGATGAGGATGTGGAGAAATAGGAACCCTCCTTCACTGTTGGTGGGAATGTAAGATGGTACAACCACTATGGAAAACAATATGGAGACTCCTAAAAAGGTTGGCTATAGAGTTACCAACAAACCCAGTTATTTCCTTACTGGCCATTTACCCTAAAAGCTCCATGCCTCAGTCCTGAGAGATTTGCTTAACCATGTTTATAGCTGCTCAATTCATAATAGCTAAGAACTGGAATCAATCCAGATGTCCAACATTAGACAAATGGATAACCAAGATGTGGTATATCTACATGATGGTATTCTACACAGCAGTAAGGAAAAAAATGACACAATGAAATTTCAAGAAAAATGGTTGAACTTGGAATAGATCATTCTCAGCAAACTCACCCAATCACAGAAAGATAATCATATGATCTCACTCATCTGTGGTTCCTAACCTGAATTTGCCTGGGATGCTTTCATACCTAAGCATCTTGAGGACTGTAAAATAGGGAAGGTGGGATGGGGAGTGAAGGGTAATGGAGGGGTGGGGGACACAAAACTGGACCCTAATGGAAATAGTACCATAAAATTCTATATCTTAAAAGTCAGACTAAATGGTTGAACCTTCATCCGGTCCTAAAGCAAACACCTGAACCACAGGACCCTAGAGAGGGTATGATGAAGACTAACCATAATCTTCTCCTGTTTCTCTCTCTTTCTCTTCTCTCACTTCTCTCTATCTCTTTTATAATACCTATCTTCCTTCTTTTCCTTGGTGCTGGCCTATAACTCCCAGCACCAGCATGTGGTTAACATCCACAATGAGCTGTTGATCAGAGAGACCTACAAGGTTTCCCAGAAGAAGACAGGTTTCTGTCAGAGAACTTGATGACCCACCAAAGGCTGGTGTTAAGACATTACTGATGAAGACACCATATGCTGTTGGTATGGGACATTGAGTGACCTGGCTGGAATCTGGAAGAGAGTCAGTCCCCAGATTGTTAGCTCATCTAGTGCCAGAAGGTGATACATAAGTGACTGGGGGAAAATAACCAATTTCTGTGCAAGAAATTCGTGGTCTAAGCTACTCAGCAGCAAACAAACTGATGTGATGTTCACACAAATGCAATAGTGGCATACATCCATGGTGGGTAACCAACTGCTCTTGATTTGGCTAATGAATCTAGTCAGTGGAATGGAACCCATAGCTGGTGCTGGCAAAGACGTCAGAACTATATACAAAAAATTAGCCTTCTCTCCATTATCAAGCTCCCACCAATCGTGGGTTACAAGAGGGACTATACTTATTAAATTCTTTCTACAGAGCCATAGTAACAAAAACAGCATGGTACTGGCACAAAAACAGGCACATAGATCAATGGAACAGGATAGAGGATCCAGATATAAGTCCAGGCAGCTACAGCTATCTGATTTTCAACCAAAATGTCAAAAATATTCATTGGAGAAAAGACAGCTTCTTTAATAACATATGCTGGGAAAACTGGATATCTAAGGCAAAACGTTCTGAATATAGCCCCAGTTGCTCAGAAAATGAAAGCACTAATGAACTAATGGGACTTCATGAGATTATAAAGCTTTTGTACAGGAAAGGACACTGTGAATAGAGCAAAGAGGCAATCTACAGAATTGGAGAAAATCTCAGCTATATATCTGACAGAGGATTAATATGCAGGGTATAAAAATAACTCAGAAAACTAAATAATAATAAATCAAACAACTCAATTAAAAATGGGCTATGGGGCTGGACAGATGGCTTTATGGATAACATGCTTGCCTACAAAGCCAAAGGACACAGGTTCAATTACCTAGGACTCATATAAGCCAGATTCATAAAGCACATGCATCTGGAGTACGTTTGCAGTGGCTGGAGGCCCTGGCGTGTCCATTCTTTCTATCTTCCTCTTTCTCTCTCTCTCTCTCAAATAAATAAAAATAAAATGTATTTTAAAAATAAAAAATGGTTTATGGAACTAAATAGAGAGTTCCCAAGAGAAGAAATACCGGTGGCTTATAAATATCTAAAAAAGTGATATATCCTTAGACATTAGGGAAATGCAAATTAAAACTACTTTGAGAGTCCATCTCACTCCTATCAGAATGGCTGTCATCAAGAAAACAAATGACAAAACATGCCAGTGAGAACATAGAAAAAGAGGAACCCTTCTACACTGTTGGTGGAACGTAAACTGGTACAGCCATTGTGGAAATCAGTGTGGAAGTTCCTGAGACAGCTAAAAATAGATTTAAAATATGACCCAGGTATACCACTCCTAGGCATATATCCTAAGAATTTGTCTCACTACCTTAGAGATACTTGCATATCCATGTTTATTGCCACTCTAGTCACAATAGCTAGGAAATGGAACCAACGTAGATGTCCCTCAACTCTTGAATGGATAATGAAGATATGGTACATTTATACAATGGAGTACTATTTAGTGGTAAAGAAAATTAAAATGATGAAATTTTTAGGGAAATGGATGGATCTGGAAAGGATTATACTAAGTGAGGTAACTTAGACCCAGAAAGCCAAACATCACATGTTTTCTCTCATATGTGTATCCTAGCTACAAATGTTTAGACTTGTATGTGAGTTGGAGTAAAAATCTGTAGCAGAGGTCAGTCAGCTGGAAAGGAGCTATAAGGGAGGGAGGAGAGGGGAGGACTTAAGGCAATTTTATTGTATATATGTAAGTAGATAAACAGATTCCTGGGTGTGGAATGACATAAGTGAGGCCAGGGGAAGAGAATGAGTAACGGAAGTGTTGGGGGAAGGGTTAATCAACATTTAAAATAGTATGAATTAGCCATATGGAAACCTATTTTTTGGACAATGGCACATGCAGAAGCCATAGATTGTCACTAGAAAAATTTTAGTGCCAGAAATGGGATACCTTCCAGAGTTGTTGGCCATGGAGGTCCCTGATGTCCTCAAAACATTACAAGCCATTGCTGAGGCTTTTGGTTTCCCACCAGGAATACATGGTAAGACCCTACTGTTGAAGATTCCACATGCTTGTGCTGCAAGGTCACTGAGAAATCAAGCTGGAGCTGAGATAAAAACCTCCTCCCTGTAGACCAGCTAACAGTAAGGTGGAAAAAGCTACACTGTATGCAGCTCTATGGGAGAGAGAAGTCATCAGTGGAGATAAACAACAGTGGACATTGCAAACCTTGAGATTGGCCAGCCAGGACAAATGAGCCCATGGGTGCAATAGTGGCATATCTGTTATGGGGGAATACAACTGCTGTCTAATTGGATTGGAGGCCTGCTCCAAGGGAGGGAATACATGCCTGATACTGAAAACCTAGTCAAAAGCCTATGGTATGGGAGGTAATGAGCCCTACAAGTGTAATGCCTGCTCTTGTCTGGCTAAATGCATATATTATGCTCACCAAACTACCCTGCAAGCACTTTTCTTAATGTTTGTGCACATATATTAATGCTACTCTTACTTTTGACTAGACATCTTTTCAGATGGTGGTGACCTCTGGGATGTCTCAAAAGTCACCATAGTGCTGAGAAGAAGTGACAGAGGAGTGTTCACCACTAGAACATCTCTTTCAAAACTTCCAATGCTCAGTCTATTACAGAAGAGGTGGTAAAAAGAATTTAAGAGGCAAAGGAAGGGTAGGACTGCTTACAATGCAATATTCTAGACACAAAATGGCTTGGATATCAATGACCTTGAAGTGCCTGGTTTTTATTTACATAAGACCCTCATAATAGGAGGAAAAGATGATGACATCAAAATAAAAGAGAGACTAATTGAGAGGGGGCATGGATATGAACAAGGGTGGGTTTGTGAAGGGGAAAGTGGTGGAGGGTATTGAATTATCTTGGTTTTTGTTTATAATTATAGAAGTTGTCAATAAAAATGTTTAAAAATTAAAATGCTAAATATAAAATTCATTTAAGGTAAAAATACTAAAGGAGATTTCTGGTCAAGGTAGTGTCCACCTAACTATACTTCAGCTCCCAGGGCAATTCCAAGGCAAGATCTTTGGGGTTTCCGGGCCAGCACGTCCTAGAAGACCTACAATGGGAGGGCACAGAGGATCACAATATGGGATCTGCTGATTCCCATCCTCTCAGGTATCCCGCTAGACACCCAGACCCGCCAAGCAGCCATTCCAGCTGCCACGCTGTGGACCAGGTTTGCTCCTATGCTACCTGTGTGCTTTGCAGATCAGGGCCCAAACTCCTCTCACCTTTCCCCATGCCAACTGGCTCTCATTCCTCCCTCCCTTCCTTTTCCCTCCCTCCTCCCTCCCTCCCATGGCTTTCCTCCTGCAATTTTCCTGCTTTTCCCTGCCATCCGGACCATGCCAGTTCCATCCCACCCCCCTGCCATGCCACCCAGGACCATGCTGTGCTATCCCCCACCCTGCCACCTTCCAACAGGTCAGCGCCATCCCATTCCCCTTTCCCACCACCTGCCAACGGGTCAGCACTGTCCTATCTCCCTGCCTGCCACCTCTCTCCATGACTGGACAGCCTCCAGGCTACTCTCCCCACCTCCAGTCCCCACCAGGGCCATAGTGACTCCTCCCACCTGAGAAGACAAACCTTGTTGCCATCAAAACACTAATCTAGTCAAACATAAAAGGGAACAATCACTGAAGACACTTCAAGGGTAAACTACAGCTTCCTTCTGAATTAAATAAGATTCCCACACTGTGATGGGCAGACTACAGCACAAAAGGAACAACAAGAAAGATCAAATGGAAGGAACCCCAACAAGGTTGCCTAGTCCCACAATGGAAGTATCTAATCAAAACATGTAAGAGACAACAGGATCAGAACCCCAATATGAAAACAGAAGGCATGTGACCCTGACCAAGCAATTGGCAAAACTTGCAGAAAATCAATAAAAGACCAACAATTTTGTGAATGCTATTATTGCTAGGTTGGATCTAATAGAAAAAAAGAGCCTTCCAAAGAGAGTTAAGTGGTCTGAAGGACAGCCCCCAAAAGAGGACCTCAATAATAAGCTGGCTAAGCACAACGAAGACATAAATAAATGCAAAGATAAATTCCAAGAAGCATTAAGAAAATCAAAAAATGTCCTGAAAAGACAATTCAACAGAGGAATGGATACTATACAGAAAAAGACAATAGAAAATACCAACCAAATTGAACAAGTCCAAACCTCTCTAGAAGCCCTTAAGAACAGAGTCAGTCAGGTGGAAGATAGAACTTCAGAACTGGAAGACAAGACAGAAGAGAGTTCACAAGTCCAAAAACTTGAAAAGTTCAAAAATTTTTGTGAACAGAACATGAGGGAACTGTGGGATACCCTTAAACATCCCAACATTTGGATCATGAGTATACCAGGAGGGGAAGAAATTGAGACCAAACACATGGAAAAATTATTCAACAAAATTATTGAAGAAAATATTCCCACCCTCTCAAAAGAGAGCCCCATCAAGATACAATAGGCTAAAAGGACTCCTAACAGACTGGACCAAAGGAGAAACTCTCCAAGACATATTATCATTAAGACTCTAAACAATGAAACAAAGAGAAAGTCCTAAGAGCAGCAAGACAGGAACAACACTTTACATATAAAGGTAACCCCATCAGAATTACATCAGACTTCTCAATGGAAATCCTGAAAGCCAGAAGGGCCTAGAATGCAACACTGCAAAGTCTAAGAACCTTTGGCTTCCAACTCAGACTACTGTACCCAGCAAAAGTATACCTCAAAATATATGGTGAAAGAAAATCTTTCCATGATAAAAGTCAGCTGTACAACAATATGGACACAAAGCCAAACCTACATAAAGTACATCAGGTAATTCTCCACACAGTCAAACAAACAATCTCAAGAGCCTACAAGAAGGAGAGCACAATAACCAAACCTAGAAAAGGCTCAAAGCACTACAAAATCCAAGAAAACACCAAACCCCATAAAGCAACACAATATGGCAGGGATTAAATCAAACCTCACAGTTATTACCCTAAACATTAATGGCCTTAATTTACCCATCAAGAGACACAAGTTTACAGGGTGGATCAGATAAATGGACCCCTCAATCTGATGTTTTCATGAAACCCCCCTCACAACTAAAGACAGACACCTCCTCAAGGTGAAAGGGTAGAAAACGATATTCCAAGCAAATGGAAATAAGAAACAAGGAGGCATTGCTATACTGATATTAGATAAAATAGACTTCAAACCAAAATTATTCAAAAAAGACAGAGAAGGCCACTTCTTACTCATCAAGGGAATGATCCAAGAAGATGATATCACAATCACCAATCTTTATGCACCAAATGCAGGTTCACCACAATTCATAAAACAAAACCTACTTGACAACAAAATAGAAATAAACACCAGCATCATTATAGTTGGGGACTTCAATACTCCACTATCAGCAACAGACAGATCATCTAAACAGGCAAGTGAGAGAGCTCAATAACACCATAGATCAACTACACCTAATGGACATCTATAGAAAATTCTACCAAAAATCTACAAAATAGACATTCTTCTCATCAGCCCATGGAACTTCTCCAAAATAGATCATATACTGGGCCATAAAGCCTGCCTCCATACATTTAGGAAAATTGACATAATTTCCTGTATGATATCAGAACACAATGTTGCAAAGCTAGAAATTAACAACAAGAGTTGTGCCAGGAACTGCATCAGCTCCTGGAGACTGAATAAACACACTTTTAAGCAATAAATGGATAGTGGATGAAATAAAAAATTAAATGGTAAAATTTCTAGAATTGAATGTCAATGAGAACACATCCTACCAAAACCTATAGGACACAATGTAGGTAGTCCTTAGGGGAAAATTTATAGCACTAAATTCCTTCATAACAAAGACAGAGACATCTCAAGTCAATAACCTAATGATCCATCTAAAGGCATTGGACAAATAAAAAGAATCCAACCCGAAAAGCTCCAGACAGAAAGAAATAATCAAGCCAAGAGCAGAAATTAATGAATTGGAAACTAAGAAAACAATTAAGAAAATTGATGAAACAAAGAGATGGTTCTTTGAAAAAAATAAACAAGATTGATAAAACCCTGGCCAATTTGCAAGCCAAAAAAAAAAAAAAAAAAAAAGAGTCACTTCACATTAGCAAAATTAGAAATGAAAAAGGAGAGATCACAATAGACATAAGTGAAATTGGAAGAGATATCAGGACTTACTTCCAAAACCTTTACTCCACAAAACTGGATAATCTGGAAGAAATGGATAAATTCCTGGATACATAAAACCTACCAAAACTAAACTCAGAGCAGATTAATCTCCTAAACAAACCTATCATACCCATTGAGATTGAAAGGTAATCAAAAACCTCCCCCAAAGAAGAATTCAAGACCAGATGGCTTCTCTGCCGAGTTCTATCAAACATTCATGGAAGAACTGAAACCAGTTTTTCTCAAACTGTTCCACATAATTGGAGAACAGGGAAAGCTCCCCAACTCCTGTTATGAAGTAGTATCACCCTAATGCCCAAACCACACAGACATACAAGAAAAGAAAACTATAGTCCTATATCCCTGATGAATTTAGACACAAAGATCCTGAGATAAATCTTCGCAAACCAAAATCAATGACGCATTATCCACCTTGATCAAGTAGGCTTTATCCCAGGAATGCAGGGCTTGTTCAACATAAATCTGTCAACGTAATTCACACATAAATAAGCTTATTCACAAAAAGCACATGATCATTTCAATAGATGCAGAAAAGGTCTTCTACAAAATACAACATCACTTCATGATCAAAATGTTGAAGAGAATAGGCATGGGTGGTTTATATCTAAACATAATAAAGGCTATATATAAAACACCTAAAGCTCAAATAATACTTAATGGGGAAAGACTCAAGGAATTTCCATTGTGATCAGGAACAAGACAGGGGTGCCCACACTCACTTCTGCTCTTCAACATAGTACTAGAAGTCCTAGCCCAAGCAATAACACAGGAGAAAGATATTAAAGGGATATGAATTGGAAAGGAAGAAGTCAAGTTAGCCCTATTTGCACATGGCATGATCCTATACACAAGTGACCTGAGAGCCTCCATCTCAAAACTCTCAAAGGTGATTAATCCCTTCAGCAAAGTAGAAGTATACAAAATCAATGCACAAAATCAGTAGCCTTTCTATATGCAAAGGACAAAGATACATAGAAAGAAATTAGTGACACTGCCCCATTTTCAATAGCAACAACAACAACAACAAATAAAATACCTTGGAATAACACTAATCTATGGTGTGAAAGACATATGTAATGACAACATAAAAACACTGAAAAAGAAATTGAGGCGGATTTGAGAAGATGGAAAGACCTTCCATGCTCCTGGATGGTGATAATTAATATTGTGAAAATGGCAATACTATCAAAAGCAATATACAGATTTAATGGAATACCAATAAAAATCCCAGCATTATTCTTTACAGAGATAGAAAAAATGATCTCAAAATTCATATGGAAAGGCAGCAGACCTTGGATATCCAAGCATATCCTCAGCAAAAGAAGCACCTCTGGAGGCATCACCATACCTTATCTAAAGCTATATTATAAAGCCATAGTAACAAAAACAGCATAGTAGTGGCATAAAAATAGAGACATAGACCAATGGAACAGAATTGAGGATCTGGACTTTACGTCAAATAACTACAGGTACTTGATCTTCGACAAAAGTCCTAATAATATACACTGGAGAAAAGATAGCATCTTCACAAATGGTGCTGGACAAACTGGATAACCATATGCAGAAAAATGAAACTAGACTCACACATCTTACCATTCACAAAAATCAAGTCCAAATGGATCAAAGACATCAGTATAAGGCCTGAAACTCTTCTACTACTGAAGAAAAAATAGGAGGAACTTTCCATGATATAGGAGTGGGGAAAGACTTCCTTAACAAAACCCCAGTAACTCAGGAACTTAAGCAATCACTCAACCATTGGAATCTCATGAAGCTGAAGTTTCTTCACAGACAAACATACCATAAGCAGAGCCAAAAGATTACCCACAGAATGGGGAAAAAATCTTGCTGGCTATACAACTGACAGAGGCCTAATTTCTAGAATCTACAAAGAACTCAAAAATCTAAAGAATAAGAAATCAAACAACCCACTCACAAAATGGGGTAGAGAACTGAATAGGGAGTTTTCAGAGGAATAAATACAAATTTAAGAAAATGTTCAATATCCCTAACCATCAGGGAAATGCAAATTAAATTAAATTAAATGCAAATTAAAACAACTATGAGATTCCTCCTTACCCAAGTAAGGATGGTAAACATGAAAAAAAGCAAATGTGCTGGGTGTGGTGGTGCACGCCTTTAATCCCAGCACTCAGGAGGCAGAGGTAGGAGAATCACTGTGAGTTTGAGGCCACCTTGAGACTACATAGTGAATTCCAGGTCAGCATGGACTAGAGTGAAACCCTACCTTGAAAAAACAATAACAACAAAATAATCAAATGAAAACAAATGTTGGTGAGGATGTGGAGAAATAGGAACCCCATTCACTGTTGGTGCAGATGTAAGCTGGTACAACCACTATAGAAAGCAATATGGATACTCCTAAAAAGTTTGACTGTAGAGTTACCAACAAACCCAGTTACTCCTTTACTGGGCATTTGCCCTAAAAGCTCCACACCTCAGTTCTGAGATATTTGCACAATCATTACTTTTTCATTTTTTTAAAAAATATTTATTTATTTGAGAGAGCATGAGAGAGAAAGAGGCACACACACACACACACACACACACACACACACACACACACACAGATACACAGAGAGAGAGAGAGGGAGGGAGAGGGAGAGGGAGAGAGAGACAGAGAATGGCTGCACCAGGGCCTCCAGCTGTTGCAAACAAACTCCAGACATATGCGCCGCTTGTGCATCTGGCTTACGTGGGTCCTGGGGAATCAAACTGAGGTCCTTTGGCTTTGCAGGCAAATGCCTTAACTCCTAAGCCATCTCTCCAGCCCTGCTCAACCATTTTTATAGCTGCTCAATTCATAATTGGTGAGAACTGGAATCAACCCAGTTGATTGGATGAATGGATAACCAAGATGTGGTATATCTCCATGATGGAATTCTACTCAGCAGTTACAAAAACGACACAATGAGATCTGTAGAAAAATGGTTGAACTTGGAACAGATCATACTCACTGAACTCACACAATCACAGAATGGCAATCATCACATGGTCTCACTCCTCTGTGACTCCTAACCTGGATCAACCCAAGATGCTGACATAGCTAATAGGCATCTCGAAAAGCAGACAATACTGGACCCAAATGGAACTTGGTACCATAAAATCCTATATCCTGGAAGACAAACTAAAAGGTTGTACATTCATCAGGACCTTAGAGGGAGGGTCTGACTCGAAGGGCCCTGGAGAGGGTGAGATGAAACCTAACTTTAAATTTCTCCTGTTTCTTTTTTCTATTTTTCTATTTTCTTTCTTTTCCCTTGCTGCTGGCCTGTAACTCCCACTACCAGGATGCAGTTAACACCCACAATCAGCTGTTGATCAGAGAGTCCTACAAGTTTTCCCAAAACAAGACAAACTTTTGTCAGAACATTTTTGTACACACCAGAGGTTAATGGTAAGACCCTACTGCTAAAGACACCATATGCTGTCAGTACAGAACATGGATAGACCTGGCTGGAATCTGGAAGAGAGCCAGTCCACAGACAGTTAGCCTATCTAGTGCTAGAAGGTGCTACATGAGCTACTGGGAGAAAGTGGCCAACATCTGTCTGAACAACTTGAGGTCTGAGCTACTCAGAAGCAAATAACCTGATGTGATGCTCACACAACTGCAATAGTGGCACACAGCCATGGTGGGTAACCAACTGCTCTTGGATTGGCTAACAGATTTGCTCCATGGAAAGGAACCCTTATCTGGAATTGGAAAACAAGTCAGACTCATATTCAGATAATGTGTTTGCTTTCCAATATCAAGCTCCCACTAATCTTGGGCTACAAGAGGACCTACATCCATTAAATTCTCTCTAAATTACTAATGCTTATCCCATTTAACTGGTACTGACTTCACTTTCCATTGGAGAATCTGCTTCTCTTTGTCATCCAGGAGTGGGACCTTAGGAGTGAAATGACCCATCACACTTCACCAGGGCCCCAGCTGAAACCACAGAGGAACTGGGAAAGCAAGCAAGAGTGCTGCTTTCTTGGTGAACCTGATATCAGCACAATGGTGAAGGAGATAGACACCAAGGACACTCAATTCCTACCAAACCAGAGCTTCAGAGATACAGAGGCTCCTATGAGCCCATCCCATCATCAGGGAAATTCACGGAAGAGTGGGCAGAAAGATGTTTAGAGCCATAAGATGGAACAGTATGCACAGAGCCATTGCCACTTCCCCAGAACTAATGGCTGCAACCACAGTGCACAACCCACAATCCCCATGGGTGACCAGCATCTCCAATGAGGAAGGTCCCTTTGGAGGGGCGGGGCAGGGACGAGGGAAAAGATCAAGGGTTTCTGGCCAGCTTAGGTACAATACAGAGATTATATCTCAATATCAATGACATTGAGTATGAATATATTAAATAAGTCATCCAAAAGGGATAGGTTTTAAGAATGGATTAAAAGACAAGGTTTGAAAATATGGCTTAGCAGTTAAGGTGCTTGCCAGAAAAGCCAGGTTTAATTCCCCAGTACCCATGTAAAGCCAGATGCAAAATGTGGCACATGCTCTAGAGTTGATCTGCAGTGGCTAGAAGCCTTGGTTGCCCAGGAAAGAGACCTCACCTAAAACCAATCCTGTAAATACCTTGATCTTGGACTTTGAATTTCCAGACATGTGGCGAAATAAACATGTTTGCATTTTGAAAATAGCATGCTAAGTGGAAGAAGCCTATTACGAAAGCCACATGCTATAAATTTCCACTTTTTGGTACAGGATCTCTCTCTCTTTTTTTTTAGTAAGTAGAAACTGTATGGACATATCATATGTTGGTACCACCATTTCCCTCATTCTTGTCCCCATTCCATTGAGGAGCCTCCTCAGTGGGATTGCTTATATTGACCATGGGGTTAAGAATGATTTAAGAGCTGTGAGAGTAGCAGTCAGTCACTAGGGGGGATGCCTCTGGATATTCCCTCCCACCTTGTGGCTCTTACAATCTTTCCAGTAGCCCCATTTTCTGCAAAACTCTCTGAGCCATGGTGGGTGTGCTTTAAGTCTACTTAAGTGTTGTGCTCTCAGCAGCTTCTGGATTTCTGCTTTGGTACATGTTGAGTATCCTCGGTATCTGTCTCCTTCACCCTGGTGCAGGTTGTCAGGCGGGCCATGGCAGTAGTACTCTTGCTCATCTTGCCAATTCCTCTGTGGTTTCACCTGGGCCCTAGCTGATGTGTGAAGGGTAGTTCATCTCCTGCCAGGGACTCAGCTATCTATTCTTGTCTTGTTGATATATTTTGGTTGTCCTCAATTATCACTGTCTTCTGAAAAGGAAAACAGATTCTCTAATGGAGAGTGAGATCAGCATAGGTTAAAGTGGATAAGCATTGTTAATTTAGAGAGATTTTAATGGGTGCAGTCGCTCTTTTCAGCGCAAACTAGTGGAAGCTTCTTGTTGGAGACCATAATCTTGGTCTTTATAGAAGTCTGACTCAGTTCTCAGTTCTAGCTATGGGTTAGTTTCCACTGAGAAGAGCTCTTAGCAAATCAGAAAGCGATTGGTTACCCTCCTAGGCTGGGTACCACCATTGCACAGGTGTGTACATTTTGTCAGGCTGGTTGTTTTCATGTAGCAGTGTCCCTGCTTGCTCATGGCATTGTTGGCTATTTATACCCAGCAGCTCCTGTAGCTCTTTTCAGCACTATACTGGCTAACCATCTTGGAACTGCCTTCCTTTCAGATTGTAGCCAGACCTCTCAATGTTCTGTGTCAGCAGCATGTGGCGTCTTCAGAAATAGGGTCTTACCTTTTACCTTATGCAGGTAATCAAGTGCTTTGACAGAAGCCTGTCTTGTTTTGGGGACCTTGTAGGTCTTTCTGATCAACAAGTCAATGTAGGTTGTAACTAATTTCTGGTATTGGGAGTTACAAGCCAGAGAAAATTACATGCATGTATTTTATATCCTTAGCATACATAACACCCAAATAGTAACAGTTACCACATTTATTTTTTGACTCTGAAACATTTGAAATTAAGTTTTAGATATATTCTATCATCTCTACATATGTATTTTAAAGTTCTTTGAAGCAATTTAGTGAAATTTAACTAAAATGATAAATTATGCTAAAGGAGCATAATGCATGGCAACTATATGCATTGAGGATCTAGGTGTGATGGTTTGAATCAGGTGTTCCCAAAAAACTTATGTGTTCTGAATGCTAGCTTCCCAGATGGTGGCAATTTTGGGAGTAGAGCCTTGCTGGAAGAGGTGTGTTGCTGGAAGTGGACCTCGAGGTTAATAGCTCCTAGCTCGCCAGTGTTAATCAGTTGACTCTCTTGCTGCTGTTTTTCACCTGCTGTGGTAGAAGTGATATCCAGCCTCATGCTATGCTTTCCCCTGCTACCATGGAGGTTCTACTTAAGACTGCAAATCACAAAAAAATTCCTCCCATCAGCTGCTTTTCGTTGGGTGCTTTGTCCCAGCCACAGGAAGAAACTGCAACACTAGGTGAGGTTAAAACATACATGGTATGTACATTGTAAAAGGATGGATGAAAATAACAATACTATCAATAGTAGTTTACATTTAATTGAATGTAAGTAACATTTTCCTCAAGATTTTATATTTTTGTATTTGTGAGAGAGAGAGAGACCGAGAGAGAGAATGTATGCACCATGGATTCCTGCCATTGTAAATGAAGTCTAGATGTGTGGGCCACTTTCTGCACCTGGTTTTATGTGGGTACTGGGGAATTGAACCTGGCCTGCCAGGCTTTGCAAGCAAATGCCTTTAACCACTAAGCCATCTCTCCAGCCCATTCTCTAAGATTTTAATGCATGTTTGCTTTTGTATTCTGAATTAAATAGATGAAAATTAAATCTGAAATCTAGATGTTTTTGGTTTTGTTTTGCAGTGGTGAGGTTGGAACTCAGGTATTCCAAAATGCTAGGCAAACATTGTACCACTGATCTGTGTTTCCAATCTGAATTTACAGGTGCCCTTAGAAATGCTGTGAGGAGAGAAAACTTTTCCATTTTGGTTCCATCCATTTTCCCAGTTTCTTCTGTCACTCTCCCATAAATACTGCTTTGCAACCACCTTGAATGTCTCAGCATTCTTTTCACATAACAGGGAGTTTCATGACTGTGCCATTCCTTCAACCTGGAATACTCTTTGCTCTGTAACTTACACTTCCAAATTTGCTTCCGAATTTCCAACAATATCAGTTTCTTTCTCCATAAGACACCAGAAGGCACAATTAGTCACTTTGGGCCTCTGTGCTCTGCAGTCCTTTGTTTTATATTTGCTACAGAATTTGTCAATTTATAAAATGTTATATTTACAAGTTTGTATTTCCCACTAGGTGATGAATTTACCTAAGGTGGAATGCTTTTCACTTTTATATCACTGCTACCTAGCACATAATAGGCCACTCAATAAATACTAAATTAATAGATTTTAAATTTATCTCTCATCCAAAAAAGTAATCGAATAATATAATTGATAAATGTTCTACTGGTAAAATTGACCACCAAAGACAAATTCTGTGGTCCTTAACACCTACACTCAGAAAAGGAATTATGTGAAACAGGTGTGGTGACGCATACCTTTAATCCCAGCACTCGGGAGGCAGAAGTAGGAGGATTGGCATGAGTTCTAGGCCACCCTGAGACTCCATAGTGAATTCCAGGCCAACCTGAGCTAGAGTGAGACCCTACCTCGAAACCCCCCCCCCAGAAAAAAAAAAACCACAAACAAACAAACAAAAAAGGAATGATGTTAGAAGGAAATCCTTAGAGAGGTTGCTCTACAAAGCTTGTGAATTGCACAAACAGGAGACTTTGGGGTTCAAAAGAGTGCACCTCACTTCAAAATGTCAAAAACTACAAAGCAAAGGTTCTAAAATATAACTTTAATCTACTAACCAAAGTTTTTATGTTAGGTTTTTCCAGGTTGTCGTATTACCTGGGTATTTTTCTCAAATAAAGCCATTTTCATATAATTTCAGAACAGTGTTTAAAATCAAGAATTAATGTTAATACAATAATACTACCACTATCTCTATATCATTTAAATTTAAGTTTCATTAATTGCTAAACTAGGAGCACTTGTGACAAAAGAAAAATGAGGTCAAGGATCCCGTCTAGTACTGTGCACAATATTTAATTATTGTAACTATTTAGTATTTCTTTAAATTTCTCATAGTTCCTCAACCTCTGTTTGGACATGATTTTTTAAGCAATTAGAGGCCATTTACTTTTAGAATGTTTCTCAATTTCTTTTTTCTGATGATTTCTCACTATCAGAGTTAGGTTATGCATTTTTGTGCCAGAATGTCATAGGACTGATATTATTTTTTTAGAGTGTACATCTTGGAGGCATAGGATACTGCCTTGTCCTTCTGCTCATAATTTTAACTTTGGATACTTGCTTAAACAGGTCCCTAGCAGGGGACTCATTTCCTTCACTGGAAAGTTGCATAATAAATTGCAATTAATATAGACATAATTTTGTAATACAATTATTATATTGTAATGAGTACATACATATCTATGGAGAGACACTTTGAGACTATGTGGATATTCTTTACCTCATAATTGCACCTACTGGTTTTAAAATCTGTTTATGATTATTGCCCAAAAGAAATATGATTGTTGCCCAGTGATGATTTTCTAAGTCCATTATTCCTCTTAATTTTGTTAACTGACATTTTTTCCATATAAAATTATATATATATATATATATACATACATATATATATATATATATATATATATATATATATGTATGTATGTATTTCAGCATGTATTCATGAACTTTTGCATGTGGATTATAACTTATTCCTATCATCTACTTTATTCATCAAAGTATAATGTATTTTTCCAGTAAGTGTCATATTAAGCTGGCTTCTGTGTCCTTGTGACATGTCCCCATCATGTTTCATGATCTCATTTTCTGGTGCTATAAGCCATTTATCCAAACTGTCTGGTCCTTTTAGAAAACAGAATATGAACATTAGATTTGCTCATTGCTATTAGGGCATTACTAATACTAGAATTTTTCAGTTGAAAGAATAAGAAAATATGCAAATAATATATATCAACAACCATGAGTTCACATTGACCAAGGTGATTCAGATCCAAAACCACAGACTGCCTTCTAACCCTTCTCATTTCCATTTTGTAACTGACACCATTATCCTCAAGTATGCATCATTCAGCTTCAGAATCATTAAACTACCTCCACATAAAAACATGCCTTCTAAGTAGAAGATACAATTTGATTAGAACTTATTTGCTGTTAACTCAATAATATTTAGTCAAAATATTGTATTAATTACATTTCTGGGGTTATTTCTCTTTTTATACACAACTTCCCAAAGTGGTTATGTTATATGTTTGAAATATTGCTAAGTTCATTCGTTTTTGTTTGTATTCCATTCTTGGTGCCTACCCCACCGTCTTATTTGTGGAATTTATTTAGTGAAAATAAAAGCACAGTTTTGTATCCAATAAACTTGCTAAGCCTTTAAGTCTCATGCAATTATTGTCAATTATTTTCATTGTATTTCTTCTGTATACCATCATAAATACATCACTGGTTGAGTTTGTTGGTTTGGTTTCATCCACATTCTATAGTACTTTCTACATTTTTTTTCTTATGACTGAAACTCTCTTTTTGAAATCAATTAATTTTCTTGAAGTATATTCTTTACAAGTTTCTATAATATACCCTGTGTTTGTTTATTTGAAAATACCTATATTTAACTATTGTACATACACAGTAGTTTTTCCTGTGCACAAAATCCAAGTTAACAGACTTTCATAGTTTCTACTGAAAGTCTACTGACAGTCTCTTTCTTTTTTTTCTCTTTTTATTTTAATTTTTTTGTCTCTTTCTTTTGTAGAGGCTCTCTTTTCATTTTTAAAGTATTTAATTAATTAATTAATTTTATTTTATTTTATTATTATTATTTTTTTGGTTTTTTGAGGTAGGGTCTCCCTCTAGCCCAGGCTGACCTGGAATTCACTATGGAGTCTCAGGGTGGCCTCGAACTCACGGCGATCCTCCTATCTCTGCCTCCCGAGTGCTGGGATTAAAGGCGTGCGCTACCACGCCCGGCAATTTATTTATTTTAGAGAGTGGGGAAGAGAGAGAGAAAGAGATTGAGAATGGGCATGCCAGGACCTCTAGCCATTGCAAATCAACTCCGGATGCATGTGTCACCGTTTGCATTTGGCTTACGTAGGTACTGAGGAATTGAACCTTAACTGCTAAGCCATTCTCCAGCCTAAGAGAGTCCCTTTTCTATCTTACCATGTATTCTGAACTAATATTTTTATGAATATAATTGTAGATTTATATACAGTTATGAAAATAATACAAAGAAATGCCTTATGCACTATTATATGACAACTCCTCAATTGGGGATGGATCATATTCAAAACATAGATTAGACAGCTACAGATACAAATATAGTGGTATTAAGATGAATAAAAAGAACTTCAAGGAGTCAGAATTAAGGATCTATATATATTCTGGTTTAATTTTTATATAAAGCTTCATAGAAAAGAGAAAATTTGAGAAGTAGTTGAAAAAATAAGTGAAATAGACAGTTTTGGCTAATAAAGTTGATAAATGGTTTGAAGTCTCTGTCCTGGAAAGAATAATGGAGCAAATACTACGCTAAGTAGACCCACAGCAGATTCCATATCAGCAGGAAGAAATGTGGGAACTATATTGGTATTGAATTAATCGGCCACTATTAATAACAAATTAATTTTAAAACCCCAGGTTTTATGGTTATTCTTACCTTCGTGCTTGTGCCTTCTCTATCTCTACTTTCTCAAAATTACTTTTTTTTTTCCCTTTGGTTTTCTGAGGTAGGGTCTCACTGTAGTGCAGGCTGACCTGGAACTCACTCGGTACTCCCAGGCTGGCCTTGAACTCACAGCCATTCTCCTACCTCTGCCTCCAGAGTGCTGGGATTAAAGGCATGTGCCACCACACCCAGCTCAGAATTACTCTTAAATATTGCTATTCCTTAATATAGTCTGACCTACAACTTCTGTTCTCCAGATCCTACAAATTCTTCCTGAGCGAACTAATCCATTGCAATATTTTAAATTATTCTGCCATTTTACACATTAGAAAATATATTTTATCTCTATAATTATGAGAAAATGAGGCTAGAACCTGCAAACAAACCCCAGACACAAGTGCCACCTGTGCATCTGGCTTTACATGGATACTGGGGAATCAAACGTGAGTCCTTAGGTTTTGCAGGCAAACATCTTAACTATTGAGCCATCTCTCCAGTCCCCACTTTTTTTTGTTTATTTAAGGTAGGGTTTCACTGTAGCCCAGGTTGACCTGGAATTCACTTTGTAGTCCTGGGCTGACCTTAAACTCACAGTCATCCTGCTACCTCTGCCTCCCAAGTGCTGGAATTAAAGGTACGTACCACCATGACTGATGATATTTTTATCTCTATACTAGATTGCTTCTACCCAAGTGTCAGATTTTAGTACGAAGATCATCAGAAGATATTTATACCTAGGTATACTACAAATTATATAAACTATTCAAAATTATATCAAAGTGATATCAGAAATAGTGGTAAAAATTGTCAGAGTCATCTCCCCCCCAATTGTTTTGGTTTTCCAAGGTAGGGTCTCACTGTAGTTCAGGCTGACCTGGAATTCTCTATGTAGTCTCAAGGTGGCCTTGAACTCATGGTGATCCTCCTACCTTTGCCTCCCGAGTGCTGGGATTAAAGGTGTGTGCCACCACACCCAGCTTGCCAGAGCCATTTTTTTTTTTTTGGTAAGGACAATAAATTTTGTGGTTCTATAACTTGATATATGACCATCCCATTATATCAAGCTTTAGAATATACTAGAAAACTGACATTCTCGAATAATGAGGAAAATCAAGAGACTAACCATACGAGAGAAGTCAGAATAGAGTTGCAGCTCCTACCAAGCCTTATGCTTATATAATTGCCATTAATTGACCTATATGCTTATTTTCTTGATAACTCCATTAAAGAGTTTTTCTTTATTTGACATGACTCATCTTGCCTTTTGTACTAAGTTGAAAATAGCTGCAATTATTGAAAAGTTAGGCCATCTTGATAAAAGTTGAGGCAAAAAAATATAAAATGACAAAAAAGTCTTAAAATAAGTTTGGGAATGAAATGTCTCTTCTCTTAAGAACCTAAAAAGCCAAATACAGGAAGAGCTGGGTGTGCTCATGAAGGACTGGGAAAATTCAAAGCTCTGCCTCAAGCTGAATATGAGGCTCTACATAAGCAGGATATGAAGAGTAAGACAGGGTTTCAAATTGTGTACCTGAATGTTGAATGTCTCCCAATGAACACAGAGACCCTCACAAAAGGAGGAGATTTGTTCTAGTACTTCTGGAAATCTCCTTCTTATCATCACTTGACCAACAAGCAAAACAACGACTTAAGTGGACAAGGTGATGGATATGAGCGTGACAGACTCCAGTAAAGCCATTAAGTAAGCAAACAGGCATAGTACCAAAACACACAATAGCAACTAAAAATTATCCCAGGCTTAAAAATTTAATTTCCACAATTACCATAATATATGATTTTAAACAGCAGTGTATAATCTTTTGGCCTCTCTGGACCACACTAGACAAAAAAAGAATTGCCTTGGGCCACATATTAAATACACAAGACAATACAAAATAAATACAGCTTTACTAATAAAAGCTGATGAGCAAAGCAAAATGTTCTTTTTATTTTTGTTATATCCACTACTATAGATAGGCATAACAATGTTTACATAATAAGCAGAATTATGTGGCACCACTTTGGAGATTCTTTAAAAACTGTCAAGTAGGTTCCATGTTTGTGATAATTAAGAAAATTAACATATCTGAGCAATAAAACTTCGTTGTTTTTTTTTTAAATAGTGTGTCAAGTAGTCCAGGCTGAACTTGAACTCTTTATGTAGCCATGGATGACACCAAACTTTTAAAATTTATTTTATTTTATTTTTAATTTTTAATTTTTATTTGAGAGAGAAAGAGAGAGAGAACTGGCACAACAGGGCCTCAGCCACTGAAATGGAACTCCAGGTGCTTGCACCACCTAGTGGGCATGTGTGAACTTTTGCTTGCCTCACCTTTGTGTGTCCAGCTTATGTGGGATCTGGAGAGTTGTATATGGGTCCTCAGGCTTTGCAGGCCAGCACTCTAACCGCTAAGCCATCTCTCCAGCCCAACATTGAACTTTTGTTTCTCCTACCACCACTTCCTGAGTGCTGCAATTACAGGCATGTACCACTATACTTGGTTTATTTGGTGCTGGGGATCACATCCAGAGCTTCGTGCATGCTAGCCAAGCAATCTACCAACTGATTTACATTCCTAGCCTTTACTAATTTTTCATAAAAATATTTTCATAAATTTAAAAGAAAAGAGGACAATGTAAAATCAGTGGGATATTTGATATTATATTTCAGAAGCTAATGGCTTAATGGAAGTAGTTGCAATTCTTAGTGAGCTCTCAAGTTGTTTATCTGACTTTAAATTCTTGTATGAAAGCAAAAAACAAGGCTATATTTTTTGTTGTTCACAGGACCATGTTTAGCCAAAGTATTGAAATACATAAATTGTTTGCTTTAATTTGAGCTTGCTATAATTTCAGTTTCATTTGGATTGCTGTTATGATTTAAAACACGATTGGCAAATTTCTTTTCACCTTGGAGATTCATGTTTAAATCATTTAAATGATTGATCAAATCCATTAAAAGTGCTAAATTTATAAGCCATGTGGCACACACCTATAATCCCAGCTACTTGGAGGCCAAAATAATTCAAGGCTACCTTGGGCAATATATTAACAAAATAAAAGAATTGTATATATATAGAAAAATGTTTTTATTTGTGTGTGTGTGTAATTTGTGTGTGTTTGTGTATATGTATGGGTGTGCCAGGGTCTTTTGCTACTGCAAACAAATGCCCATCCAGCTTTACATTGGAGACTGGGGAATTGAACCTGAGATGACAGGCTTTGCAAAAGCACCTTTAATCACTGAGCCATTCCCCAGCTCAGCAAGAATATTATTTTATAATATTCTATTTTTATTTATATTTGAGAGATAAAGAGGCAGAGAGAGAAAGAGGGCAAATAGACAGAGAGAGAATGGGCTCGCCAGGTCCTTTAGCCACTGCAAATGAACTCTAGAAGCATGGGCCACTTTGTAGATCTGGCTTTTGTGAGTCCTGGGGAATGGAACCTGGGTCCTTTAGCTTTGCAAGCGAAAACCTTAACAGCTAAGCCATACCTTCAACCCAAGAATATTATTTAAAAATTCATGATTGTACTCTTAGCACAAGGTGGGGCTGAGGCAGGAAGGTCATGAGTTCCAGGCCTAGACTAAAACAAGACCCTGTCTGAAACTAAAAAATTAAGATATTTCCGAATTAGCAAAAACTAAAAACAAATATTGCTGGTAGATCTGCCCTACAATAAACAGTAGTTTTCAGGCTGAAAGGAGAGGATATTAATAACTTAAATTCATATAAAACCCTTAAATGTAACTATATAGGTAAACATAAACACATAAATGATTTTCCCTTTGTTTATGCTTATTTGGATCATGTCTTTAACCAATTGGTGAGGGTATTGATTCCATAAGTTTATGGAGATGGCTGATGGTTAGATGAGATTAACAGTAGTTTATTAAGTTTATTAGTCAAATATATTGACTGCCTAAGGGAGGCAGAGATTTCATACCATGTAGTGCCACATGGAAATTGTAGCCTGGTGTGGTGGCACATGCTTTTAATTAACCCAGTACTCAGGAGGAGGCCTAAGTAGGAGGATTGCTGTGAGTTTTGAGGCCAGCCTGAGAATATATAGTGAGTTCCTGGTCAGACTGGGCTAGGGAGTGAGACCCTACGTAGAAAAGGTGGGGGGGAAATTATATTTGAGGGCCTGAGAAGATGACTCAGTGGTTAAAGATGTTTGATCTATAAGCCTGCCCCCAGTAGTTTGGATCCCCAGCACCCAGGAAAAGGTAGATGCAAAGTGGTGCATGTGTTGTGATTCCGTCACAGTTTCAGCAATGGCAGGCAGAGTGTGGAGATTCCTGAAGTTCACTGGCCATCTAGTCTGGCCTTCCCAGAGGCAAAGAGCAACAGGAGAGACCCTGTCTCAAATGAGGTGGAAGGAGAAGGTTAACACTCTGAAGTTGTTGTCTCTGACCTTCACACATGTGCTGAGGGGTATACATGCCCATCCTCCAAATTAAAAATTTAAAAAGAAAAAATTAGGAAGTTGTATTTTGGAACATAGTGCATGAACAAGCAGGGTATGTGAGACAGACTTTATGGTAAGAAAATGTTGAGATGATTCTTGGTTCCCACAAAAAGATGTAATTGGCTTATTTGAATAATTCCATGGGCTGGACTACTTCCTACAGATAAGCAAGAATTGTATCTAGTTGCTATGTTAAGGGTTAAAAATTGGCTAGGGATTTTTATCAATGGGAGCAAAGTGGAGAAAAGAACTTATGGCTAGGCTATTTGAGGTTGTCCTGTTTTCTTTTATATATCAAAGAAGTATTTGATTTTGGGACTTGTGCCACAATTGACTACTTGATATCTTGACATGAATGCATATTCTTGTAACAATAAAACTTATGGGGGAGTAGAAATACCTTTTAAGCAAGTGGAATAGGCATTTAATCAGGAGCATGAGGGTCACATGGTGAGGATGTATCAAAGAAACAAGAACATAAGAGTGGCATGTATGTTATGGGGGTAACACTGCTTTCAGATTGAATTTGAGGCCCACTCCACAGGAAGGAATTCATGTCTGATACTGAAAGCCTACTCAAATGTGTATGGCTGGAAAGATCATAAGTCCCAGTAGGGAAGCTACTAACTACTGTTGCTTGGCTAAATAGATATATTATGCCCACCAAATTGCCCTCTAAATATTTATGTTTATGCACACATATATGTGCTACTGTCACTTCTCAGAGAAGATTCTCTTTTCAGATGGTGATCACTACTAGACAGACTCAAAACTTGTCAAAGTGGTAAGAAGTGACTATGATGCATTCATCACCAAGTGAGACATCTCTATTACACCCTCCAAGGCACAGGAACCACTGTGGAAGAGGTGGTAGAAAGAATGTAAGAACCACAGGAATTGTAAGAGCCACAGTGTGGGTAGAAATATCCTGAGGTACAGCCCCCACCCCCAGAAACTAACAGAGGCCTTAATTACCCCACAGTGAACACCAATGAACCTACTGAGGAGGGCCTTCAGGGAAATGGGGACTGAGGGTGAGGATATAAGACTATAATCTATGTAAAAATATTTTTATATGTAAATTCAAAAGTGAAAATTTAAAAAGAGAGCCAGGTGTGGTGGCGCACGCCTTTAATCCCAGCACTTGGGAGGCAGAGGTAGGAGGACCTCCTTGAATTTGAGGCCACCTTGAGATTACATAGTGAATTCTGGGTCAGCCTGGGCTAGACTGAGACCCTACCTCGAAAAACCAAAAATAAAATAAAATAAAGAAGTATGTAAGAGTCAAAGGATGTGGAAGAGGGCATTAGAACACTATCTTCCAGACATGAAGTGGCTTGTACTTTCATGACCTCACAGCAGCTTTGACCTGCCCTGAATAAGACCTGCGAAATATCGGGCCCATGGATGTCATGGATGATGGAGGAGGGTAAAAAGGACATCAAAATAGAAGAGGGACTAGTTGGAGAGAAGAAAGTGTTTAGTGGACACAAACGAAGGTGGTCGGAGGTGATTATAATCAGGGTACACTGTGAATATGTATGGATGCTGTCAATAAAAATGAGCAAAAAAAGCTGGGCATGGTGGCGCATGCCTTTAATCCCAGCACTCGGGAGGCAGAGGTAGGAGGATTGCCATGAGTTTGAGGCCACCCTGAAACTCCATAGTGAATTCCAGGCCAGCCTGGGCTAGAGTGACACCCTACCTCGAAAAACCAAAAAATATAAAAAAATAGCAAAAAAAACCCCCCACAGTTGTATATACCACAAAATCAAGAGCAATAAAGTAGGCAAAATTTAAAAAAAAATTAGAAGTGTCTGCCTATGTGGCCAACAAAGGAATTTGAGGGGCCTGTGCTATCATGCAGAACATGTATGTCCTCATTCTGCATAAACTTAGATTAATCAGTGCCTGTGGCAATAGTGACATTAGTAGGGTCCATTTGCTACTCTGAAACTTAAGAACTCTCTGAAGAGCCCATTATATTTTTAATTAAACCAGTTGCCTGTGAGGTGGAAGATGTACTGAAAGCCTTCTTCAAGAGCCCAGTATTATGCATTCTGGGAAGTAAAATGGTCCTTTTCCCACTGTCAATAATGTCTGCAACTTCAAAAGAGATAAGGAATATCCTTGTAAGGCTATGCACTGTGGTCTTAGGTATATGTAGAGATATGTGAACTGTAATTTCAGTTTGGACATATCCTAGGGCATTTTGTTGGGAAAGGACCCATTCAAAGTGGGTGGCAAGTATCAGTTTCAGTGTGATTAGATAAAATTTGTAAACAAGGAATATGTTACTTAAAATATTCAAAAAGTATTAAGTTTCTTGATGTGTACTAACACTGTTGGGGCAAAAAGGGTTCAAAACTGTTTCTTGACAGTGACAGGGATGGAGTAGCTCTTGGTGTAGTATGTGTGGAACAATGGTGTCTGTATGTCTTTTTCTTTTAAAATGTTTTATTTGTCTATTTATTTGGAGAGAGAGAGAGACAGAGAGAAAGAGAGAGAGAGAGAGAGAGAAAGAAAGTATGGGCACACCAGGGCCCCTTGCCATTGCAAACAAACTTCAGATGCATGTGTCACTTTGTGTGTCCTATCTGCATGTCTTTAATAAATGTTTCAAATAACCCCCCCTGGGAGGACTGACAATAATGTAACGTCATATCTGTATATTTATTATTTATTTATTTATTTATTTATTTATTTATTTATTTATGTGTGTGTGTGTGTGAGAGAGAGAGAGAGAGAGAGAGAGAGACAGAGAGACAGAGAGTGGGTGCGTAAGAGCCTCCTGCCACTGCAAATGAACTCTAGACACATACTCCACTATATGCATCTAGGCTACGTGGGTTGTGGGGAATCAAACCTAGGTTCTTAGGCTTCATAGCCAAGTGCCTGACTGCTAAGCCATCTCTCTAGCACCATACCTGTATATGGAATACTGGAATGGAATATATATGGAATATACGGAATATACTGGAATGCCCTTGAAAATGTCATGCTGTGAGAGAGAAAAATCTTAAGTCTGGTGTCAGTCAGAAGGGAAATTTGTCTCACCCATAGAGGGATTTCAACAGTGCTGGCAACTCTTGCAGGAAAGACCACAGCTCAGACAACGATGGGTGGAACCATACTTTGACTAGAACTGCTTAGGCATGCATATGCTTCTAGGCCTGGACTTAAATCTAAAACCCATGTTAGAACTTCAATGCACCATTAGCAATGGGAAACAGATGCTATGCTTAATTATTCCTGGGGTGGTGGCCTTCCTCTCCCACAGACAAGTCCTGCAAATGACTGCCCTTAGACTAAGGTTTGCATGGATTCCAAAGCAGCTGATGGTAATAAACAGACTAGACACAGTGATCAGACATCTCTAGTCACACTGTTGGTAAGTGACACTCAGGTGCCAACTGGTTAGGATGCTGTGTTGTGCTAACTTTACTAGTAGTAGTCTCAGAGACTACCTGCCAAATACAAGCCAAACAAAATGGCGTCTTGCACTCTAGCCCAGACTGGCCCTCAACTCACCCTGTAGGTCAGGCTGGTCTCAAACTCAAGGTGGTTGTCCATCTCTGTCTTCCAAGTGTTTGGATCAAAGGCATGCACTACCGTGCCCAACTTCATTATGGCATTTTCATACATATATGTCATAGTTTTGGAGCAAAGTCCTTATGTAATATTTGGACTGGGGATGTAGCTCAGTGGTGAAGTGCTTGTCTAGCATGCTCAAGGTCCTGGGTTCAATTCCAAACAATGCTAAGTAGGACTCCATTGTGTAAATGAAAAGTAAAAGGATTGGCAAATGAATTAGGTGGTTGTGTTTGTTCAACTTGATGGGATTTAGAATCATTGTGGAAATAAATTTCTGGGCATGGGTAGATTAAATTAATTGAGGTGGGAAGATCTACCCTAAATGTGGGAGATACTATTCTATGAGTGGGTGACCTTGACTGAATAAAAAGGAGATAGGTGGGCTGGTTGATTCCCCAGTACCCACTTAAGCCAGATACACAAGGTGGTACATGCATCTGGAGTTCATTTGCAGTGACTGGACGCCCTGGTGTGCCCATTCTCTCTCTCTCTCTTTCTCTCTATCAAATAAATAAATAAAATATTTTTAAGGAAGATGGATAACTGAGTACCACTCTTCATTGCTCTCTGCTTCCTGACTGTGGACTCAGTGTGACTCTGGCTGCTTCATGCTCTTGTCACCATGCCTTCCCTGCCATGATGGACCATAATCTTAAAATATAAAGCAAATAAACTCTTCCTTGAGGCAATTTGGTCAAGCATTTTGTCACAGCAACAAGAAAAGTAACTAATACAGTATTATTTTCAACTGTAATTATATAAGTTGACATGTTATTTGTAATCCCTAGGGAAACTACCAGGAAAATAACTCAAATATAGGAAAATGAATGAAGTAACTAAACAAAACTATCCATCTAATATAAAATAAGGCAGTAGTGCAGTTGAACAGAAAGAGATGATATAAAGAACAAACACCAAAATGGGAGACATAAACACTGCCTCTTGTAAAGTTGTTAAATTTAAATATGTTAAATACTATAATCAAAAAGTAAGAAAAGAAGGACTAGAGAGATAGATTAGTGGTTAAGATGCTTGCCTACAAAACCAAATGACCCAGGTGTGATTCCCTGGACCCACATAAGCCAGATGCACAAGGTGACGCATGTGTCGCGAGTTCGTTGGCAGTGGTTGGAGGCCCTGGCATGTTCATTTTCTATTTACTTCTCTCTCTCTTTCTTTCTCTCAAATAAATAAAATGTTTTTAAAAGAAGAGAAAGAATATCACTTTTTAACTTTCTTTGACAACTTCTATATTTACAGACAATAAAACATGATGATTCTCTCTCCTCCCCCAGTTTTTCCTTCACAAATCCACTCTCCATCATATACCCTCCCAATGTCCATTAGTCTCTCTTTTTTACTATTTTATTTTTATTTATTTGACAGAGAAAAATGGAGAGAGAGAGAATGGGCAAGCCAGGACTTCCAGCCACTGCAAATGAACTCCAGATGCATGCACCCCCTTGTGCATCTGGCTAACGTGGGTCCTGGGGAATCAAACCTGGGTCCTTTGGCTTTGCAGGCAAATGCCTAAACCACTAAGCCATCCCTTGAGCCCCATTAGTTTCTCTTTTATTTTGACATCATCATCTTTTCCTCCTATTATGATGGTCTTGTGAAGGTAGTGCTAGGCACTGTGAGGTCATGGATATGGAAGCCAATTTCTGTTTGAACAATTGCATTGTAAGAAGTCATACCCTTCCTTTGTCTCTTACATTTTTTCTGCCACCTTTCACAATGGACTCTGAGCCTTGGAAGGTATGATGGAGATATTTCAGTGCTGAATCCTCCTCTGTCATTTCTTCTCAACACTGTGGTGCCTTTAGGGCCATCCCAGTAGTCAACACCATCTGAAAAGAGAACATTCTCTAACAAAAAGTGAGAGTAGCATTAATATATGGGTAAAAATATTAAGTAAAGTACTTACAGAGCAGTTTGGAGAGCATTATATATATATACTTAGCCAGAAAAGAGCAAGCATTATATTCCTAGGGCTCATGACCTCCCCTACCATAGGCTTTTGATTAGGTTTTCAGTATCAGGCATGTATTCCCTGCCATGGAGTGGACCTCCAGTCCAATTAGAGAGCAGCTGTTTTTTTTCCCATAAAATACATACTACTTTTGCAACAGTTTGGTCATTTGACCTTGTTGGCCAAACTTAAGGTTTTCAGTGTCCACTGTCTTCACAACTGATAACATCTGTTTCCCATAGGGCTGCATGCAAAACAGCTTTTTCCAGATTTCTGTCACCTGGTCTACAGGGAGAAGGTTTTCAGCTCAGTTCCAGCTTGATTTCTCAGTGACCTGGCAGCCCAGGCATGTGGAGTCTTTAGCAACAGGACCTTACTACCTATTTCTCGTGGAAACTAAGAGTCTTGGCAATGGCCTGTAATATTTTGGGGTTATCAGGAAACTTCCTGGCCAACAACTCACTGGAAGATATCCCATCATGGACACGGATGGGTTTCTGGTGTGTACCATTATACAAAAAAAATAGGTTTCCATATGGCTTATAAAAATATCTTAAATTTTAATTAACCCTCCCCCACCCTTGTTTTACTCAATATCTTCCTATGACCTCACTTAGGCCATTGCACCCCCAGTAATCTGTTCATCTACTTACATATATACAATGTCATCCCCTTAAGTCCTCCCCTCTCCTCCCTCTCTTATAGCCCCTTTCTAGTTTCCTGACATCTGCTACCATGTTTTATTCCAGCTCACATACAAGTCCAAACATTTGTACCTAGAATCCACATATGAGAGAGAACATACAGCACTTGGTTTTCTGGTTTACCTCACTGAGTATAATCCTTTCCAGGTCCATCCATTTCCCTGCAGATTTAATAATTTCATTTTTCATTACATCTGAATAGAACTTCATTTTATAAATTGACCATATCTTCATTATCCAGTCATCAGTTGAGGGCCATCTAGGCTGGTTCCATTTCCTAGATATTGTAAATAGAGCAGCAATAAACATGGATGTGAAAGTATCGCTAAGGTAGTGTGACAAGTTCTTAGGATATATGCCTAGTAGTGGTACAGCTGGGTTATACAATAAATCTATTTTTACCTGTCTCAGGAACCCCCACACCGATTTCCACAATGCCTGTATCAGATTACATTCCCACCAAGAGTGTAGAAGGATTCCCCTTTTCCTGCATCCTCACCAGCATTTACTGTCATTTGTTTTCTTGATAATAGCCATTCTGACAGCTGTGAGATGGACTCTCAAAGTAGTTTTAATTTGCATTTCCCTAATGGCTAAGGATGTAGAACATGTTTTAAAAACTTTATATGCCATCTGTATTTCTTCTTTTGAGAACTTTCTATTTAGTTGTATTGCCCCCCCTTTTGTTTTTTCTTTTTTCTTTTTCTTTTTTTTTTTTTTTTTTTTGAGATAGGGTTTCCCTGTAGCTCAGGCTGACCTGGAATTCACTATGTAGACTCAGGTTGGCCTCGAACTCATGGCGATCCTCCTACCTCTGCCTCCTGAGTACTGGTATTAAAGGCATGCACCACCATGCCTGGCTTCTATAGCCCATTTTTAATTGGGTTGTTTGATTTCTTATTATTTAGTTTTTGGAGTTCTTTGTATATACTAGATATTAATCCTCTGTCAGATGTATAGCTGGCAAGGATTTTCTCCCATTTTGTAGCATGCTTCTTTGCTCTTTCACAGTGTCCTTTACTGTACAAAAGCTTTGTAATTTCATGAGGTCCCAGTGGTTAATTAGTGGGTTTATTTCTTGAGCAACTCGGGTTATATTCAGAAAGTCGTTGCCTATACCAATATGACGAAGTGTTTCCCCTGCTTTTTCCTCTTGCAGCTTCAGAATTTTGAGTCTGATAAGGTCTTTGACCCATTTGGACTTAATGTTTGTGCGTGGAGAGAGTTAAGGATCGATTTTCATCCTTCTACATATAGATATCCAGTTTCCCCAGCACCATTTGTTGAAGAGGCTGTCTTTTTTCCAATGAGTATTTTTGGCATTTATTTCAAAGATTAGGTGGCTGTAGCTGCCAGAACTTACATCAGGGTCCAGTACCTTGTTGGATTTGTTACTATGGCTCTGTAATATAGGTTAAAAACAGATATGGTGATACTACCAGCCTTATTTTTGTTGCTCAGTATCATTTTAGATATTTGAGGTTTTTTGTGCTTCCAAATGAATTTTAGTATTGTTTCTTCTATTTCCTTGAAATATCCCATTGGAATTTTGATGGGGATTGCATTAAATGTGTAGGTTCCTTCTGGTAAGATTGATATTTTCGCAATATTGATTCTTCCAATCCAAGAACATGGATTGTTTATCCACTTCTTAGTTTTCTGTAATTTCTGTCTTGATTGTTTTAAAGCTTTTTTTTTTTTTTTTGTAGAGATGCTTAACTTCCTTGGTTAAGTTTATTCCAAGGTACTTTTTCTGAAGCAATTGTGAATGGGAGTGATTTCCTAATTTCGTCATCAGCATGTTTGTTGTTAGTATAAAGGAGGGCTACTGTTTTCTGTGTGTTTATTTTGTAACCTGCAACATTGCTAAAAGTGTGTATCAGCTCCAACAGTTTGCTGGTTACAGTCCTTAGGGTCCTTTGTGTATAGAATCACATCATCTGCAAATAATGACAATTTGATCATTTCCTTTCCAATTGGTATTCATTATATGTGTATCCCTTACCTTATTTATGTAGCTAAGACATCCAGTACTATATTAAATAAAAATGGGGACAGTGGACACCCTTGTCTTGTTCCTGATTTTAGTGGAAAAGCTTCAAGTTTTTCCTCATTTAGTATTATGTTGGCTGTAGGTTCATTATAAATAGTCTTTATTATGTTGAGATACGTTCCTATGTTGGGTTTGTAAAATGCCTTTCTGCATCTATCAGGATGATAATATGATTTTTGTCCTTCAGTCCATTTATATAGTGTATTACATTTATTGATTTACATCTGTTGTACGACACCTGAATCTCTGGAATAAAGCCTACTTGGTTGGGGAATGATCTTTTTTTATTTTATTTATTATTTTTTATTAACAACTTCCATTACTGTAAACAATATCCCATCGTAATGCCCTGGGTCCCACCACTTTCCCCTTTGAAACTGCATTCTCCATCATATCCCTGCCCCTCTCAATCAGTCTCTCTTTTATTTTGATGTCATCATCTTTTCCTCCTATTATGATGGTCTTGTGTAGGTAGGGTCAGGCACTGTGAGGCCATGGATATTCAGGCCATTTTGTATCTGGAGGAGCAAGTTGTAAGGAGTCCTACCCTTCCTTTGGCTCTTACATTCTTTCTGCCACCTCTTCCACGATGGACCCTGAGCCTTGGAAGTTGTGATAGAGATATTGCAGTGCTGAGTACTCCTGTCACTTCTTCCCAGCACCCTGATGCCTTCTGAGTCATCCCAAGGTCACTGCCATCTGAAAAGAGAAGGTTCTCTACCAAAAGTGAGAGTAGCATTATTATATGGGTATGAACATTAAGAGATGTGCTTACTTGGCAGTTTGATGAGCATAGTATATACATTTAGCCAGATAGCAGCAGACGTTACACCTCTAGGGCTCATGACTAACCCTGTGGTAGGTTTTTAGTGCCAGGGATGTATTCCCTCCCATGGAGCAGGCCTCCAGTCCAATTAGAGGGCAGTTGGTTTCAACCATGATAGATGTGCCACTATTGTACCCGTTGGCTCATTTGGCCTGGATGGCAAAATATAAGGCTTGCAGTGTCCACTACTGAGTATCTTCACTGGTGATTTCTCTCTCTTCCACTGAACTGCATGCAGAATGGTTTCTTCCAGCTTTCTGTCAGCTTGTCTACATGGAGGAAGTTATCAGGTCAGTTCCAGCAGGATTTCTCAGTGGCTTTTCAGTGCAAGTATGTGGAGTCTTCATCAATAGGGTCATACCATGTATTCCTGGTGGGAAACCAAGGGCCTCGGCAATGGCCTATAATGTTTTGGGGGCATTAGGGACCTCCCTGTCCAACAACTCACTGGAAGGTATCCCATCCCTGGCACTGAAAATTTTCTAGTAACAATCTATGGCTACTGAGTGTCCAAAAAAGTAGGTTTCCATATGATTTATTTATATCCTTTTAAATTTTGATTAGCCCTCACTCCACCTTTCCTTTACTCAATCTCTTCCCCTGACCTCACTTAGGCCTTTTCACCCCCATTAATCTATTCTTCTACTTACATGTATACAATACCATCCTATTAAGTACCCTCCTCCCTTCCTTTCTCTTCCCTTTATATTTCTTTTCTAGCTTACTGGCCTTTGTTACTGAGTTTTCATTCTACTTACACAGAAGTCCAATCATCTGTAGCTAGGATCCACATATGAGAGAAAACATGCAACGTTTGGCTTTCTGGGGCTAGGTTACCTCACTTAGTATAATCCTTTCCAGATCCATCCATTTTCCTGCAAATTTCATAACTTCATTTTTCTTTACCGCTGAGTAGAACTCCATTGTATAAATGTGCCATATCTTCATTATCCACTCATCAGTTGATGGACATCTAGGCTAGTTCCATTTCCCAGCTATTGTGAATTGAGCAGCAATAAACATAGTTGAGCAAGTATCTCCAAGGTAATGAGATGAGTCCTTAGGATATATGCCTAGGAGTGCTATAGCTGGGTCATATGGTAGATCTATTATTAGCAGTCTTAGGAACCTCCACACTGATTTCCACAATGGCTGGACCAGATTGCATTCCCACCAACAGTGTAGAAGAAAAAGTCTTTTTCCGCATCCTTGCCAGTATTTATGGTCATTTGTTTTCATGATGGTAGTCAATCTGACAGGAGTGAGATGGAATCAAAATGTAGTTTTAATCTGCATTTCCCTGATGACTAGGGATGTAGAACATTTTTTTTAGATGCTTACATGCCATCTGTATTTCTTCTTTTGAGAACTCTCTATTTAGTTCCATAGCCCATTTTTAACTGGGTTGTTTGATTTCTTTTTGTTTAATTTTTTGAGTTCTTTGCATATCCTAGATATTAATCCTCTATCAGATGTATAGCTGGCAAAGAATTTTTCCCATTCTGTAGGCTGCCTCTGCTTTATTCACAGTGTCCTTTGCCATACAACATCTTTGTAATTTCATGAGGTCCCAGCGGTTAATCTGTGGTCTTATTGCCTGAGCAATTGGCATTATATTCAGAAAGTCTTTTCCAAGGCCAATATATTTTTCCTCTAACAGTTTCAGAGTTTCAGGTGTGATGTTAATGTCTTTAATCCATTTGGACTTAATTCTTGTGCATGGAGAGAGAGAAGGATCTATTTTCATCCTCCTACAGGTACATGTCCAGTTTTCCCAGCACCATTTGCTGAAGAGGCTGTCTTTTCTCCAATGAGTATTTTTGGCATTTCTGTCAAATATCAGGTGGCTATAGCTGCTTGGACTTATGTCTGGGTCCAGTGTTCTGTTCCATTGATCTGCACGTCTGCTCTTGTGCCAGTACCATGCTGTTTTTGTTACTATGTCTCTGTAGTATAGGTTAAAATCAGGTATGGTGATACCACAAGCCTTATTTTTGTTGTTGCTCAGTATTGTTTTATTTTATTTATTTAGTTTTTAAATTTTTTGTTTATTTTTATTTATTTATTTGAGAGTAACAGACAGAGAGAGAGAGATAGATAGAGAGAGAGAGAATGGGCACGCCTTGACTTTCAGCCACTGCAAACGAACTCCAGACATGTGCACCCCCTTGTGCATCTGGCTAACGTGAGTCCTGGGGAAGTGAGCCTCAAACCGGGGTCCGTAGGCTTCACAGGCAAGCACTTAACCGCTAAGCCACCTCTTCAGCCCTCAGTATTATCTCAGATACTTGAGATTTTTTGTGCTTCCAAATGACTTTTTGGATTGTTTTTTCTATTTCCGTGCAGAACACCATTGGAATTTGATGGGGATTGCATTAAATATGTAGATTGCTTTTGGTAAGATTGCTATTTCCACAATATTGATTCTTGTGATCCAAGAACAAGAAATGCCTTTTCATTTCCTAGTGTCTTCTTCAATTTCTCACTTGAGTGTTTTAAAGTTTTCATTGTAGAGATCCTTCACTTCCTTTGTTAGGTTTATTCCAAGGTACTTTATTTATTTATTTTTTGATGCAATTTTGAATGGGAGTGATTCCCTGATTTCATCCTCTGTGTGTTTGTTGTTAGCATATAGGAAGGCTACTGATTTCTGTGTGTTTATTTTGTATCCTGCTACATGGCTATCAGCTCTAACAGTTTGCTAGTAGAGTCTTTAGGGTTCTTTATGTATAGAATCATGTCATCTGCAAATAATGATAACTTGATCTCTTCCTTTCCAACTTGTATCCCTTTTATGTGTGTCTCTTGCTTTATTGCTATGGCTAAGACCTCCAGTATTAAATAAAAGTGGGGACAGTGGACACCCTTGTCTTGTTCCTGATTTTAGTGGAAAACCTAGTTTTTCCCCATTTAGTAATATGTTGGCTGTAGGCTTGTCATAAATAGCCTTTACTATGTTGAGATATGTTCTTTCTATTCCCAGTCTCTGTAGGACTTTTATCATGAAGGGATGCTGGATTTTGTCAAATGCTTTCTCTACATCTAATGAGATGATCATGTGATTTTTGTCCTTCAGTCCATTTATATAATGTATTACATTTATTGATTTGCATATGTTGAACCATCCCTGCATCTCTGGGATAAAGCCTACTTGGTTGGGGTGAATGATCTTTCTGATATATTCTTGTATTCTGTTTGCCAATATTTTGCTGAGAATTTTTGCATCTATGTTCATGAGGGAGATTGGCCTGTAATTTTCATTTTTTGTTCTATCTTTGTCTGGTTTTGGTATCAGGGTGATGCTGGCTTCATAGAAGGAGTTTGGTAGGATTCCTTCCTTTTCTATTTTATGGAAAAGTTTAAGAAACAATGGTGTTAGTTCTTCCCTGACAGTGAATCCATCTGGGCCTGGAATTTTTTTAGTTGGGAAATTTTTGATAACTGCTTTGATCCTCATATTTGTTGTAGGTCTATTTGATTAATTTATCTCATCTTAATTTAATTTAGGTAGGTGATGTAAATCAAGGAAATCATCCACTTATTTCAAATTTTCATACTTAGTGGAGTATATGTTTTTACAGTATGTCCCTATGATTTTTTGAATTTCTCTGGTATCTGTTGTGATGCTGCATTTTTATCTCTAATTTTATTAATTTGTGTCTCTTCTGTCTTTCTTTTGGTCAGATTTGCTAAGGGTTTATCAATCTTGTTTATCCTTTCAAAGAACTAACTCTTTGTTTCATTGATTCTTTGGATTTTTTTTTTTTTTTTGGTTTCTATTTCATTAATTTCTGCCCTAGTCTTTATTATTTCTTCCCATCTACTGATTTTTGGTTTGCTATGTTCTTCTTTTTCCAAGACTTTAAGATGAAGCATTAGGTTGTTTACTTGAGATCTTTCTATTTTCTTTTTTTTATTTTTATTTTTTATTTTTATTTTTTTTAATTTTATTTATTCATTTGAGAGTGACAGAGAGAAGGAGGCAGAGAGAGAGAGAGAATGGGCGCGCCAGGGCTTCCAGCCACTGCAAACGAACTCCAGACGCGTGCGCCCCCTTGTGCATCTGGCTAACGTGGGTCCTGGGGAATCGAGCCTTGAACCGGGGTCCTTAGGCTTCACAGGCAAGCGCTTAACCGCTAAGCCATCTCTCCAGCCCCCTTTCTATTTTCTTAATATAGGCACTTAAAGCTATAAATTTCCCTCTTAGGACTGCCTTCATTGTGTCCTAAAGGTTTTGGTATGTTGTGTTCTCATTATCATTTGACTCTATGAATTTTTTTAATTTCTTTCTTGATTTCTTCATAGACCCAGTCATCGTTTAGTAGTGTATTGTTTAGTTTCCATGATTTTGTGTATGCTGTGTAGCTTTTCTTGCTATCGATTTGTAGTTTGATTCCATTGTGGTCTGATAGAATGAAGGGAATTATTTCAATTTCCCTGTATTTGTTAAGATTGCTTTATGTCCTAATATATGGTCTATTTTAGAGAATGTTCCATGAGTTGCTGAAAAGAATTTGTATTCTGCAGCATTTGGATGAAATGTCCTGTATATATCTGTTAGGTCCATTTCTTCTATGACCTCATTTAGTCCAGATGCATCGCTGTTTATTTTTTGCTGGGATGATCTGTCAATTGATGAGAGTGGGGTGTTGCATCAATGTTCATGAGGGAGAATGTTCTGTAATTTTCTTTTTTTTTTGTTCTGTCTTTGTCTGGTTTAGGTATCAGGATGATGCTGGCTTCATAGAAAGACTTTGGTAGAATTCCTTCCTTTTCTATTTTATGAAAAAGTTTGGGCTGGAGAGATGGCTTAGCAGTTAAGCGCTTGCCTGTGAAGCCTAAGGACCCCGGTTCGAGGCTCGACTCCCCAGGACCCACGTTAGCCAGATGCACAGGGGGGCGCACGCGTCTGGAGTTCGTTTGCAGTGGCTGGAGGCCCTGGCGCGCCCATTCTCTCTCTCTCTCTCTCTATCTGCCTCTTTCTCTCTCTGTCTGTCGCTCTCAAATAAATAAAAAAAATTAAAAAAAAAAAGTTTGAGAAGCATTGGTGTTATTTCTTCCACGAAGGTCTGGTAAAATTCATCAGTGCATAACTGCTTGGATGTCTGTTCTTTTATATGTCTGTTTAGGTGGTTAATCTTGTTCTGATTTAATTTTGGTAGGTAATCTAAATCAAAGAAAGCATTCATTTCTTTCATATTTTCTAACTTAGAAGAGTATATGTTCTTAAAATATTTCCTTATGATTTTCTGAATTTCTTTAGTATGTGTTATAATGGCACCTTTTTCATCTCTAATTTTATTAAATTGTGTCTTTTCTCTCCATTTTTGGTCAGATTTGCTGCAGGTTTATTAATCTTGTTTTTTTCTTTCAAAGAACCAACTCTTCATTTCATTGATTCTTTTTATTTTGTTTTGGTTTCTATTACATTAATGTCTGCCCTAATCTTTATTATTTCTTCCCGTTTACTGATTTTTTGTTTGCCTTGTTCTTCTTTTTCCGATGCCTTAAGATGAAGCATTAAGTTGTTTACTTGTGACCTTTCTAATTTCTTAATATAGGCATTTAAAGCTATAAATTTCCCCCCTTAAGACTGCCTTCATTGTGTTCCAAAGGTTTTTTTGTATGATGCGTTCTCATTATCAATTGGCTGTTTGAATTTTTTGATTTCCTCTTGGTTCCTTTATTGACCCATTCCTCATTTAGTCATGCATTGTTTAGTTCCATGATTTTTTGTATGTTCCATAGCTTTTCTTGCTGTTGATCTGTAGTTTAATCCCATTGTGATCAGAGAGAGTGCAAGAACTATTTTAATTTCCTATATTTGTTAAGGTTTGCTTTGTGTCCTAATATATGGTCTATTTTAGAGAATTTCTATGTGCTGCTGATAAGAATGTACACTTTGAAACATTTGGATGAAATGTTCTGTAGATATCTGTTAGGTCCATTTGTTCTATGACCTCATTTAGTCCAGATGCTTCCCTGTTTATTTATTTATCTTTGTTGGGATGACCTGTCAATTGATGAGACAGCCACTACAACTCTGTTTGGTGTTATCTGTGACCTTAATTCTAATAGTGTTTGATTAAATTGGCAGCCCCATGTTAGGTGCATATATGTTCAAAATTGTAATGTCTTCCCATTGGAGTGTTTCCTTATCAATATAAAGTGACTTTCTTTGTCTTTCCTAACTAATGTTGTTTTGAAGACTATGCTGTCAGATATTAGGATAGCAACATCTGCTTGCTTTCCTGTCCCTTTTGCTTAAAATACCATTTTTCATCCTTTCACCCTAAGATAGTGTCTGTCTTTTATAGAAAGGTGAGTTGCTTTAAGGCAGAAAATAGAAGGATCCTGCTTTTTGACCCAGTCTGCAAACCTGTGTCTATTGGTTGAGGCCTTCAGGCCATAGATATTAAGAGTTATTATTTAAAGTTGTGGTCCATTAGGTTTTTCTTCAGCATCTCCATCTCCTTATTGAATTCCATGTTCATTTCTTGGTTTAACTTTCTTATTGCATTTGGTTGATTGTCTGTGCTCTCTTGGAATTCATTCATGCATTTGACTATGTCCTTTTTGAGTTCATTCCACTGTCTTCAGTTCTTTTTGTTGATTCTTTTCCATTTCATTCACTGCTTGTTCATGGCCTCATTATGTTTTCTTTGAATATGCTCTTCATAATTGCATTTTTGAATTCTTTGTCTGTAGTACTCTCTAAGTAGTTTTCATTGGGAGATTCCACTATGGGACTAGGCATTCTTGGTGGGGATATCTTGTCTTGGTTTCTTGTGTTATAATACCTTTGAATTGTTGAGAATACAGCAACAGTGGATCTAGTGGGGCATGTGTTGAGTGGCCTGGTCAGCCTTGGTAGAGTAGTCTGGCAATCTATTCATGGGTCTGGGGGTGGGAACACTGGAAGCTGAGCAGTCTACTGCTAGTGTGAGCAGTCTCCATAGGAGTCTGTGCTGGGGACCCTAGGGAATGTGATCATTGCAATCACTGTGGAGAGGGCCTAGTTTAGCTGTCCCTACTAATGTTAGGCACTGGCAGTCTGCTTGGGAGTGAGGTCAAATCTGCTCCCCAATCCATGCAAATGTGGAAAACAATTGTATCAATATGACTGGATGGGTGGAGTAATTACCTGGTCCCTGGGTGAACTACTCAGTGCCTGGGAAGTCTCCACATGGGTCTGGGCTGTGTAGTGTGACCAGTTCCTGGTAGGACCTAATCAAGTTTCCCCACTCAGGGTGGTGCTGGAAGGGAGGCAGAGGAGTGTAGTTAGCACCAAATGGGCCTGATCCCTAGACTTTGCATGCACAGGCCAGGGTTATGCCCATGTGACTTAATGGGCATGAGGGAAGCAATCACTTGGAACCTGGATGGCCTATTCAATGACTGGACAGACTCCATAGGGGTCTAAAATAGGGAATATGACCAATTCAGAGGGTGCCTAATCAAGTTATCCCTTCTAAGGTGGCCTTGGGGGGGGGAGCAGGCCGGTGGTGAAATATGTTTGAATATGATCTACCTACATGTGATCTGCAAGAAACTTGATTTTTATTTTATGACACAATTATGTTGAAAATGAAAAGATAGGAAAAATTAGACTATGCAAACTAACCAAAGGAGAGTTGTTGATATGCTCCAGACAAAATAGAGTTTAAGAGAAAAATTATTAGACATAAAGTAGTGTATTTTATAGTTAGAAAATAGTAATTCAGTTAACAGGTATAAACATATACATATCTCAAACCATACCAGGGTTTCACAACACCAGACTCTCTGATTGCCTTTATACTTCATTGCCATCTCAGGTTAAATTCAGGGAGAAAAGAACAATCCAACCATAGTAGTTGACATTCTCAAAATACTACTTTGAACAATAATAGTTAGAACAATTACATAGTAGATCAAGAACAACAAAAAATATTAGGACAATAAAACTCAACTTAACAGACATCTATAAAATACTCCACCAAAACAGAAAAAATACATATCCTTCTTAAGTGCCCATGGAGCATTTTCCAGAATAGACCATGTGCTAGGCCATAGTGCCTCCCTATAGGTAAGAAGGTTGAAATAATACAAAGTATGTTACTTGGCAATAATAGAACAAAATGAGAAATCAATAACATTGTATAACAATTTGGCCTTGAATTTGCTATGTAGTCTAGGCTGGCATTGAACTCATGATCATCCTGCCTCTATCTCCTGAGGCATGGGATTTTAGATATGTGCCACCATTTCTGACTGGCATTCACTCCTTTCCTCACTGAAATTAAGTATTTTACTTCCCACCACTCTATGAAACTCCAAATTTCAAGGTCATAACTTACCTCCATAATCAAACTGGATAGACATGTTGTATTTCCATAGTTAACTTTTGCTTCTTGGGATCATTCAGCATAGTAGACTATTCACTTCATTTTGAGATATTCTTTTTCTCTTGTTTTCCATAACATCAGGTTATCCTGGTTCTCACACTCCATTACCTTCTTGGTCTCCTTTGTTGCATGTCATGGTTTGAATATGACATGCCCCCCATAGGCTCATGTTGTGAATATTTGGTCCACAGTGGTTAGCACTGTTTTGAGAGATCATGGAAACATTAGAAAGTAGGACCTAATCGCTAAGGGCACTGTTTGGCGTATATTATCCCTGCCCTCTTCCTGCTGAATTCTGTTTCCCAACTACCATGAAGTGAAGAAGCATCTCTGCCACATGCTCCTGCCATCATAATGGACTTACATCTCCTAAACTGTGAGCCAAAATAAACCTTTTCTCCTTCAATTTGTTCTTTCAGATATTTTTGTCACAGCTATGCAAAATTAACTACCACAAAAAATTAGTACTACTTCAGGATTGTTTCTGTGAATAAACCTCACCATGTAGTTCCTATACTTTTGGAACTGGTTTGTGGGTTTGTGGTTGGTGATATGGGCTAGAGAAAAATCTAGAATGTTATATTCAGAGCTTAATATGTCTGCTACAAGGACTTTATTGGGGCCCAGGTATGATGTCATCTTAACATATAGAAGGCTGAGGCAGGAGGATGGTGAGTTCAAGGACAACCTAAGTTACATAGTAAAAAATAAACTGTATTGGGAATTATTAGACCAAAAGCTATTAATGTTACATTAAGACAAAGAGTTTGCCCTCATTTTGCCCATGTTCTGGAACTTTGTGGGAGGATGAGTTTAAAGGTAGTGAACTAATTAATTTGGTAGAAAAGCTTTCAAGAGAGCATAGCATTTAAGCTGTAGTATGGTTACTGTTGGCTGCTGTTGCCATATTACAGTGAGGATGTGAAGCAGAAAGAACAGAGGGATTTGAAAAACATTATAGTCAGACCAGGAAAGGAGCAAGCTGAAAGTTGTAGACAAGGAAGATGTGGTTCTTAAAGAGACTAGCACCATGAAAAAAGAAGTCAAAAACTTTTCAATGGGGCACTAGGAAAGATTCTCAATGATTGGTCTGACCCAACCCATTGCAGACACCAAACTGTAAAACTGTAAATTCATTTGAAAGACTTCCTTAAGAAGACAAAACTCATTAGATACCCTGCTTGTATAGGCCCATTTAAGAAAATGTTTTCCCGGGGTCAGCCATCAAAGCATTGAGGCTGCTTCAGCCATGGTCCAAAGGGGCCTGGACACTACCCTAGATGGCAGCAAACTTTGACATCTTTCATGTGATTGATACTGGTTTTACAGGCATGCAGAATATAAAAATTACTGATGCTTCTTTGAGATTTCTAAATGTCTGGGAGGCTAGGCAATGTGCAGCCAGGGTGATTCCTTGAGGGGAGCTCCTGAAAGAGGAATGCATGAAACTATGAAAGTAAAGCCTAAACTGCAAGGAAGACCCCAGGATGTTAATGTAGATTCACTTGAAAGCTGCAGAAAATTAGTGCATCCACTCCGAGAGAGAAGCCATGTGGTCTATAAACAGCAGGGCAGTAGAGGCAGTATCTCAGCCTATTGGAGTTCAAGTCACAATACCATGTGCCGCTAATGTTGGACATAGATCTATATAATTTTTTTCAAAAAACTATTTTTATTTATTTATTTGCAAACAAAGGGAACATAGACAGAGATAATGCATATGTCAGGGCCTCTAGCCACTGCAAATGGACTCCAGATGCACATACCATGTTGTGCATCTGGCTTTATGTAGGTGCTGGGGAATTAAACTCAGGCAGTTAGGCTTTGCAGGCAGGCACCTTAACCACCAAGCCATTTCTCCAGCTCAGATCTACATAATTTAATGTTTTCTCATCTGTGTTTCAGTCATGCTTAGGTCTGACTATTTCTTGCTGCTTTTCTGTTCTTACAGTATGAAGTAGGAATGTTTACTCTTTCATTGCATTTTTGAAAAATGTAACTTTCTGTTTGATTTACAAATGCTCACAGTAAGTTTCTCTTACAAAATCACAGAATATATACATATATTTTCTCTCTTTAAAAAGACGAGGCAGGGTCTCACTCTAGCTAAAATTGAGCTGAAACTTACTCTGTAGCCCAGGTTGGCCTCAAACTCACGACGAAGCTCCTGCCTGTCTCCCAAGTGTTGGGACTAAAGGTGTGCACCACCATGCCCAGTTCAGAAGATATCAGCTAATTTAGACTTTTTATTGTGGGGGGTGTGTGCGTGTACGTGTGTGCATGTGTGTGTGTGTGCATAATATGTGTGGGGGGAGACACATACAACAGCACATGTCTGGAGATCTGAAGACAACTTCAGGGTGTTTTCCTTCTCCTTCCAATTTGCTTCTGACAGGGTCTCCTTTGTTTTGTTTTTGCCACTTGATGTGTGCCAGTCTAGCTGGCCCATGAGCTTCCACATTAGGGGTATGATGGATCCACCTCTCATTGCTATAAGTGCACTGGGATCACAGACACATGCACTACTTTGTCTGTCTTTACATGGGTGGCTTGGGAATTGAACTCAGCCTGGAAGATTCGCAAGCAAGTGCCTTTTACCACTGAGCGACCTCTTCAGCCTCTTAATGTGGACTTTAAAAAATTATTTATTTATTTGCAAACGAAGAGAGTCAGAGAGACATACAGAAGAGAGGCAGAGAGAGAGAATGGGTCTGCCAGGGCCACTGCAAATGAACTTCAAATGCATGTAGCACTTTGTGCATTTGGTTTTATGTGGGTACTGGGGAATCAAACCCAGGTTGTTATGCTTTGCAGGCAAGCACCTTAACCACTGAGAAATCCCTCCAGCCTTGGGATATTTAAATAGTTACTGACACTGTTAAGATCTTGGGGACCCTTCAAGATGGATTAAATGCATTTTGTCTTTAAATTTTTTTAATTTATTTATTTGCAAACAGAGAGAGACAGAAAATGGGCACACCAGGGCCTCTAGCTGCTGCAGATGAACTCCAGATGCATGTGCTACTTTGTGCATCTGACTTTATGTGGGTACTAGGCAATCGAACTCAGGTTCTTAGGTTTTGAAGGCAAGCACCTAAACCATTGAGTAATCTCCCTCGCCCGTCTTTCTTTCTTCCTTCCTTCTTTCCTTCCTTCCTTCCTTCCTTCCTTCCTTCCTTCCTTCTTCCTTCCTTTCTTTCTTTCGTTTTTTTTCAAATATTAAATGCATTTTGAATGATGAGGCAGCCATGAGTTTTGGAGACAAAAGGTGGTATGTTTTCAACGTAAAAATGACCTCTACAGGCTCATATTTTGAATATCTGATCTGTAGCTCATGGTGCTATTTTCTAGACACTAGGTTTCCATAGCTGATGATGTATGATGTGTGGAGACTTTGGAAGGTGGGACCCACCTGAAGGAAGTAGGTCACTGGGGCTGAGTCCTTAGGGGTATTCTGTGCCTGGCTCCTTCCTGTTATACTTTTTGCTCCCTTGCTGCCATTAAGTAAATAAGCTTCTCTACTGCATGTTCCCACCACTGTGATGAACTAATACTTTTTTTATGGCTAACCAAGCTAAGTCTTTCTTCTTTTAAATTGTTTTTTCAGGTACTTTGATCATATATGTGCAAAAGTAGCTAATATACTGTCTCTTCTACAACCTCTACAACTGGTGTTATTCTTCAGGATTTGGCTATATGGGTCTTCTTTTCTTCTTTTCACATTCTTCTTAAGTGGTTCCATCTAATCCTATTGATTTAAAGATTTTCCCTATGTTGGTGATTTTCAAATCTTTATATGTAGACCAGGCAACTTTTCACCCAGAAATCCAGTTGCCTGCTTGACCTTTCCATACATGCCTCACCAACATCTCAAACTTTACAAGAACTATTTCATCATGTCAACTGCAAAACTTCTCATCATTCCCAACTGAAGCTATCTTCACATCTTATTAAGTGGTGCCATGTTGCTCAAAAAAGAAACCTAGACCCAGCACTGGGGAGGCAGAGGTAGGAGGATCGCTATGAGTTCAAGGACACCCTGAGACTCCATAATGAATTCCAGGTCAGCCTGGGCTAGACTGAGACCATACCTTGGAAAATCAGAAAAAAAGAAACCTAGAAATTCTCCTTGATTTCTACCTTTCTCATTTCTCACCCATGTGTCCTAAGTATTCAGCAAAGTGCTGGCACATAGTAAGCATGTATTCATTTACTCAGTGAAGATTTATTGAGCTATAGCCTATAGTATTACTGGTGCTATTCCACAGATTAGGCATTACGCATACAATGAATAAAACCAGTCCCTGACCTCATAGGACTTACATCCTAAAGGAAGGAAGGGAGTAAGGAAGAAATAGATGTCGTAGCTGTTAAGTTGGGTGTGATACTTCCTCTTCTTAGTCCTCTCTCAATAGCCAATACACACCTTTGTCATTGTATTTAAGTTTTTGTGTGTAATGTGGTATGTGTGGGTCTATTTGTGTGGCATACTGTGGGTGGTGGCTCATACATTCTTTTGGAGCAGGGGATACTTATCTCCCATGGCCAGACTAGAACTTCAGGTATCCCCATTGGTTTTCTGCCCAGTCATTGTTTTTTGTTTGTTTGTTTGTTTTTTTAAATTAGTTTTGTACTAAGTGAATACAGTCAAGTTGGTACCATTGTTAGGCTCGTCCATGTCCTACCCCCTCCCCTGGCCCCCCTTTATTGAGGTCTATGGGCCATGCATTGTGAAGTTAGTCCACAGTTATGGGTAGGAGACATGTCTCTGCGTATCATGACCCAACATGTTGCTCTGACATTCTTTCCGCCCCCTCTTCCACAAAATTTCCCTGAGCCATGTTGGGTTCATTTCTGGTCTACTTCAATGATGAGGTGTTGGGAGCCTCTGTGTCTATGGATACCTAATTTGGTAGGAGTTGATTGTTCTCTGTGTCGATCTCCTTCATCCTTGTGCTGGTACCCAGTTCACCAAGAAAACTGTACCCTTGCTTGTTTTGCCAATTATTCTTAGTTTCAGCTGGGATCCTTTTGAGGTATGATGGGGTAGTTCTCACCTTAGGGTCTGCATCAATCTGAAAAAGAGAGGCATATTCTCCAATGGAGAGTAAAATTAGCACCAGACAAATGGGATAACCCTTATTTTTTTATAGAGAATTTAATAGGTATAGGCCTTCTTGTAGCCCACAATTGGTGGCAGCTTGATAATGGAGAGCAGGATCATGTTTGGATATGGTTCTGACTTGTTCCCCAGCTCCAGCTATGGGTCCCGTACCACTGAGGGGATCAGTTAGCCAAATCAAGAGCAGTTGGTTTCCCACCATGGCTGTGTGCCACTATTGCACTTGTGTGGGAATCACAACAAGTTATTTGCTGCTAAGTAGGTTAGACCATGAGTTGCTTGGACAGATATTGGTCATTTTCCCCGTCGCCCATGTAGCACCTTCTGGCACTAGACACGCTGACTGTCTGGGGACTGACTCTCTTCCAACTTCCAGCCATGCCATTCCATTTTACATGTCAACCACATAAGGTGTCTTCAGCAGTAGGGTCTTACTATTAACCTTTGGTGGGTCATCAAGTACTCTGACAGAAATCTGTCTTTCTTTTAGGAAAACTTGTAGGTCTCTCTGATCAAAAGCTCATTGTGGATGATTGCCACATGCTGGTACTGGGAGTTACAGGTCAGTACCCACTAAGAGAAGGAAGGAAAAGATAAGTAATATAAAAAGTTAGAGAGAAAAGAGAGAGAGAGAGAGAGGCTGTAGAAGGTTAAGGTCAGTCTTCATCGTACCCTGTCCAGTACATTGTGGCTCAGGTGTTCCCTCTAAGGGCCTGATGAAGATTCAACCATTTGGTCTGCCTTTTAGGATGAAGAATTTTATGGTACCATTGCCATTTGGGTCTAGATTTGTGTCCCCCATTCCCTCCCTTTCCTTCCCCTCCCTCCCCACCCACCCTATTGTCTAGTCAGCGAGATGCTTGTGGGGTATGTCAGCATCTTGGGTAGATTCAGGTTAGGTGCTGTAGATGAGTGAGACTATGTGGCAATTATCTTTCTGTGATTGGGTAAGTTCACTGAGAATGATCTGTTCCAGGTTCAACCATTTTTCCTCAAATTTCACTGTGTCATTTTTTTCTTACTGCTGTGTAGAATTCCATTGTGTAGGTATACCACATCTTAGTTATCCATTCTTCTAGTGATGGACATCTGGGTTGATTACAACTCTTAGCTACTACGAATTGAGCCACTATAAACGTGGTTGAGCAAATCTCTCTGGACTGAGGTTTAAAGGTTTTAGGATACATGCCCAGTAAGGGAATAACTGGGTCTGTTGGTAAATCTATAGTCAGCTTCTATGGTTTTGTTGAGCTCTCTTACTTCCCTGTTGAGTTTCTGTTTGGATTATCTGTCTATTACTGATAATGGTGTATTGAAGTCCCCAACTATGATGGTGTTGGTGGTTATTTCTGTTTTATTGTCAAGTAGGTTTTGCTTTATGAACTGTGGTGCCCCTGTGTTTGGTGCATACAGATTTATGACTGTAATATCCTCTTGATGGATCGTCCCCTTGATAAGTAGGAAGTGGCCTTCTTTGTCTTTTTTGATTATTTTTGGTTTGAAGTCTATTTTATCTGATATTAATATAGCTATGTCTGCTTGTTTCTCATTCCCATTTGCCTGGAATATTGTTTTCCACCCTTTCACCCTGAGGAGGTGTCTGTCTTTAGTGGTGAGATGGGTTTCTTGAAGACAACAGATTGAGAGGTCTAATTTTTTGATCCATCCTGTTAGCTTGTGTCTCTTGATGGGTGAATTAAGGCCATTAATATTTAGGGTAATGACTGTGAGGTTTGATTTTATCCCTGCCATATTGTATTGGTATATATGGTTTTGTTTTTTTCATGGACTTTGTAGTTTTTTTTTTTTTTTTGCCTTCTCTGAGTTTGGTTATTGTGATCTGCTTCTTGTAGGCATTTGAGGTTGATTATTTGATTCTTCTGTGTGGAGAATTTCCTGAAATACTCACTGTAGGTTTGGTTTTGTGGTCATACAATTTTAAAGCTGAGTTTTGTCATGGAAAGTTTTTCTTTCACCATCTACTATGAGGGATACTTTGGCTGGGTAAAGTAGTTTGGGTTGGAAGCCATAGGTTCTTAGACTTTGCAGTGTTTCATTCCAGACCCTTCTGGCTCTCAGGATTTCCATTGAGAAGTCTGAAGTAATTCTGATGGGGTTACCTTTAAAAGTGATGTGCTGTTTTCCCCCAGCTGCTTTTAGGATTTTCTCTTTGGTATCAATGTTTAGAGTCTTAATGACAATATGTCTGGAAGAGTTTCTCCTTTGGTCCATTCTGTTTGGAGTTCTGTTAGCTTCTTGTGTCTCGATGGGCCTTTCTTTTGGGAGAGTGGGAAAGTTTTCTTCGATTCTTTTGTTAAATAAGTTCTCCATACCTTTGGTCTGAGTTTCTTCTCCTTCTGGTATTCCAATGATCCTGATATTAGGACGTTTAAGTGTATCCTACAATTCCCTCATGTTCTGTTCACCGAAACCTTTGAACTTATTGAAACTTTTGAACTCTCAAACTGTTTCTTCCATCTTGTCTTCCAGATCAGAGTTTGTATCCTCCACATGGCTGACTCTATTCTTGAGAGCTTCTAGAGAGTTTTGGACTTGTTCAATTAGGTTTGCATTTTCTCCTATTTTTCTATGTATAGTTTCCATCCCTCTGTCAAGCTCCCTTTTCACATCATTTTCTGATTTTCTTGATGCTTCTTGGAATTCATCCTTGCATTTCTTTATGCCTTCATTTAGCATCGCCAGATGCTTTTTGAGGTCCTCTTTTTTTCACTCTCTCTCATATCACTTAACTGTCTTTGAACTCCTTCCATTTTCTTATCTATTAGGTCTAGTCTAGTGATGGCAGCATCCACATGATTATCGGTTTTTTGTTGCTTTTCTGCAAGTTCTACCAGTGGCTTGGTCAGGGTTGCTTTGCTCATAGCTTCATTTTGACGTTCTGATCCTAATGTCTCTTCTATGTTTTGATTAGAGATGTTCATTGTAGGACTGGGTGATCTAACTGCATTTGCTTGCATTTGATTTTTCATGTTATTCCTTTTGCGCTGTGGTCTGCCCATCACCGTGTATGGACAGGGAGAGTAGGACTGTGGTCTCGATGGGTGGGGGAAGTGATGCCTCTTGGGGGAGCTGGCCTGCGGTAGCCAGCAGGCCAGCAGATGTGGTGAGTGGTCTTGAGCTAACATGTGGGAGGGTGGATCAGCCTGAGCTCAAGCACAGTGGGAAGCTGAAGCAGCCTGAGGCTGGATGTGAAGCAGTCTGAGCTCTCACTTGGCAGAATCTTAAAGCAGCCTGAGCTCCTGCATGGCAGGGGTGCCAAAGTTGCCTGAGATCTCATGTGGTGATGCGCCAAAGCTGCCTGCACTAGTGCTCGGAGGGATGCTGAAGCACCAAGCACTGAAGCAGTCTAAACTCACACATGGGGGAGCACTGGGACACAGAAGCAGTCTAGGCTCACTGCAACAGGTGGGAAGCCAGGGTGGCAGACAGGCAGGGGATTGCACCTGAGCTGGCGCAGGTGGACAGGCAGAGTGAGCCTGAGCTTGCATGGGCAGGTGGAATGGGCCTGAGCTTGCTCTCGGACAGGCAGAGGCTGGAGCAGTAAGTAGGTAAATGGGCAGAGCAGGCTAAGCTTGCACAAGCGGGGATCGTCGGTGTGTGTGTGGTGGGCAAATGGACTACTGATGGAGCCTATGCTCCAGCGGGCCAGTGGGTGGAGCCTGCCCAAAGTCATGCATGCGTGGGGGGGGGGTAGCAGTGCGATCACCCCTGTGTAGTGAGGCAAGTTGAACTATGTTGGTATGGGTCCCCTTTCCCACAGTAAGTGCAGGAGTATCCTGAATCTGGGACTGTGGGTACTGCGGCTGCTTGGGGGAGTTGGGGTACACTGGTGGGCTACCCGTGACCAACGGAATCAGTGATTCCCTTTTTTCCCCTCTGTGCCCTCCCACTGGCAATCTATTGGAGATTTCTCTCCCCTAAAAGACCCAGTGAACACTTAATGCCTTGCCTTTCTTTCCCGGGGATGTGCGGTGCAGTTAGGCGGTCACCATCTTGGCTGGAAGTCCCGGTCACTGTGGTTTTCTTTTTAAATTTTATCTTTATTTGAGACACACAGAGAGAGAGGAGAGAGGCAGAGAAAGAGAGAAAGAGAATTGGCACTCAAGGGCCTCTAGCCACTGCAAATGAACTCCAGACACATGTGCCACCTTATGCATTTGGCTTACCTGGGTTTTGGGGAATCAACCCTGGGTTCTTTGACTTCACAGGCAAACGCCTTAACCACTAAGCCATTTCTCTAGCCCTTGTTTTATTTATTTATTGTTTTTGAGGTAGGGTCTCACTCTATCCCAGGCTGACCTAGAATTCACTATGTAGTCTCAGAGTGGCCTTGAATTCATGGTGATCTTCCTACCTCTGCCTCCTGCCACCATGCCCGGCTCCAGTCATTGCATTGAAACAGTCTCTTTACTGATTCCAGAATTGTTCCAACAATTATCTGGCCTCTGCTTCCGTTGTTGGACTGGGGTTACAGACACATGTGGCCAGGCCCAGCTATTTATGTGAGATATGGATATTTGAATTTTGCAGATTCAGGCCCCTTCAGGCACTCATGCTTTTGAAGAAAGTGCATGTAACTGTTGAGCCACCTCTCCAGCACGGAAATTTGTTAATAAGGATCTTACTATATAGCCCAGGATAGCCTTCAACTTGTGATTCCCCTGCCTTTTGCTTCCCAAATGCTAGGAGGCATATGCAACTAAACCTAGCTGAAATTATTTTTTTCACAAATTTTCTTTCCCACTTCACTATAAAGTCCTTGGGAGTAGGATCTAAATTTTATTTATTTCTAGGTCCTGGAACAAACCAAGTACTCAACAATGGTCTGTTCTCTAATATTCAGTGTTTTAAAACTTTGACATTTCTCTACCCACTGTAGTCCAATTACATCTCTTCAGTCCTCTCCAAACCATAAGCACAACTTCATATGGCTAATAATATTTTAAAATTTTATTTACTTATTTATTTATTTGAGAGAGAAAGCACCAGATGCATGTGCCAGTTTATGTATGTGACTTTATGTGGGTACTGGGGAATTGGATCCAGGTCAGCAGACTTTGCAAGCAAGTGCCCTTAACCACTGAGCCATTTATCCAGCCCTTGGTTAGGAATATTCACCTGGCTTTGGTTTTTCCTGAACTGCACATTTATTTCACACATACCACTCTGGAATGGTATCTCAGGTAAAGTTTAGAAATACTGAAACATTTGCAATGTCCTATGTAACTATTCACATGGACTGTCCATCCCTTTGAGGTTAGAAAGCATTGTCTCTATTCATTTTTGACCCTAAAAAGCTATCTTTCCCAATATTAATTGTGGACTTAAAGTTCTAAGTAGAATACTTATCCTGAGTCAGATCCATGGGGTGATTCTGGGAGACATTCTGGAGGGATTTGGTGAAAAATTCAAACAGGGGAACCAAAGACCAGCAAGAAATTGTGGCCAGCTCAACCATGCTCTCTTTTCTACCGGGGGAAAACAATGACATACCACACATCCTTGTGAGGAAGAACCAGCATAATCAGGTTGCATGCAGAGTCCCTGATGTCATTTGAGTGGCAGAAGATGTCAGTCACGTAGGCCTCTGCTGCATTTCCTATAAGTTACAGAGTATAATACTGAATAGAGAAGTTCTGCAAATCACTATAATAACCTTTGTGCTTCTGATGGGAAAATAGGGCAAGGAGGGTTAATTAGACCTGAAGACTCCCATCATTTTTGTGAGGAGAGGACATTTTTCATTTCATTTAAGCTGTGAGAACACCTGCAGGGGTAAGGAAGGAAGATATGCATGTGTGTATATGTGAATGTGTTGGGAAGCTGTCAGTGTTGGCCTTAAAGCCTCAGAGTGGGGAGAACACAGAGAGTGACAGAGCTGAGGGGACTCAGGGGATTGATAAGGGTAGGAAGGGGTCAATAAATCTGACAAGGAAGACCCTGGGGGTGGGAGGGAGCCTGACAGCAAAGGTCCGTGGAGTAGGAGGAACTGACAATCTGACAATGATGACCCTGTGCAGAGCCATAGATGGGCTGCTGCTGTTTGCAGCATTTCCTTCCTAGTTGATCCCATGTCCTACTTGGGGCCCCCTTGGGCTGGACTAATAATGTACGTGCCCTACTACAATGCCAACACATCAAACAAGCCACCATTAGAACAGGATCATTTTCCTCCAGGCAGCTGCTTGCTGCAATCACTCTGCTGATTAAATTTCATTCTGGAAAGTACTGTGCAGACATTAATCAGGTGTCACAGCCACTCCATCCTATAGAGCCAAAGCCTCTCTGACCTTTAAAAATACACCAAACAGTTGCTAGAACACATCTCCCCAGGGAAGACAGAGCCTCAGGCATACCTACAGAAATCTGCGCTATCTTGCTGCTTTCCAACCAATCTTCCTCTCCCCTGGAGAAAGTAAAGACTAACAGAGATTGTTCTGGCAATTTTGCTTGGGGGACTCTATCTTGGTGATACCATTATCTCCTACTTATGTGTTTGAAGGCCTAGAAGGATTTCCCCATCTCAAAATACTTTTTTCCACTGGCCTGCTCTACTGCTTGGCATTTTCATGGTAATAAATACTCCTCTCACAATGTAGCATCCAGAAATCCAATTGAACTAATATATAATAAAAGTGGTGTATCTGGAAGAAAAAATCATAAATGAAATTGGCATCCTAGAATTAGAAAACCTTTTTTCGTACCCAATGTACTTTCCTTTATATTATCTCATTTCATTTTTTTCATATCGGTCTTGTGAAAAATATGTTATAAAACCTTCCAGAACAGATCTGTACAGTTCCCATTTTATGCATGTTGAAATAAAGGCTTAGGAGATGGAGAGATGGCTTAGTAGTTGAGGTGCTTGCCTGTGGAGCCTAAGGACCCAGGTTTGATTCCCCAGTATCCATGTAAGTCACATGCACAAGGTGGCACATGCATCTGAAATTCCTCTGCAGTGGCTGGAGGCCCTGGTGTGCCCATTCTCTCTCTCTCTTTCTCGCTCTCTCTCTCTCAAATTATTAAATAAATAAATAATTTAAAAATGGAGGCTCAGAAATATTTTCTGATTTTATCGAATGGCTAGGAATATAAAATGGTGTTCTGATGCCAAGAGTTAAGCATGTTCTGCCATGGTAACATACATGAATACTGGCAGAGATTTCTAAAAAGAATATGAATGATGAGGGTGGCAAGCAATGGCTAACAAGAACACCTTCGAGTGGAATGTAAAGGAAATGGCCTGAAAACAGCCAGAAAACAACTGGGTTAGGAGAGACAAACAGGATGAGAGGTCACTGAATATAGCTGGGTCTTATTTCAGATATTCATATAGATGCTCCTTTTCTTTCCTCCTAACCAGTAGATGGTAAACAAAATGCCTTATCTGTGATTAGGTTCTCCTGCCAGATGGTGGAGAGCCTTGGGATGTAATTGTAGGAGAGACAATCGTGTGTTTGTGCTACTCTATGTTGGGCTGCACTTGGAGCTGTGTACCAGCAGCCAGCACTGTCCACTCTCTTCAGGCATTGCTCATTCAAGTTCAGGACATTGATACTAAGATAGAACATCATAACACTATATCAATAATGTAAGACAATGCCTTGTCCTTAAAGCATAATGCAATTTAAAATGCAGTGTGTAGTAGACTGCAACTTAATTGGAAAGGATGCCTTGGACCATTGGGGATGCTACAGAACATTTGGCATAGTCATTAAGAACTGTTCTCCAGAGCCCGAGAAACTAATTGCAAATGGTTAGGTAATGCACAGCTGATGGAAAGAAGATATTTCCCAAATGGGTGTGGTGGTGCACACCTTTGATCCCAGCACTCGGGAGGCAGAGGTAGGAGGATTGCCATGAGTTCAAGGCCACCCTGAGACTACATAGTGAATTCCAGGTCAGCTGGAGCTAGAGGGCTAGAGCGAATCCCTACCTTGAAAAACAAAACAACCAACAACAACAACAAAAAGAAGATATTTCCCTTAAATTGATTGTATGAGACACAGACAGCATGTTTTCTGCAACATGGCTTGTAGACATGAAAAACTGGAACTAAATTAAAAATCCAATCATGGGGTATTGGTTGAAAAAAAAAACCAGAAACATTTACCCTATGCAACAATATGCAGCAGCTAAATAGGAGGTAAACTAATGTATACTGATATAGAAAATAGAAACAGGAAATAGCTTTTTTTACAGTATGTTACAGAATACTACAACACAGGTTGATTTTTATTCAATATATTTATAAATATACATCTATGTATACACTTGTATATATAGAGGGAAATTAAAAAGATAGGAAAATATACATCAGACGTAATAGAGGGAAGCTCTGAAGAATGTGACTGGGGAAGGAAAGACTCATATTTGTGCAACTCAAGGAATAGTGGTGCCATATTTTAAAAGGTATTCCTATAAAGAGAAGATTTGAGAAAGAAGTTTTATTTATTTATTAGAGAAAGAATGGGCATGCGAGGGTCTCTAGCCACAGCAAATGAACTCCAGATACATATGCCACATTGTGCAATTGGCTTTATGTGGGTACTGGGGAATCAAACTTGGGTCCTTTGGCTTTGTCAGCAACTGCCTTAACTGCTAAGCTATCTCTCCAGTCCAAGACTCATTTTTTAATATAATTTGTTTTTTAATTATTTATTTGAGAGCGAGAGAATGAGAATGGGCGCACCAGGACCTTCAGCCACTGCAAACAAACTCCAGATGCATGTGCCACCTCATGCATCTGGCTTACATGGGTCCTGGGGAACAGAACCTGGTCCTCTGGCTTTGAAGGCAAGTACCTTAACCACTAAGCCATCTCTCCAGTCCCAACACTCCTTTTTAACTTATGTAATTCTGTATTGTTTGAAATATTTTGCATATTTAACTTTTATAGTTTCTGTATTTGTGTTAAAGGGTGGCAAGCTTTATTGGACAGCTCCTTCCCTAGTGTAGCAGGATTTGGGGTTCTCAGAATAGGAGAGAGGTAGGCATGGATTTAGGAGCATTACACATCCAATAGAATTTCTTAAAGATCCAGTTCTCTTTCTCTTAAACAATAACATACAAAAATACAATATTACCAAGGAAATCCTCTGTAATAAACATAGTTACTGACTTTTTTCTTTTACTATTTACTTATTTATTTGAGAAAGGAAGAGAGAAGGAGAGAGAGAGAGAGAGAGCAAGAACAGATATGATGTCAGGGCCTCCTGCCACTGCAAATGATCTCTAGATGTATGTGCCACTTTGTGCATCTGGCTTTAAGTGCGTACTATTGGGGAATCGAAACCAGGCCATTAGGATTTGCAAACAAGTGTCTCTAATCACTGAGCAATATGTCTGGCTCTAAGTTGCTGACTTTAATATATATATATATATATTTGAGAGAGAGACGTGTGCACCACGGCCTCTGGTCACTACAAACAAGCTCTAGACACATGCACCACGTTGTGCACCTGGCTTAAAGTGGGTACCGGGGAATTCCAACCCAGGTGTTCAGGCTTTGCAAGGAAGCACGTTTAACTAATGAGCCATCTCCCCAGACCCACAGTTGCTGACTTTATCCCTCCCTTTACTCAGTCTTGCCTCCTAATTTCTGTCACTCCTATTGGCCCAGCAAAGTTCCTTTTAACTTCTCAGACAGATCAGTTTCCCAGAAAGCTGCTCCTTCCAGGCACTGCACAGATTAGACGGCCCTCTACCGGTGTAATTTCAGGAGCCTAAACAGAGCCATACCAGAAAAAGGACTTGCCCACCTGCCAGCACCAAGGAACATTAATCACACAAATGAGAAGGACAAATTCCCTTGAGAGAGGTGTCACATTTCACATTTTCTGAAACTTGCACAAAAGCAAAGAACACTGAAAAAAGAAGTGGTGTGTGTGTGTGTGAGAGAGAGAGAGAGAGAGACAGAGAGAGAGAGAGAGAAAAAAAAAATCAAAATTAGTGCATCCTGAGCAACTTCATGTGCACGTTATAGGGCTGGGAGAAGACAATATATATTATTTTTTTTCATTTTTATTTTTTATTTTATTTTATTTTATTTTATTTTATTTTATTTTATTTTTTACAGTCAGTTTGGTACCATTATTAGGCTCATCCATGACCTAACCCCTCCCCTTGGCCCCTCCTTGTTGAGGTATATGGGTCATGCATTGTGGAGTTAGCCCACAGTTATGGGTAAGCTAAATGTCTCTGCATATCATGACCCAACATGTGGCTCTGACATTCTTTCCGCCCCCTCTTCCGCAAAATTTCCCTGAGCCATGTTGGGTCTGCTTCAGTGATGAGGTGTTGGGGGGCTCTGAGGCTCTGGCTCTCTGATTTGGTAGGAGTTGATTTTTCTCTGTGTTGATCTCCTTCCCCCTTGTGCTGGTATCCAGTTCATCAGGAAAACAGCACCCTTGCTTTGTTTTTGTTTTTGTTTTTTTGAGGTAGGGTCTTGCTCTAGCCCAGGCGGAGCTGGTATTCACAGTGTAGTCTCAGACTGGCCTCGCATTCACAGCAGTCTTTCTACCTCTGACTCCAAGTGCTGGGATTAAAGGTGTGTGCCACCATCCCCAGCAAGAAGACTATTTTTTATTACAATATTTTATTTATTTATTTATTTATTTTTTATTAGAGAAAGAGAGAGAGACAGAGAGAGATAGAGAATGGGTGTACCAAGGCCTCTAGCCATTGCAAATGAACTCCAAGACACATGAGCCACCATGTGCAGCTGACTTACGTAGGTTTTGGGGAATCGAACCTGGGTCCTTAAGCTTCACAGACAAGTGCCTTAACCACTAAGACATCTCTCCAGCCCAACTATTTTTGTTCTAAATTCATTTATTACAAAGAGAGAGAGAGAGAAATTTTAGTCCACCTGTTGATTTGTTCATTAAACAAACTGGGGGGAATGGTGCTAATTTTAACAGGACATGCTTTTTTTTTTTTTTTGTTTTTTGTTTTTCGATGTAGGGTTTCACTCTAGCCCAGGCTGACCTGGAATTCACTATGTAGTCTCAGGGTGGCTTTGAATTCACAGCGATCCTCTTACCTCTGCCTCCTGAGTGCTGGGATTAAAGGCGTGTGCCACCATGCCCAGCTAAGGACATGCTTTTTAACACATTTTAAGGATATAGAAAAGTATAAAATAAAATATTTTGTATGTTAAATACTCAGAGATATAGTGTTGAGTTTCCCTTCATTTTCACTTCATGTCTATGAAATTTTTAACAAAATTGAGATCAAAGTATACATACTTTTTAACTTATTGTTATATATATTTCCATGTTCTTAAATATTTGAAAGCATGATTTCATTAGCTCTATAACATATTCCTCATATAACTGTGTTTTCATTTCATTAATAATTCCCCTAACTTGGTGCATTTTAGGGTCCCTCCCCAAGTTTTATCTTGTACATAGCATTGCCATCAACATCCTTGCACATAAATCTTAGTCCACATTCCTCTTTCCTTAGCACAGATTCCCAGAAGAGGAATTACTGGGTCACAGAGTGTAAACATTTTTAAAGGCTCTGTGGAACAGTTTTAACTGGTAGCAAATCTATTGATTCCCAGAAACTACTGAACACAGAAATCCTCTCCAGTCTAAGTGTGAACTAAGCAGTTGGACACAGACACCCCTGCCTGCGATAATGCCACATCTAATTAGGTGTTTAATGAATTTTTTGATGGGAATCAGGGAAAAGGATGTACTGAGCTCTGTAATTAATTAGAGGAAGGAAACGGGGCAGTTATGGCTTAACTGAAGTCTGTTCTATCCACTAACCCCACTAACCACTATCTCTGGCAGGTAAATTAGGGCAATTAAACTGTGAGAGTCCCTGGAATGATTGACTTTCCAAACTAATTCCTGTGGATTTAACACCACTCCCCTTCTTTGCTTGCACTTTATATTCTGATGAAAAAGGAGTAAGTATAGTGAATTTTCTACATGGATGTTTCTCTTGACTAAACATTTGATTGCATAAAGAATGTTAACTTTGTTTACTCATTGACTGATATCACTCCAATATAATCTTTGCTGATCATTGGACTCAATTATTCTAAACCTCAAAACCTAAAACTATCGTTTAGCTCTTTAAATATCACACACTATCCTTAGTATACCCATTGTTTTATGCATTATCTTTCTGTGTTGCTAGTTTAGGCCTTCATATTAGCTAAATATGAAATTCTTTGGGAAAACAAAAGACTTTGACCTTAAAAAGGAAGAGATTGTTTTTCTGTACTTTCCTATCAAGATTTTAGTACAAGTATGTATACCTGTGTTATTTTGATGTTTTGTTGATATTTCTAAATAACATACTTTGAAATAGAAATAATTCTGTTATATTCATTTTCATAAATTTTTTTGATGCTTTTCAGTGCACATTAGTGTTCAGAAAGGAAAGGAAATTCCCATTTCCTGCCTTTAACAATTAGAGATGTATTATAATATAATATAAGTTAGAGAGAGCTTTACTGTGTAAGGGTGAACTACTGCTGGGTTTGCTTAAAGATGGATTTTGCTGTGCCGCATTTGAAAATTATTATCTATAACATAACACTTACTAGAATATTTGCTAAGCCAGGCATGGTTGCACGTACCCTAATTCCAGCACTCAGGAGGCAGAGGTAGGAGAATCACTGTGAGTTTGAGGCCAACCTGAGACTACATAGTGAATTCCAGGTCAGCCTGGGCTACAATGAAACCCTCCCTCAAAAAACCACAACAAAAAATTGCTAAAAGTTTACTTTTTCTTTGTTTTTTGGAGACAGGGTTTCACTCTAGCCCAGGCTGATCTGGAACTCACCCTGAAGTGCAGGTAGGCCTTGAAATCACATCGATCTTCCTACCTCAGTCTCCTCAGTGCTGGGATAATAGATGTAAGCTACCACACCCAGTTTATAAATTTATTTATTTATTCTAAAATATTTTATTTATTTATGAGAGAGAGGACAGGCACATCAGGGCCTCTAGCCACTGCAAACGAACTTCAGATGCATGTGCTACCATGTGCATCTAGCTTATGTGGGTTCTTGTGAGTCAAACCTGTGTCCTTAGGCTTCACAGACAAGGGCCTTAACTGCTAAGCCATCTCTCTAGCCTGTATAAATTTATTTTAAGAAATATATTTTTATTTATTTATTTGATAGTGAAATCAAGGGAGAGAGAGAGAGAGAGAGAGAGAGAGAGAAAGTATGAGCATTCTAGGGCATCCTACCAATGCAAGTGAACTCCAGACACATGTGCCACTTTTTGCACCTGGCTTTATGTGGGTTCTGGGGAATTGAACCTGAGCCCGCAGACTTTGCAAGCCTCTGCCTTTTACAAATGAGCTATCTCCCCAGCCCAAATTTACTTTTTAAAGGGAATATTTAACTCTTAAAATAACTAAACAAACAAAAGTGCAAACATATATGGAGAAAAATTCTGGATAAATACAATCCAACCTATAAACTTTTATTACCTTTGGAGAGCAGAACTGTGAGAATCTGTGAGAACTGTGTTGAATCATGTAGCCTAGCAGCAGGTTTTGAAAAGTTTTCAGTATCATGATTTATTTTAGCAAGCAGAACAAAAAGGCAATAAGTAAAAAGTGAGAGCTTACTTGCAAAGCCTGCATACACAGGTTCAATTCCCAAATCACTCACATAAGCTGGACACAAAAAGTGATTCAGGTGTCTGGCATTCATTTGTGGGAGCAAGAGGCCCTGGTGAACCTATCCCCACTACCTGACACATACAAATAATTAAATAAAGTTTTTTTAAAAAGTGCCCTATGTTCAACAAGTACTTACATACCAACTCTTTCATAACTAAGTGATCATTACAGAAAAATTGAAAGCTAAATATAAGGAAGACTGTGTGTGTGTAGCAACAGAGAACAATAAAGACTACAACCATGGAGAAATATGAGCAGTGAAGAGTTTTCTAAGTGCAAAAGTACTGAAAGAAGGCTGGAGAGATGGCTCAGTGGTTAAGGTGTTTGCCTGCGAAGCCTAAGGACCCAGGTTTGATTCCTCAGTACTCAAGTAAGCCAGATGCACATGCTGGTGCATATGTCTGGAGTCCATTTACAGTGGCTGGAGGCCCTGGCCTACCCATTCTGTCTCTCACTCTCTCTTTCTCTCCATCTTTCTCTGTCTCTTGAATAAATAAATAAAATATCTTTATAAAGTACTGAAAGAAAGATTTCTAAAGGTAAGCTTGGTATAGAGAAACACAGAGACATATTTCTTTTGGAGGAAAAGATTCATTAAGGGGGAATTAGTATACCATAAAAGAGCATGCTGTGGTTCCAAGGAACAAAGAAAGATGTCCATTTTTAATAAGATGGGGGGAGGGTTGTGTTTGGGCACAAGCTCCTTGAGAGAAGTCAAGGAGACAGTGGAAGAGAGAGCTGGAGGTAAAGAAAGCCTCCGGTCCTTCAAGATCTGTAAGGGGGGGGATGTTTTGCTACCCCAGTTCCCTGCAGAGGTAGGGGTTGGAGGGGGAGGCAGGGAGGCACTAGATAAGAAAGTAAAGTTGCAATTCAAAGTTGCCTCAATCAGAGCAACAGGACCTCTTAAAATGACCACGTCTGTTTCCTAGCATTAAGGTACTTGTGGATGGTGACATACTATCTACCCACTGAGACTGTCTCCAGCCTCTGGATCCTAGATCTGTGGTTGCTATCAATGTCTTCTGAGCAGCTGACCTTTGACTATCTCTACCCATTGGTGACTGTAAATAGGTGTGGCTTCAGGCTAAATATTTTGTCAGGGGAAAGCGCAGAGGATATTAGGACCCAGACACTTTCACAAGCAGATAGTGGTAGCATACTTTGCTGCAAACTTTTTGGAGGGTAGTTTGGCAATACGTATTCAAAGCCTTAAAAATATTTGGGCTTGGATGATCAACATCAGAATGGTGGCAACTTATTGATAGGTAAATGGGAAAGCGGCCTGAGGGAGCCATTTGGGATGTTGGAAAGTTTCAATATCTTGATCTGTGTGGTGGTTACAAATGTGTGTGTGTGTGTAAACTTATTAGTATGTACACTTTATGTATTGTGATAAAATTCACTTAACAATACACAGTTTGGGACTTTTGAATCAATAATTCCACTGTGGTATTGTAGCCTATTGTTGTAGTTACCTTCTCATTGGCATAAAGTACCTCAAAAAAGCAGCAGCTGATGAAAGGAAAGTTTTTTTTTTTTTTTTTTTTTTTTACTTTGGCAGCTACATGACGGCAGGGAAAAGCATGGCATGAACAGAGATTGGACATCACCTCTGCCACAGCAGGTAGAAAACAGTAGCATGAGAGTGAGTCAACTAACACTGGCAACCTGGCAGTTAATAAACTTTAAGGTCCACCTCCAGTGACACAACTCCTCTAGCATGGATCCACCTTCCAAATTGCCATCAACTAAGGAATTAATCATTCAGAACACATGAGTTTATAGGTGACATCTAGTCAAACTACCATACCTATGATTTTAAAAGATGCAAAATCCAGTGTGTTATGTTATTTTACAATGTCAAAAATTTGAAACCTCTAAAATATCTAATAACAGTAGAGTGGTAAGTAAATGATAGTCTGACTACTTAAAACCATATTATCAAAGATTATGCATTGGTTTTGGAAAAAAATGTTTGGTAACCAAAGCAAATCACAAAATAGAAAACAACTAAGCAAAAACAAGTACCAGTACGATTCTCTGGTACTGTGGATATTTTCCTAATATCCAAAGAAAATGACCACCTGATAGTAAGAAAGTCAAGCTTCATGGGTGCAATGATACCCTCAACCACAGTTTTCCTCAAGAAAGACTCAGTTTGTGGTACAGGCACTAGGTGCTGGGCATTGACCAAAGGTAGGCTGATAGATACAACTCTAATCACAGGTAGGAATTTTTGGACTCTGAGACAGGGCATTATTCTGAAGGTCCTCTCTATATTTGGTCAACTTAAATCTGAGAACTGAAAGGTAAGTGGTAATAGTCAATATAGAGAAAGAATGGTTTGGATGTGCACATATGTTTTTTTTTTTTTTTTTTTTTGTTTTTCGAGGTAGGGTCTCAATCTAGCCCAAGCTGACCTGGAATTCACTATGGAGTCTCAGGGTGGCCTCGAACTCACGGCAATCCTCCTACCTCTGCCTCCCAAGTGCTGGAATTAAAGGCATGCGCCACCACGCCCGGCTTAGATGTGCACATATGTGTGTGTATGTATGTGTATGGTGTGAATACATGTATGCTCATGATATATATATATATATATATATATATATATATATGCTTGTAGACATGATACATCTAGTTCACATTTCCAAATTTGGAACCTGGAAGGTACTACAATAATTTAACTAAGTCAATTGATCGCCAAAATAAGGAGGTGATTGAGTGTTCTGAGTATTCCCAGGGTGAATGTGTTAGAGACAGAGCACCATCTGGCATTTTTCTAGTGGTATGAAGGTTTCTGGGAAGAGCCTTCATTATTGGCTTCAAGAAGACAGAGATTGAAGTAGGCTGAAGACTCACTGGCAAATATTTCCTGATGCTGTAAAACTGTTTGCAACCCAGGGCAGTACCGTATGCTTTCAGCTTGGGATGAAAAGGATTTATTTTAAGCCATTTTAATAATTTCTTTTTATCAGAATCTAACTAAGCAATTTTATAGTAGCCTTCATTTGCCTGAAAGACCTGTTTCTTCAGCTAGGTGGCTTGCTTAATGGTAAATTTCACTGAGTCTATTTTTGAATAAAATTAACATATGTTTTGACATGAAGAAAATCAAAATGGAGTTCATGAAAAATTGTCTTTTGCTTATTTGTCCAGCACATTCTTAATTTAAATAATTTCTTTCAATAGAAAAGAGATTTAGGTACCAGACTGGGGTTAAGTAATTTCCCCCTCCTCACTTCTCATACTAGCCTCTCCTCTTTCCCCAGACCTGAATGAGGATACCATGTCTGGGAAGAAGACTGCTACCACTCTCTGAAATGCCACAGCTGCTGCTATTGTCACTGCTGCTGGTCTCAAAGTCACTTTAAACTTGACTGAATGTCTGCTGTGTTCCAAGTTCCATAAGGTCCCCAAGAGACAGTACAAAAGAGATATATATTATATGGAACTTTTAAACAGCTAGCTCCTCTAGTTCTTTTTAAAAATAATGTTCAATTTTTACACAGGATTCAAGGATACAGATGTTGTGACAGACAAGGCTCACTCCCATTAAAGGTCTCCTCCCTGATTTGAGGCTCTGGTTATAAAGGTTCAATTACACATGCCTTCTGCATTATTTGATGGGTAGTGTGTCTGTTTCTTAAGTGAAAAGGCCTCATCCTGTCCTTTGAAGCCAGCAAGGTACAGTAACAAATTGGTGTTTGGTATCTTTCAGGATCTTTAGCTGTATGGAGGCTATAGGGGAGCCAAGCATCTTGAAAGAGGGTGTTAAACAGTCTTTTCTAGTCTGTATAAAAATCTCTTTTCCTCAAGGCTACTTTCACAAAAGTGAAATAAGCTAATTATGAAGCACTCCTGAGAAATCAGAGCTGGTTGCAGAAGTTCTTCGCATTGAATAGATATTTGCAGTGGGAGGAGGAAGAGATAAGTAAACGGGACTGAAAGACAGTATTGTAAGAGTATAAATACAGGTTTTCTCTCTGTCTTTGTCGAGCTTATACAGAGTGACCCACAAGCCAAGCGGGCATCTTGTCTTTAATCTAATCTAGGACATATGCCACAGATGTTTAAATTACCTCTATAGTATAGGACTGCTAATAATACTTGACACAGCATTCAACTTGGCCCCTGGGGGTGCCCAAGTTCTTTACTAAGAGCTTCCTTCCTAACCTTCAGGAAGAATATTGTTTTTCCTTTGGAAGGTGGGAAAGGGCAAGGAATTCAGTTCCATTTCCTGGATAAGGAAACAATGCCTTACAGTTGACTAGCAAGGCAAGTACTATCCTTCATCCCACTGATTCTCAGAAGTTTATACTTATCTTGGAAATGGTTAGGGGGCAGTTGCCATGGCAAGAAGACAACTAACTGATGGAAGTTCAACAGATCTAGGTCTAGAGTCCTACTTCTACCACTTCTGAGCTGAGTAGTCACAAGGGATTTCCAACGGCAATTCAGTTTCGTCATCTGTAAAATAGGGAAATTGATAACTCCTCTTCCTCTCTTGGATGACTGTTATGATCTCAAAGGCTGCCTTGATATAAAAGTGCCTTGAACAAAAATACAAAGTGGGGTGCTGAAATACAGTCATGTTTGCTTTGGCTAAATCTCCTTGTTGCTCTTATGGGGCTCTTGGTTCTAGCATTGTCAGATCTAGTCTGTGTTCTCTATCTCCATGTCTGTAAAATTTTATACACTCCAGTCACATCCCTTCCCAGCCTTCATCATTCTAGACTAAAGAGTCTGTATTTGTTTAATTTATCTTTATATGACAGCCTACCCCCACCATCTTTTTGATTATAATGTGGCCCTTCTCTGGATCATCTCCAGATCCATTATGTCATTCTGGAAGCTCAAAGACCTGATCTGCACAAATGTGTGTGTGTGTGTGTGTGTGTGTGTCCCTGCCTCAGCTCTGAATCTGAGTCTGTTCTTCTCCTCAATTATAAATCTTGTAACAAGATGATTGCCCAAGACCCTCCAAACTACAGAAAAGACTGGTTGGCCCCAGGCTGATGCCTCCCTTTTTCTCTGCGCAGCCCTGGCCCCAAGGGGCTAAAACGGCTCCCTGTCTGGTTTGGGAGGCTGGGAGGTGGATAACTAGAATGGGGAGGCCGAGGGGAAGGGAGGGGGTCTTGCGCAAGCGCACGGCTGCACAGACGCCAATGCTGCTGCCTCCCAGAGCAGAAGAGGAGGGAGGGAGACGAGGTGAAGGGAGGGGGAGGCGGCACTTGGGCTGCAGCTCTCAACCAGAGGCAGTCTCTCACAGCTATCGGAAGGACCAGAAGAGGCAGCCACGGAGTAGGATGCTCTGCGGGGCGCCCTGATCCTGGGGCGCTTTAAGCAGCTTCGGGGACTGGGGTAACCCAGCGGCTTTCACCATGCATCAGTCCCTGACTCAGCAGCGGTCCAGCGACATGTCCCTGCCCGATTCCATGGGTAAGTCTAGCCTCGGGTCTGCCGGGGCGGAGGCATCAAGGGGTGAGTGCGTTATCTTCTGAACTGCGAGCGCCTGACCGCCCAAGAGGGAGCGAGCGAACGAGAGTGGGTGGGTGGAATCGGGGGCGGGGGTCCATGAACTCTAGTATCTGGGTGGCGGACCAGAGCCCCAGGGGAGCGGCCCAGCTGTGACAGGGGTGACGCACAGAGATTGAAGCGCCAAGCTTGCTTCGGAGTATCCCTGCCCCGAGTGCGGTTGTGTGCGTGTTTGTGTTTGTGTCTACAGACTTGCAGCTAGTGGCAAACCCCAGATGTCTGGATATCAAAACACTTCTCTTCAACCTGCGCCTTTGCTTTCGATTCGACACTCCCTCTTTGCAAAGTCCTCTTCACTTCAAAGAGCTCACGACTAACGATAATTAGAAGGAGCAGGGTCTTCACCCCCTCTCAACTCCTTTGAAGCTGCCTTGAAATTCAGAGCTGCAGTGGTGGTGGGGGGGTGATTTGCACTTCGCTGATGGGGGGGGGGTTGCGCAACCCTAGGGGATGGGGGTGGGGGAAGAGAGAAAGGGGTACTGGCGGGACGGGAATTCCTGAGGAATCACTCAAGACAGCCAGGCCTGGTCATCTGAAGCAGCAGGGACACCATCCCTTGAATTTGATTACTATTCTATTTCAAATGCACGGAATGTATGTGCGTGTGAAAAAAGTGGTGTGTGTGTGTGTGTGTGTGTGTGTGGCGGGAGGGGGGGACGGGGACTAGCAAGAGTGCGAGAAAGAAGCCGCGCATCTTCTGAAGTCGCGCTTTTCCACTGTGTGGAATGGAGGAGGAGGGGCACCTTTTGACACCTTTACTGGTGAAAACTAGGAGATTGCTCCCTCTGCCACCAACTTGACTACCCCTTGAAGATGCTTGTAGGTGGTTACAAACAAGCTAAGACATTAAAATAAATAAATAAATACAGCAGTCCCCTTCAGCTGTTAGGCACCTTTCCAAACCCTATGATTTCACTGGGCGGAGAAATTAATTTGGAGCCCAGGAGAGCGGGAGGGGATTGTCGGGTTGACGAACCATGATCCCATCCAATCTTAAAATTCGCCTTGGATACATTTCAAGCAAATCCACCTCTTTCCATCATACTTTACATTCTGCAAAACTCCTCTGTCCTGAATTCTTGCTACCTAGTCTGCTCAGGTTTTCTGCGATGAATTTGCTGGAACATCTACAAAGGAGGGGGCGGGGAGAACATTGAGTTCCTTATATGAGCTTCCTACTGCCTGCAAAAAACTCAGTCTCCACAAAATTCGTTCAAGAAAGGGGGGGGGGTCCCTGAAAGTGTAATCTATCTCCTTGAAGGCAAAATATATTCTTTTTTTCCAGTGGGTTTTTTTTTTTTTGCATATTCAGTATGAAATTTGCGCTTTTCACTTTTAAGGTCATAGTTACTTGCAACAGGGTACAAATGAGGCCAAGGACTAGGTTCCTGATCCAGAGCCCAGCAGCCTAGCAATACTAGACTCTCCCCCCCCCGCCCCCCCCCCGTGTTTGCTTTCTCTCGTCCTTTCTCTCTCTCTCTCTCTCTCTCTCACACACACACACACACACACACATACACACACGCACACACACTGGGGACAAAACACCGAATACACTCCTTTACCTTGGCCAGCTGTGGCGCCAACACAGTATAGGCTCCTGGGCCACTTAGCTACTACGCGACAAGGAGCTGGATGGAAGAGGGCGACGGTTCCACAGCACCCATTCTGGCTGAGGAAGATGATAACCACCTGAAAACCAAGCCTCTCCATCCTGATCCCTCGGACTGCAGAGAATGGGCAAATTGGAGGCCCTAGGGCTTAAAGGGTGGCTACTTGACACAGCTCTGTGGGTTGCGGAACAAGAGGAAGAGAAGGATTTTTTTCTTGGACTCCGATGGGCTCTCTGCCAGTCTTGTGTTTCTGGAAAGGTCTGCGCAACAAGAGGCTGAGTGGGCTTCTTTCAGCCCAGGCTTGGCACTCCAGGAAAGGAATCTTAGATTTCGTATAGACACGGAATCGTCACCTTACATTCCGTTTTAAAAACAAACCACAGGCCGAAAACACTAGCAAATTCCCGAGTAGAGTGGTAACCCTGGGTTTCCACACTTTAGACAGGAGATTCTCCCCGGAGTTTCCTGGCGCTGGTCCCACACAGCCCAGGCCTGAATCAGCGTCTAGGATATTGGGCACTACTCCCACTTAACTAAGCTCTGGCTACACCACCTTCTCCTGCTAGCGGGAGGGTGCGCCTGGGTGGGTGGGTTAGTGTTTATGCCTCCAAAGACAGACTCTCTGAGGGGGATTCCCCTTACAGGCAAGTCTTGGCAGCAGCCAAAACAGTAAAATTTAAAAGGCACACTGCACCAAGGTGTCTGCGCTACTTTTGCTAGCTGATTGCGTATAAACTGTTAAACTGATGACAACAGGCATTTGGCAATTATGAAGACAGTAATTTGACTCCTGCGACCCTCCATCCTATCCCGGCAACCCCTCTCTCTATTTTGGCAACAGCGCCCTCAGGCGCTAATGAATTTCTACTACAGGAGGGCTTCCTTTCTCCAATAACACATTTGTATTTTACTGGGCCACCTTGGATGTTTCTACTCAAAGAATAGAGGTGAAGGTGATGATTTCGGCACCTTTAAGTAAATGTTTGGGAGGTTGACGGGGCATTGAGGCTCACGTATGGACAGTCACCTGTTTCCATGGATATTCAACGCTAGGACATCTTGAGATTCACTCGGTGTGGCAAAACTGACTCAGGTAAGCAAATACTAGTGGGTTCCAAAAATAAAAAATAAAAAAATCAAGCCTGATAACTACCCAGTCATCAACAACAGGGTGTACAAGACAGAATACCGGCTCTCCATCTTTGCTACACCCCAATAAAGATTGCATGCCCTACTTACTCACTTGGTCAGGGTGTAAGCAAGAACAAACAAGGTATAACAAGTGTGCAGAAACAACATCCTATTTATAACAACCCACACTTTGGCTCCTGCTATATACACAATCCTAGAACTAGTGAACATCATATGGGTTGTGGAATAGACCCACAGTTACATACTTGTTGAGAAACGTATCTAGGAAATTAGAGACCTGAAATAATGAGTGATTGGATGAGGAAGAGTTTGTCTGAGAAAAAGTTCTTGGAGTAAGATAGTTTGAAGCAGGCTTCAAATGAACAGAAGGATTCGGATTCAAATGCATCCAGGGGCTTTGATTAGGTGGAAACCTAAAGGAGGGAGAAGCAGATCCTGTTTGGAAGCGTAGAAATAGCAAATAAATGCCTGTGGAGCTAAGCACACTGGTGCTCAGGATTCTGGGGTGGAGGTGGGGCACTGCAGAGAGGGAGGGCTGCAGTAGTTCCGCAGAGAGGCTGCTGGGAGGGGGCAGGCAATGCCACTGATGAAATATCAAACTCACTGCTGTTGGTTGCAGTTGTTGCTTAAACAGCAATATAACAGGCACCAAGAATCCAGGGTAATGGGGGATATTGTCGTTCCGATACTGGTTAGCTAGAAGGCTTTCAGTTCTGTTGTACCCCATTTCAAAAAGTGGATCCTATGAGCATAACAAAATCTATCCACCCAATTTCTCCAAAAGCCCTTTTCATTATAAGGGAAGCAATTATGAGATGTTGTCCTTGGTTTATTCAACAAGTATGAACTCCTTACTTACTAGGTATCAGACACAGCATGAGCATGCATTCCAGTACCTGCTGCTGCTTTTTTTTTGTTTTAAAGTAGATCGTGGTGTGTATGATTTTTGATATGTTCATTTACTAAACAAGACCTGAATAAAATGGTCCTGTGTTCACAAATTTTACCCTGATAAAAACAAGGCTCTTCCTTTCCCTCCTAAAATAAAGCAACAACTAGGGAAATATGTTAAGCAGATATAATGATCTGCCCTTTAAGAATCCCTGGCATTGCCTTCAGAACACCTGCAGGTATGTCTTCCTCTTAGTAGAGATGGATGTAATATTAAGTCAAATGGACATTGCAGATAAATTGAGGGATGTTTATTCATTCCAAAAGGATTTGTCCAAGAGCTCCTTAAAATAGTTAACTCCTCCAACTAATTCTACTTTACATAATTACGATCTTATAAGAAGTGACTGGAACATGAGAGGACAGAGAATATATCTTCAATCTAGTGTTTGAAGAGATTTTTAGCAATTTTATCCAAAACAAATACTATCTGGAGGCAAAACCCCTGTGGGGCTGTAGGATCTTTGTAACCTGACTAAATTTTCAATTCAGATTCTAAGGCAAAGGAAAAAATAATAGATTTTCAAATGACACTGTGTGGTTTGCTGAGTCACTTTTCTGACCTGGCTTCTGTGCTTTTAAGAGTTAGAGTGATATTTGCAAAGAAGATTCAAGAGCTGCGAATAAGATTAAAGGTCAGTTGGTGGGAATGAGCAGACCAGTAAAACAAACAAATTAGAAAGACCGTGCATATATGCACACTCCTCCAATTTAGTTTCTAATGTCACGTTTTCTGTGGAAGGTACCTTTAGTGTATTTAGGGCAGGAAAGGCCTAGAGAGCCTATGAAATTGACAAAAGAGAAAGGAAGATAAGAACGGGAGGGGGAGGCTGCATTGGTAAATTTATCAGAGGCTCACTGTGGAATTAATTTGAAGACTTACTAAGAATCTGTCATCAAATAGACTTAGGAATCCTGGTTCAAAAACTCCATGAGGACGTATGGAAATCAACAGGAAAGACAACTAACCTTCAAGTAAAAAGAAGAAATAAATCCTGTTCCTCTTACACCTCTCTTCTCTATTCCCTTCCCCCATTAGACAGTCCAAATGGCAGGCTTTCCTTCACCAGTCTATCACCAGTCAGCTTGTAATTTACATTCCTAAAAGCCAGCTCACACAAAGGGCCCTAAAGTCACAAATGTCTAAGGGTCTTTCTGTTTTTCACCAGGGGAACTGGCCTGGAGTTTCCGTGTAGTGAAACTCCATTTCCAACTTTTTTTTACCTCTCCTCACAGGATGAATTTGGTGCTTGAGTATATGGGGGCCTGAAAATGTTCTTCTACATTTCCATGCAAAATAGAATAATACTGTACTAGAAATGACCTTGATGAGTCATTGCCTTTACCTCCCAAAATGACATCAGGGGACACTGTCATCCCCTCCCAGCTCTATCCAAGCCTTCATCAGGAATCACACTGGGGGAGACAAGACGGATGGCAGGTTTAACCCAGGGTGGCACCTCTGACACACCTTCCTTCCATATAGGAGGGGATTCTGCAGGGGGCTGCAAGGCCAGCCATAGCCCCATCTCCCCACTTACTCTTCCACCAACAGGCCTTCTAGGTCAATCACCTGTGTTTTCTTCCCTCCCTCCACCTCTCTAATTCCCTTTCCCCTCCCTCTCAGTGGCACTGTCTGGGCAGCTTCTCTTCCCCCACAGCTTCCAGAGGCCTCTCACAATGACTGGCTTTATGAACCTATAGAACCAAAGGGTTTCTTTAGGGCCATAAATGATATTTAAACCACCTGGGTAGGCAATCACACCATGAGGCTCCCCATGGCTTAATTCTCTCTATTCTCCACTCCGCTACTAGAGAACCAGCCCCTGGTAGCATTCACCATTTGTTAATTTTTTTTCTGAGAACTCTTAAAGGGTAAGTAACTCTCCCATGATAATTCCTGTTGACAGTCCCCTCCTTGTGCCAGAGAAATGTCTGAAGAATATAGAGCTCTGCTTAGTTCCTTTTTAAAAATTAAATTGGAAAGTGAGTCTGGATCCCATTTTTCTATCTGACTTAATAAGCCTGTTCAAACAAAAATCTATTGGTTTGTGCTATCATGCCTGATAAGTCTGAGTAGAACGGGTTTCTCGTCATTTATATTTATGTTACCCTCACATTAGTGTAAGTTATATTCCTTCCCATCTACCTCCTCTGATACATATCTTTGTGGAGTAATAGCCTCCAAACACTTACTTTTATTACACACATTTGTTATGTGACAGATCTTGCCAACACACCATTTTAAAGTTTATACATGAGGTAGCAAATGTCAGAAATAAATGAAAAAGAAATTTCAGTGCCTGGATCCATTCTGATATTTACACTAAAAATGAAATTTCATATCTCTGGCTTATGAAGAAAACCTTCTTAGTTACATACTGGCTTTAAAATATTTTCGTTTAATACCCTCACATAAACACTTTCCATTCATCATGTGCCTTTATAATTTGGCCTAAAAATCACTGTACTAAGTGGGCATGGCACATCTTTTATAGACTGCCAAAAGCATAAATTTTGTTTTCTCTTTATGTAACTGGTGAGTTTTCTCCTGTTGTTTATTTTCAAAGGGGAGATATATTTTTATTAGGAAAGTGGCACCTGATGACTGCAGAACTGAAAGTTCCATCCCTTTGCCAAAATTCTCCCCAGAGATAACTAACCCCAGTTACAAATAGGAGGAGGAAAGAGAAATCTTCCTAGTAAATTTTCTCTTTAAGTCACCTGGGAAATGAGCAATTTCAATTTCTCTCTATACTTACAGGAGCCTTCAATCGGAGGAAACGAAACTCCATCTATGTCACTGTGACTTTGCTTATTGTGTCCGTATTAATTCTCACGGTGGGCCTTGCTGCAACCACCAGGACCCAGAATGTGACAGTTGGAGGTTATTACCCAGGAGTCATTGTAAGTATAAAAAACATAGGTTGGTCTCCACAGTGTGCTACCTACAGAGATCTGTCTAATTCTATTTGAGCTTCTGGTGTTTGTTTAGATTTCCTTTGTCCTTTCTTTATACAGAGTGGTAACACTGCGCTCCTTATGAAAAACATTAGACTAAGACTCAGAAGAGTCCCACTGTCATCCCAGTATGAATGTGATCCTGACCCAGTCATCTGATTCTCTAGGACTTTGGTTTTCTGGCTTAGGAGATACTCCTTGCTAAAAGTTAATTTTACCTAAGACCCTTTCTCTCTTGACATCAGTTTTCCATATAGAATAGAAGCTATCCAATCTTACCTGGAATCATAGGACCCTAGCAACTTGACATTCTATGACCAACAAAATTTATTTGTAAAGTGATACTATCAGAAAAAAGATGTGAAGATATATTCTTGAAATTTGCATTTATTCATTTATAAGTCACATACATATCCATAAAATGTATATAAAATGGAAATTAAATATTAATGAAGATTTAATAAAGAATTTTAATTTTTTTTTTTTTGGTTTTTTGAGGTAGGGTTTCACTCTAGCCCAGGCTGACCTGGAATTCACTATGGAGTCTCAGGGTGGCCTCGAACTCACGGCGATCCTCCTACCTCTGCCTCCCGAGTGCTGGGATTAAAGGCGTGCGCCACCACGCCCGGCGAATTTTAAATTTTTATGCAAAGCTAAATATTACAGGATGATATCCACATCAAATGCATATTACCATTAAATCATTAGGGATAATGCTTATAAATCCTTATTTCATATGATTATGGATATTTTGGCTGATTTCTTGTCAGATTTGATTAGATTGTTGTTGGAAGCATTTTTATTGTTGTTATGTTTACTTTTTTATTTATGATAAAGAGAGAGAGAGAGAGAGATTGAGAGAGTGACACAGAGGGAATTGGTTTGCCAGGGCCTCTAGCCACTGCAGTCAAACTCCAGACGCATGTGCCATCTTGTGTGCATGTGCCACCTTGTGCATCTGGCTTGTGTGGGTTCTGGGGAATTAGACCTGGGTCCTTAGGCTTCACAGGCAAGCATCTTAACTACTAAACCATCTCTCTAGCGCTGTTATTATGTTTACTTTTTAATGTAGCTTTCACAGTGTGCTTTACCAAAAGCTTGCCCTTGGCAATAGAAGTATCAACTCTGCTATTTTTTGTTGCTCATCTGTGATTACATTATTAGTCATCTTTAATTTGTAATTTCTCAATAGGATTTCCAAAGTTCTTGCTCATTTTTGTCGAGACTATTTTAGTTAAAACTAGATAATATAACCTGGGCATTAATAAAAGGCCCCACCACCAACCCTTTGCTTGTTAGAACTTTCTCTCTTCTTGAGCATAGCTCTGATGATTGGATGACATTCACACTGAGAGAAGAATGCCAGTGGCAACCCCTTTGTTGAATATTAGGAACAGCTCCTTTTTCCTTATTTCAGGTAAACAGTAAATAAAAGTCAAGAGTTCTAATGGTTTGTTTTCATATTGCAATGGATTGTTTATCCTTCCCTATGGTGCATGCAATCGATTTCGTCAATATTTTTATTTGTTGCATAAAAAATTCTCACTTAACAGCCTGGTAAACGAGACCCTGTCTCAAACAGAAAACCAAACAAACAAAATACCTCATTTGAGTCTATAGATAACTGAAGTTGAACCCAAAATCTTAATTCGAGAGGACAAATTATATTTCTTTAAATATTTTTATTTATTTTCTTATGTGTGCATGAGAGAGGCAGACAGAGATAGAGAGTAGGTATGAGAGCACCAGGGCCTCCTGCCACTGCAAATGAACTCCAGATATGCACCTTTGTGCATCTGGCTTTGTGGGGATACTGGAGAATAGAACCCAGGCCATCAGGCTTTGCAAGTAAGCACCTTTAACCTCTGCTCTATCTCTCCAGCCCAGAATTATATCTTAATATAAATTAAATAACCCCTCAATTGTAATTGCCAGAGAGCAGGAAGGAAGGTTAAGATGGATATTTATTTATGTATTTATTTATTGAGGACACCAAAAAGGGCAGTTGTGTTTTTTGGTTGTTATTCTTTTTTTTTTTTTTTTTTTTTTTTTGGTTTTTCGAGGTAGGGTCTCACTCTAGCCCAGGCTGACCTGGAATTCACTATGTAGTCTCAGTCTCAGGGTGACCTCGAACACCTCTGCCTCCCAAGTGCTGGGATTAAAGGCGTGCACCACCACGCCCAGTTTTTGGTTGTTATTCTTTCTTTCTCTGGGGGATATGGAGGCTGCAATTGGAGATAGAAGGAAGTAGAGAAAGGATTGAAGGTGATGTCTTTGAAAAACCAATGCTGCTAGTGACCAAGTTTGGAGCCTGTAGCCTAGGTCACCGATTCCATTCCACAATCACCTCAGGAGCCCTTTTAAAGACTGGGCCTGATGCGTGGGGTCTGAGATGGGCTTCACTGTACCACCTTCACTTCCTTCAAGCTGAAGAAGTTTCTTTTGCAGTTTTTGAGCAGGCAGGGCTCTCCCCAGCTGAAGGCAGGTGTTTTACAGACACCAGTTGGTGCCCAGTGCCCTCTGTTAAACATGTGATGTGAGAACTCACCCAGTCCACTTCCTGTGGTGAGGCAAGAAAACCAGTTGTCAGCAGAATTAGGTTTTATTTTTAAAAGCAAGCAAAGGGGAGGGGAAGAAAGGGGGGGAGTTAGAGCATTTTGGTGGCTTGGAAAGCAATTTATAGGGTCTGTGTGACTTTGCGTGTTTCAGGTAGCTGCATTAGTGAAATATTTTTGACTGAGGAGCAAAAGCTCAAGCCAAGAGTGTTTGTGGGTGAGGGGAGAGTAGTTTCCATGCTATTTAAAAGTAAAACTCGGGGCTGGAGAGATGGCTTAGTGGTTAAGCGATTGCCTGTGAAGCCTAAGGACCCCGGTTCGAGGCTCAACTCCCCAGGACCCACGTTAACCAGATGCACAAAGGGGCGCACGCATCTGGAGTTCGTTTGCAGTGGCTGGAGGCCCTGGCGTGCCCATTCTCTCTGTGTCTCTCTCTCTGCCTCTTTCTTGCTCTGTCTGTCGCTCTCAAATAAATACGTAAAAAACAAAAAAATAAAAAAAAAATAAAAAAAAGTAAAACTCCTCTTCATGAACAGTGGCTATGAACCTTCTCTGTAGACTATCTGTGGGAGGCTAGGTTGGGATAAATTAACAAAGGGATAGGACACATGATTGTTTTTATTCAGGTACCTGATGTTCAGCTAGCACTGGAAGTTGCAGCAGTAGGGGGCTGTGTCAGCCTGTGAGAGTCTCAAATAAAAGCTAATGTAGAAGTGTTAATAGGAAAGCTGTGCAGAGAGGACAACATGCCCTCCTGGTTTAACCATTACAAATCTACTTTGCTGGGTCCTGTAGATAATTTCTTTAAAATGGGTTTTAATTATAGAAAGTGAATAGTAGAAGACAGCAGATTGAAAAGTCGAAAATCCATTTAAGTTTATAGGTCAGATCATGTTATACCAAATACAATTAGGACTCCTACCTTGGTAACAGTAAACGCCTGAGAATCCAAATTTGTCTGGGAATGGAGTGCTTTCACTAATTGAATAATTTTGTTATTAGGGAGTAACTATATACACTCTTTAGCCAGTGTCTTTTCCATCCAAGTATGAATAAGAATGACCTGGTGAACCTGTGAAAAATGTAGATCTCTCCTCCCTACTCCCAGAGATTCTGTTTCTGGTGGACTCCACAAATGTGACTTTTCTTTTCATGTGCAAATTTTAATTTAAAAACTGTAGCACAAGGTAAATCTACATTTTACTGAGTACCCCAGGGAAGTCTAGTTTGGTGGACCATGAGCTCCCAGGGAAACTAAAGTACAGTAAAATATGCCTAGCAATAAAACCAGAGGAAGCATATTGTGTCATTTTAAGATTCTTCACTGTCAAATTGGTCACTTTGAAGATAAATTACCGCTCTACATGACTGTAAAAATATTTTATATTATTCAGAACTCAGCTATTTAAATTTTTTTGATGCAACATGTTAACTACAAATGAGAATTTGAATGTTCAAAACTGATAGATCAAGAAGAAGGCATTAGGTTAAAGGAACACTTAAGATCTCTGGCATTTAAAACACAGTGAGGTATTTAGTGTACAGTTAGGTGCCTCATAATAGCAAGTTAGCCATTCTATCTGAGTTAGACGGCAGTGTCATCATTCTAAGACACATAAGCACACTTGATTGTTAAAGATGTGCTAATCTAGGTGGGCTAAAATGTAGTTTTAAAAAGTTAAAACTGGCAAAGAAAGAAAAATTGGCTTAAGATTTTTACTGTACATTCAAGGTATATTCCATTCCAGAAGAGTTCTGATGAGCTTTCTACTTTGAAGTTACACAAATCCAAGAGCATTCACTAATTAATTAATTTTCAAGGAGAGAGAGAGAGAGAGAGAGAGAGAGAGAGAGAGAGAGAAATGGGTATGCCAGGGTCTCTTGTCACTGCAAACAAGCTCCAGATGTGTATGGTACTTTGTACATCTGGCTTTTATAGGGGTACTGGGGAATCAAACCTAGGCCAACAGGCTTTGCAAGCAAGTGCCTTTAACCACTGAGCCATCTTCCAAGCCTTGGTTGGTGAAGCTGAAAAAGGCTGGTGAAAGAGGTTTCTCTTTCCCTGTAAATCTCCTTTTATCTCACATCCAGAAGCATTAAGCTTCTAAATGTGTCTCCCAAGCAATCTACAAGATGATGTTGGTCCCCTTATCAGAGGGGAAAGTGTTTCCTTCTGGCACCCTCTCTTCAGTGATTAAACTGCTACAGCCCATGCTTTAAGACAGAAACCAGAAATTTCTGCTCCATTTCCTGGAGAGGGTCGCTTGACTGAAAATCACCTAAAGTTACAGTGGGATGTTAGAAGACAAGGACAGAAGGGAACATTTAATAATCTAGGAGCCTTGTCTGGGTCAAAGTAGCTTCAGTGTCACATATAAACTTTGTTTTGATAAGTTCAACAAGTTGTTTAAAAATATATTTTATCTATTTGAGAGAGAGAAAGAGGGAGAGAGAGAAATAGAGAGAGAGAGAGAATGTGAGCACCAGGGCCTCCAGCCACTGCAAACGAACTCCAGATGCATGCTCCCCCTTGTGCATCTGGCTAACGTGGGTCCTGGGGAATTGAACCGGGATCCTTTGGCTTTGCAGGCAAGCACCTTAACCACTAAGCCATCTTTCCAGCCCTCCAACAAGTTTTTGATTAATGTGAATGTTTAGGAAATAGCAGGAACTCTGGACAGTCAAGGTTTGCGGATTTTTGTGAATGAAACAGACTTTACCCGCCTCTTTCTAAAATCAGTTAATTTTATAATATAAATTGCTAATTAGTAATTACATTAATTTTTTTAATTTGAAAGAGAGACAAAGAGTGAGAGAGAAAGACACACACACACAGAGAGAGAGAGAGAGAGAGAGAGAGAGAGAGAGAAAGGTGTACCAGGGCCAGGGCCTTCAGCCACTGCAAATGAACGACAGATGTGTGTGCCCTTTTGTGCACATGTGCAAGATTGCATGCTTGCGTCACTGTACGTTTGGTTTATGTGGGATCTGGAGATTTGAATATGAGTTCTTCGGCTTCACAGGCAGGTGCCTTAACTGCTAAGCCATCTCTCCAGCCCTTAGTAAGGACATTTTAAAGAGATTGAATTCTTATACAATGTGCTGGATGAGAATTTTGTAAAGCCAAAAGGCTGTAACTACCACTGGCTCCCTGTTGCATCCTTAGCGTGTCATTCAAAACTGTCTGAAAAAGCACTTTGCTTGGTCTCCCATCACTTCCATTTGGCCAAGATTTTCACAGTTCCTTGAATACATATTATGATTTTCTATCTTCGTACTGTCACTCATATTTCTCTCCAAATGTCCTTTCTGCTGTATCTTCAAATAAATTCTCATACAGACACAGCAGAAACATTATTCTTTTACTGAGTCCACATTATGTCTGCCATATTTGAACTCCATATTGTACATTCCTTCTACTCTTGGTTTCTGGAAAGTGCTCATATATTGTGTTATGTTAACTATGCTGTTTTCTTATGTGTTGGACTATATTATAATTTAACTTTGTTTATACAGATCCATAATCCCTTATCTGAACCCTTGGGACAGATTTAATTCAGACTTTCTGTTTTAGGAAAAAATACAATGATATATCATACACAGTAGAGCCTTCAGAAGCACCCCATAATCAAGTTCTTTCATATTTCCATGGTAAAATGTGAGTTTTTACATGGAATGGTATAAAGGTTATAAAATAATCTCTAAACAGTCCAAGGTCCATGCTTTGCCACCAAATTGGGTACCAGAAAACCCTTTTGCCTTTAAGAGATTTGTGGATTTCAGAACTATGAAACAGGATTGTGAACTGGTTTAGTTATTTATCACATAGGTTCTTTAGCCTAAACTTCAGGGTTCTTGACATCATAGCTCATCTCAACTCCCAACTTCCAAATCACAGCTCAAACTCAGGGCCTGTCACAGAATATATGTCCAGTTAATACTTCTGAAAAACTAATCCTTCCTAGTCCTAGCCACAGGGGTCCAAGATAGTGGATGGAAATAGGTATTGGTGATAAGGTCTGGTCCAAAAGAGCCTTCAGTTGGGTGTGGTGGACCATGCCAGTAATCCGAGCACTTGGAAGTCTGAGGCAATAAGATTGCCATGAGATCAAGGCCGCAAGGGATACAAGTGAGACCCTGCCTCACAAAAAAAGTACCTTGCCGGACATGGTGGCACATGCCTTTAATCCCAGCACTCCAGAGGTAGAGGTAGGAGGATCACCATGAGTTCGAGGCCACCCTGAAACTACATAGAGAATTCCAGGTCAGTCTGAGCTAAAGTGAGACCCTACCTCGAAAAACCAAAAAAAAAAAAAAAAAGTACCTCAAACCCCCTTAATGCCACTACCAAAGCCCTTCCATCTGATTCTGATTTCTTTTTAAAAAAATATTTTATTTTTATTTATTTATTTGAGAGAGAAAGAGGGAGACAGACAGAGAGAGAAAGAGAGAGAGAGAGAGAGAGATAATGAGAATGAATATGGGCCTGCCAGGCCCTCCAGCCACTGCAAATGAACTCCAGATGCATATGCCACTTTGTGTATCTAGCTTCTGTTGGTCCTGTGGAATCGAACCATGGCCCTTTGGCTTTGCAGACAAGTGCATTAACCATGAAGCCATCTCTCCAGCCCCTTCTTTTTTTAAATAACATTTTATTTATTTATTTATTTATTTGAGAGAGAGAAAGAGGCAGATAGAAAGACAGAGAGAGAGAGAGAGAGAGAGAGAGAGAGAGAGAGAGAGAGAGAATGGACATGCCATGGCCTCTAGCCACTGCAAATGAAGTCCATACACATGTGCCATCATGTGCATCTGGGTTATGTGGGTCCTGGGGAATTGAACCTGGTAAGGGCTTTAACCCCTAAGCCTTCTCTCCATCCTTGATTTGTCCTTTCTATTTCATAATGGAGAGCAACAAAAAACAAAGAAAACTGGTTATGTGTTCAGGTAGTAAAGAATGAAGATGGAAGTCCAAAGGTCTGAACATTACCTGATTCCATGACACTCTTGACAGGGTATCACAAAGTGGCTTACCTTTCTGAGGCCTCAAGAGGAAACAGTTGATTAGAAGTGGCTGCCTAATTTTAGGCAACTCTGTTGGATCCCTTCTTTATTTTGAATCCTTCAGCTCCTCCTCAAATAGTATTTCTCACTCCATGCCTGCAGAAAGTCTTTGCCATAGGGAACAGCAATAACAGCCTGTTACTTGAAGGTCACTATTCTACTAACACTGGCCACAAAAAGGCAGCAAAATATGGCAGAAGAAAACAACTCCTGTTTTTAATCAGATGACCTTAAGGCCAGTCCTACCCAGGCCATTAACTTCCTTTAAGAGAGGCAAACTCCTTAGCAATTCTCTAGACTTCTGTTTTCTCATCTATCAAAGAGGATTGACAACAGTTTTACCAAACTCCATAGTATTTCTGTGATAAAAATGGGTGCGTGTGTTGGTGGGGGGAGGGGCAAGAGTGTTTCTTTTTTATATTTTTTTTATTTATTTGAGAAATACAGAAAGAGACAGAGAGAGAAGAGTGTCTCTTTAAAGTGTTTAAATGTAAGATCTTTTAGCAATATTGGTGAGTTCATCTAGGTGAGTGAATTCTTTTTTTGTTTGTTTTTTGAGGTAGGGTCTCACTGTAGCTCAGGCTGACCTGGAATTCACTATGTAGTCTCAAGGTGGCCTCCTACCTCTGCCTCCCAAGTGCTGGGGTTAAAAGTGTGTGCCACCACGCCCTGCAGGTGAGTGAATTCTTTCACCCATCACTCAATAGATTTTAGCTCCCTGCCTGCTGAACTCTAGCCATCCTTTGATTGCATATAAAATGTCTCCTCTATGAAAACTCAGAGCTATCTTTTACATTGCAGCCTACATTATTCAAGCCACTCTACATACTTTATTTCATTTAAGCCTCACAGCAACCCTGTGTGGTACCATTATGATTCCCATTTTATAGATGAGAAAGCTGAAGGACAGAGGGGTTAAGGTAAGGGATTGGCACAAGGTCACAGAGCCTGGGATATATATAAATAATATGAGTTTCTTTTTGTTCACATAGCACTTTGTTTTTACTTCTTCTGTGGTCCTTAACTCTTTCTTTCTCTCTCTTTCTTTCTCTCTTCCTCCTTCCCACCCCTTTCTCTACATGGATCATGTCTTCATATATAATTGACATAAAATTTCCATTGAATTTTATAAAAATGAATGGAATGGTATGAGATGGAGTGAGATAGAAGGGACGGAAGGGAGGGAGGGAAGGGAAACGAAAGAAAATAAAGGGAAGGGAAAGAAAGGGAAGGGAGGAAAGACTAAATGAAGTAATAGGCTGGCCTGCAATTTCCAGTTTGGAGTGTCTCGTCTTTCCAGTCAGTTCCACAAGTGTTCATTCTACTTCTTGGGGTCATTACCATGGGAGTATTATCTGAGTGTGTCAGAAACAACCAATATTTTTGCTGCCTATGTTAGAGAAAACATTGCCATTAGGGTCCAGGAAACATTGCATGCATGTCTACTGAAACTAAGGAACTGTTTGGTTAAATGATTTATTTTCTCTGTAAGAAGTTTATCTGAATTTCTTTCTAGTTCAAGTTGCACAGAGTGCCATAAGCACACACAACTCATGGACTTCTTTCCTAAAGAAATGAAAGCTATGGAACATGTTGGAGGATGTAAGACAAAACAGGAAAAGTCTCTTGTTATGTAGAGCAAATAGTTATATGATTTTCTAGCTCAAATTGAATTAGAGTACCCAAAAGTTTTAACAGTGATCCCTAGAACAAAACAAGTACTTACTGTATACTGGGTGCTGTCCAACATTCTTTGAATGGATCATTTTTGTTAATCCTTTTTTTATAAGGTAGCAATGCTATGATCCCCCCTTGTTTATAGCTAGGAAACAGGTTTGGAGTGGTTAACCAGTTTATTCAAGGTTGTACGACATAAGTAGAAGATCTGGGTTTGCAAGCCAGGCTAGTATGATAGCCAGAATTTTAAAAATATTTTTATTTATTTGCAAGAAGAGAGAGAGAAAAAGAGACAGAGAGAGAGAGAGAGAGAGAATATGAACACACCAGGGCCTTCTGCCATGTTCCAGACACCTGCACCATTTTGTGTATACAGCTTTATGTGGGTACTGGGGAATTGAACCCAGGCTGTCAGGATTTGCAAGCAAGCACTTTAGCCACGGAGCCAGCTCTCCAGCACAATAGTCAGGTTTTTTTTTTTTGGTTTTTTTTTTTTTGGTTTATCGAGGTAGAGTTTCACTCTAGATCAGGCTGAGCTGGAATTCATTATGTAGTCTCAGGGTAGCCTCGAACTCATGGTGATCCTCCTACCTCTGCCTCTCGGGTGCTGGGATTAAAGGCATATGCCACCATGCCTGGCCAATAGCCAGGTTTTAATCAGTATACATTAGGGCAACACATTTTAGTTACATTTGAAGTAAGACTAGGTGAGAAAAACCACAGCTTAGCCAGTGCATGAAGATCATCTCAGCAGTGTCTTGGATGGCCATTCATGCACTTTCAGCTTAGCTTGTTTCCCAGGTATGGTTGCTGGCTGAGTGGCCTGCAGGAAACTACGTTCTTTTCTTCCAGTCAGTTCTGCCACATGTTCTCTTCCAGCCCAGCCCTTGGGTTCATTAGAGTTTCAAACTCCAGCCTGGTCTGAAGCCGATCCCGCTCTGAGCCCAGGTAAAGCTGCAGGTGCAAAGTCAGAGTGTTAAGTGAGGCTAAAGAGAAATGTAACTACACTGCTGAACTTGTGTTAAGATTTATTGGTCCATTCTCACCACTTTTTACTTCTTCCATTTTCATCTCCATCAATAGCTATGAGTTAGCGATCATTTTCAGCTGAGATGGGCAAACTCAATCCACTAATGGCAGAGCTGAGAGGGCAGTGGGATCTGCTACACTGAGCCATAATCCCAACCACTTAGACAGGGAAATTGTTTTTTAGGGTTTTACACTGCCATTTCTGCTCACCCTTTAATGAATGCTTTCTGTCCATAAATGAAGCAGAGATGGAAAAAGAGGTGAATAAGTGCTAACATAAATTGCAGTGGGTCAACCACAAATACAGGCTTTCAAAAAAGTTCTTTTTTATTTCTTTTTTTTTTTTAGTGTGGGTTAAGGTGCTTGCTGATTTCTAAAGTACTTCCTGAGGTTGATTAGTATGCCAGATGCATCAAAAATTGCCATCGCAAACCTTTATTCTGTAATCCATGCTTCAGAGTGGAAGGTCCTTTTCAAAAACAGATAAAGACCAGAAGTTAATGTGAGCTCTTCCCCATTATATGTCTCTTACTGACTCACCAGTCACATGCCAGGTAATGGATATGAAAATTGAAATAGGCAGTTTCTAAAAGCTATAGTTGGCCTTTACTTTTAGTTTGGAGGCACATGAGTTTCTTTTGCAGTGAGTCATTGCTAGAAGAGAAAAATTGACAAGTGATGGGAGAGTACACTTTTATTGTACACACTATTTTGTACAAGAAAGTGCACATGGCCTTGACATTAATACTGGAGTTCATTTCTGTAATCTTGAATCATAGCCAGTAGCTGGAATGGCTGTGTGGTCAGGCTGACTGTTTTCCTACATGCTCTATATATCCTATCTTGCCTTTACAGCTTGGTTTTGGATCATTCCTGGGAATCATTGGATCAAACCTTGTGGAGAACAAGCGACAGATGGTAAGTTTTCATTCCTGTACAAGGCTCACTGTTTATGTGGATAAGTTAAGCATTTCTTAAGCTTGTGCAAATTTGTCCACAAAAGAAACCACCTGTTACTTTGCTCTTTCTCCTACTCTTCCAGAGAACTTACCTTTCAGTGAATTTGTGGTATGGGACTGGTTTTTCTCTTGACCAGTGTTTCCTCACTTCCCTAACTAGTCCTCTTAAGCTTTCCTTCTCATTCTCAAAGGAGTGCTTTAGCCGGTCCTGTCAGGCTGTTGTACTTGCTTAGAATGTCTTCGCTTCTGTGAGATCCATTCTTGAGGCCCCAAGTTATTGGTGACTCTCATATCTTGTTTTCAGATGCATTGTCTTTTGGAGAAGTTTTCACAGAGGGTTCTTGCCTCTTAGGAAATTAGAACCTAGGAGTCTTTGGTTAAGAAAATAAATGGAAGTTGTGTGTGTTGGCTTATACCTATATTCCCAGCACTTGGGAAGTGGAGGCAGAAGAATCAGAATTTCAGAATCTTCCCCATCTATATAGCGAGTTCATAACCAGCTTTGCTGCATGAGACTCTGTGTCACAATACCAAACTAAACCAGACAGAACAACAAAAATAAAATGAAAATAAATGTACTTGAGGTACAGAAAAGACAAAGTCAAATTATAAAGCAACCGAAAGTATCTGTTACCCATAGTTCAAAGCAAAGTGTGCCGAAAAGTCGGAAGGAAGTATCAGCATATAGCAGAAGATGCAGCTTACAAAGTTCAGTGTCCTAATGTGACCCCCCCCTGAAAAGCAAACTGTTGTCTTTTCTGGGTTGAATTTTGAGAAGGCTTCCTCAAGGGCAAGGGGAGAAGGTATACACTGAACTGCATGCACATTACAGTTTTATAGACTTGTAAATCAAGAAGCCTGGTGAGTGGTCAGATGGTGGACTGATTAAAACTCTCCCTCTACAAGTCTATGTAGCATCCAAACTTTGATAATGGGGTCTATTTAACAGTGAGTTTAATCAGATAATGTAAGAACTCTAGGGACCATGAACTCTAACCATATGTTTTCCCCCAGCAATATGGGAATCACTCTCAGGGGAATTCTAATAGTTTTCTTCTTCCATTTCACCTGGATTCCTACCCCTGCCAGTTGTGTTTGCACTCTGGGCTTAAATTATTAAAAATAATGGGGCAGTTTTAATTGTAGAGCTGATCATAGCATAGGTAATAATGCCAATTTCATGACATCATTCATCCATTATTTACCAATTATCTGCAGTGCTGTGAAGTGAGATTTATGGAGAGAGGTTTCTGAACAACTCCCAAAGGAGATAAGTATTTCCTCTCAGCCTGTTGAAGTGGGAGAACCCTAGGGTGTCCTTGGCTTTGATTTCTTCCTTCACCCTGGGGAGTAGCTTGATGCCATGTTATTTCATCCTCTTTGCCCCCAAAACACTCAAGAAAGAAAAATGCCGATTCCATGTGGTTCTGCCAATCAACAAAGGCAGATGCTAGACTTAAATAATACTTTTCTTGCCCCTGGAGACACCTGGAAACCCCTACGTCACCAAACCTTGGGTTGCAGCATTATCTTGGTAATAGATGACACTTGTTCAGGAAAATTTATCTAAAATGATTAATGAACAAGGCAATCTGGTTGAAGCAACATGTTTCTTATTTGAAAAACTATAGCCAGGTGTAGTGACACATGCTTATAATGTCAGCAGTCAGAATGCCAAGGCAGGAGGATTGTGAGTACAAGGCTATTCTTGGCTACATAGCAAGTCCAAGGCCAGCTTGCACTACATGAGATTCTATCTCAATAAAAACATTTTGGCCGGGCGTGGTGGCACATGCCTTTAATCCCAGCACTTGGGAGGCAGAGGTAGAAGGATCACCATGAGTTCAAGGACACCCTGAGACTATATAGTGAATTCCAGGTCAGCCTGGGCCAGAGTGAGACCCTACCTCAAAAAAACAGAAATTAAAAAAAAAACATATCTTGTTTCTATATATACCACACTGAATTGATCAGTTTCAGACACTTCAGCCCTTGTTATATCTGACGCGTCTTAGTAAGCCTAATATCCTCTTTTCAGTGATGCAGAGGCCACCTGTAGGGTTATGAAGGACCTAAGACTTGCTCTTGTCATCACCAATTCCAGCTATGTCATAGTGTAGCATAGTTAAAGGATGCAAAGAACTCAGGACTAGGAGTTGGTGGACACCAGACTCTTCCAAAGACTAGGTGGAGACTGAACATACCACGTTCCCCTCACTGTACCTCAATTTTCACACAAATAAAATAGAAAGTTGGAATACATAATGTTCAAAGTCCAACAGTTTTTGTTTTTTTTTTTTAATCTGAGGATGGAAGGGCTATGCAGTCAAATTCCTCCATGGACAGCATGCTGGATAGCAGCAAGCCTCTTCATTTAGTGCTCACTTAATGAATTTCTTAGCTTTTCCTGAAAATAAAAGAAGTGCTTCATTTGCTCTTTCTCTTCCACCCTGCTTCCCTCCCTGCCCACTCATCCTGCATGACTGAAAAAAGCATCCCCATCGGTGGTAGACTAGAGTTCTGCTTTGCCTGACAGTCTCTTGGGGATCGCCTAGTCTCCAGAAGCAGCAAGGGTGGAAGGCTAACAGACACTTCTGTTTGTTCCCTCCTGCAGCTGGTGGCTTCTATCGTATTTATCAGTTTTGGTGTGATTGCAGCCTTTTGTTGTGCCATAGTCGATGGAGTCTTTGCTGCCAGACACATTGTAAGTATTATTAGTCTTGAACTGAAGTGGATGTGCTTCGTTGAATGTGTGATGGATGCTCAGCTCTGTGCTAAGTGCTTTGAGGGGTACATGTATACAAGGGAAGAGGAAGGGCATGTTTCTCTTATAGCTGACAACACTTGCGTCTAGAAAACTGTCTTACCAATGGCAGTAGGGCTAGAACTAACCCTTTGACGTGGAAGATTTGGAAAGGCAAAGTCCAGGCCTTGGGGACTTTGGAATAAGGGAATAGCTTGAAACTAGTGGCAAAGGTACTCAACTTTGCTGTTCCTGTAACAGTGGTTGGAATGTAGTGATGGGTTTGGGGGTCTGCAGAACATCTAGAGCTAATGCCTTCACCCACATCCCAATCCTTAAGTCCAGGTGCCAAATACTTCCCAGTCTGCAGCAGTCATGACTTGAATAAGACCTGTTTACACCCAAGTCCCAAACCTGTGCTGCTTATCTGGAAAAGCCTGGGACTAAGGCCATTCCCATCTGGTCCTCTATTGAGGTCTTTACTCTTCTTTCTTTTTAAAAAATATTTTATGTATTTATTTGCAAGCAGAGAGAAAGAGAGGTGGGAGAAGGGGCAGTAGGCATGCCAGGGCCTCTTGCCACTGCAAAATAACTCTAGACACATCACGAGACTTTCTGCATCTGGCTTTAAGTGGCTACTGGGAATCAAACCTGGGTCATCAAGATTTGCATGCAAGTACCTTGAACCGCTGAACCATCCACCAGTGTTTTATTGGTTTTTTAACATGCTGTGCCTCATACTGTTTCATATTCTGGCCAACTTTTTCATCAAGCATAGTAAATGCAGTGGTTAGGACCTACATACTATTTGGGTCTCACAAAAACTATATGATAAATGTGTTTGCCTTTATACCAATAATGAAATCACAACACACACACATACGTGTGTGTGTGTATGTGTGTGTGTGTGTGTTTGTATGGTGAGTGTGTTCATGTATGCCACAACATACATAAGGAGTAAGGTGTAATCAGTTCTTCCACTTTGTTTTTGATTCAGGATCTCTCATTGTCTATAGCAATGTTCTGCGGGATAGTTAGTCCATAAGCTTCTGGGGAATTCTCCCATCTCTGCTTCCCATCTTTCTATAGGTGTGCTGAGATTACAGAAGCCTGCCACAACATCTGATTTTTATGTGGGGCCTGGAGATCAGAACTGAGTTAGTCATGCTTGCACAGCAAGCTCTTTATCCACCGAGCCATCTCCCCAGCCATATGAAATATAATTTTAAAAATAGTTCTTAAAATTATTTATTTATTTATTTGCAAGCAGGGATAAACAGGAGGGGGGATGGGCATGGCAGGGCTTCCAGCCATTGCAAATGAACTCCAGATGCACATGCCACTTTGTGCATCTGGCTCTGCATGGGTATTGGGAAATTGAACCTGGGTTGTTAAGCTTTGCAGGCAAGTGCCTTAACTGCTGAGTCATCTCTCCAGCCCCTAAAATAGGTTTTAATGGAAGGGGCTACAGAGGCAAAAAGATCCTTGAACCCAAGAAATAACAGAGTAGCCTTGATCTGGCCCACAGACCAAACTCAAGAGAAAGACAAAGCAACTTACTAAGTCCCTACAACAAACTCAGGAAGTAATTTTTTTCAACTGAACTAAACTTGAAAATGAAAATACCTCATGCACTGTTGAAAATTATGCTTTCTTTTTTGGAGGTGCACGTGTGTATAACATATGCACATATGTGTACATATGTGCGTGCTCTGTGTACTTGCATGTGGAGGCTAGAGGAGAACGTCAGATATCCTCCTCCATTGCTATTTCATATTGTTTCCTTGAGACAGAATCTCTCACTGTAGCTACATTGTTCCAGTCAAACTGGCTGACCAGTGAGCTCCAGTGATTGTCTTGTTTCCAACCCTATACAGGACTGGGGTTATAGGTGTGGATGGTCTGTTTATCATATGGGTGCTGGGGATAGACCTTGGGCCCTCTCAGATCCTCTTGCTTGCACAGCAAACACTCTTGCACACTTATTCATCATTCCCACCAGAGAAATTGCTTCCTAACCAATCAAATTAGAACAAAATTAGATTATTAGAATCATCTGTGGGTCAAATGGCATATTACTCCATTTTAGCTACTGGTTAATTGCTAAGGTAATTTGAAGTACTGTCAATGGTATGATAGGATCAGAGATTGTATAATTTAAGAAACCATCATTTTAATGTCAGCTTCTTGGACCCTCCTTCCAGAGAGAAGTCAGACATTTATTTGCCAAAAGTAAAGGAACTCATGTGGTTAATGCTGTCACCCCAGCAATCTCTGAAATAGTATCTCAGGAAATAATTTCTGGTCAGGGAGAAAAATAAAAAGGGAGAAAGAGAGGCCCTTTTTCTGATTTTCCTTTAAAGTCAGTTATATAAGTATGAACCCCTCTGTCAGACATATACCTTATAATTTTTTTCAGAGAAACATCATTTTTTCTTAAGTTTTGATTCTTCAAAAGGCAAATGGGGCTAGGGAGATGGCTCAGTGGTTAAAGGCACTTACTTGCAAAGCCTAATGACCTGGCCTGAGGTTCAGTTCCCTAGTGCCCACATAAAGCCAAGAGCACAATGTGGTGTAAGCATCCGGAGTACATTTGCAGTGGTAAGAGGCCCTGATGCATCCATACTCATTAATCTCTCTTTCTCTCACACATACACACAAATAAAGAAAGAAAAATTAAAAAATAAAAGGCAAATGACACATCAGCAACACTTAAATGTTAAAATTCTGTCTCTAACATAGCAATTTTAATGATCTTTGTATATTAGTCTCTGAAAATATATGTATTTTGGGGGGTTGGCTACAGTCAATAATCATATGCATACTATTTTGTATTCAATAGGAGCCATCTTAATAACCCTAATTCCTTGTTTTTGTGTAATACATTAACTTTTCAACGTGTCTTCACATCTGTTATCTCATTCGAGACCTACAGCAATCCTGTGAGATATGTAGGGCATGCATTATTATCGCCATTTGACAAGCAGTATTCACTGTGAGACACAGTCTCCATGGCAACGGAGGCCTAGTGGTTAAGAGGCCTGCAGTAGATTTTGATGGCGTCATGAGCTAAAATGGCTTCCTTCTTTTCCCTCCTTCTTGAATTCCTATTTTTTAAACTGGTTTATTGAAATATTTATATCCTGTATATCTTCCCATTTTTAGAGCATAATTCAATGGATTTTAGTATATTCACCACTAGGCGCAGACATCAGTCAATATTGCAAGATTTTTATCATATCATAAAGATACCTCAGGGCTGGGGAAAGGGCTCAGTGGGTAAGAGCACTTGCCACGCATCACAAGGGCCTGAGAGGGCCTGATTTGCCTTGGGTTTGATCCCCAGCACCCAAGTAAAAACCTGGCTGTAGCCATGCACACCTGTTCTTCAGTGGGGATCAGAAACTGGAGAATCACTGGGACTCACTCGTCAGCCAGTCTGACCAAAAAAAAAAAGGACAGCTCCAGGTTCACTAAGAGACCCTTTCTCAAGTAAATAAAGTCAAAGAGTAACAGAGGACGAAACCCAACCTTCTCCTCTGTTCCCAGCATGCATGTGTAGTGTACATGCATCCACACACACACACACATACCCCACACCACCTAAAACATGCCAAGAAACTAAACTCTATACCCTTTAGCTATTGTATCATATGTCCTCACCCACCCTAGCCCTAAACAACCACTAATACGCTTGCATTTTCTGTAGCTATCGATATTCTAGACATTTCATATGAATGAAATTCTATAATGCATGCATTTTAGGATTAGCTTGTGTACTGTTTTCAAGGTTTACTCACATATTATATCGTGGATCAGTATCATTATCTTTGATAGTATATTAATGTTCCATTGTGTGGATGTATCACATTTGGTTTGTCCATTGATTATTTGATGGACATTTGAGTTGCTTCCATCTTTTTGCTGCTATATATGCTACTGCTATAAACATTTGCGTACACATTTCTGAATGGACCTCTGTTTTCATGTTCATTTCCTTTCTACCTAGGAGTATAATTGCTAAGTCATATGATAATTATATTTCCAAAATAGCTATACTGTGTTAATGTTATTACCAAAAATGCATGAAGATTCCTCACCAACTCTCATCTGATCTTGCTAGTGAGTGTGAGGCAGTATCTCATGGTTTTGCTTTGCATTTCCCTGATGTGTCCAACATGTTTTATCATTGATTTCAGTAGAAGTTGATGTTTCCTAAAAAATTTAAGCCCCAAGGCTGAGGAGATGGCTCCATGGTTAAAGGTGACTGCTTGCAAAGCCTGATGGCTGGGGTTCAATTCCTCCAAACCCACATAAAGCAAGATGCACAAAATGGTGCATGCATCTGGAGTTCATTTGCAGTGGCAAGAGGCCCTGGTACATCCATATTCCCTCTCTCTCTCTTTACAAATACATAGAAATGTTTTTTAAAAATATGTCCTATTTACAGGAAAATTTCCTGTAATGATCAGCTACTTCCTCTACCCTATTTTTATGATCTGCAGTTTGTGACTGGCACGACAGCATTTATTCAGGATTTGGAAAAAGGCTGGATAAACCTATAAGAAAATGTTTCTGTTAACAATGAACCTGTCCTAAGATGTCTAGAAATTCTCTTTGGGGATTTGGGGAAGTGAACTTTAGTAATCTATGGGGTGTCTGTTAGCCAACCTAAATGAAAATCCAATTTAGACTCTAGCACAACCTGGGTGATCCAAGCCACCCTGTCCTATTGTTGAAGCCTTTTATCATCATTGCTTCATGTTTCTTTAGCTTGAGGGAAGCTGAACTTTCTTATGACCTACTTTCTCACACATCCCTTTCCTCTCATATCCCCTTCCTTTCCCCACATTCCCGCCTATGGCCATTCATTAGCTGGAAAAGTCACTTAACTTTCCTGCGCCATAGTCTCTTTCTCTGTCAAATGTATATGACAGCAATATATTCTTAGGGTTAGCATGATGGAGAAATCAAATAACGGGTCTAAATATGCCTTTAAAGGGGATGGCACAGAGTACACATTCAACATACAGCACTGTCCTTCTCCATTCCTTCCTACCAAAGTTGCCAGTCCTTCAGGCTAAAGAGCTTGCAAGATGTGGCTGAATGACTTATCAGCCTCTCAATTGCCTATCCTTGCTTCTCTTCTGGGGCCTCAGTGAGAGTTGCAGTCAGAAGCAGCAAATAGGCAATCATCACACATGCCTGTCTTCATTTGGTGCAGGTGGTGGCTGAATGACTTATAAAACCAGGAGGTCAGGAGGGCTATGAACAGCAGCCTACCAAATACAATAGTACTGATTCTGCTGTTACACAAACAAGCAAAATAAACTGTGCCAGCTGTGAGCATGAGAATCTTTATTCCATTCCTGCATGATTCCATCCAAACTGAACTGGAGGCTGTGTACTGTCAGGACATTGAACAGCCAGGCAGGTCATGTAGGAGCTGATGGAAAGTTTTAGCTCCTCAATGAGGACACTGGCTGAATAGGAGGCAGGTGGCCCTTCAGTGCCTAGTACAGAAGATTTAAAATCACACGTATGGGAAAAACTTCTACCAGGATCAGAAAGAGAAGTGGAGATAGAGAAAAAAGCAAAAGTTAATTTCCTCACAAATGCCTAGGCATTTGGACCAAATCCTTAAGTTCAGTGTACATAAACTATTATCTTAGCCTAACATGACTTTATACAGAGACCCTCTACCACTCAGGGGATGCTTAACATCAGTTCTGAAAATAACAGCACCTTCTAGCTACAAGGTTCTAGACTTCCCAGGCATGTACCTGCCTGTTCTTCCCAGACCCCCATGCCTGAGAACTCCCTCATCAGGAAGCTGGCCAAACCAGCAGGGTAAATCAACTGCCCTTGAGCCCCACATTTTTTTGGGGGGGTTAGCAGTGTTTTTGACATTTGCTGGCTTTATTTAATCTGTGTAGGTGAATGAAAATGGCTCATAGTTCAGTTCAGTTAAAATCTACAGGAGTCATAGTAGCTGCCTGTCCTCCAGGGACTGGCTTTGCCATCTCTTCCTTTTGAGAAGGCTGAAGAAATTACAGCAGGGTGGCTAAGGCAGTCAGCCTTCATCCAGTCCCCAGGTGATAATGAGACCTCATAGTGGAAGCTGTGCTCTCTCCATTTGGAAGTGTAATATTGCAAAAACCTGGAGTTTTGGATCTTATTCCCTAGGGCCTGTTTGGAAAAGGATAAGGATTAGAAGCAAAAGAAAACCTGAGACGAAATTTCAAGGAATTAATTCTCAGTTTCCTAGTTTCTCATTAACTAAGTAGCTCAACGGAAATCCATTATTAGAACATTCTTTTCTGATCCATACATTTGCAAGCTCCCTAGATGGGCCCCTTTTAAAAATTAACCCAATCCACTGCCTGCTGGTGTGTATGTGTGTGTGCATGTGTGTGTTTTCAAATCTTTCATTACCAAGCTGAACTCTTGCTGTTTGATTTCCCAAAGCCCAAATCCAGTTGTTCTGGTATTTCCCTTTACAGGATTTGAAACCACTCTATGCTAACCGGTGCCACTATGTTCCCAAGACATCCCAGAAGGAAGCTGAGGAGGTGAGCCAGAATAAGGCTACATGTCTTTCCTCATGGGAAAGTTTTGCCTGAAGCTACCTTTCTTTTACTCCTTTCCACAGGCCTAGGTGTTAGTATATGCTGTACTCAGCACAGTGATAATAATAATAGTCATAGACTGGAACCTCATGAGGCCCAATCAGATTTATTTTGTTCTGTGGCCACAAGTTGCCCCTCTGACTCCAACCAGTGGCTTCTCAATGTGTGGCTTTGATCTCAAGAGGGACCGATGAGAATATAGCATGTGCCCGTCTCCATCTCTGTGGATGATGATTCAGTTGCCTAGACGTTCTGCCCAGCAGAAAGAAGGTGGAAGCCCAACCAAGACACTGGGCCTGGGCAAAGGAGGCAAAAACCTGTGTTCCAGGCATAGGCAAGGCCTATAGGCCCAATGAGGGTAACTGAACAGCCTGTTTTACCTCATGGCTCTGGGAAGGCTAAAACTATCAACCTGGCACCTTTCCTTACACCCCCAAGAAGCCAGCCTAATAATCTTCAAGTTAGGCCCCTGAGAATATTTATTTCTTGTTCCACACATCCCTCATGTTCCATATTGTCTCAAATATAACTAGAAGCAATGACAACTATAATGTTTCAGTATGCCTTACTGAGCTTTTCTTTCAGTATACCTTAATCTTTTCCCAACCTTCATATGAAACTCTACCTATATTCCCAGGAGCCTTGACAATGTGGTACTCTATTAACTTCAAAGGGAAAGTCATTTCCCCTGAGAATAGTTAGAAAAATAATATAGCTGTGATTGGAAAGAGAAAAGGAAGGCAAGTGGAAGCAAAATGGCCATTGCATCACACTTCAGGGGAAGCCATTTTACATAAAATCTAGCATAAATGGCTTGCTCCCAAAGCATCATCTCCAATGCTTGTATTATGGTTCTGTCATCTGCTTACCTCCTTTTTGCTGTTATCAACTACAAATTTATCATGTTCCTAATAATTCCTGGGTTAGAAGGAGGAATAGAAATGTGTGTGTACTAACAGCATATTAGAAAAGCAATGGACATTTGGATGAAGGACACAATATGGAGAAAACTGCCTTATTTACTATGAATATTTTCTGTAACAAAACCAAACAAATTTAAAAGCACTTTGCTGTACCCAAACAGGGATGGGAACATGGAGAATTTTCTTTTTTTACAAGAAAGAGAAAGTATACAGAAACTGTTATTTATCTTTAGTTTTTAAAATGTTTTGTAAACTCAAACTGTATAAACTGTCATAGCTATTCTCTAGATGTCATTGTGATGCTACCTTTCTTGTGTTAACTTGGTGACTGTAAAATGTATTAATGACTTCCATAGGTGCACTTGTAACCCTGCTCCCCCTAACCCTATTTTTCCTGTGTAAGGTCATAAGTTCCTCAACCAAAAATTCTCCTTCCGCGAGGGTTATGAGGAACCTTACCCAGGCAGCTAGAGAGGTACTACTGTACTTCGGAGTGCATGTGATGGCCCCTCTGTCTTCCTTCCCACCTCATCCTCTTTAGCCCTGTACCCTGATTTCCCCTACTCTTTGGATCCTCACTCCCTACTGTCCATTTGTTCTTCCATCTGTCCTTCCATCTGCCCTTCCTGTCCTCTATCTGTACCCTTTAGGGATGGGGCACTAAGGGCAGTAGCTGTGGCTGAACAAAATCCCAGCTACACAGGGACATGCCTTATCCACAAGTATGGCTACCTCCATGCCCAGCCCCATCCCTCTTGTGTGTGGGAGTGTTCATTTCACAGCCATTCTTACTGTCTCCATCTGTCACTAACTCATGTTTCAAGACTCAAAGGGTCAAACTTCCCATCTAGTACTAGCTAATCTCCTTCCTGTTTTGCATCTTCAGGTGAACTGCCCTCACCTTAGCCGTGGATTCTGCACACCTCGCATCCGGGGAAACACCTGCTTCTGCTGTGACCTCTACAACTGTGGCAAGTGAGTGTTGTGCCACAGACAAAACAGTAATGCTTTAGACTCAGTGGGCAGTAGGGGAACCAAGGGTGGTGTACAGTGTATGGTCAAGGAAACAGAAGACAGTGAACTGTTATAGATTCCAGCTAACAGGCATACATTGACTGCTTTTTCCATGCCACGCATCATGTTGAGTACTTTCATACTTGATTTCATTTGATTCTTATCGATGGAGTTTGTAGAGCTATCCTCATTTTGTACCTGTTGAAAGTGAAGCACTGAGAAAACACACAAACTAGCTAAAGTTCACACAGAACTTGGAAATAGTAGACACAGTAACTAAATCTAACAATGGATGGAGGAGATGGATGAGTGGTTAAAGGCAGTTGCTTGCAAAGCCTGATGACCCAGGTTCAATTCCCAGCATGCATGTAAAACCAGACACAGAAAGTGGCGCAAGCATCTGGCATTCATTTGTGGTGGCAAGAGACCCTGGAGAGCATGCATGTGCAATAAATGAATAAAAAATAATTTTTAAAAATTGCTTGCTTTTCTAGCCTGATGACTGGGGATTGAATACCCAGAACCCACATAAAGCTGGACTGCTGTGGCATATGCTTTTGTAATCCCACTGCTCCTGTGACAATGGGAGGCAGAGTTAGGAGAATCCTGAAGCTTGTGGGGCAGCTAATCTGGCAGTCATGGTGACAAACAAGATAGATAGACCCTGTCTCAAACAAGGTGGAAAGAGAAGACTAACACCAGGTTGCCAGGTTGTCTTCTGAGCTCTCACAGGCTGTGACATGTACATGCCCTAACATGAGCATGTGTGTGCGCATACACACACACACACACACACACATACACACACACACATATATGTATGTATGTATGTATTTATGTATGTATATAGCCCCATCTGTGTCTAAGTTTGACTACCTTCAACAAACTATTATTGAGCACCTTCTCAGTTCCTGGCACTGTTCCAGACACTGAAGATTCCAGAGCAATCAAGACAAAAGTCCTTGCCTCATGGAGCATATATTCCCATGGAGGAGAGAGTCAATAAACAAACAAATACATAATATAATGATAGATGATGAAGAAAAATGAAGCAGAAGAGGTAAACACTGACGAGGTACATGTGTGTGTGGTATGTCAGATAGAGTAGCCATGGAATATGTCTTTGTGAAAGTGACATTTGTGCAGAGACCTGAACCGAGAGAGCAGCCAGGTAGATATCTGTTGAAATAGTGTTTCAAATGGAGGGAACAGAAAGTACAAAGGTCCTGAGTCCGGAGCAGGGTAGATCCTACTTATGCTTCCTTCCCCATGTTTTCTCCTGTGCTCTGATTCTCCCTGCCCCTTGGATTCTCATTCCCCACTGTCCATTTAGTTTTTCTCTGTCCTTCTATTTGCCCTTCCTCCTCTCATCACTGCCCTTTAGGGATGGGACACTAAAGGCACTAGCTGGGGTGGAACAAAATCCCAGCTGCACGGGGACTTGCCTTATACACAAGTATGGCTACCTCCATGCCCAGACCCATCCCTCTCATGTGTGTGTGTGTGTTAATTTCACAACCATTAGGGTCTCCACTCATCACTAACCACTAACTCATGTTTCACTTTGGCCCTCTGCCTTCCAATTTCTAATACATCGTTTATCCTTTCTTTTGATACCTTTGTTTTCTAGGAATACAGAGATTTCTATTAGATAGCTCACAGACTAGCACAGAAGATAAATATGTGAACATCTGGTGTCAATATAGTGTAATAATGGCAGTGGGGATAAGTGGATGTAGTGGAGACCCTGGCAGCCTACATGAATGAAAATAAGATTTTGCAAGAAAGATTAGTATGAAGAAGTGATGTGGGAGCTGAAATTTAAAGGTTAAGTAAGAATATAGGAGACAAACCAGAAATAAATAGAGATGAGAAGGATATTCTGGGCAGTTGTCAGGACATAAGAAATGGAGGTCGCTATAGAAGATGTAGTACAGGCAGAGCAGTAGCTATAGGTCAGATGATAGAAAACCTGTTGAACATAGGAATGACTTTAGCCTTAACCTTGTAGGTAACTGGGAGCTATTGAAGCATACAGCACGAAAGATAGACTTGAATTTGTAGAGAATGGAGACAACAATAACATAGGTTACAGAGAGCAGAGCTTAGGGCCAACAGAAAGCAAGGAATTTTAAGAGCAGTTCAGAAGGTGGATTCCACAGCATATGTGAGTAGGTGATACAGAACATGAGAGGATGACCCTCCATGAAGGGTATTGTAGCCCATACATGTAATGTTTTCAGATTCACTGCAGGAGAGTTGAGGAAGGACCTGGCAGGGGAAGGGTGCTGGATGGAGCTAGCTGGAGAGACCTCGGAGGGAAGCAGTGTGCTCCTAGTACATATAGTACATGGTACACATTTCAGGACCAGTTTCTCTGGTTTCAGGATCAAGGCTGACAGGCTGGAGGTAGAGAGGCGCAGAGGAGGAACTCATCCCACACCTTTACCTACTTAGCTAATACCAGTCTCATTTCCTTGAAAGGTTTGGCAGTGGAGGAAGAGAAATTTAAAAGACTCAAATGAGGTTTAGGGATTATCTAGCAGGAAAGGAGGTTTCAATTATTCATGTTGTAGTAATAGCTTACACTTATAAAGGACTTCCCTCCTCCCAGGGATGATTGAGAGCTGGCTATAATTACACTATCTGAGTCCATCCTTCCAAAAATTGATCAAAGGAACATAAAATAGGTCCTGGGGAATTGGGATTGCCTTGCTGTCTTTCCTCCTGCTTCCTCTTTCCCCTCCTTCTGTACTTTGTCCTTCCCTCTCTTTTTATCTCCTCCCTCTTACATCCATTCTCTTGCCATCATCTTCTCAAGTCTCCTCCTTGCTACTCTCCTCTCCACCTGCCTCCTCTCCCCTGCTGTTTCATGGCTTCTGGGAGTGGGGACTGGGAGCCACTAGAAACTCAGTGGGTCCTGAAGTCTGGAGGACAAGGGAGGCCCACAGAGAGGGCTGAAGAGTGATCCCTTGCAGATGTACCTTTGTCTCTGTAATGAATGTGTGCCATAAAAAGGATTGAGTACACAAAGTCCTACTCTAAATTCCATTTACCTAAGCCCTCAGGTGAAGATTTTCTCTCCCTACCATTTTTTGAAAGTGGAGGCTCAAACCATGTTTATCTTGCTGTCAATCTGAACTTCATAATAACTGACTTACTTTCCAAAAGCACCATGAACCTGTGTTGTCTTCCATAAAGGGATTTGATGAGAAGCTGTGTAAAACCATGGACTACTAAAGGACAGGGAACATGACTCATCTTATCTGTATCCCATGGCTCAAACACAGGGCTAGACATGACTACAGGGCTGGCAAAAAATGGAATGATATTTGTTGAAAAGGAACAAAAAAACCCTTCCTTTTCATCAATAAAAGAAAATATTGGACTGGGCAACTGACATGGGTCATGGGCACACTGTTTATAAAGATCTTCAAGCCTGGGAATGACTTCAGCCTACCTTGCACCTTGAAGCCAGACCCAGACATCTGTCAGAGTTTTTCCCCAGGTCTGTAGTGCCAAGATACCAAGGGTGAAGCCAGTGAAAAGACTTGCTTAACCTTTCACCTGGTCATAAACCAGGCCAGAAGACTGAAGGAAGATCAGTCTCACAATGAAACTTGTTCTTTCCTTGACCCAGGACTTTTTTTCCAACCAGAGCCCACAAAACTTAAACTCAAGATCTAAATATAGCTAGCAATGAGCATTCTGAGACTTGGAGACTTTAATTTTGCAGAATGCGTATTTGTTTTCCTCACATGGAGCCTATTTTTAATCAATTGCCAGCTCCTCCAGTCCATTTCCTGGACAGGAGGCCAAGAAAAAAAAAAGTGGGAACAAAAACATCAGGCAGTCATTTATATAGTGGTATGGAAACAAAGTTTCTACTGTCCCCTTGAACCCACAGACTTGTGTTGACGTCATGGGTGGTGAGGTTTTAATACCAAACATAGATTATTCTGTTTAGCCTTGTGCAGGAAGGTGGCTTTCTCTAGGACACAGCTCTTCAGCTGCTGCCTTTCAGAGCATCTCTGACCTTCATCTTCTCACTTATCTTTGGAAAGGTCAAGTCATTGTCATTGTTTTTCAGTGTATAACCCAAATGACATGAAAGCAAATGGAATGGTTTGTAAAATGCCTCAGCTGGTAAGAATATGAATGAAGAGACCTACCTTCCATTCATTACTCCCTTTGACAAAACTTTCATGGAACTCCTACTGTGTGTCAAGGGCTGTTCTAAAAGAATAGGTGTCAACAAGGCATCGTGTTGTCCTTTAGAAACTCAATTTACCACAAAGGATTATGGAAGGGCACATAAAGAATGCATAAACAGACTTGGGAAATGGCTCAGTGGGTAAAAGTGCTGGTCAGGCAAGCAGGAGAGCCTTAGAGGGCCTGATTTGTCCTGAATTCAATTGCTCAACACTCAAGTAAAAAGCTCGACTTGGACACACATGCCTGCAACCCCAGTTCTGTGGTGAACAGAGACCAAGAATTACTGGGGTTCACTGGTCAGCTAGTCTGACTGAAAATGGCAGCTCCATGTTTAGTGAGAGACTTTATCTCAAGGAGTCATGAACGAGCAATAGGGGAGGACATCTGCCATTCCTTTGTGACCTCCACATGCATGTGCATGGGGTGGGTGCATTTGCAAACATATGTACATGCATCACACATGTGCCACACAGCAATACTACACACATGCCCAAAAGGAACATACAGAATTGAAGAGAGAGCTTTGCCAATGTCTACCAGCCAAGACGTGGCCCTGCTGAAGAGAAGAAAGATATTTTCTTGCCTTACCGAAGATCTGCTGCCACCTTATTTGTTAAGTGGCAACTGAAACACAAGGTATCTATTTTCCTGGGCTCATTCAGAAGTAGAGAGCAAGGGGGTGACAAGCCCTTATTGGGTAGTCAGACTCATAAACAAAACAATGATCCAATTTTACACTCAATTACTTATTCACTGGGTATTAATCTATCTTCTTTAACATTTCTCCCACCATTGTAGGCACTAAGAGGAACACAAAGAAATGTAAGAGATGGCATTTTGACATTTATAGTTTTGACAAGAGACATCATGGTGACCTTGGGTTTGGTTGTAGCACAGTATTCAGCACTAAATAGGCTTTCAACACATATTAAGTTAGATAAATGAGTAACTGAATGATTGAAATATACAGTGTGGCAGACTGAAAGGAATAGACTGGCTGAGGCTGCGGGTGTGATATGGGAATCTGAGGTGGTTTTTTTTTTTTTTTTGGTTTTGGTTTTTCGAAGTAGGGTCTCACTCTAGCTCAGGCTGACCTGGAATTCACTCTGTAGTCTCAGGGTGGCCTCGAACTCTCGGCGATCCTCCTACCTCTGCCTCCCGAGTGCTGGGATTAAAGGTGTGCGCCACCATGCTCAGCTTGAGGTGTTATTTAGAGTAATGGAGCCTTTCTTGGTATTTGGTTGAACTTCTAACTCAGGATTTAAGGCACTAGATGCTCATGGTCACAGAAAACTTCCACTGACTCAGTGGCCTCCATGTTCTTGTCTTGTGAATTTTAAAAATGAAACCTATGGACCATAGAGGGTGAGTTCTAGAAAGATTTTAGTATGGAGGTTAAAAGAAGAAGGCAGAGCTCCTGTATAGCAGGACGGGTCCCCAGAAATGGGATGCCATTAAGCAAGATTTATTTTAGGAAAGAAAGTAAAGCAGAAAGTCTCCAAGGGGGTAATCCACATAGCAACTGGAATCAGGGTTTCTTATAGGAATAAGGCTTTGCTGCATGGGCACATGAGCTGGTCCATCCAGTTCTCATGCCACATGTCTAGATGCCTTTGAGTCCTAGTCACACCTTTCCATTTGATTTCTAAGAAAGGGGAACCCCATTTGTGAGAATGAGATAAGGAAATTCCCAGATTCCCCCACCTTACCATCTTAAGGATATTCCTTACTTTTAGCTAAGACAGAAACTGTTCCCCTAAACTGCCTTGCCAATTTCTATGCTCTGTTTTTCCTCAGGTACCCAGGAAAAAAGGTAATGAATGGTCACTGTGGTCCTTGAAGAAGGCACTATTGACTCTTTGAGCCAAGGGAAGAGATTGAGACAGGCAGAGATCAGAAGGGAGTACTATCCACGGAGGGGGAGTAAATGTTTGGAGTACCCAGTTTAGGCAGCCTGGAACTTCTGAGGATTCTAATCTAGTTGGAAGCTGGGCTCCATTTTGAGCCTGGATTGTGACAGACAGGAATTTGGGCAAGTTTTCTTGAAGGTAGTGGAGAAAAAAGGGAAAACTTTGAATAAATTAATGGCATAATTTCGAAAGCATTTTGGGGAAGAGTAGTCAAGCAGGGGTAGGGTTTTGCAAGAGTGTGTTGCAGAGGCCCTAACCTGGGGGCCGGGGGGGAGAGAAGGAAGGCAACAGATAAAATTTCTGAGGAAGCCTTGCCCAGAGACTGGACCAAATGTAATCACGAATCTCAAACAGAAACAAGCCACATTGATTTGCTCAAACCTGCACTATATGTAAGCATTAACTTTCTTTTGCTTTATGGGTCAGTTTAAAAACTTAAATAGCTGCTGAACCCACTTAACCCACCTGCTGGCACCCCAATTTTGGACTTCCCAGACTCTGCTTATATTGGGGGGGGACCTTATGAATCTTTCAAGAACTATCTGAGCCTTATAAGTTTGATTTAAACCCTGCGTCTCATGAGCCTCCCACCTTCCTACAGAAGGGCATGTTTTAATTCAGAGGAAAGAGCTACACAATAGCTTGAACAAAATGAATAAGCAGGTACCCTCTATTCAAGTATGGAGGGAAGATATTAATGATGTAGACAAATGGTGAGTTCATTTTGCATAGGAATGGTGGCTACTGAAGAATTAGAAAGGGTAATGTGTTAGTCTTCTTGGGCTATCATGACAAAATGTCATCGACCAGGTGACTTAAGCAAAAGATACTCATTTTCTTGTTAACTACAGAGTCTGGGAAGTCCAAGATTGGGGTGCCAGCAGGATCAGATTCTGGTGACAGCTTTCTATACTTCTTTTTATAAGGTGACCAATTTCATTAGATGAAGACCCTCACCCTGAAGACCAACTTAACTTTATCTCCTAAAAGTCCTATCTATAAGTAGTCACCTCAGTCATTTCTTGCTTGGTATGACAGGAGGAATGAGTCTAGTTTCCTCTCCCCTGCTGGCAAAAAAGTGGATAATATTCATACCTAACCTACACACAACCTCTTGCATACTTAAAATCTCTTTTAGAATACTTCTAATAGCTAATCCAATCCAATGTTAGTGTTATGTAAATTTTTATTATTATTTAGGTAATGGTGAGAGGATATGGTCTATATATGTTCAGCCCAGATACATTTTTTAAAAATCTTTATTTATTTATTTACTTTTTTGGTTGTTTGAAGTAGGCTTTTACTCTAGCCCAGGCTGACTTAGAACTCACTCTATAGCCAGGCTGGCCTCAAACACATGGTGATCCTCCTACCTCAGTCTCCTGAGTGCTGATATTAAAGGTGTGCACCACTCCATCTGGCTAGACACAATTAAAAATATTTTTAATCAGTGGTTAATTGAATCTGCAGATGCAGAACCTTGGATATGAGGGTCGACTGTATATGTACAGTCACATTAGGGGTTATGTCTTCTATATATGAATTTTTGGGGAAATTAATCAGTCCATAATGTGACTGAGAGTAATCGGGCTGGGTTAGGGCATCTTTGGACAGGGTAGTCAGGGAATGCTTCTCCAAGGACATATTTTGGGTTTTGTGCAACAACTTGGGTTTAGTTCTGTATGGTGATACTGCTTTTTGTTTGGAGTGGGGAATTTTGTTTTGAGAGGAGAGACATTAAGATTTCTTTTTGAGGTAGGGTCTTGCTCTAGTCCAGGCTGACCTGGAATTCACTGTGTAACCTCAGGCTGGCCTCAAACTCAGCAATCCTCCTACCTCTGCCTCCTAAGTGCTAGGATTAGAGGTGTGTGCTGGCAGAGAGAGAATGGGTAATGCCAAGGTTTCTAACCACTGCAAACGAACTCCAGATGCATGTACCACCCTGTGCATATGGCTTTATGTGGGTACTGGGGAATTGAACTTGGGTCATGAGGCTTGGCAGGTAATTGCCTTAACTGTTGAGTCATCTCTCTAGCCCAAGACATTAAGATTTTTGAAGCCCAGATTCAGATCCCTGTTTTAAGTGTTAGAACTTGGACAAGTTCCTTAACCTCTCTATTCTTTACTTTCTTTATCTGGAAAACAAAA